>OY747712.1:53087068-54287068 GCA_963556495.2 Valencia hispanica | reverse complement strand
TCCAACATCAGTTACAGCTCCCAAGCGACACGGTAAAAAACATCACTTTTCACCACGTCCACCGGATCGGAGCTAAGAAGCCCAACAACAGCCGGCCGCGACCAATTGTTGCTAAATTGGAGCATTACAAGCAAAAAGAGCAAGTCAGAGGCCATGGCAGAGAGCTGCTGGGAAGGAATTACAGCATTAACGATCAATATCCGAAGGAAATCCTGGATAGAAGGCGCGTTTTATTCCCAATCAGGAAGAAAAATATCAGTGAAGGCACCAGAGCTACAGTAGCGGTAGATAAACTGTATGTTAATGGGCATCTGTTCAGGGACCCCCGGCTTACTCCTTGGCTTTATTAGTAATGTAACACTGGCTAGATAAGAGATGTTTTATCAGTCAACTATAATGTAATGTTAGCACGGCTCTGTAAAGATGTTTACATTACTCAATGTGGGCGGGGCCAGGGCTAAGCACTGGGATACTGGCTCTTTTTTCTTTTCTCATCTTCACATGTCTATCACCAAATGTCTTTGTCACTCCTTTTTTCTTATTTTATCACTCACACACACATACAGAATTTTTCATAATATAACTATTTATTTTTCTCACCCTTAACACCTTCACAACTTTCTTCTATTGTTCTCTTTCTAATATCTCGGCTTTTGGATTTTCAATCAGGCAACCCCAGGCACAAACTAATAATGCACCTGTGTTTATCAGTTTCTATGGTGATGTGGACTTTACAATTTTTATCTCAACACTATGACTACTCTAAGGTTTGTCCCGTGGAATGTTCATGGAGCTGGCACCAGAGAAAAAGAGTTAAGATTCTTAACCAGCTTAAAAGATTGAAGGCAGATGTCGTCTTATTACAAGAAACCCATAAATCTACCTCAGCTGCAGTTGATCTTAAATCACCTGAGTTTCCTAATGTGTTTTCTGCATGCTATAACTCTAGACAAAGGGGAGTAGCAATATTAATAAATAAAAATGTAACTTCTACAGTAATAGATACAGTTACAGATCCAGAGGGTAGATTTATTATAGTAAAACTATCTATACATAACCAAAAGTTATGTATTGTCAGTATATATGGTCCAAATGTTGATGACCCCTCATTCTTTCATTCCTTCTTCTCGGTGCTCCTTGAACACTTGGATTGCTCACTCCTTCTTGGGGGCGACCTCAACTTTGGTTTAAATGAAGAAATAGACAGGCTCAGCACAGCAGGGACTCAGCGCAGCTGGAAATCTATAGATATAGTCAAACAGTACATGAGCGATTATGGACTTTGTGATGTATGGCGATCTCTTCACCCCAATGACAAAAAATATACTTTCTTCTCAAATCTCCACCATTCGTATTCTCGACTGGATTATTTGTTAGTCAGCAGCTCGTGTTGACTGACATTTCAGACACTGAGATACACCCTATAGCTGTTAGCGATCATGCTCCTGTTTCTCTAACTTTAGTAAATAAAACAGAAACACCTCAAAGCAAAAATTGGAGATTTAATATATCATTACTTAAGGATAAAGAATTTATTAAATACTTCGAAATAAAGTGGGCCTTATATTTGGAATGTAACGACCTCCCTGGTACGTCGCCATCCATTCTTTGAGAGGCAGGAAAAGCTGTGATTAGAGGTAAAATAATCTCATTCTCATCAAATAAAAAGAAAATAGAAAAAAGACGTATTTAGGAATGAGAAGAAACTTAATTCATTAGAAGCTTCTCTAGATGAGGAGAGACTAGGCAAAATCCGTAAAGCAAAGCTAGAATTAAATGAAATTATTAATAAACAGACCCAGTTCTTAATTCAAAGACTTAGGATAGAGAACTTTGAACAAGGTAATAAATCAGGTAGATTTTTGGCTAACCATCTTAAAATTAATAAAGAAAAAACAACTATATCTGCTATTAAAGACGCTATTAAAATAATCTTCAAAGCCCTTGCAAAAAGGATAGAGAAAGTAACCCCTCTCATAATACATCCTGATCAAACTGGTTTTATTAAAGGGGGATATTCCCCCACAAATTCACGTAGATTAATAGATTTAATAGATTTTTCTTACTGTAAAAACATTAAAACTAATATATTATCTCTAGATGCAGAAAAAGCATTTGATAGAGTTAACTGGAAATTCTTATTTGCAACCTTACATAAATTTGGCTTAGGAACTTCGTTTATAAACTGGTTGAAAATACTATACAGTTCACCAACAGCATGTATCAGGACTAATAACCAAACATCATCTAGGTACCAGGCAGGGATGTCCTCTCTCTCCCTCCCTGTTTGCTATTTTTATTGAACCACTAGCTGCAGCAATCAGGCAAACTCAAAATATTAAAGGCATAAAATGCAATAACATAGAACATAAAATCAGTCTTCATGCAGATGATGTATTACTTTTTCTCCAGCATTCACAAACCTCTTTCTCTCAGGTAATCGGCTTGATAAACTCTTACTCAAACGTTTCAGATTATTCTATAAATTGGTAAAAATCTACAGTTCTTCCAATCAATTGCTCTATCCAGAATCCAACTAATACACAACTGCAGTCAGGGAATATTACTTATTTAGGTATCAATGTCTCACCAAGACTGGCAGATTTAATAAAGCTAAACTACATCCCACTTTTAAAATCCAATTCCAGTACATCTCAAGATGGTTAAAACATAGCTACCTAAACGAGTCCTGGATAGACGTAGAACAGACACTATGCAATAAGATGAAACTTTCAGACCTACCATTTATTAGCTCAAATATAAAACAATATGAATGCTTTAAAAGCATAAATATCAGCTCCTCTCTGACAACATGGTGGGAGTTTCTAAAAATGACAGAGTCCACAATAATCCCATGCAGACGTACACCCATCTGGAATAACCCTGACATCTTGCAAAAAAAATGTATGATAAGTTTTTCAGACTGGAGGTGCAATGGAATTGAATACCTGGAACATATATTTGAAGGAACAGACTTTATCCCATTTAATACATTAATTACACAATATGGAATTGATAAAAACAAATTCTTAGAATATCAACAAATTAAATCTATTATTAAAGGTAAATTTAGGCTCAATACAGTTGAATTACAAATTCTAACAAGAGTTTTAGATTTCCTTAATCTCAACCCCCCCAAATTGCTGTCTAAAATATACAAAACTTTATCTACATTAGATGAATCAATAGCCATCCCTATTTCAAAATGGGAGGTGGATTTATCAGCCAGCTTTGACCAAAACGTCTGGTCTTAGATATGTTTAAGAACCTTTAAAATAATAAAAAATCCTAATTTGCAATTAATATAATACAAAATCCTTCATGGAGTGCACTATACAGGTCAATGGATGTTTAGGATGGGTTTTAAGTCGTCCAATACCTGCTTACAATGCACAAGCAATTTACCAGATACTTATATTCATGCGCTTTGGTTCTGTCCACCTGTTAAGAAATTTTGGTGCCAGATATGTGAGGACTTATCAAAGAGTCTGAAATGTAACATTCCACCATCTCCCTCAGTTTGCCTGTTAGGAAATTTAAATGATGTCACCATGGACACAAAGTCAGTTCTAATGGTTCACATTGCCTTATGCATCGCTAAGAAAACTAGCCTCCTGAAAATAAAAAGGCTCTTAATATTGATCAGTATAGAATTGTATTGTTATTGTATTGTTGGATCATATTGGTCTTGAGACGGCCTCTGGCTCCATATCTGATCAATCTCTCTGGGCTGCTTTGATCAGCTCCATCACCTAGTAGGGGTGGGTGGCACTTGGTTTTGTCGTTTGGGACACTATTCCTGATGTGGGGGTTTTTGGGGTTGGAGGCGTCTGGGGGTGATCCCTGGGGGTGGGATCACTGGGCGGATGGGGCGCTGGACGTCGTGGCCCCAACCTGGGGTTGGGCTTTGGTGGCTTTGGTCGGTAACTCCTGATGGCTGCATGCGGTGCCTTAGGGGGGTTGCACTGACGGACATGGGTTACTGGCCTGGTGGCCATGCGCCTGGGTATTCGGGGCTCTGGGGCACCGCCCCCCCAGCTGTGGTTCAGGCCGGGGGACGCCCGGCATGGGGTCTCTGTTGCCTGTGGGGGTCGGGGCCGGCCGTTGGCCGGCATGTGCAGCCGCCTCTCTCCTTTTTCCGGGGCCGATTGTCATCGCCGGTCCCTGTATGGCGTCTTGCCTTGTTTGCTGGTTGGGGTGCCTGGCTGCTGGTCGCGGCGCCTGGGTGGCATTTCTGGGCCTGATCAGTCCTTTTTCGCACTGGACTTAGCTCCTGGGTCTTGGTCTTTGTGCGCTGCGGTGCGCTGGGGTTGGGCGTTTGGCCAAGTTCGGTCGGACTTGCGGGTGGACTGGCCGGGTAGTGGGCGTGCAGGGAAGGTGGGTGTGGCGCTGGGTTTGGTCGCCTGCCGGGCCATTGAGCAGCAGTGGTTGCTCCACAAGGGAATGGGGCTGGTGGATGTCGGCCTGGTGGGTCGGCCGCCTGGTTCATCGGTTTGCTACTGGTCTGACCAGGTACGTCGCCGGGGTTTGGGCTGCGGGGGCCTCCGATGCGCAGGTGGCGCTGGGGGCCTCCTTTGCTGGAGGAGGTGCGAACTCAACCTGGGTGTCTAGTGGCTTTTGTGTTCTGATAGTAGAGCGAATGTCATGGTGGGTTTAGTTCTCCTTCTGGGATGGGGCTGCCTTGTGATCTGTGGGGCTTGGTGGTGTTGTGGCCGTGGGCCCCGGGCCCCGGGCTGAACGTGCCATGGCCTCCCTCCCCTGGTGGATCCCGGTGAACAGCGGTGCCTATTGGGGTCAGTGGGGGAGCTGGCTCCCTGGGAAGACATTTTGTCTCCAAGTCCTTCCCTCCCCATCCCCGAACACCTCTGTCCACCCGCTCCATCATTTTACCACTCATATAGGGTCTTGGACATGCAAATTATAACAACACGCATCAACACCATACTCGAGCGGGAGGATGGAGGCTAGGGGTCTTCTCACACCCCTGTTCGCTACGGGCCATCAGGGGTTGGGGTCCGGAGGAGGAACAGGTGGTCTGATCGGGGTCCTGGGCTGTCGGGCTGCTTCGCCACTGTGGGGACCTTGGCGGTCTGCTTGTCTCCGTCCTAGAAGGTAGGGGGTCCATCTCCCGAGTCCGGGGGTTGGTGGCGCTACTGGGGCATCGGTACCTGGACCTGGGAGCATGAAGTGTGTATGGGGTGTGTGAGTGAGGGTACAGCGTCATTTCTTGGGTGTCTTGGTGAGCTAGTGAGAATGTATGTGTTTAAGAGGGAGGGAATGTATGACTGTGTCTGTATGTCTTTGTCTACCCGTCAGGTTGGGTCTTGGGCTGCCCTCTCGCCTGGCGCACCTCAGGCCTTACATTTAATGGGGGGCCTATTTCCCCTCCGTCACTCTACGCCAGTGACGGATGCCTTCCTACTGGTGCGTCAGTGGTCAATGCAGCTCGGACCTGGTGCGTGCCTGGCCGGGCCTGGGGGGGCCGGTGTGTCGGTCGACCAATGAGCTGGGCCGATATCTTCCTTTGGTTGGTTGGTTGGGGCACCTCTTTTAGGGGTGCCAGGTTTGGGATTGTTGGGTGGTGCCTGCTCGGCAGGATACGGATCCAGCGACTCTGCTCGTTCGATCACCTGTTCTGTGTGCACCATGCGTGGTCGGTTTATTGGCGGGTTGGACCGGCCCTGGCCTTTGTTGGATGCCTGGTCTCGGCGCTCTGCATTGCGTGGGATCAGGTCTCGGGAGCTGGTACAACTTGGTGTCCAGGTGCTGGCTGAGCTCGGCCTGGGGATGCTGTCCATCCGCTGCGGCTATCGGTGGGGCACCCCGATGTGGGGCAGGCGTGGGGCGCTGGGATTTTGGCCGTGGGGATTGGTCTAGGGTGGTGGCGGTGCGTGGCGGCCGGCCGGCCGTGGCCCCTGCAGTCCCGGGGGCCCCTCGTCGGTCGGTCCCTTGTTGGGTCCCTGCTGGGGGGTGGGGCGCCCCTGGGCTGGTTGCTGGCGGGGCCCATGAGCTTGTCAATGCTGCCCCCCGGGACCCTGCATAGTAGCCGCTGGACGTTCCCCTGGGGTTCTCCTTTGCTCCTCTCTTGGGGGATGCGGTCGGCCCCGCCCGGGTCCGCCTGGGGCTCTAGGGGTCCTTTGGACGTCTTTGCTCCGATCTCCTTCATGTCTGCATCAATTCCTGGGAGACAGATTGATGCCTGCTCACACCAGCTATCAAACACTCTTATGGAGAAACCTTATATGCACCAGCATGCTCACACACACAGGTGTGGGGTCTCTGGTGTTTACAGATATATTCTTGGGCTGAGGTTATCATTACTAGAGCTTGATTAATTGGTACCATGAGTTTTTCTGTGACATTGTTATATTTTTATATCCATTTTTGTGTGATGTGGTTGTGTAGTTCTTAGTTCACGATGTTTGTTATGTTTTGTCGATGTTCCTTTTTCGTGTTTTGTTTAGTTTTTTCCCTTCTCTCTGCCGTCCTGTGGGTATGGAGGCAGACTTCAATGTTTTCCTGTGTTTTCTTTGTTCCCCTTCCTTTCTTGTATTTTCAACTCACCCTCTCTATTGACTTTTTGTTTCCTACTTCTCTTCTTCATCTTCTTTCTTTCTTCCCCTTAATTTTCCGTCTCCGTCTCCTTAACATCTGGAAATAAAATCCCCAGCAATTCATAATAAAAAATTTTCACACATATATCAAGTGGAGTACTATAGCAAAAGCTGTACTGCTCCGCTTGTGAAAGTGAATCTTTTGGGCTTCTACTTGGTACTCAGACACCAATTCTGAGCTCCACACTGCCAAACAGGACACGTAAAAAGAAAAAGAAAAATTGTGTTTCTCTGCAAAGATGGAAGCAACTAATAAGGTCAGACAGTAATAATTTATTTAACTAGTTATCTCTTGACATAAGATGGCTCATCTAAGTTTGAAGTTATTTAATGTTAAGATCTGATGACTACCAAATGTTACAACATTTTTATACAGCTAACTGTAAAGAGCTGGAGTAGACTCAAGGTATTCTCAAAGGTAAGAGACCACAGCCGCCCACAAATAGCTAAAATCTGTTTATTATGTCCTATTTTAATTAAAACACAGAATCTACCTTTTTTTTAAAAACATGTCCTGTTTGGCAGTGTGGAGCTCCGAATTGGTGTCTGAGTACCAAGTAGAAGCCCAACAGATTTACTTTCACAAGCGGAGCACTACAGCTTTTGCTAAAGTCCTCCACATGATATATCTGTGTGAGAAATATTTATTATGAATTGCTGTGGAATCTACCTTAATATGCATTAATACACACATTGCAAACCATCTTAGCCTTGCCACAGATGTTAACATCTACAGTCTTCTTTATCTCTGCTTTTGGAGGTATGGAGGTATAACCAATCAGCGCCCAAAAAAATAAATGGCCTGATTTGGCTGCTTTGCAAATGTCAGCCAATCAGTGTCAAGTAGCATTGTGCCTAGGTATTTCAGCTTCTCAATCTGCATTTTCTTTTGAATATTTTGGATACAGTCGCAAATAGGCGGTTTTTTGAGGATAATTTGGCGCCATATTCCTCAAAATAATCACAGATACTGAACTCCAAATAGGTGAGGGGTCCACTGTACTTAATGTTTACCATGATTGACCCTATAAATATTACTACTCTATGTTAATTATAGGTACAAAATATATTGATTCATTGTTATGTCACTGTATGAAATATTGCAATTGCAAAGGGCTAACTGGATGCAATATTTGGCAGGTGTCATGCATTCACACCTTTGATTTCGATAATATAGTTGTCCAATAGATTATATATATTATATTTACCACAATTTGTGCACCTGATCTATGTTTTTGTGGCTGAGATACTAAACTCACAGACTGGTGAAGACTTTGTGGAACACTAAAGAAAGAAAAGAGTCAGAAAATCATCATCACTATTTTCAACAATAGTAATGTCAATATTTTCCTTAGTTTGTGCAGACCTAGTTCGAATCTTTAGAAAAACCAGTGAAATTTTTTTTTTTTCTGATTTCTAACTAGTAAAACACAGTGTCGCTTTTGTTTGTCTTTCCAGTGTCCGTCAACAAATGGACCAGATCACAAATTACTTGGAGACAAATGTGTCACAATGCTCTCTGGAAGTCTGTCAGTCACAGTAAACATGAGCAGATCTAGAATGAGAGTAATAATGATCCAACTCAAAAACAGCAAACAAAAAACTTGTTTCACACAACAACTAATGTGTAAAGCAGATAAGCAGGCAGCTTCAGCAGGATTTATACATGCAAGCACAAAGAAATAATGAGTAACTATAATGAGAAACAATGGACATCAAAGTTATCCCAGTCCTGGAAAACATGTCAAGCTTTTCACATTTTTACTCTCCACACAGAAAGGCCTGCATGCAGTTGAGAAATAATAATGTCACACAATAAAAGCAGGCGCAACACAACAGAAAGAGAGTTGAAGGTAAAATGGAAAGCTAGTCTCCTCTCTTGGCTTTGTGCCTTGGTTAAACTCGGTTTGAATAAATCTTGAACACATTTAAACCTGCAACAGGCTCAATGTGACAGTGACCTTTCACAAAAACATTACAAACACCACACATCGATGGACGTAGTTATACGACTTAGTCTTTATTTAGCCCAGAATTCTAAAATGTAAATTGGTCTTTCGTAGATGCATATGTCTTGTCCAAATTTATCCAGAACAAAGAATCAAAATTAAGTCATGGTTGGTGCATTTGATGTGTTCTTTCTACCCCAAACCACTTTTAATCTTATTAGACATCATACTTGTGTGGTAGAGCATCAGAGTTCCTTGGGTGGTTTAAACATGCTCAAGCTTTGTGATATATTAGTACCGTTGTGTTCACATAAGATTCAGGGTAAGTTTGTTGTCTGGGAGCTTGAGGCGAACAGCAGTAGGACTAAGTACCTCTTCTATCTTGTAGGGTCCTAGAAATCTGGTCGTGAGTTTCCTGGAGTACAACTTGAGAGAAAAATCTCTAGTAGATAGCTAAACCTTGAGTATGCAAGTATGTGAGAGCAGGGAATCGTTTGTGGTCTGCTTGACGGCGGTTCTGTGCAGTGGTGGCAAGTAACGCAGCCTTGGTGATATCCCATACACGTTTACAGCCTCGGAGATGGTGCTGGACTGAAGGGACTGAGAGATTCATGCACTCAGTTTGGCTGGTAGTCTGAGGATGAAAACTGGAGCTAAGCGAGACTCAGGCCCCAATTACCCTGCAGAACTCCTTCCTGAACATGGAAGAGTTGCAAATGACAAAGGGAGATTTTTAAGTGGAATTAAGTAGCAAGCCTTGGAAAAGCAATCAACTATGGTTGTCAAGAGTGGTTGTAAACCCCCTGGGTGAAGGCAAGCCAGTAACAAAGTTCAGAGCTATGTTTGACCAAGGGTGCTTAGGTATTGGAGGAGGCTGAAGGAACCCGCTGGGGAGTTGGTTACTAGACTTGTTTCTAGCACATATGTGGCAAGCCTGAACATAATCTTTGACATTCTAATTTAAGGATGGCCACCAGAGGTGTCGTCTAATAAGAGGTATGGTTCTGATTATGCCTGGGTGGCAAGAGAACTTTGCTCTATGCGCCCAATTAATGAGGTGGGAGTGGACAGAGATTGAAACAAAAACCCGATTGAGGGGACCTGTTCTTGGATCAGGCTTCTGGATCTGGGCTTCTAGGACAAGGTCTCGAATCTCCCATGAAACAGACCCAACAATACATGAAGGAGGGATGATGGTTCTAATGGTAGGTTCACTCTCTGTGAAAAACTGTCTGGATAACGCATCTGGTTTTGCGTTTTTTGAGCCAGGTCTGTAAGAGATGATGAAATGGATACATGAGAAGGAAAGGGACCAGAGAGACTGTTGGGGATTAATACGCTTGGCCTCCTGGCGGTAAGCTAAATTTTTGGTGGCCTGCCCATATGATAACAAGGAATTCAGAACCCTCAACCCAGTGACGCCATTCCTCCAGGGCAAGTTTAATTACTAGAAAATCTCGTCACCAACAATATAATTTCTCTCGGTGGGGGGGTGAGTCGACGAGAGAAAAAGGCGCATGGGTGAAGTTTGTTATCTTTTCCAGAGACCTGGGAAAGTCCAGCTCCAACACCAAAATCTCAGGCATCTACCTCTAAAGTAAACTGTTTAGATGGATCTGGCTGGACAAGTATGGGAGCTCTGTCAGCTTCTGGAGACCAGCAAAAATCACTTTTACTGGATGTTAGGCTGGTTAGAGGTGCAGCAGTTTGGCTGTAGTTTTTGATAAAAAGTCTGTAGAGGTTGGAAAAACCTAGGAAACGTTGGAGCTGCTTCCTAATACCGGGAACTGGCCTGTCTAACACTGCTTGAACCTTCTGAGGATCAGTTCTCACCTGACCACTATCAAGGATGAAACCCAATAATGTAGCAGAAGGGAGATGGGAATCACATTTTTCTGTTTAGACAAAGAGCCTTTGTTCCAGCAGGTGCTGCAGGACTAAGTGGACATGTTTAAGATGTTCCTCTAGGGACTTTGAGAAGATCAATATATCATCCAGGTAAACAAAAACGAAATGGTTAAGGAACTCCCGGAGCACATCATTTACCTGAAAAACTGTTGGAGCGTTCGTAAGACCAAAAGGCATTTACAAATATTTTAAATGACCTAGGAGAGTTTAAGAAGCAGTTTTCCACTCATCTCCCTCTCTAATTCTCACAAGATGATAGGTATTTTGGAGATCTAGTTTAGAAAATATGATGAAGCCCTGAGCAGGTTCAAAAGCAGAGTTAAGGAGAGGAAGAGGATAATTATTCCTCACTGTGATTTGGTTCAGCCCACAATAGTCAATGCATTGCTGGAGCATACCGGCCTTCTTAGCTGCAAAGAAAAACCCAGCCCCTAGTGGGGAGGTAGAAGGGCGAATGATTCCAGCAGCTAATGATTCATCTATATATTTTTCCATACTTTTCCCTCTCAGGTTTGGAAATATTGTATAGAAGGCTGGATGGTAAGGTGGTGCCAGAAAATAACTCTATGGCGCAGTCATACTGGCAATGAGGAAGAAGCAAAAGAGCCTTGGATTTGCTAAAAACAAGTCTGAGGTCATGTTACTCCATTGGGACATTGGTGAGGTCTATGTTTCTTAGCTTTTGGGTGGAGTCTTAGCAAGAGCAGATTGGAGGCAGGTAGATAGGCAATGTGTACTCCAGGACTCGACTCTGCTCTCCCTCCACTTCAGGGGTCTCATTTATAAAGCTTGCTTATGCACAAAACGGGGTGTGAAAACTACGTGAGCAACTTTCTACGGCAAGATTAGGATTTATAGAAAGAAACGTGGCGGAAAATTGTGCGCAAATTTAAGCACACTAAGATTCTTGCTTACGCACTTTTTGGACACAAAGGACACTGACAGCGCAGTGGGAGAGATGGCAAAAATGTGAATTTAAGCCACAATTTCAAACTTGTAAAGTTCTGCGCATGCAGACACACAACCAGCAGTCACCCCCCGTCCCCCCCCAATCCCATTTCTGAACTGAGAATAAAGATGAGAATCTGAATGAAAATATGTTGCACATAAAAATTATATCATAGGATGTTCACATGTATTTATGTCTTCAGATTATATTATTATTATTATGGAACCGTGCACCACGTCCCCCATTCTTCTTTTTATGTCAGGAACGCTGCTGCATCAATGC
Source organism: Valencia hispanica (assembly GCA_963556495.2). Lineage (NCBI taxonomy): Eukaryota > Metazoa > Chordata > Actinopteri > Cyprinodontiformes > Valenciidae > Valencia > Valencia hispanica. The sequence goes on along the minus strand of OY747712.1, from coordinate 54,275,366 downwards.
TGCGTCACTTGTAGCTCTTCCTTTTGTTTGTGACCCCAACTCAATATTTTGCAAGGATGATACTTTTTAAAAAGTAGACTTAAAACGCACCTTTTCTGTCAGGATTTAAATATCTAGTTTTATTTGTTTTAATAATTTGCTTGTTTAAATAATTTTGTTTTAATAAATTCCAGTCTTATTGTTGCTACAAGAAGTAATCATATAGGCCTAATTGAAACGTTATTTTTCTTATCTTTTTTATCGCTTGTGCTGCTTTAATTATTTAATTTTTTTATTTGTTTACGCTCTTGTTACACATTTGCTTTTTGCATCTGTATTTTTGTCTTTTAATGTGAAGCACTTTGGCTGCCTTTGGCTGAGTAAAGCGCTGATTGAGTGATTGATTGAAATAAAATGTTTTTTCCTGCCTACAGCTGTCTCTGTGGAATTACTTTCTCCACCTCTCGGTTGCCATGGTTACCCGTGAAACGCCCCATATTAGCTGGCTTAAGTTGATGCAGAATATTTACTAGACATTTTGCATGGACCTTTTATGGGAGAAAGTGGGTGTGTAGGAGGCGGGATATGATCCAAAAACACCTGCGCACATTTCTAGGGAGAGCGGGATTTATAAAGCGGAATATGCGTGCAGCTGTGCTTGCTAGTCGTAAGTTAAAAAAAAGTTGCTGAACTTAAGTACGGTTTTAGTAATGGTTCTACGCAAAGTTTTATAAATGAGACCCCAGGTGAGGATTGGGTAGTGTCTGCCATTTGAGTCCAAAAACTAGAGGAGACTAGGGGGAAGGAAATACAAAGAAAATTCTCTTTTCTCTGTGGTTACCAGAGACAATGAGTTCAACTGGTTCAGTGGTGTGAGTGATGAGATGTAAGGGTTTACCATCAAGAGCAGAGACGTGCTCTGAAGAGGATAATGGAATTGTGGGTATTCCCAGTTGTTTTGCTTGGTTGTTGTCAAGAAGATTTTTATCACACCCAGAGTCAAGTAATACTGGGACCTGAAATGAATCTTGACTAAAAAGGAGCGTACCAAGGAGAGAAAAACGGGATTAAAGATTCTTACAGCCACCCGCCAGTATTGCCATAACAACTGGCGGGCTCCCTCTTTTGGTTGAACAGGGCATGTTGCAATAAAATGGCCCAACTGGCTGCAATATACAGTAGGCATGCTTGGTCCTCCATATAACGCTGCCGCTCCTCAGGGGTAGCTGGGACTGATTCTGCGGTGGGTAAAAAGGAACAAAACTTCTGTGTTTGTTCTCACGGGACCGCTCTCTAATTTGGTCGTCGATCCGGATAGCCTGGGAGATCAGATCCTCCAAGTCGCGAGGCTTGTCCTGATATGCAAGCTAATCTTTTAAATGTTTAATGCTGATTCCACCCTGATGCAGTAGCAATAGTTCGGAAATCAATTGCGAAAATGGCCACAGATTGTTTCACTTGTTTGATGCTCCACCATTTTTTCGTAACCTCCGCATCAGATTCGACATAACCAAAGGCCTGCTTGAAATCAGAGATGAATGAATCATATGTCATCTGAAGGAGCCTTTGTTGACTAAACTTTGATTCTACCCATTTTAATGCTTTGCCCGGGAAAAGTCCAGCAATATATGAAATGTGGGAGGAGTCATCAGGAAAGGATTGTGGGGTGCGACAAAAACCTATTTGCACTGGAGCAAGAAACCCTTTTGTCGAGTTCACCTGAATAATGCTCTGGAGTGGGTGAGGCGGCTTTATGAACGTTGGACTGGCCCGGTGTTGGCAGAGAAGTGGGTGGACTGGCAGCTGCACCGGCTGCAAGAGGAGGGGAACCCGCAGATGACAGTTTATTGTTTATTTCCTGCGTAAAACCAGCCAACTGATCTAGATGTTGTTTTGAGAAGTGCTCTTGTTCAAATAATGATGTTTTCATCTTAAGCAAGTCTGCTGATTGAATCGGGGGCTGAGTCTGTGAGGGACTCTGGTGGGTTGAACTGGCCTGATGGTTCTGTCATATTTGTAGCGAGTTTTCTGACCCCACATGCAAAATCACACACAAACTCAGAGGCATAGTCAAAGGGGGTTTATTTTCAGCAACCAGCGTGGGCAGAGGGATTCGTGATGATCCAGACGGTCATAGACGGCTGCGGGCATGATGTGGAATGAATGGAGTTGGATGTGGTTCAGAGGGCGTAGGCCCAAATCCAGAGCGGGGAGGCCGAGCGTTGGAGAGCGGGTAGGAGGCTGCTGAGGACAACTCTGTAGCAGTTGATTGATTTGACTATCGCAGGTGCAGGTGAGGAAGGCTGGAATCGGGGAAACCTAGGAGCACAAAGATGACAGGAAATCCACAGTTTGGCTCGAAAATACTTATTATAATTCTCGAGGAAATGCTTCTGTACCTAGACTACCACCAACTATGTTGAACCATCAGGTGAAGAAGGCTCATCCTGCAGCTTCTTTAATTTCCCACAACCTGAATAGGAAATTAGCGCCAGATGCACTTGACAGCAGAGGACCCGTCACACCCACCAGCAGAGACCCACAGAGGTAACACTTGCATACACAAACCACTGGATCACGACAGCAGTGTGTTTTTCATGACAATGTTTTGCTGTTGTGTAGGGTGTGGCGAGGGACAGTACCAAATTAATACAGAAAACGTTTTAAATATGATTTGTAGAGCTATAACAGCATATGAGAGTTATGATTGTATTCAATGTCAAATATGTTTTTTAAACTTACAGCATTTCAGCCAATCTCATTCCTGAAAAGACATCTTGAAGAAGAGATCACCTATCCACATAGTCATCCAGACTTCATGGTCCTGTGCTGTGGTCCTTTGAATTTTACGGTGGAAGTTCTCTCAGCAAAAAAACTGTTTCTCACTTAAATTAAATATACACAGTAATCTCATCAACTTAAAATAAACAATTTCAAATAAATGAGAAGATGTAACTTTTCGAATGGACAGGTACTGTAAAATCTAAATAGGTCACTCTTTGTTATGGAAGTGTCAGTGGATAGTATGCAGCTGCAGAGAGAGCAACAAGGAGCTCCAGTAGACAACAGGAAAGCTAACTGGCAAATACCAAACTGCTTTATTTATTCATTGTTTTTACTTTCAGCTCAAATCTGCCAAGAATCATAAATAATTTAGGAATGTTGGCAGCCTAACAAACAAAATGAAAACCTTGACACAAGTTAAACCGTCATCTAGAAATCATAGTCAGAAGGTGTTGTTACATCTAGCAATGCAAACAATGTTAATTGTGCTAATTGATAATAAAAGTTGTTAAAAGCTATTTCAAAAGTATAATCACTAAATAGTCTTTGCTTTGTTTGACTGAAATAGGAAACACACAAAAGCCCCTTTCAAAGAGGCCATGAAAAACAGTAATTTTCCAGACTTTGTCTGTTTTGCTTTTGAGTCTGAAAGCAATCTTCCAGACTTTGTCCAGATACCCTTTACCGGTAATTTTACAGATGAAGACCTTGTAACAAGGCGGTGGGGAAAAGGGGAGGGGGGCAGGGAACGCTGTGAGCGCACACATTGATGACGTATAAATGTCACGTGAACGGCAGTGAATAAAAACACGTGATTTCCCCCCTGACCAAAACACGGAAGAACTAAAGGCATACGCTTTCAGCAGAGAGTAGAAAGGAAGAAGAGCATACAAGGAACAAGACGAGATTCTGTCACATACGACCGTATCACAGCCAGGATACACGAGCTCGGAGCGCAACGGAAGAACCAGCAGAGCATTTCGAAGCTGAAAACAATAAAGCACCAATACCACGAGGTCATCGTCCACAACAAGAAAAGTGGTAACGAAAGACGGGATTGGTGCTACCTCAAGTTGTGCGACGCGATATGGGGTGCTCATGAAACCACGAGTCCTGCAGTGGTGTTTGGAATCCTTGTGGCGTCCATTCTTCCAGAGGAGAACTCGGAGGCTAGCTGCAGCGCCAACCAGATGGCTCAAGAAACGTCAGCAAATGACTCCTCTTCCATACCAGGTAAAAATCATGCGAACCTCAATTATTGAACATCATATGTAGCTTGACTTTTACCTTCGACCTACAAATGTATAGCTGTGCAGGTATAATTTTTGTTGCTATAAAATGGTCTTTGCATACAATAATGACCAACAGTAGGCTTTTTAATACCTAAACAAATGCTGCCATTGAAGAGAATGTGATGAAACAAGCATTGCACTAAAGAACGTGAAAACACATGCAGCACACTAACGCCGCTGTCATGCAGCACACCAAGGCCAAAACGGAGAAAGAGAGACACTTCCCGCTCCCACACAGAGTGGCTGGAGGTGTTCACGCAGATGGACGATAAATTCCAACAGCATGAGCGGGAACGGTTGTTGGCGCAGAGACAGTATGAGGAGCAAGTTCAATGGGAAACCATGGCAGTGAGGGAGCGAGAAGTGACTGCACTCGAAGACTTGACCTCTCTTTTACACGATGTTGTGAATAGGTTGCCTCAGCCCTAGCACCAATGGATGCTGGGCCCCACTTACCACCATATGTAGTCCTGCATATGCACAAACACCTTATTACCTTTTGTTTTTACACTTCATTTTACCTTTTTTTGCTGCATTTTGTCGTGTGTGCTAAATATGTCACTTTAATGTTTGGTATTTTGGCCAGGCAAATAAAATAAAGTGTTTTGTGAACTTATGAATCTGGTCAGTTTGATCTATTATAGGGTGACCATATTTTGACATCAAAAAATGAAGACACTTGACTAATTCCTGAAACACTTCAATCACACTGTTTAGTTAGACTTTTGAATTCAACATATATACAGGGTTCCTACAGGGTTTTAAAAGCATTGAATTTAGGATTTTGGAAATACTCTAAAAAGACTTCCCAAAGTCTTGAATTTTGATATCTAGGTGTTAAAATGTTGTGCTGTATTTAACTTGTTTGTATTGCAATTTACATCCAAAGTTTAATGTCTTTACCACGATTACTTCGATTAAATAAAATAGCATAAGTAGTGGTGGACCCAGTAACTGAGAACACCGCCAAGCCCCGTTCAAAAAACTCACACATGACGTCTTCAATAAAGGAAGATTGACGTTAAAGTTTGCCATGTTAAATAACTTACGGTTCTCTCTTTGGTTATCTTTTACTAATTCCACGTTTCTGAGAAATACATCAGTAGTTCGAGGGTTTTGATTTTCTCTGCTGGTAGGGCTGTGAAATAGACCTTGACATAGGTATTAATTTTGGGTATGAATGGTCTTACAAAGCCTCGAATTTAACTTAAAGAAACCTGTAGGAAGCCTGTATTTAATGTGTTCCTTAGGTGCTTAACATGAGTCACACGATTACATTGCATGTATTTTATTTGAATTAGGGAAGCACATGGATTTTAAATACTCAAATGTAAAATTGCATACTTGACTAAAAATAGCCTCAGTTAACAATGTAGTTATAAAATAGACATGATTGCCTCTCGAATTTGCTGTGCCCTTGCAGCTGGAGGTACAGTGGCTTGCAAAAGTATTCAGCCCCCTTGAACTTTTCCACATTTTGTCACATTACAGCCACAAACATGAATCAGTTTTATTGGAATTCCACATGAAAGACCAAAACAAAGTGGTGTACACGTGAGAAGTGGAACGAAAATCAGACATGATTCCAAACATTTTTTATAACTAATAAATAACTGAAAAGTGGGGTGTACGTAATTATTCAGCCCCCTTTGGTCTGAGTGCAGTCAGTTACCCATAGACATTGCCTGATGAGTGCTAATGACTAAATAGAGGCACCTGTGTGTAATCTAATGTCAGTACAAATACAGCTGCCCTGTGACGGCCTCAGAGGTTGTCTAAGAGAATGTTGGGAGCAACAACACCATGAAGTCCAAAGAACACACCAGACAGGTCAGGGATAAAGTTATTGAGACATTTAAAGCAGGCTTAGGCTACGAAAAGATTTCCCAAGCCTTGAACATCCCACGGAGTACTGTTCAAGCGATCATTCAGAAATGGAAGGAGTATGGCACAACTGTAAACCTACCAAGACAAGGCCGTCCACCTAAACTCACAGGCCGAACAAGGAGAGCGCTGATCAGAAATGCAGCCAAGAGGCCCATGGTGACTCTGGACGAGCTGCAGAGATCTACAGCTCAGGTGGGGGAATCTGTCCATAGGACAACTATTAGTGGTGCACTGCACAAAGTTGGCCTTTATGGAAGAGGGGCAAGAAGAAAATCATTGTTAAAAGAAAACCAAAAGAAGTCCCGTTTGCAGTTTGCCAAAAGCCATGTGGGGGACACAGCAAACATGTGGAAGAAGGTGCTCTGGTCAGATGAGACCAAAATGGAACTTTTTGGCCAAAATGCAAAACGCTATGTGTGGCGGAAAACTAACACTGCACATCACTCTGAACACACCATCCCCACTGTCAAATACGGTGGTGGCAGCATCATGCTCTGGAGGTGCTTCTCTTCAGCAGGGACAGGGAAGCTGGTCAGAGTTGATGGGAAGATGGATGGAGCCAAATACAGGGCAATCTTGGAAGAAAACCTCTTGGAGTCTGCAAAAGACTTGAGACTGGGGCGGAGGTTCACCTTCCAGCAGGACAACGACCCTAAACATAAAGCCAGGGTAACAATGGAATGGTTTAAAACAAAACATATCCATGTGTTAGAATGGCCCAGTCAAAGTCCAGATCTAAATCCAATCCAGAATCTGTGGCAAGATCTGAAAACTGCTGTTCACAAACGCTGTCCATCTAATCTGACTGAGCTGGAGCTGTTTTGCAAAGAAGAATGGGCAAGAATTTCAGTCTGTAGATGTGCAAAGCTGGTAGAGACATACCCTAAAAGACTGGCAGCTGGAATTGCAGCAAAAGGTGGTTCTACAAAGTATTGACTCAGGGGGCTGAATAATTACGCACACCCCACTTTCAATTATTTATTAGTAAAAAATGTTTGGAATCATGTATGATTTTCGTTCCACTTTTCACGTGTACACCACTTTGTTTTGGTCTTTCACGTGGAATTCCAATAAAACTGATTCATGTTTGTGGCTGTAATGTGACAAAATGTGGAAAAGTTCAAGGGGGCCGAATACTTTTGCAAGCCACTGTACATTAACAGCCTCTGCATCAGGTTAATATAGGTGATCACAGCCTACAGTATTCCAATCAGGGAGGTAATTGTCATTGTTGATCTCACAGCTGTTGTGAAGAATACAACCAGCTGTAACAATGTCTAGCATTATTGCAACATCCACATTAAAACACTTGGCTAAACACCTCCAGCGCCCCTTTAGCCGCCCAAAAGCATTCTCAACAACCATTCGAGCAGAGCTTAAGCTGTAGTGGAAGTTGCTCTGTTCAGCAGTCAGGCGATGGTGTTGGGTGAACCCCTTATTAACCACTTTTTCAGTGGGTAGTCCGCATCGCTGATCAGATGAACTGGGACCTTCACACCATTAATGTCTCTAGATTTCTGGAATGACAGAAAATAGAGAGCAGATGGTTTCGTGATGAATACAATAGTCTGGGGGGAAAAAGTAAAAAAGGATAACGTGACAGTCTAAAACAAGAGTGTGTTACTCAGGCCACATCTGTTTCAGCTATTAACAGCAACCTAAAAACTGTGTGTACACACATTAACACTCTTACCAGAAATTGTGGTTGACATCAGCCTGTAGCACAATGGAATGCCATCGTTTTTGGTTGTAATATGACACTGGTTCGTCCCTTGGGGCAAATATTGGAATGTGGCCGCGATCGATTGAACCGACACACATTGGATAACCATGCGCAGCAAATCCATCCAGTCTCATCTGTTGCTGGTCAAACTTTGGTAGTAAAACAAACAGTGGACAAACCTACACCAAATAGACAGATTATGGTCCTGTATTCGCTCTGGTGGCATACCACCAGATAACAATAGCTCCTGCAGGAGGGTTCGTACGGTCTTCGCCAGTGTGTATTTTTCCGTGTCAGATCAGGCTTAACCAAACTTAACACGTAATTGAAGTTGCTGTGAGACATTCGAAGGTGTTGATTCCACTCTTCATCACCAAAGTTTAGCAAAACGTCAGACCAGAAAGGTTTGCCACTTGGTCTTGAATGTCTCCATATCCGCGTAGTATCTCGCTCTTGTAGCATGCGTCTGAACATGGTAGCTCTCTTCCATAAGTAATGTACCCTTGCTGTGTGGGAGGGTGCTTCACACTCCTTTCGTCTCACTTCTATTTTCCTTTCAGCTTCTTCATTGATGGCTCTTAAGCCTTTTCATGTGCGCAAAATTGCACACATCACAAAGACGAAAACTGTGAGTAGATCTGCTGTTTTGTCGGCCATTTTGCAATAATCCCTTTGTTTGGGGAAATGACATCTACGCCCGCCGCACTAAGTTTACGTCATATCCACATACAACCCCCCACTCCCACCCCCCAGACATTCATCAGGATCCTCCGGTACATTTCTTGCTGTGTGAAAGCAACCAAAAGGCAATGTTCCGGAAAAAAAGTGGTGTATTTGAAAACACAACTCCGACTAAAGACCAGATGGAATTGTTCACAAATATTCCAGAACTTCTGTCTGAAAACGGCTACAGTTACAACTCTGCTCAAAAATAACTACTGACGATTCACTGGAGAAAAATTTTCTTGCTGGATCTACTGGTTTTGTGGACCATTTGGGCTATATTCACTGCCCAATGAAGCTTAAATGCTGACAGCAGCAGCCTCTTTTTAAACGACTGCTATGTTCTATGTTTCAGCAGCCATTATACAGGTTTAGCAGCTCTGTTGCACCTTATTGCTATAATCTGTGATGCTTTCTGTGAATTGTGTACGCAACTTTAAGTCCATCACTCTTACACGTACAAAGATTGTGAGGAAGGAAGGAACAAAGAAATGGATTCTGTTTAGTTGTATGTTTGGAGACTATGCCAACTCCATTGTTGGAGATTGAGAAGGGAGATAAAAATATAGTTTAACTTGATATTGTTATGGTGTTTTCTATGCTTTTAAATCGCTGGAAGCACATTGTGTTATTGATCATTTTAAGTGAATTATTACTATGTATAAAACACAACTACATCACACCTCACTTTATAAACCTAAGATCATGCCTAATATATTTCGTTGAAAGAACTGTTAATCCCTATAAGAAGCTGACCTTTCTTGTGGTTCAGTTCTTGGCAGCTTTTGTAAACAAAGTGAAAAGAGTTACATAGAGGGTTTGCAGTGGTCTCCTCAAATTTGAGATGCTACATTTATATTGATTCCTCATCTGCTGGTAACTGATGGAAAATGATCCACAGGAAAAATTCCATTTAACTTTGCTTGAGATTTTATAAAATTCATTCATTAACAAAGCCAGTAAAGCGAGATTATGCTATTCACTAACAGAAATGTGAAATGTTTTGTTAATTTTCTTTCTTTCCCCCTAAAGACATCTGTGTGTTATTCTGTGACTGTCCACCTCAATCTTCAAGGCCATTACACAGGAAGCACTGTTCATGAGCTCCTTAATCTCAATGCTTTGGTTAGTGAGTGCATACTTATGTCTCCAGTGCCAACAGACCTGAGGCTTTTCTGTAACAGGTTTCACTGAATTTCCTTGAGGTAGCACCTCAAAACACAGTAAAATTACCACAGTGTGGCCAACCAAAACTTTAACTGCAGCTGCTCCCCCTTTAATAAAGCTGTTACTATTTGCTACACATTCTGGGCCCCTGCCCTTCAGGGGACACAAAGTAGCAGAGTAACACCACCACTCCATCGCCACTACCAAAGCTATGTACCTGTTTAAAGTCATTCTTAACATCAATTCATGAAATGTGTTGTATTTCCACCCATGTCACTGGTTAGATTCTGAAGTGTTTGCTTAGTGTTGCCCACTTTCTCTCCAGCCTCTCTACTCTTTCAGCAAAAACTGACATGTTCTTTAGGAGAGAGGAGGTTTCAGTTTTGTAGTCTAACATTTAGTGAAAGTGTATTTGACGAGCAACTCAAGCTTGATAATCTGTTGTCTTGCTCTCAGGGAAAGTCACCTAAATGTTCTGAGATAGCCTATGGGTCTCGCTGCACAAACCCAGGTGAGAAGCAGCACTGTCACATTGCCTGGAAATTGAGCGTCTTGTTTCAGCTTCAAGAGTTGTGACAAGGAGGGGAAGAGAATTAGTTAACTGCTGAAGGGAGAAAGGCAGGGCAGGCACACATGCAGCTTTTGTTTGGACTGTAAAAGGACAAGATCAGAATTGGAAAGAGAGAATGAGCAGAAACTGCAGATGAGGCCACATTAGATGGGTAGAGTAGGGGATGTCTAAATCAGTAAGTCAGTGAGGAGTATGAGAGACTCCGTGTTCCTCTAGTCTTCCTTTCATAAACACAGGAGCATGATCAATGTGACAGCACCTCAATGCATTTAATAGAGGATTCAAGTCACTCAAAGCACTTTTGGGAAACAAGTGCCTATTCTTTTCTTTTTGCTTTTGATTTAGTTAAAATAATGGAATTGGGCAGTAAACATGAAAACTCTCATGCTGTGTTGTGTGTTTACTGAAGGAGACAAGGAAGGGGGAGTGACATTTGGATCACAGAACAGTAAAACAAACAAAGAAAGTAGTCATCACATTCTGAAGTTTCCTGGTTTACAGTTGCAATGAACACAAAACCCTCATTTAAAGCCCATCTTTATTACTTCAAATTGTAATACCTCAAATATTAACCTGTAAATCAACACTACACTGTTCGAACCAGGACCACACAACTCAACTAAACTAGCATCAGCTACAAGACTAATACCCTGCTAACTGTTCTGATCCACCAAAGATTTCTAGATTGGAGTTTTTCTGGATTTCCAGACTAAATATATTAGAACAACAAATGTCTTTGAAAAACCATTGGTACACTATTCAATCAATAGTTTTTTTTGTTTGTTTTTTTTTTGGGGGGGGGGGGGGGGGGGGGGCATAATGAGATGGTAATGTGTGAGTAAAAAGAACAAAAAGGTTTTTTCTCTTCAAAATTCATTGCAGATGCTACTAGAAAGTCTTTTTGTGTCATGGATACCAATGTCATAGAAAAACAAAAAAACAAAAACAAAGAGGGAAATTGTAGAAAGACAAATTGCCCTTTTTAAATCAAAATCCCCTCCTCTTTGGCCTCATGCACAACAGTTAGCAAGGAGACGCTTGCTTCAAAGTGATGCACACACTGTTACTTTACCTCTGCTGTCATTCTAGAGCCAGTAAAATCTGTCTTCTTAGCAGAGGAACACGTTCTTGCCAACAATAGGGCCTACCTGATTCTGCATTGGCCAACTAGTTTTGCCAGGTCATGTGTTTTGGAAGGGGCTGCCCCTTTTCCCCTCTAAGACCCCCACCTTCCCAGTCAGGGCAGCAGTGGCGCCAGCTCAGTGAGGAGAATGATACGTTTCTTTTTTTTACAGCTAGAGAAAGAGGACTCACATGGTATCCCTATGGAGCAGCAGAGTGGAGAAATAGAAAGTACAATAAAACATTATACATACACACACACGCACACACATGCACACACACAAAACCACACATGCAGGCTTGCACACATTCATAGTAACACAAAAAGACATACATACACAGGTTGCCCATCTTATTCTGGAAGATGAAATAAACAAAGTCATGACATGTCCTGGTGTTTGGAAGAGTGCTTTAGTAGTTGTATGAATATGCAAGGTGAAGCCAATCAATTTTATTTCAATTTTATTGAAACCTTTCTGCTCCTCAAACATCAATTTATTATGGTCTGAATTTCTGAACTCACCACTGCTGGAGTACAGACATGAAGTACAAGATAGGGCTGGACGATATAGACCAAAACACAAATTCCTATTTATATCAACAGTATTCTGAACTGAGAGGTCATACCCAAGGCCAACACGACTTAGCATTCAATATGCTACCCTCCAACTCTCTTACACCTTATGTTAGAAATAAGTCATTTTTCTTCTAATGATGCTAAAACATCTTGTTTTTACCTATGATTTGTCATGCACAATTTTTATTTTTAATAGAGTTGCACAAGGTGGCAGCTTGTTGCTGTATCTCTGTTACATAATAAGTAATTTATATCTTTTTAAAATATAAATTAAGTAGAAAACATTATCTATATTGAACGATTTTTCTCAAATTGGATGCAGTGCCTCTTGATAGATCTCCAGTTTTACTTTAGCATGTTTTGATATCTGTGATGATGAGTAATAAAAGGGAAAAGCGAAAATATTTCAAAAACTCTAATAGCACCAAAAACTGGACTAGAGCATGGTTCATAGATGTAGAGCAAGAGTAAGTTCAGCATGGAGCAAGAGAAAGGGAATATTTAAACCAACATAATGGCTAACATGAAATCTCTCTCAAATAAGGTGGATGAGCTTGAAGTACTGACATATTACCCAGCCAGAATCTCTGGAATGCAGTGTCATGTATCACAGAGATGTGGAAGCAGTAGCTAACTACATAATAACTGACTCTAAAGTTTCCTCCTGACCTTAAGACAGTATATGCAGACAGACGTTTGAAGAGAAGCAGCAAAACTAAAAGGATTGCAGTTTGTCAACAATTTATGATGTAATCCAGACCATTCTATATTAGTTTTGCAGTCCAGATACTTAACTGCTAGTTGTAAGGTTTGTTCATGTTATCTAGGCAGTTTACCAGTATTATCTTTGTAGGGATATAGATCCTACAGATAGCTGTTGCCATCATATGCATATGCATAAGGTGATGCATCTCAAGATTGTAGCTTTTCCTCTCTCCCTTCAAAAATCTCAGTAGTTTTTCAACTGCTCCACCAGAAAAAAAATACATAAAAAAATTAGATTTGTTTTATGCAAATATGAGGGATGGATACAACTCTGCATCACCTCTTTAACTTTAGCTTTACCCAGAAGAAGATTGCCGTGCTCCCTCGTTCCAGTGCCAAGGAAATCTCATTCATCAGTGCTTAACAACTATAGCCATATTGGCTAAGCAATACACATCATAAAATCCAATGGGCCAACATGAGAAGGTAATCAAGGTAATCAAGCCACTCAGGATATACCACTGTATAAGGAGGTCATCATAAGCCAGCCCTGTGAAGTTCATCTTCTGTAATTTCTCCTGTGCATTTAACACAACCCGGCCTGTTTTAGTGTGTAAGAAACTCTGGAAGCCCTAGGTGGGTTTAGATTCACATACTTTTATCGTTCTGCAAGGAGAAATTCATTTTCATAAGGTTATTATAACACAAACTCAGGCAGGATCATGAAGAACAATAACATACACTCATTATCATCTGAATTCATCACTTCCTGACAAACAGACCACAGTTTGTGAGACTGAAAAGTTGTCTGGTACAGAAGTACTACAAGGGACTGTACTCTCAAACTGTACACATCAGACGTCCAGTACAAGTCAGAGTCCTGTCGTCTGCAGAAATACCCAGATGACTTTGAGTTGTTGCGTGTATCAGTGAAGGACAAGAGGCTGAGCACAGGATCCTGACAGACGCAGAAAAGCAGCCAAGAAGCCCATGGTAACTCTGGAGGAGCTGCAAAAATCCAGAGCTCTGATAAGAAAATATCTAAAAAGAGTAAATATTAGTTCTGAACTCCACAAATCTGGAAGTTATGGAAGAGTGACAAGAAGAACGTCATTATTAAATGAAAGCTAGAAGAAGTCCTGTTTGCAGGTTCCCACAAGGCATTTCAACCACAGAGGAAACATGAAGGTGCTCTATTCAGAGGACACTAAATTAATTATGTTTTCCTACAGTCAAAATGTTATGTCTAGCAGAAAACTAATACAGCATCCATCCATCCATTTTCTGTACCCATCATTCCTATGAAGGGTTGTGGGGGGCTGGTGCCTATCTCCAGCTGTCATGGGGCGAGAGGCGGGGTACACCCTGGACAGGTCGCCAGTCCATCGCAGGGCAGTACTAATACAGCATATCACCCTAAACAGACTACATCCGCTGTCAAACATTGTCCTTCCAGCAACAAGCTGTGAGGATGCTTTTGTGGTCAGATACCGTATAATGTGAAGATGGATGGCCTTAAATGTAGAAACCCTGGAAGAAACCCTGGTAAAGGCTGCTAAAGTCTTGAGACTTGGGGAGAGGTTCATCTTCCAGCAAAATGACCCTGAATATACCGCCAAAGCTACAACGAAAAGGTGTATATGAAGCATATTCATGTGTTAAAATAGCTCAGTCAGTCCAACATTTTATAATGTAAATTTAAACTGTTGAAAACTGAATTCTGTTTTTTTTATTCTTGTGTGTAACTACTTTGCTACTGTAGATGTGGAGAACTGGTAAAAATTTACCACAAAATACTTTTTTCCTTCCAGGGTTAGTTATTATGTGTTGGGTTATTACATAAAGTACATCTGTAAGGCAAAGTATGATGGCCGTGAACTCCTGATCCTACATTAACTCAAACTATTTCTCTGATAGTTTGTTTGTTAAGTGTCACGGCAGCAGTTAAATGTATACTTTGGTAAAGTCGCCTTGTCTATTTGTTATCAGGTCAGATATGGTCCAATTGTGATCTGAAAATATAAGATAAGCTGCCATAATATTAGTATATGTCTAGAACGGACAATGCAAGGAACCCATTTTAAGGAAATACATGATACACATGATACATATTTTGTCAAAATATTACTATGAATGTACAGGTTGCTATATCGCCCAGCCCTTTGATCAGGTGTTTATTTTTTTAGTTACTTACATCCTAAGAACTGCACATGAAATCTTTGACTAACATAATTTGGGTCCAGATTCGGAATAATGGGAATTAATAAATCTTATAGCCTATATAAACATTAGCATAAGATATGAATGTAATCAGAATGTTGGTGTTTTAATAGTCCTCAATGTTTGGTGGTATTATTCTAATTACAGTACCAGGGAAGAGTATTTTCCCTGTTACAAATTTGTTCTGTTGATTGATTGTGAAACTAATTTTCATATTAGACATAGAAAGCCTGAGGAAATAATAAAATGCAGCCATTACATTATATTTTTATTTATTAAGATAATGAGCTGTCCAAACCAACCTGGCCCAGTGAGAAAAGGTAATTGACCCGTGAACCTTATTACTAGTAGTTCCACCCTTGGTTGCACCAACTGAAATCACGCATTTGTGATATCTGCTAATATATTCATAACATGGCGATGGAGAAGTTTTAGTCCACTCTTCTTTGCAGAATAGTTTTAATAAAGCTAGATTTGAGGGTCTTCCAGCATGAATAGCCTTTTTAAGGTCAGGCTGTTGCATCTCAATTTGATTTAGGTCTGAACTTTGACTAGGCTGCTCCAATACCTCTCTTTGGCTTTGCCAAAAATCAGGCGTACATATATTTTTTTCTGTTTTTAAATTATATCATCATTCTAAAACAGCATTCTGCAATCAGGCTATGTTTGATGTATTCGATGATATCAAACATTTTAGTCTCACAAAAAAAACAAAAAACTGCATAAATCTGTAATGGGACACAGACTTTTCCCCAGCAATGTATTAAAGCTTAAAACGTCTGCCTGCTTCTGTCCTCCCGTTTTTTGTAATGTCCCAATGTAACATATTATATCGGGGTTAAAATCCACTAGCGAACAGCTGAAGGAGTTGAAGTTAAGGGCTCGCAGAGAGGAATGGTTAGTGACAGGTTAACAAGAATGAAGTTAGGAGAGAGGAAGAGGAGGGAAGGATGGGGGAACGTAGTGAAAGCAGGGAGGGAGAGCTTAAGGAGGAAACTAAGCATCTGTGGTCAGGACCAGGACAAATGCAAACCTTGCCTTCTGATCCAATACAAAGTAGTACAGATTAACCAGAAAGAGATGATTTGCTGTATTAGATCTCTTTGACAACATCACTGAACCAACCACGCAAAAAAGACATCAAAGTTGACATTGGCGTCTCATTTCCCTATGCAAATGTAAAGTGAGGAAGTGAAAGGAAAGCTTTCGGTTTCCTTCTGCTTCTTTCTTAGTTTTCAGTGAGATTCCCTGTCGTCCCCCCCCCCCCCCCAATCCCCCTCCAAGAGAGACCAAGATGCTCAGCTTTGGGGAGAAGACAGGTTAAGGGATCCTGGGGGCTGTTCTGCATTACCAAAACAAACCATTCAGCAAACAAACAATTAGACCCTCATGAATTATGGACAAGCCCTCTAAAATAGCAATATTCATATAAAACAAGGAGTGGGAAGTTGTGGATGGAGGGCTGAGCTAATCAGACAGATGTCATGGTGTTTTCAAACACTTCAGCAGGGCTGTCGTCTGGGGGTGAATCACCAAATGCCTTCCTGCAAACATGTAAGCTTTGTTTCTATGTGACTTATATGCTAATGATTTCACCCATGTGGACCACTGCAGGTCAGTGATAAAAAGTAAGAGAACACTGATAAGAATGAGACAAGAAGGAAGGAAGGAAGGAAGGAAGGAAGGAAGGAAGGAAGGAAGGAAGGAAGGAAGGAAGGAAGGAAGGAAGGAAGGAAGGAAGGAAGGAAGGAAGGAAGGAAGGAAGGAAGGAAGGAAGGAAGGAATCCACAAGTCAACACAACTACATCAGCAATTTTATGTCTTGATTTGCCCCTAGCAACATCTATTATTCAAAGCCCAGTGTTTACCTCTCACAGACACGAACAGTCCATGCAGCAATGATCCAGGAGGATATACTGAACACCAGTAACACTGTTCCCGGACAGATGGTCATGAGGGTTTTCATGACAAAGCGGGTGTTGAAGTTGATCTTGTTGAGGGCGCCGATACTGCGGGATGAGGCGTCCGTGAACAGCTTGCTGTGGAGTAACATGACCCTGCCAATCAGGTAGAGTCTCAGGAACATGGGTATAGAGAGGATGATGTCCACGTCGGCGTCAGCCACAGACGGCGTGTAGGTAAAGGCCAGCCGCGCCGTCCAAGTGAAGACGTACTGGCCTGGAATGGGATGAATGGCACACACCAGAAGCTCCAGCACAATGAAGAAGATTCGCTCATATGTCATAGCTATCCTCCAATCATCTGCCCCATTGTCGACCATGAACAGCTGAAAAGAATCAAAGTGCACCTTAGTTACAGTTTTTTTTTATCCAAAGCCATCTTCTTTCATGTGTTTCACCTGATAAACACAA
Source organism: Valencia hispanica (assembly GCA_963556495.2). Classification (NCBI taxonomy): domain Eukaryota; kingdom Metazoa; phylum Chordata; class Actinopteri; order Cyprinodontiformes; family Valenciidae; genus Valencia; species Valencia hispanica. Next base: position 54,258,244 of record OY747712.1, on the reverse strand, counting down.
ATTTTATTTGTTTTATTTACATCTCATCATCAATTGGATTTAACTAAATCTAATTCTATTCTGTTCAATTCATTTACTGGTGGCCGGGAGCCTATCGCAGCAGCCAGTGGGTGAGAGGTGGACTTCACCCCGGACATGTCGGCAGCTAACCAGAGGACAACAAAGAGACAAACAATAACGCTGAGTGTTGCTTTAAAACGCCATCCATCCACTTTCTATACCCACTGGAGCTTTTCCTAGCAAATACTGGGCGAGAGGCAAGGTACATTTTGGTCTAACTGTCAATCATTCAAGGAAAAAGCCACACGCAAGAGCATTGTCTGTGAGTACGTTTACGTGCACATCTAATTCGAGCTATGACAATTATTGAGCTAGTACTTTAACCAAAATGGGAGCCTTTATCTGAGTTTACATGGTCAGTCAGAAAATCGAATTATTGAATGAAGCATGTTTGACTCCATGACACTAGGAGGCAACAGCTGCCCTTTTAGGTTAGCATTCCTCCAGTTGGCATATAGTGTCACACAGATAGTCATCAAACGCTGGCAACAGTGAAGCAGACTGAGTAAAAGCAGGATATGCACAAATTGTGAAGAAATGGACCACAACAACGCTGCAGCACAGAACCTTTTCCTACGTACTGTACTGTTACACTTGTTGCTGCTGTGTTGTTGTTGTACCAGTGTTGTTATTACTACTTTCGTGGTCTTCTCACTTCTGGAAGGGGGAATGCCAAGGCTGGTAATAGCTTGACTAAGCTGGGATGTCGTCAACATGCAGAGAAATGTTGATCTTTAAACACATTATCTTGATGTGTTGGCTTGATTAAGATTAAGCCAGTTCGGTTCAACTTCGGCCAAACTAAAGTTTATACGTGCATTTCAAAAGTCCAAATCTGGTTGGACTAAGGCAGTAATTTGGTTTTCTCTCACTGCATGCAAACACACTGAATGTCAAAGAATCTAGCATACATATTTTTGGTCTAGAACAGGAGTCTCAAACTCCAGTCCTAGAGGGGCGGTAAATTTTAGACATGTATGACTCAGTTTCATCACACCTGAATTAAATAATTAGGTAATTAACAGGATCCTGCAGAATCTAACTGCCTGCAGAGGGAGCAATTTAACCATTTGATTCAGGTGTGTTGGACAAGGAACACAGCTAAACGTTGTAGGACACTGGCCCTCGAGGACTGGAGTTTAACCCCCTGATCTAGAGGAATCTTAAGCATCCATGCATTTCTCAGAGCTACAGCTGAGATTCAAACCAGCGAACCTCTATTTATGAATAAAAAGTTTTAGTATTTCTACTTTAGTTCATCTGCAATATCCAAGTTTTTATACAGCCATATATTTAATATTTCAACATTAATTTTAGAATCATTTTGAAGTGAATATTTTATTACAGACTCACCTGGATTTCTCGGGCGTGGTACATTATTATAAGACCAAGCAAAATAACAGTGGAAAGGCTGATAAGGCATTTCAGTGCAAATGAGTATGAAGATTCCTGCAATAAAACACAGATATAAGAAAATATTAATAAATGGTGAGTGTTTTAAAAAGCCAAAAAGCAGGCAAAAAATAGAATTGAAATAACAAATACATTTAATTAAATTAATAGTAATAATAATAAATCAAACTTGTATAGCGCTTTTTTGGACCCTCAAAGACGCTTTACATGGGTAATAAAAAAAGGGGTTTTGAGGAAAAGCTAGTTTGAACAGGTGGGTTTTGAGTACTGATTTGAAGTTTGATAGTGAGTCGGAGTTTCTAATGGGTGGTGGGAGTGAGTTCCAAAGGGTGGGGGCGGCGATTGCTAATTCAGTTTATTTATTTAGCACCGATTCACAACAGATGTCATCTCAAGGTATTTTACAAGAAAATGTACTTCAATTCAATCATACAAACATTCCAATCAGTGTAAAAGTTTTCTATTTGAGGAATCCCAGCAGATTGCGTCGAGTCATTGACTTGAGGTTGATGCCCGTTCATCCAGACTCCAACCACAGCAATCCCTCATACTGAGCAAGCATGTAGCGACAGTGGAGAGGAAAAACTCCCCTTTAACAGGAAGAAACCTCCAGCAGAACCTGAACCAGAACCAGGCTCAGTAGGAGCGGCCATCTGCCACGACCGACTGGGGGTTCAAGAAGACAGAGCAGAGACACAGAAAGAAGAACTGATGTAAGAGTACTTTCTATATTTCAAAAAGTAAAAAGTTGATAACAGGATACGGAGGATGTTCAGGAACTAGGACCATCATCCTAGTGGATGCCCCCGTCCAACAGGGCATCACAGCTGAGCACAACACCAGACCAGGTGGAGCTTCTATGGAGAGAAAGACACTGAGAGAAAACAAAGTTAACAAAGTTAACAATCGAAATAACAGCAAATAATACAACTGGAGAGTAGTAGGAGAGAAAAGTAGTAGAGTGAAGAAAAGTAGTCAGTGTGTCCTTCATCAATCTAAGCCTATAGCAGCATAACTACAGAGATAGCTCAGGATGACCTAAGCCACTCTAACTATAAGCTTTATCAAAAAGGAAAGTTTTAAGCCTGGTTTTATAAACTATAATAAACATAATTGCAATGAACCAATTTTGTTTTATAGGCCTTGTCATTACCCCCACCACCTAAACATCCCAATCTCTGTCCATGGTACCATCTCTTGTTTTTAATGAATACTCATTGTATTGTTACAGCAAAGTTAAAACCAGAAATTTACATACACTGTTTATATTTACATACACAAGGTCACACAAACTTTGTGTTACTGTACAACTAAACTGTTCTTGTTTTAGGTCAGTTGGGATTAGAAGATTATTTCTCTTGGATAAATGTCAGAATAATGAGAAAAATTACTCTTTGGATTTTTTTATAGTTCAAAGGTTTGCATGTAATGTTTCAGTATTTATGCCTTCTTGAACTGTGTGATTTCAATTAAACGTTTTGGGCACGTTTGGGTAACTGAGTTAGGTTTGTGGGCTGAATCGATCACTCACATGTTCACAAAATGATGCTGCCACCCCTGTACTTCACACCCACAATGGATTTCTCTAGCTTGCTGTTTTTCCCCTTTTTCCTCCAAATATAAGAATGTACAAGCATTTCAATGTTAGTTACATCAGAATCCTGGATATTTCCAAAATGTAACGCTTTTGTACCTGAATGCATTTGCAAACAGCTTATGTTGGTTTTTCAATAATGGCTTCTTCAATTCAATTCAGTTTATTTATATAACGCCGATTCACAACAGATGTCATCGCTTCCTCTTTAAGTGGTATTTCAATCTCTGTCAATGCAAATCTAATTTCTTTGTGGATAATGAATATGAATAAAGTAATAATACATTCTCTAAAAACTGTATTTTATACAATTATCCCATTTAGCAAATATAAATAATTTTCCTAAATAACCAAAAACTGGAAGATTCTAGTCTGAATTAATGCCACAGAAAATAAAAGGATGTCCCTTTTTAAAAGGGATGAATGTAAATATCTGCTTTCAACTCCATATGCAGTCATATTCTATAAAAAATAATATTTAGCTCCTTTGTGAGATTGAAACTACCTTCTGAAAAGAACAGCCTTTAAGAAGGTATTAAACATACCTGCTTAACCGTATGATTTAGCCCACATTTCTGTAGTAAAATGTTTTTTCTTTCGGTCTGATGTAATATTTTAATCGAAAATGTGTTTTTTATTAGCTGTAAGCAGAGAATCATAACAACTACTGAGATAAAGTCTTCAAAATATCAGTCTGTCCAGACTTAATCTATATAATATATAATATTATATATATTATATAATATAATATATTATGTATATTATATATATTATATATAATATTCAAAATTCTAGAATTGCGCTGCTCTGGGTGGCTGCATGTTGGAGTGGCTCTGTTGGCTACATATTAAGTTTTGGGTTTTTTTGTACATTGGTTCCTCTTTTCTCTTAAAGAAGATTGCATTTTTTTGACCTGTATACTTTCTAGTTTTTGGTGCTGTGAAGCTGGAAGGATTTTTGCTGTAAATTTTTCCCTTTTTGACAATTTGTTATGATGCGTAACCATGGCAACAATGTGGTTTACAGCCGGGAGCAGCTGATTAACATCGCAAAAGCTGAAATAATACCTCAACTGAAACCACAAATCCCCGATGAGTTGATAAGAAGGAGACGTGGATGCAGAGCAGGAGCGAAAAGGAGACAGAGAAAGAGGAAGTTCAAGCCATCTCTTCCATCGATCATAATGGGTAACGTAAGATCACTGGCTAACAAGATGGATGAACTCCAAGCCCTTACAAGGACTCAGCCAGAGTACCGTGAATGCAGTGTTATGTGTTTTACGGAGACGTGGCTGCTGGATCATATCCCCGACTCCAACGTCTGTCTGCCAGGCTTCCTGACTGTACGAGCAGACAGAGATCTGAAGACGAGCAGAAAAAGGAAAGGTGGTGGAGTAGCAGTGCTTGTAAATAACAGATGGTGTCATCCAGGACATGCTACTGTGAAGTGTCGTCTCTGCAGCCCAGATCTCGAACTCTTGGCAGTGAGTTTTCGTCCATATTACTTGCCAAGAGAGTTCACCAGTGTAATTTTGGCAGTTGTTTACATTCCACCTTCAGCCGTTGCCGACAATCCATGTGATGTCATCAGTTCCATTGTTGCTAAGCTACAGACACAGCACCCCAATGCATTTGTGGCAATATCTGGTGATTTTAATCATGCCTCGCTCTCTACTACACTTCCAACATTTCAACAATTTGTCAGCTGCTCTACAAGAGAAAATAGGACCTTGGATTTGTTTTATGCAAATGTAAAGGATTCATACACGTCCAAACCAAGACCTCCTCTGGGACAATCAGATCACAATCTTGTTTTTCTCTGTTCAGAATATAAACCACTTGTTCAGAGGCAACCTGTGACAAAACAAACTGAGAAAATGGTCACAGGAAGCTGAAGAAGCCCTGCAGGATTGTTTTGCAACCACAGACTGGATGACTCTTTGCCAAGCACATGGAGAGGACATCAATGGCATGACTGAGTGTGTGACTGACTATATAAACTTCTGTGTGGACAACATCATCCCCACCAGAACAGTGAGATGCTTCCCTAATAACAAACCCTGGATCACCAGTGACCTGAAGGAACTGCTAAACAAGAAAAAAAGAGCCTTCAGGGAGGGAGACAAGGAATTACTGAGTATACAGAAGCAACTTAAGGTCAAGATCAGAGACAGCAAGGAGGCATACAGGAAGAAGCTGGAGAACAAACTACAGAGGAACAATATCAGAGATGTCTGGTCAGGAATGAGAAAGATCACAGGTTTTAAGGACAGGAAAGATTGGATAGATGGAAGTCTGGACAGAGCCAATGAACTGAACACATTCTTCAACAGGTTCAGTTCAGGAACTAGCTCAGCATCCCCCTCTCCTGTTCCCAGCCAAACAGACATCCCACTCTCCTCTGATCAACAGCTTTCCTGTTACACCTCGGATGTTTTATCCTTCACCTCAGCCATGGACTCTTCTAATTCCACAAGTTTGACTTCAACCAAGTCAGGAGATGCTGCTACCCCCTTTGCCTCCCCCTCCCACTTGTCTGTCTCCAAAAGTCAGGTGAAGAGGCAGCTGGAGAAACTGAACCGGAACAAGGCTGCAGGTCCAGATGGTGTTAGCCCCAGAGTCCTGAAGGCCTGTGCAGAGCAGCTCTGTGGGATTCTGCAGCACCTCTTCAACCTTAGCTTAACTCAGGAGAAGGTCCCAGTGTTGTGGAAGAGATCCTGCCTTGTTCCAGTACCCAAAATAACTCACCCATCAGTCATCAATGACTATAGACCCGTTGCCCTGACATCCCACATCATGAAGGTCCTGGAGAGACTCCTGTTGGCACCCCTGAATAAGCAAACAAGAACGTATCAGGACCCACTGCAGTTTGCTTATCGCTGTGGATTTGGAGTTGAAGATGCCATCATCCACCTGCTTCAACCAACCCACTGTCATCTGGACAAAGCAGGCAGCACTGTGAGGATCATGTTCTTTGATTTCTCTAGTGCATTTAACACAATTCAGCCTGATTTGCTTTGTCAGAAACTCCTGAAGACACAGGTGGAGCCCTCAACAATCGCCTGGATCAATGATTACCTGACCAACAGACCACAATTTGTGAGACTGAAGAATTGTGTGTCAAACCAGGTGGTCAGCAGCACAGGAGCACCACAGGGGACCGTCCTCTCACCATTCCTTTTTACTCTGTACACCTCAGACTTCCAGTACAAATCAGACACCTGTCATCTGCAGAAATACTCAGATGACTCTGCAATTGTCGGGTGTATCAGAGATGGACAAGAAGCTGAATACAGAGAGTTGGTGGACCGCTTTGTGACATGGTGTGGAAACAATCGTCTCACCTTGAATGTGAACAAAACAAAGGAGATGATTGTAGATTTCAGAAGAAACAGGGATAAGTCAAACACTGTTTCCATCATGGGAGAAGAAGTGGAGGTGGTTGAGGAGTATAAATACCTCGGAGTTCACCTTGACAACAGACTGGACTGGAGGCGCAACAGTGAAGCCGTCTACAAGAAGGGACAGAGCAGACTGTACTTCTTGAGGAAGCTTAGGTCCTTCAAGGTTTGCAGCAAGATGCTGCAGATCTTCTACAAGTCTGTTGTGGAGAGTGTAATCTCTTCAGCCGTCATCTGTTGGGGTAGGAGCATCAAAGCCAGGGATTTAAAAAGGCTAAACAACCTGATAAAGAAGGCTGGTTCTGTTCTTGGGACAACTGTGGAAAATCTGGAGATGATAATGCAAAGAAGGATTCTTCATAAAATCAAAAAAATTATGGACAACCCTGAGCATCCTCTTCATGAGACAGTCATACAACAACAGAGCGTCTTCAGTCGGAGGCTTCTTCAGTTTCGCTGCAATACAGACCGCTACAGGAAATCCTTCCTGCCCACAGCCATCATCATCTCAACTCCTTAAAGAATTAATTATATGAGCTATACCAACACTTAATTTCCCTCTGGGATCAATAAAGTATTTTTGAATTGAATTGAATTGAATTTGAATAATTCATTTCACTTAGTGAACTGGGTTATTGAACTCAATGAACTTTTCAATAATATTCAAATTCATTGAAAGATTCTGGATTTCTTGTTTAGGCTGAAAGTAGAAAAGTAGAAGTAAAAATTTAACAAAAGCATTCATCAGAAAGAAAACACACACACACGCACACACATGCACTCAACCATAGAGGGTTCCTATTGGTGTAAGTGGATAATGTAGTTCTACACAAAAAGTACACTTAAGATGATGCTTCACAACGGAGCCGCAAGTGTAAGTGCAGCCTGATGTTATTTGGATACTGTTCCTCATAATTGAAAGTACAGATTAATCAAAACAAGAAATAAATATGGGACTTTTTACATCTTGGTTGGAGCCAAAAAGCCAATGCTTACATTAACACAGGGCCACCAGTGTGTGAAGTGCTTGTGATAAATAGACTAGCTGGATGCTGTTTATGTGTGTACATTGGAAATGAGAACCTGTAGTCCTCAGACCTCCTTGTTGGTAAAATGCCAGAGAATAAATCAATTTAACAGTCTTGGTGTGAAAGGGCCTACTAAATTAGGCTAATGATATAAAGATTGCTTTTATAATAACAGCACAAGTGACAAATGATAAAAATGAGAGAAAATATTGCACTTAATCGGCAGTGTGATGGAAGTCAGAGCAGCTCTACATTACTCTGTCCTTCGGTGGTCTATATAACCAAATGTATTTTTAGCCATCAACTAGATTGCCTTGCCCCTCAGTTCAGAGACATGCTCTCAAGACATTAGGAAATTGTTTTGAGAAATCCCCGGTGAAATAACAGAGTAAACCAATTAATCCACCTGCCAGTGGTTCAAGGATTTTTCAGTCCCAGTGCTTACTGTCTCCTTACCAGTTTCCCTCCTTCAGGGCTCAGAAAAACATAGCTGAGCCTCAAGTTTGTGCTCTGCAATGTAAGATGGTAAAATGGACCATCCACAGAACATGCTACTGGTCTGATATGGGAGCCTGCTGTTCTACTAACACCACTGAGATCATTTCAATTTCAGCTAAGGTCAGCTTGATGAATGGACTGAACTCCACTCAGTAGCAATCAAGACAAATCTATAGATTACTACCCCTAACTTTCGCATACACACCCACATACATCTGTAGCTGTTTGAGTTACAGGTCATTGTCTGTAAATTACTATAGATTAATATGAATAATTTATCAAATAATGTTGACCTTTTTTATATACATCTGGTATCATCCTCTCACTATTTCCTGTCCTTGGTTCACTGGGTCACCAGTTCCCTCTCAGCTAAAGACCGAAAATGTGTTGGAAACATGAACATTCCATCACTGTTAAAATGTCTGGTGATTTGAGAAAGTAAACTTTGTGTACGTTAACACACATACATTGATGTTTGTTTTGTTTCTAGAAGCTGTATGAAAGCAAGAGAGAGCTGAACTTTCAGGAGATAACATGAAGGCTGAAAGAGTACAGCAAATGAGCTCTGTTTTATCTGTTGAGCTTTCAACTTGTTTGGAAATATTGGCAAAGTTTTGGAAATGTTAGAGTTAAGGTAAGGCTTTATTAATGCCTTGCACATTAACCACGCCAATCTCTAGCATAAGATGCACAAGACAGTTTCATTGGTAACACTGTAATCGTTTTGCAATGGGTTTAAAATGGTAGCAAAGTCGTGACTGCTCTTCTATATAGCAACATGACATTATTTCTGCTCATAATATAAATAATGACAGATGAAAATGCTGTAAAGGCTTTTCTTATTTCTAATATTTAAGCTCATAAAAAGAAATCACAACTAGCTAAGATTAGTATAAGCATGTCAGAGCTTTGCATAAACTCCAGAACAGAAATTGGAGACAAAAAAGTATCTTCGTATCTCTAATTTAGTTTAATTTCTGTAAATTTAGGCTGCTATTTCCCTAATGTTTGACTAGCTGTCTAGCTCAAAACATCATTATCACATTCAATGACATAATTTAAACTTGCTGTTGCTTGTGTATGTTCCAGTATTCTTGAACCAAGCGAGGACAATAACATTTAGTGCATATCTTATATTATAAAGTCAATGTAAAACTAACATTTTTAGTTGTAGTTACAGTCATGGTAAATAAAAAAGGTACACCAGTAAATTATGTCAATTCATATATATTGTATATATTATGAGTCAGTTCAGGGATTTGTTGTGTAAATCACCAGGGGTCTCATTTATAAAGCTTGCTTATGCACAAAATGGGGTCGGAAAAGTCACTTTCTATGCCAAGTTTCTAGAAACAAAACATGGAGGAAAAATGTGCTCAACCTTCTTCATTTCATTAATCATTTCATTTCAATTCATTTATTCGGTTTGTCAATAACAAATATGCAATAACAAATACACAACTCATCATGTAATAACTTTTGCTTAAACTAAAGGGTATAGGCAGAAGCTCAAGGCTTATTAACGCCTATCCCTCTCAAATATTCACAAACAATCAGAAAGTGCTCAATGCTCTTCTTACAAACACTTGAAACAACAAAGTCATGGAAGTTGATTACCCAAAACTTATCTATATGAAAGTATCATTTTGTTTCTTAGAAGCCTTTTAAATCCACTTATTGTTTGTGTCAGTTTGAGGTCTATATGCAACAATTCCATAAATTGACTCATCTTACAGAGATAGTTCTGCATCTAATATTTGTTCGTACCTTCAGTTTTTAAACAAACATGTTCCTTTTAACTTATACTTACAGTCACGTTTCTCAAACACACTCAACATTTTATCAGGCAGCATTTTATAATATGCTTTATACATTGTCAATGTAACCTTGTAATCCACCAAATCATAAAATTTTAGAATGTTTAATTTTAAAAATAAATCGTTTGTGTGATCACTATATTGTGATCTTGTGATGATACGTAAGGCTCTCTTTTGTAATATAAAAAGTGGTTGGGTGTATGTCTTGTATGTATTACCCCAAATCTACAGACAATAAGTTAAATATGGAGCAAATAATGATGAGTATAACATAAATAATGCCTGCTTATTTAACAAATTCCCAATCCTGTTAAATATCGCAACCTACTTTTATTTTAGATTTTACATAATCACTGTGTTTTTTCCACCCCAATTTAAAATCTAATATAACACCCCAAAATGTTATTTCATTAACTCTTTCTATTTCCCCCACCCCTCTTCTTACTTTCACATCTGTCACACTATTTTTTAACCCAAATCATAAACTTTGTTTTACTCATATTCAGTGACAGCTTATTGATATCAAACCATTTCTTAACCAATTCCATCTCCTTTTCAACATTTCTCACAATGTCCTATAAATCTTTCCCAGAATAAAAAAAAGTTGGTATCATCTGCAAAAAGAATAGACTTGAGAACACTTAAGACTCTGCAGAGATCATTTAAATATAAAACAAACAATTTTGGTCCCAGGACAGAGCCCTGTGAAACCTAACAAACAATTTTCAAAGGACTTGACATAATTCCATCAACTGAAACAAATTGTATTCTGTTATTTTTATATGAACAAATCCAAGAATATGGAACCCCTCTGACCCCATACTTAAACAGGTTCTTCGGGAGAATATCGTGATTGATAGTGTCAAATGCCTTTTTCAGGTCAATGAAGACACCCAGACTCACTCTCTTATCAATGGCCTTACTTAACTCATCCACTAATTTCATTATTGCAAGTCCGGTCAACTGCTTGGCATGAAAACCATACTGCTGCTCAGTCAAAATATCATACTTATTATTATTATTAAAACTATTCAACCTTTTTACAAAAGGTTTTTCCAATATTTTAGGGTTAGGACTAGCATTAAGGACATATATATTATTGCAGTCTTGTAATCTCTTGTTTTTACAGTTTAAAACTGTTTCCCTCACTTCAGATTCGCTAACCTCACTTAGATACAAAATTCGCAGATTATTTTCAATGAATTCATCCAATCTATTTTTTCTTTTGGTTCAACAATATCCCTTGCGAGATTCGGTCCCATATTAAATTTTTTTTTTTATTCTTCGGCCACATCTTCCTTTCATGTTGTCTCTATTTTCCTCTAAACAACTGCTGTAATATGTCTCCTTCCTCATCCTAATTGTTTTCGATAGTTTGTTTTTAAATACCTTATATTTCATCTAATTTCATTTTGGAGTTTGTCATATAATGTGCATATTTAAGAGATTAGGTTCATGTTCCTGCTGTTTACGCTTTACGGGCTGTCATGAGGAGTTGATAACGTGTCTCCCAACAGTGTGTGGTTGGAGTCTGCATAAACGGGGCACAAATGCATATCAATGATTTCATGAAATCTGCTGGGATTCCTTAAATAGAAAACTGATTGGAATGTTTGTATGATTGGATTGAAATGACTTTTCTTGTAAAGTACCTTGAGATGACATCTGTAGTGAACCGGCGCTATATAAATAAATTGAATTCAATAGAAAATTTAATTGAATTTTCTGTTTTCTCCTTAAGTTTCATGAAAAGAAAGTAAAAGAGAAAATTCTCACTTCCATATTTTTAAAAATCCTCTGAAGAGCATGGTAAACCGCTTTACCCTGATCTTAATGATTTATCTCAAACAAGCCACCCCCTTCCCTCTTTCCCTCAACAAAGAGCCGTTCACAGAATAAACAAACGCTTCCTGAGAGAAAAGACTTGTGTTTGAATTTTTATTGCTTTCTTAGCAATCCTGCACTAAAACCAGATCCACCATGCGTTTCATACATTCTTAAAAGTTACCCAAACTTGCTAGTAAAAGGAAGCAATGCAGGGGTGAAATCTAAAGCAACACTACCTCCCCCGCTAGCTGATAAGGAGAGGGGGACATCTTTGAGTGATGGCGGGGACCTCAAAATGAAAATCCATGGTAAAACAAAATAGGACTGACTCCAAAGCGCGCAGAGGTCTGAGATCTCAATAAGAAATAATAATAAATAATATATAATAATAATAAAAGAAAACATGATAATAAAATACATAATGATATTAATGAGTAATAAACCGGTTGTGTGACCGTGTATGTGTGAATGGAGATTTCTTCCTTCTGAAGCAGCAGGACAGGGTGGAAACCTGGCTGGTGTTAACAAAGCTCTGTTGACTGTTGAAGTAGGCTGAGAAGAGTCTCATGGTTAGAAAATTTAGTAAATAGCACTACAATAAGATAAATAGATCAGATAAAAGAGAAATAATAGCTGAATTTAATTCGTTAACATGGGAATGATAAATATTAAAGATGAAAAATAAAAACAGCAAAATGTTACTTATCTAAATATGGGGAAAAATAGCAAAGAAGATTTAAAGGAGACGCTAAATTTATGTAAAAGAAAAGACAATACAACATGTCTTTAAAGATGAATAAAAGATTATGAATTTGAAGGATGATTAACTGAGGAATTTCGCTCATTTCTTGGTAGTTGCTATCCAAAATAAAACTAAAAAGATTAAAAAAATTGAAGAAAAAGCATTGGCCGTCTCAAACAAAGGAATGGCTTAAAGATGGTAAATGGCCTGTACTTGTATAGCACTTTATTTAGTCCATGAGGACCCCAAAGCGCTTCACACTACATCCAGTCATTCACCCATTCACGCACACACACTGGTGATGGCGAGCTACATTGTAGCCACAGCTGCCCTGGGGCACACTGACAGAAGCGAGGCTGCTGGACACTGGTGCCACCGGGCCCTCTGACCACCACCAGTAGGCAGAAGGGTGAAGTGTCTTGCCCAAGGACACAACGACGGAGACAGACGGAGTGGGGACTCGAACCGGCAACCCTCCGGTTACAAGACAAAGTCCTCACTCCTGAGCCACAGTCGCCCCAGAAGATAGACAGGTAGACGTAATAAACGACTGATAAAGAAACAGATTTGCTTTTTAACACCCAGGAGGATGACAAATGTTTTAACTTTCTGTTTTCTGCTAAAGTTCCGCGAAAGAAAGTAAAAGAGAAAACTCTCACTTCCATATTTTTAAAAATCCTCTGAAGAGCATGGTAAACCGCTTTACCCTGATCTTAATGATTTATCTCAGACAAGTCACCCCCTTCCCTCTTTCCCTCAACAAAGCCGTTCACAGAATAAACAAACCAACTGTGGTGGGGTGCGTCAGCACCGGTAAATGCGCTTCCTGAGAGAAAAGACTTGTGTTTGAGTTTTTATTGCTTTCCTAGCACTCCTGCACTAAAACCAGATCCACCATACGTTTCATACATTCTTAAAAGTTACCCAAACTTGCCAGTAAGTGGAAGCAATGCAGAGGTGAAATCTAAAGCAACACCTTCTCCCCCGCTAGCTGATAAGGAGAGGGGGACTATGATTTATGAGCTGTATGCATTCTCTGAGAGGGCCAGAGAAGAGGACGGTGACCTGCATGCAATGCTGTTTCCAAAAGGTTGGGATTTCCTAAGTACAGCGGCAACTGTTACTCGATAATAATAAAATTGAAGAACTTAGCTAATATTTTGAATGATATTCATGGAATGTCCGGGAGATCTCTTATATAGTAGAAAAGAAATGGTTTAATAATGTCGAATTATGAGCAGAGTGAATTTATTTTGAAATTCAGGGTCTACAGGTATTGTGGGGTAGCGACAGCTACGTGTGGATTTACTCTTTGTAACAAGCGGCAGCTTCAATTGTTTGCTTCTAACATTTTAATGACAGAGAGATACCTGTTGAAGGGGAACAATCTTGCAAGGCGCTGGGTTAGAGACTGCAAAGAGAGGAATTTTTTTGTTACGGGATTACCGTGGGACAGAATTTAGTAACGCACTCCAAAATTCAACTTTAGTTACCATAACACACCGAGTATAAGAGCACTTCAATATTTACACTCAATGGAGTTGTTGCTAATTGGATAAAATTCAGGTTATGTTTTGAGAGGAAAGGGTCTGATAAAGCAGGAAAGATGTCAGGACCTACACCTGAGATTGGGAGAGGTTGCCGGCCCTGGCCCAATCTAAGTTGAATAATGGGACCACGTTTTTGGACATCCAGCAACAGACTCTTCCACATATAATAATAATAATAATAAGCTAATTTGTAGAATCTTTATGAAGGAGCAGATAAGCAGAGAGCAAGGAATAGAGAATGTGATGAATGTTTTTATTGTGGAAGAATCTGTTACTGATTGTGTGATTGCCCTGAAGGGCATACAGAATGAAAAGAAAGAAGTAAGGGAAGTGAATGAAGCCAGATGGAGGAAACTGCTGAATTTAGAGGAATTTTGTTTTCCACGGAGACAAAACCTGAGATTGAGTTGTTAAAAAATGAAATACAATAATAGATCCAGGTACAGGAAGAATCTGTGGTGGCAATTATGTTATCTCCAGATTGTTTTTTAAATCTATTAGGAAGATATTTTCTACTTTACTTGAAGTTGGGCATGTTATTTGTAGGAGATAAATTAATAATCCAAATAGTAGATTTTCATAAAACTCTTGAAACGGGACAGCTACCAAATAACTTTTATACTTGGGGAGAAAAAAATTTAAGTTCTAACTGAAGTTTGTGATTAGGTAAAGATAAAATAATCATAATATTGCTAATAGAAGATCCAAATTCAACATTGCATGTTTTTGGCCAACAATGGGAAATAGGGGAATGGTGACCTCTAGTGGCGAACTAATTAGAGCATTTATTACAGACAATCTAATTCCCAAACTGATTAGTATGTGGACATAGAAGTATGTCAGACATGGAAAAAAAGCTTCTCATATAAAATTAAGAAACAGCTTTGAACAAACAAAGGCTGTACTGAAGAAGATGGTCTCACAGTCTGACCCAAAGGGAAATGTTACTGAAGAGAATGACAGTCTTCAGACATCATCCATGTATAACTCTCTTTCTATTAAACGTGTTACTTTGTTGCCATAGAACTGTTCCTGTTCCTTTGCTGCCATTTGTTGTATTCTACTTTTTTGAGGCTATTTTTTATTATGCAGTACATATGTTTTAATTATATCTTTTTTAAGCTTTAGAAGTAATAGGCCTGTTTATATTATTCAGGGTAGTAAAACATGACTCTGTTACCAGTATTTTATAGGGTTGAAGGTTTTAAGTAAACAAACTCTTGAGTAAAGATATGAATTGAAAGCAGGGAGGATCAGCTATAACTCTAATTCATGTTATAACCCAGTTCATGGTACGGTCAGGAGACCTGGAGAAAATAAATGACCTGTCAAGATGTAGAAGGAGGAGAGAGGAGTCATGTGATATGTTCTTTGTTCTTTTGGAAATAAAAATGGTACAGCCTTGTAGAACAGCGAGTCAGATTTTGTCTGGCTCCCATCTGCAGGTGCGTGCTTTGTGAAACAGATATCTGTGGTTCTGTGTGTTGTTTTTACTCTCTGTCTCTCAGTTCTGGGTCTTATTTTGAAACAGTTCCCGCTGGGGTTTTGGAGTTCGGCGCCCCTCCCCTCTCTGAGTAAAAAAAGCGAGTTCCAGAGCATATAATGAGAAGAAGCCGACAAAATGGTGGAGGATGCAGGCATTTGATTTGGTTTTGAGTTTTCTCAGGGCTGGGAGAGATTGAGTGTGAGTAATGAGTGTGGCATAACTGATTGATACATGTGTTTGTGGCAATTATAGTGATTTTGTGTTTTTTCTTTGAGTTCAACAGAGAATCGGAGAGCGACTGGATTGATCCTTGCTAATCAACACCCGGGTGGTTTTGTATCAATCTGGAAAAGCGCTAACACCAAATTAATAGGTATTGATCGATTTAAACGTTCTCCATTTAATGTTGACGTGTTGTTCTTTCGGTTGAGGGCCGACCAAAGTACGGACCAGGGGCTTGAGAGTTGGCCGCTCACTTCCGATGGGACGCTGTCGGAATCCTCCCAGGCTGGCAAACGGGAAGAGACAGCAGTTTAGAGCCTATGTGCTCTCTGTTGTCTAGACGGATTACCTTGGAGAGGCCGGCGTATCTTCCAAACGCACGTTTGAGCCACGTGAATTGGATTGTGTTTAAAGGTCCGGCTTTAGGTGGCTCCGGTAGAGGTTAGTGTTTGATGAGATTGTAAAAATTGTTGTTCTTTCTTTCTCTCTAGTGTGAATGTGTGTGTGATTGGAGAAGTCGAGGTGACGGAAAAAAGGGCTACCAGGTAGTTTTTTGCACTCCGGCCTCATATAAACTTCTCATTTAGGGGAACTAACCGACTGAATCTAAAACCATAATTCCTCTGCGAATCTTAAACGCCTAGACAATGCCCACGCTTCTTGTATAGACAATAAGCGTAGAAGCTTGACATTGTAGAGGAATAAGGGAATATCATTTTCAGTCGGCTAAAGTACCACCATAAGTTAGCTTACGGCTAACGCACAGTTTGGATGAGTTTCGCCTGGAAATAAAGGCGTTCAACCTTGTGCAACTACGTAAACACGTCTAAAGCATTGTCTAACACATATATATAGGACTGTTATTATGGATAACTGGTAGTAAACTCTATAGAATATATATAAAATAACTTTTTATGATAACGGAGCGGTCACGTTTGGCTTCCGGTTGAGCTAGGTTGCTCATGATGACAGCTAATCTTTGGTAGCTTAGCTTCCGAACTGTATTTATTTGGCTCGGTTAAACAGTCATTCGAGTATTGATGGCGAAGTGTGGTTTTGTTGGAGGCATTTTGTTCTTGTCTTTGGTTGGTTTACTTATGAGTACGGTTTGTTAGGTTTAGCATCGTAGTGAAGAATTAGCCATCTGTGCACCGGCGTATTCATTCCGCGGTGTGACCCGGAAGTTTTATTGGGCCGGACTTTGATCTGTCAGTCCGGCGGAGTTTTTTTTTTTGAGCAAACTGTTGACGATTTTGTGTTGCAAAGCGAGTTTTAAATGTATTTCTTTCGGTATATGTTTTAATGATAAATAAAAATTGCTTTATATTGGGAGAATTCTATTTCTTCGTGTGTTTCACCGAAGTGTGTGTCCCGAGTTTTGGCGCAGGCCGGACTCTATTAGGAATTCTTTGATTTTTAGATGAAACGGCAATAATCTCCGTATATAAATAAATTAATGATAAGATAAACAGTGCGTTATAAACCTTTTTAGCTTTCCTTCGTTTCGGCTTTGCCTAAAACATTATTAAGGTTAATGTTGCATGAATAAATAATATATAAACTCCTTCACTATAAAAAGAAATAAATTAAATAAATAAAAACGGTGCCTGCCTTTACTGTTAATTGCATTAATATTGGGATAAATTTGGGCCTACGAATTGATAGTTTATCAATTAAAATAAATAATTTATAGAGTTAATACAAATAACCTACTTTGTTAAATTTTAATCCATTTTGGATTTTTGTTACGAATATTCAATGGCAGCCGAATATAAATTACTTCCTGTTCCACAGGGACAAAACTGGCGTACTTTAGATGCCCAATTGTTAATATACATTTCTAAATTATATTCTGTTTTAGTTGATAAGCCCGGTAAAAAAGATAAAAACCAGTTCCAGGGCCTTATGACGGCCAGGTGGGCTCGTCATGGTGCCCGAGGGGATTATAAGAGAAGTCTCTCACAGAATGTGTTCTGGGGAGGAAAAGCGACAGCTACTAAATTTAGTTAGCAACAAAGTAGAATGCACCGATAAATTGTTCTTGGCGTATAATGCTAAATTGATGGATGAGATGGAGCAGCACGAACACAGGTTAACTAAAGTTCAGCGACAGATGGATGGGGTGCTGCAGAATCAGGAAAGATTAGCATCTGTGGTAAGGGGTCAAGCTGCAGACCTTTCAGGGAGTGCCAGCCCCAGTCAACGTGATGAATGTGCAGCGGTTCTACAGGTCAAAAATATGCAGACGTTGGGGGATAAGGGGAGTGAGGGACCATTTATGAATACCAGATCTAAGTTGCCATTGGGGGGAAGTGGAGGCCCTGATTTAATGCTTCCTTTAGTGGGAGCATCAGATGGTTCAGTAATTTACAAACCATGGAAGATGGCTGACATATCTGCCATCATTCTGCAACTCCCTGCTTTGACTGGTGGAGGAAACTGTTGGATAAATAAATTAAATCAGCTGACTTCAGGGCAAACCCTAGCGGTGGGGGATTGGAAAGCTATTATGGGTAGAATGTTGACATTGACAGATTATAATGAGATGATGCTCCAGTGCCAGCTAGCATGTGTACTTGATGAAGCCCCATTCATGCATTATGCACATGATCTTGCCGAGTGGGTCAGAAGAAAATATCCTACTCCACCTGCGTCTAAAATTTTGAAATTTCCCTGGTCAACTGATGTTACTCCCGCAGAACATATAGCAAAATGTAAAGATAAATGGGTTGCCGTTACTGGAGAACACCCTCGAGATCCGGGAAATAATCGGATTTGGTTTAGAGAAGCAGTTTTAGCAGGCATGCCAGAGTCTGTTGCTACATTAATGAAACGGAATCCTGATTCACACATTTATGATCAGCCTACATGGGAAAGACACGTAACATATTATTTACAAGATGTGCAAGATTCTGCGTTAAAGGACGCTGAGGAGAATAAGAAAATGGAGACTGCTTTGTTAAAACTACAGTTAAAAGAGGCTCAGAATAAATTGACTGACTTGTATCAGTCTAAAAAAGTGAAGCAGATGGTGGCTGAAGCAGCACCTACTGTTGGATCAGCAACAGTGCTGCCTTCTTTTCCTGTGATGTATGCTGGAGCTGCGCCGAATCCGCCATTTACTGCTCCTTATAGGACATGGCAGCCTCGTGGCAGGTCACGTGGCAGGGCCAGGTTTGGGGATTTTAGAGGCATGGGGAGAGGGCAGCCAGGTGCTAACGGTTGTCACAGGTGTGGCTCCAATGAACACTGGGTGAGGGAGTGCCCACACCCACAAGGGGGCGCTATACCTCCCGGTCAGCCACCTCTACATATGGCTCCGAATCAGCATATGGCTCCTCCCTCCTATCCAGGAGGACAGAGTGGGCCTCAGTATTGACAATGCCCACAGAGTACCTTAGTGAGCAGGACAAAGGGGGATCCGATGCTCACAATAGACGTACATGGACATTCATTGCCATTCCTTATCAAACTTGGTGCTACTATCCTATGTACCCCTGATGGACTTATGGTGACTTTTCCGAATGGACATACGCATTGCTGTGATACCATGAGTAGTCAATTTTTGCTGAAGGATGACACTTCACAAGTGGCTGATATTTTCTGGGCCAGATTGACTACGATGTCTGCACATGAATCTTCTGCGGCTGACTTTCTGAGATGCTGGAAGCCTTGGCTGCTTGAACTCCAGCCTTTTGTTCCACCGCCTGACCCGTTCCATGTGACCTTCCTCTATGAGAGAAGCGATCCTACTTTATATCAGGAACAATTTGAAACAGAACTTGAAGGCCAAAGTTGGTCTGTGGCTTCGGGTCCATGCTTTGTGGGGAGGGAAGGTGTAGCACTGTATGCTGATCTGACTTCAGAGCAGCATAAATGGTATATGATGGAAGCTGAAGCGCTTCCACACATATCGCTTTTGTTGCATCCGAAACATCAAGCTAAAGATTTGGGGGGAATGGTTAAGAGGGGAGTTGAATTAAGGGATTGGGTTCATACCCAGATACCTTCAGTCTCTTTTTCTCCTTCTACTCAGATGTACAAAATAGACACGCAGCTCTCTGATACTACCATTCTGGAACATTTGCAGCTTTCTAGAAATCATGGCAGAGAAAAAACAGATCATCCTGATGCAGTGGAGGCCTTAAAGGTCGTGCCTGACTCTTTGTGGTCAGATGGTCCCACTGATGTTGGTCTAGTGCAAACCACACCCATCACATTTGAGATGAAACATTCTGATCCAATCTGGCGTTCTCAGTACCCACATAAACCTCAGGCTGAGGAAGGTATTGCAGACACTATTGCAGGCTTACTTGAAGCTGGAGTTTTAGAACCATCAAACTCTTCATATAACACCCCTATTCTTCCTGTGGAAAAACAAGGTACTGGTAAATACAGAATGGCACATGATTTGCGTGCTATTAATGAGGCCCTTAGAACCCCTCCCATTTCTACACCGAATCCGTATACAGCTCTGGCATCACTGACTCCTGATTTAAAATGGTTTACCTGCATAGATTTGGCTAATGCATTTTTCTGTTTACCGCTCCATCCTTCTGTCAGGGATATTTTTTCATTTACATTCAGGGGCAGGAAGCTACGTTATAGTAGGCTTCTGCAGGGTTTTGCTTTATCTCCAGGTATTTTTAATCAGGTGTTGAAGCAGTCATTAAGCACTGTACAGCTCCCTCCAGGCTGTGTACTGACCCAATATGTGGACGATTTACTTTTAGCATCCCCTACTGTTGAAAAGTGCATAGCAGCGACTCTAGTTGTGTTGCAACATTTGGGAAAAGAGGGATTTAAAGTCTCCCGCGATAAGCTTCAGTTGGTCAGGCAGGAAGTCCAGTTCCTGGGGCGAAGGGTGACCGCTCAAGGGGCTGGACTGACGGACACCCACAAGAATGCTATTTTGGCCCATTCTAAACCTCTCACTGTTAAATCAATGCTGTCATTTCTGGGACTGACACATTTTTCCAGACATTATGTGCCTAATTACACAAACCTTACCACACCACTCAGGGCTCTTGTAAATGCTCATGGTATGAAAAATCTGCATGCTAAATTAGAATGGGACATACCAGCTGAGGAGGCATTTATTAAGTTGAAACAGGCTCTAGCACAAGCAGCTGATTTAGCCACTCCTGACTATACATGTCCATTTTTTCTTAACACATCAGAAACAGATGGGGTGGTTAATGGGATTTTGTTTCAGAAAAAAGGTGGTCAGAGATACATTCTTATGTATCTTAGCATAAAGCTGCAAGCTATTGAAATGAGACAGCCGCCTTGCACGAGACATGCAGCAGGAATTGCACACCTAGTGGAGAAAACTTCACACATTGTCAGGGGTTATCCACTTAATATTTTGACATCTCATGGAGTCATGGCATTGGTTAATTCTGAGACGTTTACTCTTTCTACTTTGCGTCAGCAGCGGATTCGCAGAGTTTTGGAGGCACCAAACATTATTTTTACGCATGAAGGAATAAACATGGCTGACCAAATCACCGCCTCTGGGGAGCAGCATGACTGTGTCAGGCTGAATTCTGTTGCTCAAAAAATACGTCCTGATTTACGGTCTGATCCCTTACCTACAGGTTTTGTGCTCTATACAGATGGTTGTTGTTTCAGAGATGGACAGGGCCAGTTGAGATCAGGTTTTGCAGTTGTTGAGCAGAATGGAGATTCACTACAGACTGTCGTTTCAGGGAAGCTGGACGGCAAGCAGAGCGCACAGCGTGCTGAGATAAGGGCTCTTATTGAAACATGCAAATGGGGAAGAGATAAAGACGTCACGATTTACACTGATTCGAACTACGGGTTTTCTGTTATACATTATGAATTACCACAGTGGAAAAGAGCAGGTTTTGTTACTGCTACTGGTAAACCTGTACACCATCATGCAGATATTATGGAGCTTTTGGATGTTTTACAGTTACCAGCTAACCTCGCTGTTCTTAAGTGTAGGGGTCACAGCAAGGCTGACACCGTTGACGCGTGGGGAAATAGGGCGTCATCGAGCGGTCTAATTCAACTTTAAATTTACAGCTGGCAGAGAACCTCAGGTTTCATCGCACCCTGACCCGGACCCTCGCAGTGATCATCAGCATCTGAAGGGCCTGGTCTCCTCCTTCCTTCCGACCCCTCTCCTGTCCCTCACGCTGCAGCAGCTCTCTGCTGACCTGGGAGAATTTCTTTGCAGCGGGTGGTGTCGGTTCTGACTAGGCGGTGTCGACTGCCGAAGCCAGGAGGCGGGGCCTGACCCACCCAGAAGATTGGTTGAAGTTGCTGTAATCATCCAGTGTAATCTATATGTGAAAAAAAAAATTGGGCGAGATAAGCAATTTGGACTTGCTTTTCTCGAAGAGGGATTGTACCGAAGAGAAAAGATCGCAAGAAATCAAACACATTTCACAGCAGGTTTTGACCACCTCACAATCGGTGGGGGAAGCTATTGGAGGCGGGGCCTGTCTGT
This sequence comes from Valencia hispanica, assembly GCA_963556495.2. Classification (NCBI taxonomy): domain Eukaryota; kingdom Metazoa; phylum Chordata; class Actinopteri; order Cyprinodontiformes; family Valenciidae; genus Valencia; species Valencia hispanica. The sequence continues at coordinate 54,236,129 of OY747712.1, read as the reverse complement.
GCAATTGTGTTTATTGGGGGAAATGCTCAGTTAATGAAGTAACTGTCATTTCAGTGAGGGCGATCTGCAGAAAAGACAGTAACTTTGGGAAAAAATAAAGAGTCCACTGTACTGAATCCTTTCATCACTCTGGTAGCCACCTGCTGCCAGAGAAATAAACAAGAGCGAAGACTAGAGAACAAAATAATAAAGACTGAACACTTATTAATCATTTTTCTTGTATTTTACAGGTTGTTTAACCAATTTTTATTTACAGGTGCAGATTGCTAGACACTGCCTAAGAGGGTGTCAAAGAATTTTTAAGTAGTCGATTTGTAAGATTTTTTCTTTATATTCAGTATTTACGGTTTTATAAAACTTTTTTAGTAATAAGATAAAACATTTTAAGGAGTGTTTAAAGTATAATCAGGTTGACTGACTACTAATTTTTGTTTTACTTATCCTTTTTTCATTATGATGTGGTTTTTGTAGGATGTTTTTAGGGTTGGTGACAATTGCTAGAGTTTGCTTTTTAGTAAAAGAATATTGAGAATTAGGTTAAAACATAAAAAACAATGATAATAAATTAGAAAAAATATATATATATATTGCTTAAAGGTAAAGATTAAAAAAAACAAAAAACAGACACTCTTATTTTGAATAATCATGTTAGAAAGAGGGACAATTTGTTAAATAATATGTTTGGTAAATGGAAGACTCTGGCAATGTCTATAATGGTTTCTTTAGCAGTATTTGTGTCAACTATGGTGTTATGTGGATGTTGTTGTATTCCTTGTATACGTTCTTTGCTCACAAAATGTATTGAAAAAGCTGTTGGTGATAATGTGCAAGGTCAATATCTGTTACTCCCTCACATGGAGCCTGAAGGGGAAGTACAGAGGAGTGGTCAATCTATTTGAAAAATAGATTGAAAGAGGGATTTGTTGTATTCTACTTTTTTGAGGCTATTTTTTATTATGCAGTACATATGTTTTAATTATATCTTTTTTAAGCTTTAGAAGTAATAGGCCTGTTTATATTATTCAGGGTAGTAAAACATGACTCTGTTACCAGTATTTTATAGGGTTGAAGGTTTTAAGTAAACAAACTCTTGAGTAAAGATATGAATTGAAAGCAGGGAGGATCAGCTATAACTCTAATTCATGTTATAACCCAGTTCATGGTACGGTCAGGAGACCTGGAGAAAATAAATGACCTGTCAAGATGTAGAAGGAGGAGAGAGGAGTCATGTGATATGTTCTTTGTTCTTTTGGAAATAAAAATGGTACAGCCTTGTAGAACAGCGAGTCAGATTTTGTCTGGCTCCCATCTGCAGGTGCGTGCTTTGTGAAACAGATATCTGTGGTTCTGTGTGTTGTTTTTACTCTCTGTCTCTCAGTTCTGGGTCTTATTTTGAAACAGTTCCCGCTGGGGTTTTGGAGTTCGGCGCCCCTCCCCTCTCTGAGTAAAAAAAGCGAGTTCCAGAGCATATAATGAGAAGAAGCCGACACTTTCTAAGCCCATAAATTGCAATTGCGGGAGAGGGACTGTTGCCAAAGATATGGACTCTCATCCGATACTCCACCACTTCATTGTTTGGGTTGTTGTCCCAGTACCACACAAAGCGAAGCACATCTCGACAATCCTCTTGGACCACAAAGCAGTGGAACATCTGTTCTATATCTGCAGTAACAGCTACAGGCTCTCTCCTGAATCTTAGAAGAACTCAGAGGAGGCTGTTCCCAAGGTCTGGGCCCTGCAAAAGTACATCATTGAGGGATATTCCATCGTATTGTGCAGATGAATCAAATACAACACGCATTTGCTCCGGTTTTTTTGGGTGATAGACTCCAAAAGTAGGCAAGTACCAACATTCTTTGCCTTCTTCAAGAGGTGGTGCAAGCTCAGCGTGACCATTGTCAAACAGCCTTCGCATAAACTCAAAGAAGTGTTTTTCCATCTCAGGTTTTCTTTGAACAGTGCCCCGAAGTGATGCGAATCGTTTGACAGCATACTCCCGTTTGTTGGGAAGGCGTCGTCGAGGTTGACGAAACGGCAAAGGAGCCACCCAGCTGATTGAATCATCTTGGGAGAATCCTTTTTCCATCATATCCAAGAAGATCTTGTCTTCGATCGACAATGCTACCTGATTGTCTTGATCCGTCTTCTGAAAGACCGCTTTTCCTAAAGTGCAATCAGGATCTCTGGTGTTGTAGTTGCCCTTGACTCTGATCTTCTTCTCACACTTCCGAGAACAGAGAAGGCCTTCTATTGTCCAGAATGCATGTTTTCATACCACTGCCTGTAGTAGGCCTATGCTTTCCATTGATGCAGACTTCACCAATGACAACCCATCCAAGGTCAAGCTTTGTGCGAATGGTTCACTGTTTGAACCACTTATCTGTTTCCGCACTTTGTGGACACTTATCAAATCTCTCCCGATCAGAGAAGTAGGATGTTGGAGCTGTTATCAAGAGGAGGTAATGCTTTTGCTATCTTCCTCAAGTGTTGGTGGTAATAAGCAGCTTCAGGTGTGGGTATCTCTGTTCTGTTATTAGGAAGCTGGTCGCACTCGATGAGCGTGGGAAGTGGTAGACATGTTGTCCCATCAATGGATTCCACTATGTAGCCATAGGCTATTCTCCCAGTGGCTTGTGTCACTCCCATACACGTACCCAAAGTATATGGTGCCTCAGTTCCTTGTACGTTAAACATGTCGAAGAATTCGGTTCTTGCCAATGACAGGTTGCTCTGGTCATCTAAAATAGCATACATTCTCCTGAGATGTTCTCGATGACCAGCAGGATACACATTAACCAGGCAAATCTTTGAACATGACCTGCCACTATTACCACTACCACATATTTTAGTGCAGTTGGAAGTAATATCCTCTCTTTCCTCTTCCTCCCCGCCGTCCTGTGTGGCGGAAGAAGGTTGCAATGGAATCTGTGTGGAGTCTGAGACATTTAGATGGAGAGGTGCAATGTGTTTCTCACTCCCACATTCTGTGCCTTTCACTGGGACCTTGAAGTTCTTCACTTGATGACATGTTGAAGCGCAGCATCAGAAACACACAGAGTTTTCTTTAAGAGACTTAATCAGCTCTTCACGAGACATTTTCAGGAAAGCTCTACACTTATTGAGTGGGTGAGGCTTGTTATGAATGGGACATTTGTTGTCAAGATTCTGGTTGCTTTTTGCACTTTCTGGATTTGAAGATGTTTTTTCTTGAGAGACACTTGTTTTGATAGCAAACACTGGTGACTTGATTTGTCCTTGCTTCTCTTTTTATGTAGAGGATTTAAAAGACCTGGTAGCTGAAAGCTAGGGTCTTTCCTCTCCTCGGCTTCCCTACACACAAAATCCTTGAAAAAGGAGAATGGGGGAAAACAGACAGCATACTCTCTTTTGTACCTTGAGCCTTGTGACATCCAGCGTTCTTGAAGTGAGTATGGTAACTTTTATACTATTGGCTGTACACCTCTGGCTGTGTCCAAGTATAGGAACCCTGGCAAAGTGCCACTTTGCTTTGCAATCTCAACCTCTTGGAGAAGATCGGCTAGCTCCAGAAGCCTTTGGCTGTCTTTATTCTGGACCTTCGGAAATGCTTCTATTTTCGAAAAGAGGGCATTCTCAAGTGCTTCTACTGATCCATAAATTTTGTTAAGCCTTGACCAAATTGCATTTAAACCAGTTATCGGCTACTTCATGTTTACTGAACGTATCCTACGTGCATGTTCGCTGGACTCCTTTCCAAGATACTTAACTATCAGATCAATTTCTTCACTTGGGCTCAGCCTGAGTGGTTCTATAACACTGATGAAGGACGCTTTCCAAGCCTGATAATTCTCGGGTGTGTCATCAAATTTGGAAAGACCAGACGACATCAACTGATTGCGTGCAAGAAATCTTGCTAAATCATCAGTTGTGTTCCTTGGATCACTCCTTACATCAGGTTGAAATAATGGTTGATTTGGAAGAGGAGCATATGACACTTGATATGCAGGGTAGGCATGAGGGTGCAATGAATTTCCTGCTTTATCTTGGTATTTATGCTGAAAGGTTTCTTGAGCTTCAGAATATTTTTCTGGTTTAACTTTATTAGGGGGTGGTACGTCAGAAGGACGGAGGTAGCTTCCTTCTTCAATATTCAAATCCTCACAAAAGTTAGCTGACTGCTGAGTTACATACTCTTCTATCCTATCCAGCTTGACTCCCCGAAAAGGGGCATAGTCAATTTCTTGAATATGTTGTAGACCCTCTTTGTCAGCTGCAGCTGCTTCCAGTATAGCGGCTTCCGCATTTGCTGCTTCAGCTTCTCTTTCTAGGTTAAGCGCTTGAAGGGAAGCTTCAAGTTTAGCCTTCTGTACCTGAATATCCATTTCTCTCTTTGCAAATGCTAGCTTGGCTTTGGCTGCTTCTGCCTTTGCACGAGCCCTTGCTGCAGCAAAACTTGCAGATGAACATGTTGATGCACGAGATGCTCTTGAGTGCTTCGATTCGGAAGAACTTACAGAGTCTGTTTCATGATTAGCTTGACTCTTAACTTTCCCCGTTTCAGGGGCTTTCTGTTCATAATGCTCTTTATCCATGAGTACTATATTTTCTGGTTTTTACATCCCATGAATGTGCCGTCTTTTTACTGTCCTGGCCTCACTGAGCACGCTATAACATATACTCAGTTATTCAGGTAGCTAAACAATCTCACATTCATTCACCAAGAAGCAGTCCATATGAGCTTTAGCAGGTTTTAATGAGAAGAATGTAAAACTGAAAAACATAAAACATCCAAGACATAAATCAATAAAGCTATAAAAAAATACTACTGTTAATTATTTGCATACTCAAAATAAACTACCTTTTAATTACAATGATAATACTTACAGATGTTGCCAAATAGAAGTAACCAAAGGAAAATGTAGCAAGCAGACCTCATGGCTGAGCACATGGAGAACAACTGAGAAAATGAAACTTAACTCTCAATCTAATATTGCTGCAATGCCACTAATTTCCTCCAGGCGGCAGAAAGTCACTCACATGGGGTTCCAGTACAGGAAATGTGTTTTGCTAAAAATCCTATATAGATGGGCAGAAATACTGAGTTATGAGCCTTGTGATGTCGAAACAAGAGGGATATGATTACAGTCACATAGAAATTTTGTTTGGCCTGTCCAATGTGTGCAAAACATAGACCGCAAAGATATATAAAACCACAAAGAGGTAAATTTTCAACTACAAATTATTTTTCTGAAGTAATATGCATAGATTTTATAGAACTAAATCAATGCAAAGAGAAGAAGTTCTGTTTAGTAAGAAAAGATAATTTCTCCAAATGGATTAACATGTTACCAGTGAAACATTCTGATACACTAACTGTTGCAGAAATGTTGTTCCATACTTTGAGACCGTGAATGTGATAGGAACTTTTTCTATGGACGACCTGCTGATTCTCTGCGGATCTTGGCTCTACTCTACTCACATCTCCCTCCAAATTGGAAGGGTAGATGTGCCTTTGTTGAACCTAAAGAGCATTCTTTTCTTGTATCTGCAGTGGATATCCGACACAGCAGAAGGAGGAGGTGTGATGTTTCAGCCCCTCATGATCCCATCTGGGGCTCCAATGTACCCCTGAACACAAACTATGGAGTAATGGAAATGAGGTTGTATTTTCCCATGGACCGGGGTGGGTAAGGTGAAGTTAAAATTGGACACATTAAATTAAAGATTCAGTGGTTTTGTTATTTCTTCCCTGGCAGGTCTAAAAGACACAGTGTCATCTTTGTGTGTAAATAGGACCCAAAGGCAGGAACAATGAAACTTAAAAATGATTTAATAATTAACAAAAATAAGGAGCAAAAACTTAAAGAACTAGGAGAACAAAAATGCAGAGATGAGGAAGTAAACAGGAACTGGGCAGGAAACAGGAGCTGTAATTGGATGTTTCTGAAACAGATTGGTTGGTACATGGAGTTCTGTTTCAGAAAAAGGGGGAGATCCTTACTGATGTAAGGCAGAAGGGGAACTTAGATTTTAGCTATTTTTTACCCAACAAGGCCTTTCAATTGGTCGCTTCAAAGCATTTTAGATTAATAATAAAAAAGTTTGAGGTTCAACAGTCTTTTTGGTTAATAGGTTAAAATTATAGTTTTCTTTTTTTAAATTATTAGGCTTCATCAGCTTAGAAAATGAATAAAAATAGACAGTGATGTGGTAAAATCTTTTAAAACTATAGGTTTAATGAACTTAGGCTGTTAGCAGTGTAAATGAATAAAATTAGACTGTGGTCCTTCTGTGATGGGTTGAGCTTTAAGCAGCGAAGCATTTTTCTTTGGAACAGTCTCGCGCTCGCACCGTACCATTTGCACAATCCAAACACCAGATGTTTCCTTTTTTTTTTTTTTCAGAGAGTCGTGACCCGCTCCTTGCTGACTTATGGCTCACACCCTGTTTTGGCACACATCTTCACCTTGCCTTGTGGCCTGTTTATGCATTTAGTGCTTGTTTGGAAGTTTTTATTTACATTATAAGCCCTACTATATATTTTGAAGAAAAGTTCTTTATGGTCTAGGCTGTTCAAGTGTTGTTCATTTTTGATACAGGATTTTTGGAGTGCGCTTTGCGTCAATTATGATTTCTGTGATTTCAACAAAAAGCAAAAGTAATAGCTTTTTCTACACATAGATCTAATGTTTGTAGCAGTCTGGATAATAGTTTGATTTTGTGTTTTGTGCTACTTAGAACTATGAGGTGAGTGAGGGATAAAAAAAGGACAAATGCATAAGAAATTAATCTCAAATTAGATCCAAATTTGGATAAAGCAAACAGAAAAAGCAAATTAGTTGCGAGCTGTTCTTTCGGGTTTTGTTGACCAGGTGAGAGACCAGCAGCAAACCAGACCAGGATCTCCCAGGTCGTCAGACTAAAGAAAAAGGCTGGAGCCAATGCACTCCCACTTAGGAGCCAGGATGCACCTGAGAGGACATCCAGGAGCAGCAAGCCAGAGCGGGTGCAGAACAGCAAGGAGTAGACCACTCAACCCAGGATCTACTTGAACCCTCTGCTGAGAGGTTTCCAACTTCAGCACACCTGCACCATCAGGTGGCAGGGCAGCTTGAAGCGCAGAGTCGCCCGGCTGGGGCAGCAGGGTTCAGAGGAAAAGAAGCTCAGACCCCTGCCAAAAGAGGCAGAACAATCCTCTTGTCTGCATGCAGAGTCCTGAGAGTTGTCAAACTCAAGTGTGCTGAAGAAATACACTTTTTGCTGCATATGGGTGATGTGCTAGTAACCTCTCACCCTAGGTCATCGAAGAGCGAGCTGGACCATCACAATTCCCGGCCAGAACAAGATGACTTGACTGCTGATCCGAAAAAGTTCCAGAGAAAAAGAACTCAAAATTGTTATGATTGTATAAGTGTGATGTCTGACGTTTTTCTTTATATATATATAATGACCTATTATATATATAATGACCTATTATCATTATAAGAGGTCAAAAGTGGGAGATGAAGAGATAATTATTCTGTAAATGTTGTATAGGGGTTTAATTCTGTAGTGCATGTGGAAACACTTAGCAACTGTGAACAATCAAGAAGAATGTTGTACATCACGTGTTGCCTTATATGAAGAAGCTGAGGGGAGGGGTTTCTTGCTGTGGTTCAATAAAACTGACGCAGAACGGGGCTCAGTTAAGGAGAACTGAGCCAGGCAAACGTCTTGCTGTTAAAATCTGTAATTGTTGTCTGTTGTTTCTTATTGCTCCTTTTTGCAAAAATGAACGAGCACACTGGAAGGTGAAACAAGAGTCCGAGAGAGCCTAGGAGTCAGAAAATTAAATGGGTGTCTGTCCCTTTAAGAAAGGCTTTAAATTAGAGTGATGAAATCCCTTCCAACACTGGTTAGCTTATATCTTTTTAATGCAAGGTGTTTATGCTGTACCACTTGCTCAATGCAGATGCACAGATAGGGCTGGTTTGTGTCTGTATTCCAGGGGGCAAGGTTGGCATACACAACAGATGTCATCTCAAGGCATTTAAAAAATACATCTATACAAACAGTTAAAAAGTTTCCTAAGGGGGCACGGTGGCGCAGCTGGTAGCTTGGCTCACCTCGCAGCTAGAAGGTCCCGGGTTCAATTACCACCGGGGACGCTGTGGGTGCTGAGGGTGTGTTTGTTCCCCCACATCATCGGCACCCACACCCTGGCTGGGGTTGGCGAAAGCGCCTTTCTGTGTGGACTTTGGATGTTCTCCCCGTGTTCCCTGGAGTATCTAACGTGAGCTACTCCAACAAAAATATGCACTAGTCCTGGGGGCTGTAGACTGCCTCCTCCTGGCCGCCCTGAAGGGTTGGGGAAGATCTGGCTGGAAGAACGTGATCCTTCCACGCGCTACGTCCAGCCAGGGAAACCCCGCCCCATCAGGTGAAAAGAAGGGCCTGCTCACTCCCCAAGCATGAAGGAGGCTTGGGTTTCACTCCGGGGCCCTCCCGGGGCTGGCAGAGGGAGAGTAAAGACCAGGACTAAGATAGGAGCACTGGGTGACAAATAACGGGGAAAAAACCGTGGGACAAAAAAAAAATCCTATTTAAGGAATCCCAGTCGATGCCCCACGTCCAACAGGGCATTGCAGCCAAGCAGGATACCAGACCAGGTATATCTTCTATGGAGGAGAAAACAAAGTTAACAGTCAAAATAACAGAATCTACTGTAATACAACTGGAGAGTAGTAGTAGAAAATTAAGTAGCAGAGTGAAGAAAAGTGGTAAGTCTGTCCTCCAGCAGTCTAAGACTATAGCAGCATAACTACAGAGATAGCTCAGGATGACCTTAGCCACTCTAACTATAAGCTTTACCAAAAAGGAAAGTTTTAACCCTGGCCTTAAAAGTAAACAGAGTGTCTGCCTCACGGACTAAAACTGGGAGCTGGTTCCACGGGAGAGCAGCCTGATAACTAAAAGATCTGCCTCCCATTCTACTTTTAGAAATCCTAGGAACTACAAGTAAACCTGCAGTCTGAGAGCGAAGTGCTCTGATGGGAACATATGAAACAATCAGAACTCTGATGTATGATGGAACTTGATTATGAAGGGCTTTTTATGTAAGAAGGAGGATCTTTTATTCTATTCTGGATTTAACAGGGAGCCAATGAAGGGAGGCTAAAACAGGAGAAATGTGATCTCTCTTTTTAATATTCATCAGAACTCTTGTTGTCGCATTTTGGATCAACTGAAGGCTTTTAATGGCATTTTGTGGACTTCCTGATAGTAAAGAATTACAGTAGTCCAGCCTTGAGGTGACAAATGCATGGACTAGTTTCTCAGCATCACTCAGGACAGGATGTTTCTAATTTTAGCAATATTCCGGAGGTGAAAGAAAGAAATCCTAGAAACCTGTTAAATATGGGATTTAAATGTCAAGTCTTGGTCAAAAATAACGCCGAGGTTCTTTACGTTATAACTGGAGGCCAATTTAGTGTCATCCAGATGAAGTGATTCACTAATCAGTTTCTTTTTTAGAACTTCTGGTCCAAAGACAGCAACCTCTGTGTCGTCAGAATTTAAGAGCAAAAACTTTAGAGTCATCCATGTTTTTATGTCTTCCAGACATGCCTGTAATCTACCTAACTAACTGGGTTTATCAGGGTTTATGGATAAATATAGTTGTGTATCATCGGCATGGGTGTGGAAATTTATCCCATGCTGTCTAATGATTCTATCAATTGGGAGCATATATATATGGTGAAAAGAATTGGTCTGAGCACAGAACCCTGTGGAACTCCACAAATAACCCTTGAGTGTGAAGAAGATTTATCATTTAGATAAACAAACTGGAATCTATCAGACAAAAATGATGTAAACCCGCTTATTGCTGTTCTTTTGATCCCTGCAACATGTTCAAGCCTTTCTAAGAGAATATTATGATTGACTGTGTCAAAAGCAGCACTGAGATCTAACAAAACCAGAACAGACACAAGTCCATTATCTGAGGCCATGAGAATATCATTAGTAACCTTCACCAGTGCTGTTTCAGTGCTATGATGAGCTCTAAAACCTGACGGAAACTCTTCAAACAGCTTGTTACTGTTTAGATGCTCACTGAATTGATTAGCGACTATTTTCTCGAGGACTTTGGATAAGAAAGGAAGGTTTGTTATAGTTCTGTAATTCACTAAGTCATCTTGATCAAGGGAAGGTTTCTTGAGTAAAGGTTTAATTACAGCTAATTTAAATTCCTGTTGTTTGTATCCGTTTACTAAGCATAGATTCATCATATCCAAAATGGGGCCAGGAACAAAATGGAACACTTCCTTAAATAATTTGGTTGGGAATGGGTCCAACATACAAGTTGAAGGTTTAGATGAGGCTAATATTTTTGACAATTCCGAAAGCTCGACTGAATCAAAACAGCCTAAGCACAAATGAGGTTCTACAGTTCTTTCCGATGCTGCCTCATTTACTGAGGAAGAAGTAATCATGTTTGGGAGGATGCCAATGATTTTATTTTTAATAGAATTAATTTTATTTATGAAGAATCCCATAAAATCATCACTGCTAAGAGTTGGGGGAATAGTTGGCTCAACAGAGCTATGACTCTTTGAAAGTTTGGCAACTGTACTAAACAGAAACCGAGGGTTGTTTTTATTCGCCTCTATTAATGATGAAAAATATGCTGTTCTAGCTTGTCGCAGGGTCTTTTTATACAGCAGTAGACTGTTATTCCAGGTTAAATAGGAATCCTCTAGATGTGTAGAGCGCCATTTTCTCTCCAACTTCCTAGTATTCTGCTTTAAAGTACGCAATTCTGCGTTGAACCAAGGAGTCAGCCTCCTATGGCTAGCCACTTTCTTTTTTAAGGGGGCTACACTATCTAATGCCAAACGCAATGAGGACGTAACGCTGTGAACCACACCATCAATTTCTGAAGGGTTAGAGATATAATTTCTCCCATCCACTGTGTTACCCTGAGACACTAAGGAAAGTAAGAATGGAACAGATTCTTAAAAAATTGTTACAGCATTGTCTGATAAAGCTCTACTATAATGAAATTTTCTTTCAGATTTAAGATGGTCAGTTAAAGTAAATTCAAAAGTTATTAAGAAGTGGTCAGACAGGACCGGGTTATGTGGGTGGACTGTTATTTCCTCACACTCAATACCGTATGTCAGTACAAGGTCCAAAGTGTTTTTACTCGAGTGGGTTGGCCCCTGTACTTTTTGAGTAAAGCCAATGAGTCTAAAATAGCATTAAAGGCTGCATTTAGTGTCCACATGAATATTGAAGTCCCTCACTATAATGACCCTATAAGTATTTAATACTAAATCAGATAAAAAATGTGAGATCTGATCCAAGAATTGAGAGTAAGGGCCTGGTGGACTATACAAAACCCCAAACAAAAGTGATCTTAATGTTTTGCAACTTGGATGAGGAAAATTAGGGGTTAGATGTTCAAAAGAACTGTAGCTATCAATTGGTCTGGGATTAATTAGTAAATCAGAACGAAAAATGGTTGCAACTCCTCCTCCTCGCCCAGTACTTCTAGGAATGTGAACATTTAAATGATTGGAAGGAATTGACTCAGGGTCTATACACAACAAATATTGTATTTGTTGTGTATAGACCATGCCAGGCTCCATAGGTGGCTACAAAACTGTTATTTATAAATATGACACCCATGTTTATAGGCTACATTTCCGCAGGAACCAAAATAATTTGATGTGTGGCAAGGTGCAAGACAATATCATGAACGAGATTCAAACCCATCATCATCACGAATATAATCCTGCTTATTAACAACCCCTTACAGCAAGGGTACAGTATGAAGCGGACAGGACCCCCACACGGTCCCACAGTTGAATAAACGAAGGGAACAGTTTAGGACTCCGTGCACACGGTTTAATAAACCGAGGGTACAGATTCTTACCCCTCAAAAATTATTTCTGCACCTTACTCCTGCCGGGGTCTGTAGCTTTGTGCTTCCGCTTGTGTGAGAACGACTTTATTGGTTGTTGGTTGTGTTGTATTCTACTTTTTTGGGGCTATTTTTTTATTATGCAGTTTTGTAGTACATATGTTTTAAATATATCTTTAGTAAGCATTTAGAGGTAAAAGGCCTGTTTATATTATTCAGGGTAGTAAAACATGACTGTTTACCAGTATTTTATTGGGGTAAGGTTTTAAGTAATAAAACTATTGGGGAAAGATAGGAACTAAAAGCAGGGAGGATGGGTTATAACTCTAGTTTATGGTACGGCTATAAAACCAGGTCAGGAAACCTGGAGAAAATGTTTGACCTGTTAAGATGTAGGAGGAGGGGAGATGAGTCATGTGATATTTTCTTTGTTCTTCTTTAATAAAAATGGTACACCCTTGTAGAGAAGCGAGTCAGATCTTTTCTGGCTCCCATCTGCAGGTGCGTCCAGTGTGAAACAGATATCTGTTGTGTGTGTGTTATTTTACTCTCTGTCTCTCAGTTCTGGGTCTTATTTTGAAACACTTCCCGCCGGGGTTTTGGAGTTCGGCGCCCCCACCTTTCTGAGTAAGAAGCGAGTTGCCGAGAACATGGGTTACGGAGCCGACAGTTGTTTTAAGTCACTACGACTACACTAGGACTTGGGATAAATAAGACTGGCCTAAATCGGGTTGCCAACTGCAGATTATAACCTTACATTTAACGATCAAGATGACGGGAGCAGGCCGAGACTTCAGCATTATTATTAGTGGATTATGTAAACGTGTTTTAGAAACATGCTTACATCATATTTGCATTGAATGGTTATTTAAAAAGAAGATGATGATTATTTAGACAGGAAGTGAAGCCAGTGGGCTATTTGCCACCAATGACTTTACAGTGTGAAATGCATACTCATATCAAATGCATACTATTGGAAGGATCTCCAGTTACAGTAACTGTGTGATGTAAAAATATATAGTATGAAAAACATAGATATTATTTATCTATTTTTGTATGTGCTTAGTTGTCAATCAGGTAATTTCTCTGACCAGACGCTCTTTATGTGTTCCCTACTAGAAGGTGTTTCACACAAGAACAGGAATGGAATCTACAGGTCTTTAAAGAGAGACAGATCTTCTGGATCCATTCTTTTTCTGAGATATTCTTATAATAAAATTCATTCATTAATTGAAGCTTAAATTGAAACGTAAATATCCTAAATCCTAATTGTTGCTTTACATCTGTTGTTATCAGGACAGTTCATCTAGATGATGCTGTATTTTATTTCACTCAATTTTCTAATTTAGTTTTGTTGATTTACCAGTCGCTCATTTCAGATGAAGTATGTCAAAGAGTCCCCTTACAACTGCTGCATTCTAAACATAAATCAGGTCTGAGCTGGTATAGGTCAGTAGAAGGTTGCTTTGGTCTTTCCATCTCGGGCTACACAATGGTTTCAGCCTCCTCGACCGACTTATCTGTATTTATGTCATAAGGTGGTTTAATTTGGATTTATTGCATGTTTGTCTTGTGGTGATCATATGTATTGCATGCTGCGGATTTTCTGTTTTACCACCACCTATGACTAATCCCTTATTGACTGCAGGTGTTGGGACTTGAGTAATGGGCCAAAGAGCCAATGGACATCAAGCAGGGAGGGGGAGTCTTCCCTTTTTATTCCCCAGATTCAGAGTGACTGGGAGGCGCAGAAGTGGCCCTGATCGCCGAGCGGAGGAACGGTCCTAGGGAGGAGCAGCCCTGATCACAGAGCCGAGGCGTACCAGTGGTCGCAGAGGAGCAGCACTAATCACCATCATAGGCAGCACTAGCGCGTGACAAAGACTGAGGTCCGCGGAGGTGGGCGCGGCGCACAGGCGCGAGCAGACTGAATGGGATTCTACCATAGACTGTATATTACTGGACGAAGCCTCAGCGACGTCACCCATTGGTTTCTGAAGAGCAAAAATGAAGCCAAATGGGCTGTTCCCACCGCCGCCATCTTGTCTGTGTCACGCGTTTCGTCACTCCCAGAAAATACAAAAATGGGCAAAGAGGTGGAGCTGAGAGTGGCGCAGTGAGGGCGGGGGCGGATGATTGACACTCTGAGCCGACGTAGCCAGGAGCTAGTCCTGGAGCTAACTGAAGCTAATTGAAGCTAACTGAAGCTAACGGAGGTTAGCGGGCGCCTTTAGCCTGAAAGCCGCAGTAGAGCAACTATGCTACCCTCCTCCATCCAGGCTGTAAATACAATATTAAATCGGTAAGTTAACATTTAAATTGAAATAATTTATTCAAATGAAATGATCATTAACTTAATGCAAGTTTTCAATAATATTTTTACCTTCGTTATTAATAGTGTATGAGATCTATTTAGTCCATGCATGAGATACATGATCAAGCTAAGTTAGTAAGGATAGTTCACATATTTATATTAATATTTGTATTTACCCTAATTGTTAGTGATTGTATTACCATGTAGGATCTCCCAGTTAAAAAAACTGTTCCCACAGCTATTGTAGATTAGCAACATCTAATATGACTAATTTCAATCCTAGTCAATTCTGCAATGTATGAATTTTACTAATCATTTATTGAGGTCTGGGAAGAGATAAGTTGCACTTTTAGTAAGACACTTGTGTTTCTTTTTATAGATTTCGTTTACCAGGTCACAATGGCTGCATGCCTGTCCTCCACAACAGCCAAACAAAGCAGAAAATGTAAGCGCCTGTCTCCATCACTTCATGTAGAATTTTAATAGTATTATACTTTCAACCGATAAGCCACACCTGTGCAACTGCCATTCATTATGCTAGTTTTTTTCTCCATAGCCATTTGGATCATTGGAGACAGCTATGTCTGACATAGTTCTGAGAGAGCTGAAGAAACCATCAGAGGAAACCTCGGCCTCCCAGACGTCCGTATCTCCTGGTTTGGCTGGGGGGGCTGAGGTGGAAAGGAGGAAGAGCAGTTCTAGATGTCCTCATCATCAGCTGTGGTGGAGATGACATGGGGGTGGTCAGCAGTGTCCAGTTAGTGAACATGATGGAGGACCTGCACCAGCTTTACCTTCTCCACCCTCAGATGTCCATCATCTTCTCCTCCATCACCCAAAAGCGTTGATAGAGGACAGGTGTAAACCCAGCAAAAATAGAAAAGACCAGCAGGTTTGTCAACAGTGTTATGGCTTCTTTTATTCCTAGTTTAAATCCTGCCATCTTTACGCATCCTCACATTAAACATGACCGTCCTTTTGAACAATTGATGTTAAAGCAAAAAGTATAAATATAATCCTGATTGTTATGTCTAATGTGTTGTTGGTGTAGTTTTTTTATTTCAACAATTACATCTGTTGCCATAACACTGTTGACAACGCTGCCCCCCAACCCCATTTTACTGGACAAAAGTCTCTTTTGCTTTCTGGCCCCCCTTGTTTTTTTTATCTGTCCCTTTCTTTTATAGAATTTTGTGTTTAAAAAAATTTTTTTATTCTCTATAATGACTGAAAATTCTTTCAACAGTATATAACAAGGGAAAAATAAAACAAAGTAATTAATCAGCCAACTGCATTTTTGAATTTGATAAATTCCTTCAACATCTCATTATTAAAATAAACCTTGGTGTCTGCAATATTACAAAGCCAAATCATACTTCTTATGCGGCTACAAAACTATGATTTTTTTTTCCTGAAATGGAAACAATATCTGTGTGAAAGAGAAACAAACTTCATTCATTTGTTGTTTATTTAATCAAAAACAAAAAACGGACAGCACCTAATGATATGAAAGAAGTGGCATTAAAGATGATGCACATATAATGTTAAGTACTTCTCCTTATGATCTTCCTGTAGTTTTAGGCGATTGATATAATCTGTAAGAAAAAAAACAATGTATATTAAAAACTTAAAATTTCAACATTGCCTGACCACAACAAGAGAAACGTGATGTAAACAAATGAGCACACAGACATAACACTTATGGGTGTATGTATAAAAGTACAACAATGAAGGTGAATCCCATATGACAGCATATCAGAAATGAATAATCCCTTAACTGAAAACCCTTATTAATTATTAAAAAGTAAAAAATCTCTGACAACAAAATATGAAATATATCTGGAGTTAGTTGGGAAAAGGATTTTTTTTGTAAACAAAGGGGCCTCTAAGATAAGGCTGTTTGGTCGACGGGTTGAAATGATCACATTTCTTATATACTTTACATGTTAAAACCGTCAAAATAACGTGCTGGTACACACATATATATATATATATATATATATAATGTGTGTGTACCAGCACGTTATTTTATATATATATATATATATATATATATATATATATATATATATATATATATATATATATATATATATATATATTTAGGCCTATATGTGTGTGTGTGTCTTTACCGCACACGTTATCAATACGTTATTTTGACGGTGAAATGAGCACAACTCAATTTTGTCAAATAAAATCATGAAGCCCCGTTTGCCCATAGCTTTTACTAAAACTATGTGAAGTTTGAATAAATCAACATGTAAAGTAAATAAGAAATGTGATCATTTCAACCCATGTTCAATCAAGCAGCCTTATCTTAAATGCACAACATCTTAACCTGTTCAGTTTGTAGTTTCTCAGCGTGATTAACTAGCTACTTTGTTAGGAGCTCAGATAGCAGGAGCCTCATCTACAAAATAACGTACAGAAATATTATTTTACTTACCGAAAAAAATGGAGCAGAGACTTCTTGGACGGTCTGTTAGTGCAATCAGTACCACAGCAAGCCATCTTTGTCCAATAAGTGCACGATTTATATCTAAACACTAATAAAGTTTGCAGATAGAACTGATGTTCAAGTTCAGAGAAAGGAAATGGCCAAAGTCTTAACGTGAGTCCCAGGCTGAAGGCCTTCCCCGGAGCAAGCACGGGGGGTAAGCAGTCTATGGCGGCAAGCTGCTAGCCACTGTTAGCCACCGTTAGCCACCAGCCTTAGCGCTGACGGCTCATCCGAGACCTGTCAATCAAAAGGACACGCCCCTAATAATTTATAATTCCAAGATTAAATTATGTCTAAACGGATGAGTTAGAAAAAAATTTACCCCCCTCAGAGTTGTCATGACGATAAACCTGACCTAATAAACCTAAAATGTTTTTTTGAACCAGGCTGTAAACAGGTTTATTTCTGCTGTGAAGTTGGCCTTTTTAACATGGGAGTCAATGGGAAATTGCTCCTTTCTGGAGCCAGCCCCCAGCGGATGAGGGGGGAACTGCAATTTTTGTTACTTCGGGGATGGCTTCAATTCTGAGCGGTGGAGTTTGCCCCTTGGATTCTACCTTGCCGAGCGGAGGGGCGTGGCGCCGGAGCTTGATTGGGATTTCAGTGACGGAGAAGGGATTCCCGCGGTGACATCAGAGTAGTATCAGTAGTACCAGCTAGGACTGAGTGAAAGGCGTTATTGTCCGAAGGGCCTGTTTTTTATTTTTGGGGTTTACCAATAAACCTTGTGATAGCTTTTGGCATCTTCATAATCCACAATGTTCTCTGCTTGATTGCTTTACCTGTGAATAAATGTGCAGGCCCTCAGCCGGGTCTTCTACATTACATTTATACTAACAGAAGAAACCGGGATTAAGGATTGGGGGAACTATATTATATCAGAAAAGAAACTTCAGCACCAATAATCACACTCAATAAAGCTGACAACTGCAATATTCACACAAATTACAGAAATCAGACACACTTTGGTCCGATTCACGCTTTTCACACAGACACACACAACCCACCTTAGTGTAAACCCCCCATGAAAGTTCTGTCTCTGTCACCATGACGACAATCCCAAACATCCCGAAGATGAGTGCGTAGTCACTGAGTCGCTTTCGCTTCTCGAACAGTGCCCTCCGGTGACCAAGTTTGTAGCCAATGTCTTTGTTCTTCTTTTGTGGAGCCCTGCCTCCACCTCGCCCGCTACCCTCCCTGATGAGGCTCTCGTTGGACGCCTTACTGGGGTCCTCTCCGCTATTGCCCTTGGACACCACCACCTCCAACCCGGAGCTGTGCAGGGTCTGCAAGGGTTGCGTTTCCGAGTCGAGCTCTGCGAGGTTGCGGCGCGACGAGGACGCCAGGCTGCCTACTAGTGGTCTTACCACTCCGCCATTGTACTTGCAGGTGTTCATGGCTATCTGAGGGAGTCGGCCACTGCTCTCAGAGAGGGAGGGCTTGGATCCAGCATGGTTCAGCTTCTTCTGCTCAGGTGAGGTCTGTAAACAGAAAGAAAAATAATTAATAAAGCACTCTCACAACAAACAAGGTTTAAAATCTAACAGTGGATTTAAGAAACCCACAAAGGTCCATTCTTTAAATAGGACACCGATGCGGGAGCTTCAGCAGCAACTGACAGAGTCAAAGAAATACTTGGTTCATTGTTGAGAATAACCACAAATTAAAACAGCAAAACTTTTTGTTTGAAAACCACCAGTAGTACAAAAACCTATTCCCCTTTGAGTAAACATTTTGTTACACAACAACCACAAACTTCAATGTATTTTAATGGAATGTTATAGACCAACAACAATTGTGTGTAACTGGAGCAAAAGGGAAATAATGCCAAATATATTTTACAGATTGAAACCTCAAAGTGTGGCATCAATTTGTGTTCAGCCCCCCCCGAGTCAATGCTTTCTAGAACTTCCTTTCACTGTTATTTCAGTTTCATGTCTTTCAGGGTTTGTCTCTACCAACTATGTGCATCTTTAGACTGAATTTTCCACCCAGTCTTATTTGCAAGGACCTACTAGTTTAGTCAAACTTGATGTACAGCATTCGTGAACAGTAATATTTAATTTATAATTGGATTTAATCCTTACATTAGAGTGGCCCATTCCAACATGGACAAACTGTAATCTAAACCAGTGATTCTTAACCCTAGCCCTCAGGGCCCACTGTCCTTCATGCTTTAGATGCATCTCTGCTCCAGCACACCTGGTTCAAATGATAGTATTAGCTCTTACATACCAGCAAGTGCTGCAGAAGCCTGGTAATCACCCAGCTATTCATGCCAGTTGTGTGGCAAAAGGGAAACAACTAAAACATGCAGCATATTGGGTCCTGAGGAGCAGGGTTAAGAAACTCGGATTTAAACCATTTTACTGCATTGTATAATTAGGGTTATTGTCGTGCTGGAAGTTGTCAATCTTCCCATCAACTCTGACCTGCTTCCCCTTGCCTGCTGCAGCATTCCCACATCATGATACTGGTAAAACCATGTTTAATCTTGGGGATGATATGTTCATAATGATATGCAGCATTAGCTTTCTACCACACAGTATTTTGCATCTAGGTCAAAAAATTAATACAGTTTTTTTCTTACCAGAGTACCTTCTTGCACATTTTTGCTGTGTTTGCTACTTGGCCTACCCTAATTAATAGCCATTAGGACTTGTTTTGGCTTTATTTCAACAATGTTGTGAATTTTCTAATTTCATTCTAAAGCATGCACATCTCACCAGATTCTATCTGTCTGAGCAGTCGATCTCTGCTTCTATAATTGCAATTTGCATCTCTTTCTGGTTGCTTCTTTAACTGATGCTTTCTTCGTTTGGTCTGGTAGTTTAGGTTAATGGCGTGTCTTCATATCAATCAATGATCAATGAATACTTTATTAATCCCACAAGGGGAAATTCAGTTTTCAATACAACCCGTCCAAGACAATACAAACAACACATTACAGGATCAGGTAGACCGTGGTTGCAGCCAGCCAAAGGCGGCGCTCCATATGCGGACATAGGTTTGCAGTTGTGTTATATGTGGTCTGAATGTGGTCTTTGTGGGGTCATTTTATTTCTGTAAAGCACTTTAAGTTGCAATTTTTGCATGAAAACCGCTTTATAAATTAAGTTTGATTATTTGATTATAGTTCCAGTGTTACATGATAGACTGAACTTTTTCCCTAATCTCTGTGCTGTTTTTCTTGGTTTCCACAATGTTGTTTGTTCTTAAATGTTCTCCAAGAAACCTCTCAGGCCTTCAAAGCTGCACTTATGTTGAGATCAAATTCCACACAGATGGATTTCTTTAGGGGCACCAGAGAAAACAGACTTAATAGAAATCCAGACTTTCATTTGTAAAAAACATTTTGAAAACACATCATAAATGCTTTTTTTCAA
The DNA here is from genome assembly GCA_963556495.2 of Valencia hispanica. Taxonomy (NCBI): domain Eukaryota; kingdom Metazoa; phylum Chordata; class Actinopteri; order Cyprinodontiformes; family Valenciidae; genus Valencia; species Valencia hispanica. Next base: position 54,216,045 of record OY747712.1, on the reverse strand, counting down.
GTCCTTTTATGTGTTGGTTGATCACATAGAATCTCCAAAAATTGAAGTTTTAATTTGACAAGATATGAAAAAGTTCCACAGCTATAAATGTCTTCGACAGTCACTTAGACATATGTTTTTATTATTGAATTATGACACATTCCAAACTGTAAAATCTTAAACATACTGTAGAAAACAATTGCCCATGTTTGTGTTTCTTGAGATTTTTCCTTTAATGATGGCATCACACATCTCAATGATCTCCTCCCTCAACAGAATGAAATCAAAGTAGGAACTTTCAAAAGCAAATGAATAATGAATAGCTTTAGATGTATAAATAAAATCATATCACAAATAGTGGACCATACAAAGTGCAGAAAATTGAATCTGTGCTTTGCACAAATGCAGATATGAATGATTAATACTTGGCATGACCCCTTTTTTCTGTCACAAAGCACTCTTTATTGTGAAGAGCTTTAGTGCACCACCAAAAAACAAAGAGTGGAAGAAAACATTGACTACCTCATACAAGCCTATTATTATTATAGGCCGACAATGAATGGATATACAGATACATTTCTAATTTGATATAAAAGTGCATTTAAGCTTTTTTTATTTTGAGATTGTTGAAATGAATGGAACAAGCGTCCTTTTAACTCAATTCAATTTGGTTTATTTATGTAGCACCAATTCACTACAGATGTCATCTCAAGACACATTAAAAGAAAAGTCATTTCAATTCAATCGTAAATGCGTTCCAATGAATCCTTCAGCCCAATATTCCAATCAGTTCAAAAGTTTTAACCCATCATCACACTTTTTACTGAGCTAAGCATAATTTTTGCAGGTCCAAACCACTCCAATCTAGCTCTGGCTGTATGTTTAGGGCTGTTGTCCTGCTAAACCTCAATCTCCGCCCTCATCTCTTCTTCTGCAGCATCTTACAGTGTTTTTTCCAAGGTTGTCGGGTATCTAGCTCCATCAACTCTAACCATCTGGTGTGTCACTGCTGAAGAAAACATCACCACACCATGATGCTACCATTTGGGACGACTTTGGCTCAGTAGCTAAAGTAGTTGTCATGAAATCGGAGAGTCGTAGGTTCAATTCCAGCTCCTGCCTGTCACATATCAAAGGCACTTAACCCCAAGTTGCCTACCAAGCTCTGTCAGTGTGTTTGTGAGTGCGAGAGTAAAGCACTTTGATTGGTCAGTATGACTAGAAAAGCTCTAGATAAGTTCAATCCATTTATCACCACCAACTTTCACAATGGGGACAATGTTTTCAAGGTTATGTGCAGTGTTAGTGTAATGAATGACTAATAGCTGCCATGGGTTAGGATTAGGGTTCCTTTCAAACCTATGTTCTTTGATGCAGATATACAGAAATATTACCAAAAGTATTCACCTGCCAGGCTTCGGATACTTTCTCTGTAGTAACACCATACATAATGGTAGTGCGCATGGGTCAGTGAGACCCGCCAAGACCGGCTCCAAACAAACACGGTTTTAACTGGTATTAAATCTTTTTTAAGTCTGGTTTTAACCGATTTTAACATCGCTAACCCTTTATCCATCGGATGCTTTTATTGGGGGTGTTTTAATCGGTGGGGAGTGCATGGACTACTTCTTTCCCCCCATGCCTCCACTTACTGGGTGTGATGGCTGAGTCAAACTTAGCCAGAAGGTTCTGGAGCTGGAGCAGAGGATCTCCACTCTACACCAAATCCAGGAGCACAAGCGCAACGTGGACATCATCCTCGGACGGACTCTCGCTGGCGCTGCCAATAGTGCTCAGCTTGCTGACACTATTCCCTATCAGCATGGTGATGCTGCGGAGAGGGGATCCATTGCTGGGTCTCCAAACAGACTCGGGGTGCCAAATGCCCGCATGACATCCGCTGCAGAGGAGCACGGCTGGTTTCAGCAGGGGGGTTAAGCCAAAAGCCTAGATCAGCTCCACTCTGGTCCCGCTGAATACCTGTTCCACGGTTGGGCCTGGCCGCAGTGAGGATGCACAGAGCAGTCGCCAACACTCTCTTTCAACCTGCCAGCCATTGACTGTTTTGGTGTCCTGGACCCAGACTTTCCTCCTCTGACAGCCAATGCCACCGGCTACTGTAGCTTAACAGGTTTACAGCCCAATCCCTCCCAGCAGTCGGTGCAGCAGTCCGACTCCCTCATCCCTCCACATCGAGCCAAAACCCCAGAACGAGTCTTTGGCGCTGAACACACATCGCTGAAGTCCTAGGGATGATTCTCTTCCAGACATACATCAAGTGCGAGATGGTGAAAGATCCTCTGGCCATAGTCAAAAGCGCACAGACCTGCCTCCCACCACACTCATCATTGGGGACTCCATCGTTAAGAATCTGAGTCACCGTGATGGACATTGCAGGACAGATCCCGGACCTCATTCTACTCCACACATCTGTGAGTAAAGTTTTGATTTACCCCAGCCCCAATGACATTCATAAGCAGCAGTCTGAGCTCCTGAAGCAAGATTTTATCTACCTTTTTAATCTTTTCAAAACCTCCCGTGTCTGTTTTTATCTCTGGCCCCACTCCCACCGTTGGCAGAGGAATTTGTTATTTTAGCAGACTTTTATCTCTCAACACTTGGCTTTCCTCTGCCACTTTGACTCACAATATTGGTTTTATAGACAATTTTAACAGTTTCCGGGACATGAGGCACTTGATTTGGGGAGATGGGCTTCATCTCAACGGACATGGCACTCGCATTATGCTAATAATTCTGGCATGCCCTCGCCCCCCCCCCCCTGTCTACCACGTCAGCCCTGACTGCCCCTACCCTTTCTGCCCCCTCTTCCACATCCTGATGTCCAGTTGGTCCCTGCTCCTATGAACTCAGTCCTGATTTTAACAGTACCTCAGATATTGGACTTAGACCTTACCATACCTTATTCATACCTGTCTATATCAGCAGAGAGTGGACTAAAAATCATAAACCCAACAAATGCAACCCCAATAATCTAAGACAGTTACCAAACATCCCACTTTTGTTGAATCAAACAGTTACTCCATCTCCAGTCACTATCAATAAGGCTCTTTTAAATGTTCAATCTCTGCTGAACAAGTCTTTTGTCATCAATGATCTGCTTTTAGACCATACTCTTTGACCATACTATTTTTATCGGAAAAGTGTCGGAGTGCAGATGCCCTTGTTGTTCTTACAGAGGCCTCCCCACCAAACTTTAACTTCACATATTCCACGAGGAGTAGATAAAAGAAGAGGCGGTACTGCTTTTATAAGTTCATCAACACTTTCTGCCAAGCCTGTTTTATTTGCTAATTTTACCATGTTTGAATATACTGCAACTGTTTTAGTACTCCTCAGACTTTGTGTCACAGTTCATAAGGTTCCCAAAAAGAGCACACCTTTTATTCAAGAATTTTCAGTGTTTATCAATGCTGCACAACTCTTATGAAAAGATAATTTTAGCTTGTGATTTTAATCTAAATGTGGATAACCTTTAATATCCTTTATCAACAGATTTTTAAAATATTCTGAATTTTATGGATTTTAGTCAACATGTCAAGCAGCCGACTCACAACAGAGGACAGACCCTGGACTTGGTCATCACGTATGGCCTGTCCATCAGTGTATCCTCTGTTGTTGACTTGGCTGTCTCTGACCACCACTGTGGGTTCTTTAATGCTACATTGTGTAAGATCTGCTCCCTTCTAGCGGTGAAACAACCAACTGAATATTACGTTCTAGCTCACCCTCCCACCCCCCCCATTCTGAACACGTTTTAATTCCTACAGTGGGCGTTTCACGCCAAGATTAACATGGCTTCCAGTACTACGACTTCGTCAAGTGTTCCTTCCAGTGATAAGGTTACTACATTGCATTTAGTTATTTAGTCAGACGTCTGCCGCATTGCGAGTAAACAATCTCCCTCTGGCATTCGTCACGGTGCAACTGAGTGTAGCCAAAGCGCGAAAGGCGGAGCTAGAATGTCCCTCGTTGGCGAATGTATTTCAAAGATAGATGCTCAACATGGATTCACCCATTCGAGGAACTCGCTCGTATGTATTCTGAATAGCAGATTCTACACTTACAAAAATACTTTCATTAGTAGCTGGAAGTAATTACACATCTATGAGCACATATTTTTTAAAGAACAAAGGGGTTTTTGGTAAGAATTAAGTCAGAAAAATACACACTGTGGCTTTAACATCACCAGTTTTATCCAGCAGGAGACCTCTGTGAGAACTGTCATCTAATCCCTGAAGTGGCTGCAGGTTTTCTTGAAGTTTTTGCTAAGATACCTCCTATTGCTTTACCTGCCCCCTGTGATTGTATTGTATGGGGTAAGGACACTGTCAAAATAAAAGCGTATTTACAGGTTAAAATGTGTGCATATTGGTCAATAGTTGTACATAACTACAAATTTGTAAACTATTGAATGAAGCAAACCACACATAAAACAGAAGTGTATATTTTCTCTTTGAGAATGCAGTTTCAAAAGTTACATCTGAAATAAATCACAAATACAAATTACACATTTACATTTGTGTGTTCTCATTATGAACACGAGGAGCGATGAGCTTGAGAATATACATTTCTTTGAGAATATGAATCTGCAACTGGGAGCATGGTCACGTGATCAAGGGTTTATCAATGGAGCTTAGATAAGTCGATGAACATATCACCGGTCCAGACTCCAAGGGGGGTAGTGAACCTCAAGCTGTTTCTCAAGTGTTGGTAAAAAGCAAGAAGTATTTGAAGTTTGATTGAGGATCTGACTAAAAAATGCTTTATTTCCATCAGCATCTTGTGCTATGTCTCCTTTTCCTCACACCCATGTCGTAACACACCCTCTCTACCTTTATCTATTGGCCATGCTCCTAAAATCTGTCATTTGTGTACAGTGTTGTTACAGTAAACCTGTGAAAATTATAAAGTGGCCCTGTGTAATTTCATTTACGGACAAAATAATAAAAAATTTTTTTTAGATCTTTACTAATGAAAGATCTTTTTCCAAATCAAATTAAAAGACAATATATTCTACAAATGTTTGGTGTAAAAGAGATTAGCCAAAAATAAGGATAAAGTACTTATCATATCCTATCCCTCGAAACGTTATCTCTAAAATGAGATATGTTTAACTAACAAATTAATTAAAATAAGATTTAAAGGACATGTTAATGGATGCTTTTTCTGTTCCAATGAGACTGAAAATTTGGAACATCTCTTCTCCACCTGCAATTTTGTTCAAAATTATTGGAAAGAGATGTGGGACTGGATTAAATCCAAGAGTATCAATCTGCCCTGTCTGACAATACAGACTATAAAATTTCATGCGTTTGTACTAAATAGAAATGAGGATCTCCTTATTAATAGTTTAATTTCATTAGGTAATTTTTTTATACACATGATTTCAGAATATTTACTAAATCCCTTAAATTTGAGAGCTTTTCACTAATATAAATGGTTCTGTATCCCCTTGTTAGATTTCTTTTATTTATTTTATTTTATTTTTTTCTACATGAAAAAGATAATTTGCGCTATGTATGGTTCTGTTTAGTTATCATTTGTATTAAGTTTTTTCTTTAAACTACCTGGTGGTAGGATTATGATGATTAATCTGTGTATGCCATATATTCAATTGAAGTTTCAGTCGTCTGTATAACTGATATCTCTGCACTGTATGAAACACATTGTCTGTTAATGTTAAGACAGAATGATCTCTGGTTGTTTGTATATTCTGGTTGATTTAATAAAGAAAAAAAAGAAGCAGGTTCACTATCGCCCCCTGGAGTCTGGACCGGTGCTGTGTTCATGGACGTCTAAACTCTATTGATAAACCCTTGATCACGTGACCATGCTCCCAGTTGCAGATTCGTATTGGTGTAACACAGAGTGAGCAAATTCTTTTGTCTGGTTTACATAACCATCAATACTTATGATCAATAATTTAATATTAAAATAATTATTGATGAGGTTCAAGTTTTATCAATCAATATTTGGGGCACCACTTCTCTTTAGAAGACCAGACATCCAGTCACATCTTGAAGGTGTAAATTCACACACTTGTGGACAATAATTGTACGTATACGTCATTTAAACACAGACAACTTCACTTTAAGCTAAGGGGAATCTATTAAGAAATTAGATCAATCTTACAGCCAAAACAATAAGTCCTATCTATTCTAAAGCATGGAACTAATTACTACAGATCTTAGAAAGCCAGTAATATGTGAAAATTAACACAATTAACACGAAGGGGATAAGGGACAAACAGAGAGCTGAGGTTTTGTTCAATTCAATTCAATTCAGTTTATTTATATAGCGCCGATTCACAACAGATGTCATCTAAAAGCACTTAACAAGAAGTCATTTCAATACATTTATACAAACATTCCAATCAGTTAAAAAGTTTCCTATTTAAGGAATCCCAGCAGATTGCGTCAGTCATTGACGTGAGGTTGGGCCCGTGACCCAGACTTTCCAACCACAGCAATCCTTCAGCAATCCCTCACACTGAGCAAGCATGTAGCGACGGTGGAGAGGAAAAACTCCCCTTTAACAGGAAAAAACCTCCAACAGAACTAGGCTCAGTAGGAGCGGCCATCTGCCACGACCGTCTGGGGGTTTGAGAAGACAGAGCAGAGACACAGTAGGAAAAGAAAGGGAGGGGGCCCTCACTCCAGGGGGGTCAAGTCACAGATAGCCAGTGGGACAAAGGGTCATAAACTTAGCTCTGGGCCAAGATGAGGGGCAGCAAATGGAGTGTAAGGAGACAAAGGGCCATAAAACTTAGCTCTGGAACACATGGGAAGGCCTCAGCTTTAACTAACAGACAAGCTGAGATTCTTGACAAAGTTTTCTCCTCAGTGAGGCCCACCACATGTCTTTTGGAACCAATTCCCACTGCTTTTTTTAAGCAATTTTATGGATCTTTTAGAGATGAGATTTTAACCTTGACAAATTGCTCCCTTCAGAAAGAGGTCTTTCCTGCTGCCTTTAAAGAGCTGGTGTTGAGGCCACTGCTGAAGAAGAACAATTTAGATTTTAATTATCTAAACAATTTCAGACCGGTATCTAACTTACCATTTTTAGCATTTTTTTTTAGAAAAGCTTGTTTTAATTCAACTTAATAATTTTATATAATAATCTCACAGACAAGACCTTTATGGCAAATTTAGATAAATACTCCTCTAAGGTATACAAGATAACATGTTATGTGCCCCAGGGTTCAATTTTAGGCCCAGTGCTTTTTAACCTTTATATGCTCCTTCTTGGCAGCGTCATCAGAAGACAAGGAGTTAACTTTCACAGTTATGCTGATGATACACAGTTGTACATCTCCATGTCTCCTGATGACACACTGCCAATGGATGCACTTTTTAACTGCATTTTAGACATCAAATCCTGGATGGCAGAAAACTTTCTCCAGCTCAACCAGGACAAAACTAAAGTTTTAGTCATCTGTCCTGAGGCTCAGAGAGAGAAACTTTTACCAAAACTACAATCACTGTCTTTTAATCCTTCTTTACAAGTGAAGAACCTGGGCATGATTTTTGACTCTGAGGTGACTTTTATCCCAGACATTAAAAACATTACTAAAATAGTTTTTTTTAAACTAAAGAACATTGCCAGATTCTGCCCCATTCTCTCTCAGGCCAATACGGAGACGTTGTTGCATGCTTTCATCACCAGCAGAATTGATTACTGTAATGCCCTGATATCTGGTATTCTCAAAATGAATATCTCAGGTTTACAACTTCTACAAAATTCAGCAGCATGTTTCCTGACGAAGACCAGGAGGCAGGAGCACATTACACCCGTCTTAAATTCATTACATTGGCTCCCCTTATGTTTTATGATAGATTGTAATGTTATTTTAATGGTTTTTAAGTGTCTTATTTGTCTTGGGCCTTCTTATCTTTCACAATTGCTTTTACCATATGAACCTTCAGGGTCTCTGTGCTCCTCTGGCAGCCGTCTCCTTGTCATCCCTAAAGTCAGACATTCACTCATGGCAAGGCGTCTTTCCATTATTACACAATACAGGTCTTCCAAGTCCTTTATTGTGTTAATGTTTGTATGAACTTGGATTGGTTGCACTTGAAACTGAATTTCTGAAACTGATTATTAAAGTATCTCTTATCTTATTATGGCCCTCGCCTATGGTCAGGCTGCCAGAAAACCTCAGGGCTGCAGAGAACGTTCATGTTTTTAAAAGCTGGCTCAAGACTCACCTTTTTAGCCTAGGTTTTAACTGATTATTATTCATTATAGAGTGTTTAATTGCTCTGCATGTTTCACTTAATACATTTGATCAGTATTTTACTATTTAATCTTATATTTATATTTATCTATTTATCTATATATTTATATTTATACTTATATTTATCCACTGTTCATTCGTATATTTTAACCTGTTATTTATTCTTCCTTCCAGTGAGCCCTCTGCCTTGGGAGCGGTGGTTGGCTCTGGCTGCCTGGGTGCTCTCCAGGTAATGCTTGGGTGGAGGTGGGGGTCTTGGGCTTGCCTCCTCTGGGCGCCCTGTGTGCCTTAGGTGCGTCAGTTGATGTCCTGCTGCGAGTGCAGATGGCTCCTTTGATGGCGTTTTCTAACCTGGCTCATCTGTACTCAGCCCATTGTCCTTTTATTGCTGCTCTTAAGTGTGTGCGTGCATGAAGGTTGGGTCTGGGGGAAGGGGGTATAACTGGGATCATGCTTTTAATTATGTGGGGGAGGGATGGTAATGTGGTCTTTGTGGGATCATTTTAATTCTGTAAAGCACTATGAGCTGCAATTGTTGTATGAAAAGTGCCTTATAAATAAAGTTTGATTTGATTTGATATGAACTTCAGTGACATCCCCATCTAAGTGTTGGTTGGTACTCTGTGACGGGGTAAGCCGTATTGCGTAATTTCCTGTTGTCACTGTTGTGCTCCGTGGAGCTGTTTGGTGATCGCTCTTTTGAATTTATTTTGTTTTCTTTGTGCCGAAGCCTCTCTAAGTTATTTTAACACACAAGCACACTAAAACACACGTTTTGTGGTGGTGTACTTTACGTTTTGGGAACTCCTTGTGTTTCACACAGCTTTTCTTGGGGTGGTAAGGTCTCGCTAGCTCAGTTAGCTTAGCTTCATTGCGGCTATGGCTACTCTTCTCTCCTGTCTCTAACCCTTCTCTTCTCTCTTGCTCTCTCTGTCAAATGTTTAGTTACTTCCCTGCCTCCTTTAGTGATAATGGTAACTGTAATAAATGTAATATTTTTGTAGCTTTGGAGGCGAGGGTATCAGAATTAGAAGCACGGCTCTGCGGTGTTGAAAAACCAGCAGATAGCCGAAGCCCATTAGCCAGCGCGGAGCCAACAAGGGTAGAACCCCCTAGCTGTCCTCCGGTAGAGCCTGCGCAGCCGGGACCTCAGGCCGGCTGGGTGACTGTACGTAGGAAGCATAGTGCTAGGACCCAGCCCACGGGCCACCACCAACCCGTCCACGTTTCTAACAGATTTTCCCCACTCAGCGACACACCTGCTGAGAAGCCGACCCTGGTAATTGGCAGCTCCATAGTCAGAAACGTGGCATTAGAGACACCATTGACCATAGTCAAATGCTTGCCAGGGGCCAGAACGGGCGACATCAAATCCTACCTGAAACTGCTGGGTAAAGATAAGCTTAAATACAATAAGATTGTTATTCACGCTGGCGGTAATGACACCCGGTTACGCCAATCGGAGGTCACAAAAATTTGTGTTGCTTTGGTGTGTAAGTTTGCCAAAACAATGTCAGACTCTGTAATCTCTGTTGGTCCCCTGCCTGATCGGACCAGTGATGACATGTTTAGCCGCATGCTGTCATTCCATCAATGGTTGTCTAGGTGGTGTCCTGCAAACGATGTGGGCTACATTGATAACTGGCAAACTTTTTGGGGAAAACCTGGTCTGATCCGGAGAGACGGCATCCATCCCACTTTGGATGGAGCAGCTCTTCTTTCTAGGAATATGGCCGAATGTATTAGTCCTCCAAAGCACTGACAACCCAGGGTCCAGACCAGGAAGCAGAGTTGTAGTTTAACCCACCTCTCTGCTGCTTCTGTACTGTTACCCACCCATTACCCTATAGAAACAGTGTCTTGCCCACGGCCAAAATTAAATGGATTAAAAGTTACTCAAAAAAGTACAGGGATCAACCCACTCGGGTAAACACACTTTGGACCATGTACTGACATACGGTATTGAGTGTGAGAAAATAACAGTCCACCCAAATAACCCGGTCCTGTCTGACCACTTCTTAATAACTTTTGAATTTACTTTAACTGACCATCTTAAATCTGAAAGAAAATTTCATTATAGTAGAGCTTTATTAGACAATGCTGTAACAATTTTTAAAGAATCTGTTCCATTCTTACTTTCCTCAGTGTCTCAGAGTAACACAGCGGATGGCAAGAATTCTATCTCTAATCCTTCAGAAATTGATGGTCTGGTTCACAGCGTTACGTCCTCATTGCGTTTGGCATTAGATAGTGTAGCCCCTTTAAAAAAGGAAGTGGCTAGATGTAGGAGGCTGACTCCTTGGTTTAATGCAGAGTTGCATACTTTAAAGCAGAATACTAGGAAGTTGGAGAGAAAATGGCGCTCTACACACCTAGAGGATTCCTATTTAACCTGGAATAACAGTCTACTGCTGTATAAAAAGACCCTTCGACAAGCTAGAACAGCATATTTTTCATCATTAATAGAGGCGAATAAAAACAATCCTAGGTTTCTTTTTAGTACAGTTGCCAAACTTAGACAGAGTCAGAGCTCCCCCAGCTCTTAGCAGTGATGATTTTATGGGATTCTTCATAATTAAAATTAATTCTATTAAAAATAAAATCATTGGCATCCTCCCAAACATGATTACTTCTTCCTGAGTAAATGAGGCAGCATCAGAAAGAACTGTAGAACCTCATTTGTGCTTAGGCTGTTTTGATTCAGTCGTGCATTCGGAATTATCAAAAATATTAGCCTCATGTAAACCTTCAACTTGTATGTTGGACCCAATCCCAACCAAATTATTTAAAGTGTTCCATTTGGTTCCTGGCCCCATTTTGGATATGATGAATCTATCCTTAGTAAACGGATACGTACCACAAGAATTTAAAATAGCTGTAATTAATCCTTTACTCAAGAAACCTTCCACTGTTCCACAGGGCTCGGGGTGGGGGTTAGGGGATGTGTGGCTGCCTTCCCCACATCCCACCCCTCTGTTTTAAATCCACATTATAACAACACGCATCAACACCATACTCGAGCGGGAGGATGGAGGCTAGGGGTCTTTTCAAACCCCTGTTCGCTACGGGCCATCAGGGGTTGGGGTCCAGAGGAGGAACAGGCGGTCTGGTCGTGGTCCTGGGCTGTCGGGCTGCTTTGCCACTGTGGGGCCCTTGGCGGTCTGCTTTTCTCCGTCCTAGAAGGTAGGGGGTCCATCTCCCGGGTCCAGGGGCTGGTGGCTCTACTGGGGCATCGGTACCTGGACCTGGGAGCATAAAGTTTGTATGGGGTGTGTGAGTGAGGGTACAGCGTCATTTTTTTGGGTGTCTTGGTGAGTCAGTGAGAATGTATGGGTTTAAGAGCGAGGGAACGTATGACTGTGTCTGTATGTCTTTGTCTATCTGTCAGGTTGGATCTTGGTCTGCCCCCTCGCCTGGCGCACCTCAGGCCTTACACTTAATGGGGGGCCTATTTCCCTTCCGTCACTCCCCGCCGGTAACGGGGACCCCTGCCTGCCGGTGCATCAGTGGTCAATCCGGTTCGGACCTGGTGCGTGCCTGGCCGGGCCTGGGGGGGCCGGTGTGTCGGTCGGCCGATGCGCGCCTGGCCGGGCCTGAGGGGGCCGGTGTGTCGGTCGGCCGATGCGCTGGGCCGATATCTTCCTTTGGTTGGTTGTGGCACCTCTTATAGGGGTGCCAGGTTTGGGATTGTTGGGTGGTGCCTGCTCGGTGGCTCGGCGGGATGCGGATCCGGCGTCTCTGCTCGTTTGATCGTCTGTTCTGTGCGCATCGTGCGTGGTCGGTTCATTGGCGGGTTGGACCGGCCCTGGCCCTCGTTTGATGCCTGGTCTCGGCGCTCTGCGTTGTGCGGGATCAGGACCCGGGAGCTGGTACAACTTGGTGTCCAGATGCTGTCTGAGCCCTGCCTGGGGATGCTGTCCGTCCGCTGCAGCTATCGGTGGGGCGCCCCGACGTAGGGCAGGGGTGGGGCGCTGGGATGTTGGCGGTGGGGATTGGCCTAGGGTGGTGGCAGCGCGTGGCGGCCGGCGGCGGCCCCTGCAGTGCCGGGGCCCCTCGTCGGCCGGTCCCTTGTCGGGTCCCTGCTGGGGGGTGGGGTGCCCCTGGGCCCCGGCTCTCCCGGTCCATTGACCGGCCCGCCCTGGCGCGGCCGGTTGCCGGCGGGGCCCGTGGGCTCGTCACTGCTGCCCCCGGGCCCCTGCATAGCAGCCGCTGGACGTTCCCCTGGAGTTCTCCTTTGCTCCACTCTTGGGGGATGCGGTCGGCCCCGTCGGGTCCGCCTGGGGCTCTGGGGGTCCTTTGGACGTCTTTGCTCCGATCTCCTTCATGTCTGCATCGATTCCTGGGAGACGGATTGATGCCTGCTCACACCAACTATCGAACACTCTTACGGAGAAACCTTATATGCACCAGCATGCTAACACACACACATAGATGTGGGGTCTCTGATGTTTAAGGATATATTCTTGGGCTGAGGTTATCATTACTAACGCTTGATTAATCGGTACCATGAGTTTTTCTGTGACATTGTTGTATTTTATATCTATTTTAGTGTGATGTGGTTGTGTATTTCTTAGTTCACAATGTTTGGTTGTTTTGTCGATGTTCTTTTTTCGTGTTTTGTTTTGTTTCCTACCTCTTCTTCATCTTCCTTCTTTCTTCTCCTTAATTTTCCGTCTCCGTGTCCATAACATCAGGAAATAAAAACCCCAACAATTCATAATAAAGATTTTTCACACATATATCAAGTGGAGTACTATAGCAAAAGCTGTACTGCTCCGCTTGTGAAAGTAAATCTGTTGGGCTTCTACTTGGTACTCAGACACCAATTCTGAGCTCCACACTGCCAAACAGGACACGTAAAAAAAAAAAAAGAAAAAAGAAATGAATTACAGACCTATATCTAACCTTCCTTTCTTATCCCAAATCCTTGAGAAAATAGTTGCTAATCAAGTCTGTGAGCATCTAAACAGTAACGAGCTGTTTGAAGAGTTTCAGTCAGGTTTTAGAGCACATCATAGCACTGAAACAACACTGGTGAAGGTAACTAATGATATTCTCATGGCCACAGATAATGGACTGGTGTCTGTTCTGGTTTTGTTAGATCTCAGTGCTGCTTTTGACACAGTCGATCACAATATTCGGATGTGCTGCTTCATGCGTTGATATAAGACTCGTGTGAAGCAGTTCTCCGGAGGCGGGGCGTGAAGGTCGGAGAAGACATCTACAGAGATAAACAATGATTGCTGAATACTATTTAAGCGGTTAGTTAGAAAGGTTGGTTAGGGTGATGCACGAGTAACTCTGTCCCCTCCATTGTCTGGCCAGACATGTTTGAATTAAATACTTAAACGCCTTCTGGGACTCAAGTCTTCTTAATTATGGAAACCCTGACATACTATTTTTTGCCATTACATTCATCTAAATGATAAATCTTCTTCACTCTCAAGGGTCACTTGTGGAGTTCCACAGGGTTCTGTGCTTGGACCAATTCTTTTCACCATATAGTTTCAGCCCCTGCCCTAAGGCAGGCGGCTGAGGAGCATACAGAGCAAGACCACCAAGCTCAATAACAGCTTCTTCCCTGCAGCTGTTAGACTGCGGAACTCCAGCTGTGTCCTGTAGAGCACATTTATTTATATTTATTTATTACATTTATTTATATAATTTTTTTCACAAATTTAATTTTAATGGGTTATAATTCCGGACCTGATTCCTTTTTTCATACCATCACATGTAACGTGAGATGGTATGACAAGAAAAGTTCCTTGAATCCTTGAATCCTTGAATATTATTTACCAAGAGAGTTCACCAGTCTTATTATGGCAGTTGTTCACCTTCACATTCAGCTGTTGCCAACAATGCATGTGATGTCATCAGTTCCATTGTCGCTAAGCTACAGACCCATTACCACCATGGATTTGTGGCAATAGCTGGTGATTTTAATCATGCCTTGCTCTTGTCTACACTTCCAACATTTCAACAGTTTGTCAGCTGCTCCACAATAGAAAACAAGACCTTGGATTTGTTTTATGCAGATGTAAAGGATGCATACATGTCCACTCCAAGACCACCTTTGGGACAATCAGATCACAGTCTTGTTTTTCTCTGCTCAGAATATAAACCACTTGTTCAGAGGCAACATGTGACAAAGAGAACTGTGAGAAAATTGTCAAATGAAGCTGAAGAACCCCTGCAGGGTTGTTTTGAGACCACAAACTCGATGAGTCTTTGCCAAGCACATTAAGAGGACATCAATGCCATGGCTGAGAATGTGACTGCCTACAGGTCCTTCTAAAAAAATTAGCATATTGTGATAAAGTTTATTCTTTTCCATAATGTAATGATAAAAATTTAACTTTCATATATTTTACATTCATTGCACACCAACTGAAATATTTCAGGTCTTTTATTGTTTTAAAACTGATGATTTTGGCATACAGCTCATGAAAACCCAAAATTCCTATCTCAAAAAATTAGCATATCATGAAAAGGTTCTCTAAACGAGCTATTAACCTAATCATCTGAATCAACTAATTAACTCTAAACACCTGCAAAAGATTCCTGAGGCTTTTAAAAACTCCCAGCCTGCTTCATTACTCAAAACCGCAATAATGGGTAAGACTGTCAACCTGACTGCTGCCCAGAAGGCCATCATTGACACCCTCAAGCAAGAGGGTAAGACCCAGAAAAAAATTTCTGAACGAATAGGCTGTTCCCAGAGTGCCGTATCAAGGCACCTCAGTGGGAAGTCTGTGGGAAGGAAAAAGTGTGGCAGAAAACGCTGCACAACGAGAAGAGGTGACCGGACCCTGAGGAAGATTGTGGAGAAGGACCGATTCCAGACCTTGGGGGACCTGCGGAAGCAGTGGACTGAGTCTGGAGTAGAAACATCCAGAGCCACCGTGCACAGGCGTGTGCAGGAAATGGGCTACAGGTGCTGCATTCCCCAGGTCAAGCCACTTTTGAACCAGAAACAGCGGCAGAAGCGACTGACCTGGGCTACAGAGAAGCAGCAGTGGACTGTTGCCTAGTGGTCCAAAGTACTTTTTTCGGATGAAAGCAAATTTTGCATGTCATTTGGAAATCAAGGTGCCAGAGTCTGGAGGAAGACTGGGGAGAAGGAAATGCCAAAATGCCTGAAGTCCAGTCTCAAGTACCCACAGTCAGTGATGGTCTGGGGTGCCATGTCAGCTGCTGGTGTTGGTCCACTGTGTTTTATCAAGGGCTGGGTCAATGCAGCTAACTATCAGGAGATTTTGGAGCACTTCATGCTTCCATCTGCTGAAAAGCTTTATGGAGATGAAGATTTCATTTTTCAGCACGACCTGGCACCTGCTCACAGTGCCAAAACCACTGGTAAATGGTTTACTGACCATGGTATTACTGTCCTCAATTGGCCTGCCAACTCTCCTGATGAACCCCATAGAGAATCTGTGGGATATTGTGAAGAGGAAGTTGAGAGACGCAAGACCCAACACTCTGGATGAGCTTAAGGCTGCTATCGAAGCATCCTGGGCCTCCATAACACCTCAGCAGTGCCACAGGCTGATTGTTGCCACGCCGCATTGAAGCAGTCATTTCTGCAAAAGGATTCCCGACCAAGTATTGAGTGCATAACTGAACATAATTATTTAAAGGGTTGACTTTTTTTGTATTAAAAACACTTTTCTTTTATTGGTCGGATGAAATATGCTAATTTTTTGAGAAGGGTATTTTGGGTTTTCATGAGCTGTATGCCAAAATAATCAGTTTTAAAACAATAAAAGACCTGAAATATTTCAGTTGGTGTGCAATGAAACTAAAATATATGAAAGTTTAATTTTTATCATTACATTATGGAAAAGAATGAACTTAATCACAATATGCTAATTTTTTGAGAAGGACCTGTATTTCAACTTCTGTGTGGACATCATCCCCACCAGAACAGTGAGATGCTTCCCTAATAACAAAGCCTGGATCACCAATGACCTGAAGGAACTATAAACAAGAAATAAAGAGCCTTCAGGGAGGAGGACAGGTAATTATTGAGTATACAGAAGCAACTTAAGGTCAAGTTTAGAGAGCAAGGAGGCATACAGTAATTCTTGAGAGTTTAAATGAAGGCAACTGGACTTTTCTTGTTGTCTTGAAGACAGCATGACCCAAAACTGGACTTTTCTTGTTGTCTTCAAGACAACAAGAAAAGTCAAGTTGCCTTCATTTAAACTGTTAAGAATATCATGTCCTGGATGACTGAGAATCTACACCAATGTGAGGCATACAGGAAGAAGCTGGAGAACAAACTACAAAGGAACAATATCAGAGAGGACCACAGGCTTTAAGCACCTAGATAGACGTCTGGACAGAACCAATGAATTGAACACATTCTTCAACAGGTTCAGTTCTGGAACAAGCTCAGCATCCTCCTTTCCTATCCCCAGCCAAACAGACATCCCACCTTCATCTGACCCACAGCTTTCCTGTCACGCCTCTGATATTTTATCCTTCACCTCAGTCATGGACTCTTCTCTTTCCACAAGTTTGTCTTCAACCAAGTCAAGAGATGCTGCTACCCCCTTTCCCACCCCCTCCCACTTGTCTGTCTCTAGAAGTCAGGTCAAGAGGCAGCGGGAGAGACTAAACCAGAACAAGGCTGCAGGTCCAGATGGTGTCAGCCCAAGAGTCCTGAATAAAAATAATGGCTTGCATTTATTTAGCGCTTTTCGAGACCCTCAAAGCGCTTTACAACAACAACTCCATTATTCATTCACTCTCTCATTCATACACTGGTGGAAGCAAGCTATGATTATAGCCACAGCTGCCCTGGGGCAGACTGACAGAAGCGAGGCTGCCATATTGCGCCATCGGCCCCTTTGGCCAATACCAGTAGGCGGGTAGGTGAAGGACACAACGACATGTAGCGGGTGGAAGCTGGATGAACCCACGATTTCTGGGTCGCAGGCTGACAACTCTACCACTGAACTACAGCCGCCCTTGAAGGCCTGTGCAGAGCAGCTCTATGGGATTCTGCAGCACCTATTCAACCTTAGCCTGACCCAAAAGAAAGTTCCAGTGTTGTGGAAGACATTATTCCTTATCCCAGTACCAAAGAGGACTCACCCATCAGTCATCAATGACAATAGACCTGTTGCCCTGACATTCCACATCATGAAAGTCCTGGAGAGACTCTTGTTGCCCCCCCTGAATAAGCAAACAAGAACACATCAAGACCCACTGTAGATTGCTTATCGTTCTGGAGTTGGAATTGAAGATGCCATCATCCACCTGGTTCAACCAACCCACTGTCATCTGGACAAAACAGGCAGTACTGTCAGGATCAGGTTCTTTGATTTTTCCAGTGCATTTAACACAATTCAATGAATACAGAGAGCTGGTGGACCACTTTGTGACATGATGTAGAAACAATCGTCTTACCTTGAATGTGAACAAAACAAAGAAGATGATTGTTGATTTCAGAAGAAACAGTAATAAGTCAAACACTGTTTGCATCATGGGTGAGGAAGTGTAGGTGGTTGATGAGTATAAATACCTCGGAGTTCACCTGGACTACACAGAGATGAACAATTTATCCACATGTCTCTGCTTATCCAGAGTCCAGTTGTGGCCTGCTTTACACCACTTTCTCCAACACTGGATTGAAGTCACTGCTTGGAAGCAGCAGCTTGGTCATGGATACCCATTCCATGAAGCTTTGGAGACATTGTTCCTTAGTTAATCTGGAGGCCACATGACCTCTAAGCACTATGCAAAGATATTGGTGCCACACTGGAATTCACTAAGCTCTTGAGAGCGTCCAACTCTTGCAGAAATGCTTTTAGAAGCAGTCTCCATGCATAGGGTCAGGATTTTATACATCTGTGGCCAATGAAATGATTGGGACACCTGATTTTAGTCATTCAGATGGATAAGTGAATACTTTTTGCAGTTTATAGTAAAGGGAAATGATCACCATTTCACGTTAGGCCTTTTATTATTATAGACAAAAATGAAATAAGTTGAAATCATTTTAAAAAAGTGTATTATCTAAGCTGAACAAAAAACATGCTTCTTATGACTCTTTATCATTTCCGCTTGTCTTTTAGCACAGCACTTTGTGCCCCACCAGCAGTTGTAAAATGCTCAGTCCATAAAGTCACCCCAGCCGCATCTATCTGGCTGTCTATCCCAGGCCCTTCGGAGACCCGTACCGATAGTTATAATGGGTTGTAAAAACTTCACATGGAACAGAGCTTTTTCCACAAAAACAACAAGAAAAAAACAAGTTGGGGGCATGCAATACCACTGCCTGCCCTTTTTATTAGCCTTGACAAAGCATGCCTAATGCTTTTAAAAGTGCTGGTGGGAATACAGAAGGGCAGCCCTAATGGAAATTCACTAACTCTCGTCCTGTGATGCTATCGTCTTCCACATATAGTGGTAAATAAGAACAGGACTAAAGGTTAAGGATTAGTGCAGCCCAAAGTGTTTCTAATCCCCTTTTCTGTATTAAATTGCTTTTTAATCTGTGCCATTAGAAGCCCTCTATACTTCAGAAGTCAGTGGAGTAAGTGAACTTTGGGTTTGAATGACAGGAAACAGTGCAGATAGATGCTGATATGACTGTGAACATCAGGGCACTGTTCTTTGTGCATGGATACAATTAGAATAGAGAGTACACTAATCAGAGCTAATTTGATATCAGTTCAACAAATTAAGATAACAGCTGAGTTTCATGCTGAGGGAATATGAACTTTAGAGTCTTGTGACTGATTTTATAGTTAGTTTGACCAACATTTAGCAACAAAGATTAGAATCCTTACATCTTTAAAAACTTCACTGCCAATAATAGATTTAAGGAGGTTGAAAGCTTCAGGAATAGTTTTTTAGACATGAAAAATCAACATCAGAAATGTCTCTCTCATAAATTGCTGACGTGTGCATACAGTTAAAAAAGTTAACCGTGAACAAGCAGGAGAGATGTTATCATTCAGTTTTTTCAGGAGACTGAAAATAGATTTGCTTCTTGTGGAATGAACAGCTACGGTTTAACATTTTGTATGTGTTGGGTCCAGATTACATCCACTTGCGAGAAACTATAAAGCATCACCTTTTTCTTTGATTTGTCACAACATGTCAGTCATGTTCAAAAACAAATCTCCTTTTTTGGTTTGGGATTTAAACAACTCTGAAGTCCTGCTCCCAGCGTGGAGTATTTTTAGTATCCTGGTTGTTTGACGTGGGAATATGGACCCCCCCCGAAACACTTTAGAGGTTTTACACGCACATTTAACTTGTAGTCTGAGAGGAGAATACAAGGAAAATGACAACATTTGCTTCAAATGAAAACACATTTAAACACAAGCACATTTATCAACAGTGCTAAGAGAAATGTACAAAATAAAGTTTCCATAATTTTAAGTGCAAGATGGACTAGAGCAGGGATGCCCAACCTTTTTGGAAGCAATAGCTGCTTTGTCTTTCACATGTCTGCTAAGAGCTTTTACATGATACAAAGATGCGAAAACTATAAATGAGACTACTGGCATATTTTATATGCAAACATACATCAGTTATAGGAGAAAAAGTGAAAGATAACTTGATGCAGTTCTTTACACTGAGAGGAAGTGGATAGTTTCTTATAGTCCGGGCAATAGGAGCTGGTTGCAAGCATTAGGCAGGTCAGCAGGTGTTAATCAGTCATGTTAGATCGGTACTTTGATTTGATGATCTTCATGTGAGAGAAGGCTGGCACAAACATGTGGATCCAAAAATTGCCATGAAGTCAACAACACAACACAGGCGAATTTCTACAGTCGCTACATGTTGGTCCAGGAGGAGTGAATGCTGCAAGTCAATGACGACGCAATCTGCTGGGATTCCTTAAATAGAAAGGTTTTAAACAGATTGGAACATGTGTATGATTGAAATGAAATTTAAATTCAAAAATACTTTATTGATCCCAGAGGGAAATTAAGTGTTGTTGTAGCTCATACAGTTAGTTCTTTAAGGAGTTGTTGTAGATCATGATGGCTTCATTTAGGCCTTGATGATATATTCAACAAATCAACAGGTGACTGATTAACCTGTAAGCTATCTCTTTATTGCAAGGTGTTTGAAAATGCAGTCACTGCTCCATGCATGTATGCACAGATTGCACAGTTCTGTACACTGTCCGCACAGACCTTTAGAAAGGATTTTAATAGCTAGGACCACTTTTCAGAGATCTAAATTTAAAAGTTTATTGCAGGAATTGGATGGAGGGATGAAAGGTCTGGGGAGATGTGCCAATGGAGGCTAGGAAGAAGACTCAGCGTATGTGTGCAGTCTTCAGGAATTAATCTTTCCCAAGCTTGCTTTAAGGAGTTGTTGTACAGTAGATCATGATGGCTGTGGGCAGAAAAACTTTCCGATAGCGGTCTCTGTTGCAGCGAAACTGAAGAAGCCTCAGACGGAAGATACTCTGTTGATACAGGATAGTCTTATAAAGAGGATGCTCAGGGTTGTCCATAATTTTTTAATTTTATGAATAATCTTTCTTTGCATCATCTCAAGTTGTTCCATAGTTGTCCCCAGAACAGAATCAGCCTTCTTAATCAGGTTGATTAGCTTTTTTAAACCCCTGGCTCTGATGCTGCTACCCCAATAGATGATGGTTGAAGAGATTACATTCTCCACAACAGACTTATAGGAAATATGCAGTATCTTGCTGCAAATCTTGAAGGATCTAAGCTTCTTCAAGAAGTAGAGTCTGCTCTGTTCCTTCTTGTAGACAGCTTCAGTGTTGCGCCTCCAGTCCAGTCTGTTGTCCAGGTGAACTCTGAGGTATTTATACTCCTCAACCACCTCCACTTCTTCTCCCATGACGGAAACTGTGTTTGACTTATCCCCGTTTCTTCTGAAATGACAGCGGTGCTTTGTCGTAATGTAGTCCCAAGTCAAAATCATGTCCTGTAATTCTTTTATGTTACTTATAATTTTCATTGGCAATCAATATGATTATCGAGGTCACCTGGAATAATTAAACTCATTATTGAGTAATTCTTATGACTTTTGCACACAAAATGCTAGCTTTACATTTCACTTACATTGTGTATGCTAAACTAAAGCAGACAGACTGCTGCCAGATTAGAACAATGACTGGCCTAGTTACAAAATACTATTTCTCACTTATCTAACTCTGAGGATTATGGCAACAGACTAAATTTCACTTAAATTTAAAAAATCACAAACACTGAAATCTTTCCATTCTCATGCCCCTTTGGCCATTCACCTGTCACAGTATTTTTTGTGTTGATTGTTCATTGCAGCACAACTAGAGAGTCTGGCAAAACAGGCATGGTGGGCCAGCGTTCACTTGACTTACGCTGATGCTCCCACAGAGGAGCTAAGCAATGGCTCAATTTTATTCTAAATAGCACAGAGCCTCCAGGCTCTATGAAATGGAAACTCATAATCAAATTGAAAAGCCTCAGTGCAGAACTGCTTAAATGAAGGCAACCCCTCCTCCTTGCTTTCTCTGTCAGTCTCACTCTCCAGGCTGCTCAGACCTAACAGAAAATCCTGTCTTTTAATTTTAGAACACAGCACAGAGCAGTACTATGAAGCCTAATATATATATATATATTCACTACTCACAATAATTTAGAGATATTGTGAGAGACTCAGTGGATGTCATACATATGGTGTTTGTTTCACTTCAGAGATTTTTTGGGATAGGGAGCCAATTGTATTGGGCTGATAGAACCACCTCATTTTTTGTTTTCCACGTAATGGTCTCACTGTGTACAGTGTGCCTCACATATTGGGGCCAACACCAAAAAATACTAAAGACCACCCTTTTCAATGTGGCATCAATTTCAACATTCGGTGGGTTTAAAAAGCTGGTAGTGTCAGTAAGTCATTCCAAATTCATCCTTCAAACAGCCATGAACACACATCGTCACTTAATGGACAAGCAGTGCCACTTGGCCATAACGCGCTTTCAGGTCGGTGGCAGGCAGTCAGATGTTTGCCCTTGGTGTGTCTCAAAGTGTCATCAGGAGACTTGCATGAAGACACAGAACTACTGGCAGAGTTCGTGACAGACCCAGGAGTGGAGCCCCACGAGTGACAGGCCGCAACGATGACCAGTACCTAAGGACCTATTCAAATTCAATTCAATTCAAAAATACTTTATTGATCCCAGAGGGAAATCAAGTGTTGGTATAGCTCATATAATTAATTCTTAGATGATGATGGCTGTGGGCAGGAAGGATTTCCTGTAGCGGTCTGTATTGCAGCGAAACTGAAGAAGCCTCCGACTGAAGTCGCTCTGTTGTTGTATGACTGTCTAATGAAGAGGATGCTCAGGGTTGTCCATAATTTTTTTGATTTTATGAAGAATCCTTCTTTGCATTATCATCTCCAGATTTTCCACAGTTGTCCCAAGATCAGAACCGGCCTTCTTCATCAGGTTGTTTAGCCTATTTAAGTCCCTGGCTCTGATGCTGCTACCCCAACAGATGACGGCTGAAGAGATTACACTCTCCACAACAGACTTGTAGAAGATCTCCAGCATCTTGCTGCAAACCTTGAAGGACCTAAGCTTCCTCAAGAAGTAAAGTCTGCTCTGTCCCTTCTTGTAGAAGGTTTCACTGTTGCGCCTCCAGTCCAGTCTGTTGTCAAGGTGAACTCCGAGGTATTTATCCTCCTCAACCACCTCCACTTCTTCTCCCATGATGGAAACAGTTTTTGACTTATCCCTGTTTCTTCTGAAATCTACAATCATCTCCTTTGTTTTGTTCACATTCAAGGTGAGACGATTGTTTCCACACCATGTCACAAAGCGGTCCACCAGCTCTCTGTATTCAGCTTCTTGTCCATCTCTGATACACCCAACAATTGCAGAGTCCTCTGGGTATTTCTGCAGATGACAGATCTCTGATTTGTACTGGAAGTCTGAGGTGTAGTCCAGATGGCAGTGGGTTGGTTGAAGCAGGTGGATGATGGCATCTTCAACTCCAACTCCACAGCGATAAGCAAACTGCAGTGGGTCCTGATACGTTCTTGTTTGTTTACTCTGGGGTGCCAACAGGTCTATAGTCATTGATGACTGATGGGTGAGTTCTTTTGGGTACTGGAAAAAGGCAGGATGTCTTCCACAACACTGGAACCTTCTCCTGAGTTAGGCTAAGGTTGAAGATGTGGTGCAGAATCCCACAGAGCTGCTCTGCACAGGCCTTCAGGACTTTGGGGCTGACACCATCTGGACCTGCAGCCTTGTTCCGGTTCAGTTCCTCCAGCTGCCTCTTCACCTGACTTTTGGAGACAGACAAGTGGGAGGGGGAGGCAAAGGGGGTAGCAGCATCTCCTGACTTGGTTGAAGTCAAACTTGTGGAATTAGAAGAGTCCATGGCTGAGGTGAAGGATAAAACATCCGAGGTGTAACAGAAAAGCTGTTGGTCAGAGGAGAGTGGGATGTCTGTTTGGCTGGGAACAGGAGAGGGGGATGCTGAGCTAGTTCCTGAACTGAACCTGTTGAAGAATATGTTCAGTTCATTGGCTCTGTCCAGACTTCCATCTATCCAATCCTTCCTGTCCTTAAAACCTGTGATCTTTCTCATTCCTGACCAGACATCTGTGATATTGTTCCTCTCTAGTTTGTTCTCCAGCTTCTTCCTATATGCCTCCTTGCTGTCTCTGATCTTGACCTTAAGTTGCTTCTGTATCCTCCTCAGTAATTCCCTGTCTCCCTCTCTGAAGGCTCTTTTTTTCTTGTTTAGCAGTTCCTTCAGGTCACTGATGATCCAGGGTTTGTTATTAGGGAAGCATCTCGCTGTTCTGGTGGGGATGATGTTGTCCACACAGAAGTTTATATAGTCAGTCACACACTGAGTCATGGCATTAATGTCCTCTCCATGTGCTTGGCAAAGAGTCATCCAGTCTGTGGTTGCAAAACAACCCTGCAGGGCTTCTTCAGCTTCCTGTGACCATTTTCTCACAGTTCTGAACAGAGAAAAACAAGATCACAATCTTGTTTTTCTCTGTTCAGAATATAAACCCCTTGTTCAGAGGCAACCTGTGACAAAACCAACTGTGAGAAAATGGTCACAGGAAGCTGAAGAAGCCCTGCAGGGTTGTCCCAGATTGTCCGAGAGGAGGTCTTGGTTTGGACATGTATGAATCCTTTACATTTGCATAAAACAAATCCAAGGTCCTGATTTCTCTTATAGAGCAGCTGACAAACTGTTGAAATGTTGGAAGTGTAGTAGAGAGCGAGGCATGATTAAAATCACCAGATATTGCCACAAATGCATTGGGGTGCTGCGTTTGTAGCTTAGCAACAACGGAACTGATGACATCACATGCAGTGTGATGTCATGCACTCAGACATAGTCTTGCAACTGCCACACAGCTGCAGGGCGTTTACAAGATGTGAGGGGTACTAGGGTTTCCAGACAAACCATTTCCAATTGACTCCTCCGCTTTGACTTGAATGCCAGACAACCATTGCAGGTGACTCCACTGACACCAAGACACCGCCGTGAACGTTTGCAGTGGGCAAGAGAATGTTACATTGCAGCAGTTGTCTACCGTGTTCACTGACGAGTGTCGGGTCACCTTGCACAGAAATGATGGTTGTCAGAGTAGCTGGAGGAGGAGAGGTGAGCGATACGCCAAGGTCAACTTGGTCCCCAGGGTTACCTTTGGTGAAGGAGATGTAACAGTCTGGGCAGGCATCACAAGTCAGAGCGAAACTGATTTGGTTATTGTAGATGGCTCAGTCACTGCACGTTCTTACCTCAGAGACATCATAGAAACCATCATCATCCCCCAATTCCGCCAGCACACCCCCAACTTTCTGTTCATGGATGATCATGCTCCACCACATCGTACCAGAATTGTCACAGCTCGACTTCAGGAAGTCAGAGTGCCTCATATGGTATTGCCAGCAATGTCCCCTGACCTGAACACCATAGAGCACATTTGGGACCAGCTGAAGCAGAGACTGGATGACCGTACCCAACCCCCATGTACAGTGCTCAGCATAAATGAGTACACCCCCTTTAGAAAGTACAAATTCAATCAGTAGCTCAATGAACAAAAGAACAATTTCCAAACTTTTTACAAGGCTGAGTTTTATTGAACACTTATTTTACTCCATAACATGAAATTAAGGTTAATAATCTAACTTAGATCACAAAATATTCAGTTTTACTCAAATTGGTTGAAGCAAAAATGAATACACCCTGCAACAAAAACTACTAAATCTAGTATTTTGTATGAGCACCGTGATTTTTAAGGACAGCACCAAGTCTTCTAGGCATGGAATGAACAAGTTGGCGACATATTGCAACATCTATCTTTTTCCATTTTTCAAGAATAACCTCTTTTAGAGCCTGGATGCCGGATGGAGAGTGATTCTCAACTTGTCTTTAGAATTCCCCACAGGTGTTCGATTGGGTTTGTTGTAACTATTAATAATAAAAAGTTGTTGTCTGGTTTTCTGAGCATCAATAATTATAATCAATAATTTAATATTAATATAATTATTGATGACGTTCGAGTTTAACCTGTTTAGTAAAGATA
The DNA here is from genome assembly GCA_963556495.2 of Valencia hispanica. Taxonomy (NCBI): domain Eukaryota; kingdom Metazoa; phylum Chordata; class Actinopteri; order Cyprinodontiformes; family Valenciidae; genus Valencia; species Valencia hispanica. The sequence goes on along the minus strand of OY747712.1, from coordinate 54,190,259 downwards.
TAGGGGCACCAATCTCATAAATGAGATAATTTCAATTAAACCAGACAGTCAGTCTCTCTGAAAAGGCGTAATTTCGACCACGGGGTTAAAACAAACTGTACAGCACACACTGAAATAGCACAGGAAACTTCTCGTTACTTACGGGAATTTATTAATGAAATAGGTCAACCTTACAGATTACATTTCATTTATAATTTCCATCTATTCTAACGCATGCAAAAATATAGAACAAAGTTAACATTGAGGGAAGGGGCATGTGTGTGTATGCGGCTGTGTGTGTGTGTGCAGCTGTGTGTGTGTGTGTGTGTGTGTGTGCGTGGGAGACAGCGAGCGAATGAGGGGGGGGGGGGGTTCAGCTTCCACCCTCAATACGATCGATCAAACTCGAGCCTTATCAATTGGCGCGATCGGCTCACAAGGGGAGACAAAGGAAGACCGCTTGGCGACTCAACAAAGGCTAGTTTCATTAGCAATGGTGGCTTGGGCAAAGGAAACGGGGGCGACGGAGAACGGGCCACTCGACCTGTCTAAACAGACACGCGCCGACCGCAGCGGACAATAAACAAGCCAGAAAATAATACTATATTATATACTGCTTCTGGTTCCAACCAAAGTCAAATAATAAAACACAAAAAGCATGCACATTCAGGGTCGGTGTACAGCGACAGACGACCAAGAATAACAGTGGTTAACAAGTTGACAGACTTATTTTAACCAACAGAGAAATGGATATATATCTAGATATATATCCTAGACCTAATTCTCCTCTACCCAGACCGAGAGAAATAAACCAGGTTTTCCTACTGGGTGATGACTCTCTCCACAGTCCACGACGAAGAACGTAGAAAGTGTCCAGTTTAAAGGGAGCGGTTTGCGCAAAACCGAGATCAGAAAAGCGGACGTCCGACTTTAGGCGCTGAGGGACTCAGGGCCGATTTCAATAGAGCTCAGATGGCCAGCGGACTACCTGGTACAGGAAAGTCTGTTTATTCGGCCGATTCACTTCGAAGTTTAAAATGGAAGTTCTTCCTGGTCCAGCAGGTTTGAACGGAAAAAGGGAAAATGCTAGCAGTGGATCAAAGCGTCTCCTTACGGCATCGCTTGGGGATCAAAAGACGAAGATTTCAATCTTCGCGCTGCCTTTATCAACTCTGTGATGTCATCACTAGCCACAGAGCAATGAGAATGGGTTGGTCACAACATCAATAAGGCTTCTGGGAAACATGAGACATCGCTGTCAAGCTGTCATTGCGGCAAATGGTGGAAACACCCGCTACTGACATTGTCAATTTGTGTTATTTGGGGCTACCCTTGTTATTGCCTACATTTTGGGGTAATAAATATTACACTAATGAAAATGGTGTTTCATGTCATTCATTATTAGTAATATCAAAGGATACTTTTATTTATTTCATTAAAATTCAGACCAAAAAGGAATAGCACTCGTAAATAACAATATCCCTAACTTCCAACAATTTTTTACAATTTAATGAACTTTAAAAAGGTATCCCTAGGCACATTTGATTATTTTGAATACCTAGGCACCCAGATAAATGAGCCTGACAATACTTTATTTCTAAGTCTATATAAACCCAAAAAACTTAACTCTAACTTCCTTGATGATTTCAATGACTTTCTTTCTGTAATATGTATTGACTATGACCAATTAATCATTGTGTGGGATTTTAACATCCATACCGACAACCCCCAAGATAGACAAGCAAAAACATTAGATGATACTCTCCACAACTTCGGACTGATCCAGCATGTCAAACAGCCAACACACAATCAAGGACACACTCTGGACTTAATTATCAGCAAAGGTTTAAATGTATCCAACATCTTGGTAATTTATATTTCATTATCTGACCATTTCTGTATTTTCTTTGAAAGTACCATCTCTGCTAAATTATCAAGCCACAGTAAGACTACTATAAAAAAGCTTTTTCTAGGGGACAGCTCAGTTGAAACTTTTAGACGTATTTACACTTCCAACGCATCCCACTCATCTCCCAACTCAAACTCTGTAAACAAGCAGGTAGATAATTTCCATGCGAAAATCTCAGACATCACTGATTCCATCGCTCCAACTAAAGTGAAAGTAGTCCAGTAGAAAGAAGTCTCCGTGGGCTAGTGATCCACTGGTACGTAGTGAAAACAGGGAGTGTCGACGAGCTGAGAGAAAATGGCGGAAAACTCGACTCCATGTTCACTGTGAGATCTACAAAGAGAGACTGAACAGAAATCAATTATCTTTAAAAGAAGTTAGGGAATCGTTCTTTTCTGAAATCATCAACAGAAACATTAATAATGCATATACTATTTGGAACAGTGGAAAGACTAACTAATCCTTTAGTGACAGTAGCACCTGAACTAACCCAGTGCCATCAGCAATCAACACCAATGTGGAGAAAATGTCTGAATACCATGAATTAAACAAAATATAATCTTGAAAAAATCATTATCTAACTAAGCTCCTCCTCTTGCTGTCTTGATATCCTACCCACAGCTTTCCTTAAGAAAGTTCTTCCTGTCATTTGGTCTGATCTTGTTCAAATAGTGAACTCATCCCTGTTATCAGGTGTCTTCTCCCAGGCTTTAAAAACAGCAGTTATTAAACCACTGCTAACAAAGAATAATCTGGACAACACGTTAATGCAGAACTACAGGCCAATCTCTAATCTTCCATTCATCAATAAGATTATTGAAAAAGCTATGTTTCACCAATTAAATAGCTTCCTAACAATGACAAACTGTTTTGATGTTTTTCAGTCTGTTTCCGTGCTCACCACAGCACTGAGACTGCCCTCTCAGTTTTCAATGACATCCGCATAAATACAGACTGTGGTAGAACCACAGTGCTGATTCTGTTGAACCTCAGTGCAGCATTTGACACTGCTGATCATGATATACTATTAGAACGACTGGAGAGCTGGGTCGGACTCTATGGTACAGTACTTGGCTGGTTTGAGTCTTACCTAAAGAACAGGGACTTCTTTGTTTCAATAGGACACTGTTCATTAGAACGAACAGAAGTCAGATGTAGGGTGCCCCAGGGCTCCATCTTAGGGCCCCTCTTATTTAATATCTACATGCTCCCACTAGGCAAAATTATAGCCACCAATAAGATTAGCTACCATAACTACGTGGACACCTCTCGCCCCGTGGCTGCTGGAGATATGCATCAGCCCCCTGCAACCCTGCATAGGATGGATGGGTACAGAAAATGTATGGATGATGGATGGATATACACTCACTGGCCACTTTATTGGGCACACCTGTCCAGTTGCTCATTAACACAAATTTCTAATCAGCCAATCACATACCGGCAACTCAATGCATTTAGGCATGTAGACACTCGTTGAGCATTTCTGAATGCACAACACGTCGAACCTTGAGGCAGATGGGCTACAGCAGAAGAAGACCACACCAGGTGCCTCTCCTGTCAGCTAAAAAGCAGGAAACTGAGGCTACAATTCACACAGGCTCACCGAAATTGGACAATGGAAGATTGGAAAAATGTTGCCTGGCCTGATGAGTCTCGATTTCTGCTGCGACATTCGCATGGTAGCGTCAGAATTTGGCGTCAACAACATGATAGCATGGATTCATCTTGGCTTGTATCAACGGTTCAGGCTGTTGGAACGGGAGATTGGCATCATGGATGTGCAGCCGACAAATCTGCAGCAAGTGTGTGATACTATCATGTCAATATGAACCAAAATCTCAAAAGGGGGTCCAACCCGGTACTATCAAGGTGTACCTAATAAAGTGGCCGCGTGTATGCACGGGTGTGTGCCAGGTGACTGCTAAATGTCTGTGAGCAAATGACTTCAGATGTGTGTTAGCTAAAGCTTTACTCTTATCCAGAATCTGGACCGAGTTGAATACTGATGGAGACTGCGTGCATCGATTAAAAAACTATAAGCAGTAAATAGCCATGTAGAGAAAACTTCTCTGTCAGTGCGTGTGGAGACAGATTCGCCAGGGTTAATGTGACAAGGAAGATCACAGAGAAACAGGGGAAGGAAAAGCGACAAAATGAGGCAGTTCTGGATTTGGAGGAAACATGAACGATGGGGTGAAAGGAGAGCAAAAAGATAAATGAAAGAGAAGGGAGACAGCTCCCTGCAGGCGTCTCTGTCAGGGAGGGAGTGATTGAGAGCTCCAGGCTACCCTTTCTAGTTTGTCCCTGCACCCTAGACGCTGTCAGATTTCTATGACAGGCCAGCAGGCAACAGGGCTCCTCCGTCCATCACTGACCAGCATGTTGATCATTATTCAGTGCTGGTAAAAACAGCAGAAAGACAGGGGCTACAATCTCCACATGCATTGGAAAATACTTGATCACAGCTGTCTCTCAAAAACAAGGATGCACAATTTTACGTTTTTTTCGCATACATCTATTGCAACATTTTCTGACAACTTTCAGACACTTAGGATAAATAATTATGTCATGTGTATGTTCATAAGCTAAAACCAACTACCAAGTTTGTTTCCTTCTCCATATATATCCAGTCATCTGGTCCTACATCTACTTATGCTCAGTGCATACAATCTCAAACCAAGACTGATGGTTTTCACCCCATATTGTTATCATCCATCACACACAAACGTCTCCACATCTTACGTGACATGTGTCCTACAGTTTATCAATCTGACATTGCTACAGTGACCTGAGAGCTTATAGTATGGTCTTTAATTTTGTAATCAATCACAAGATGGTGCAAGAGAAGATTAATATTTTTTATAAACTGTTGAAAAAATATAATGTTTTCAGCCTATATTCCAGTGACCGCAGCACACAACTGGGCATTAGAGGAGAAACTGTTTCTTACTACAAGTTGGAAAACTAAACTATAATACTCTCATTGCCTCATACGAAATACTTGTCTCCAATGTTCCCTCTAATTTTTCATGTGTCTGAGCAAACACACAAACGCCCTGAGCGGTCCCTTTGACCATTGTGAGCAACGTCAGATGTGTGCACTGTGGTCATGCCAGCATCGCATCCATCCAGTTTACAAAGTTTATTAAAATAATCAAATTACAGCATTTAAATTTCTGCGAGAATACTTTTTAATTAAGTACATTATCCCACTTACAATTAAAATGACAAAGATCTTATTCATGACCTGTGTAGTGTGTTAACACTGTTGTAAGTATAAATATTTCATTGTAACTGTGGAGAAACATGAACTGCCAAGTAAGCCAAGCTAACTATGAACTCAAATTTTGATTTTTTTTTGTGTCTGGATAATTTTTTTTTTTTTAACCTTAGTCTTATTTCCATATCCGTGTCTATCTTTAATCTGTGTTGTGTCGGTGTGCGGGTCTCTGCCGCATTGATAATGGCAATAACCATGGATAACGGGTTTGGGCGAGTTTGTGTTTTTCTAATTGGACCGGTGCAGGGACACCACTGGAACTGTAAATCGGTGCAAATGCTCATTGATTCATACTGTAAAATACCCCATAATTAATTATTTGTTTGTTGTTGTTTTTTTCAATTCCGGTTAGATTTTTTTTGTGCGCAGAGCAGATTTTCTGTGCGCGAAGACTGTGTCAGCAGTGCGCAATTGCGCAGGCGCGCAGCTTAGAGGGAACATTGCTTTTCTCTATTCTTATATTGTGAGATCTCAACCTGAAGGTTTAAACATGTATGAGAAATAGAGTAGCACATGACTAATTTAAGTTATTTATCTAAAAGATTCCAATTTGTTTATGAACCTTCCTCACATTCCATAATTAGGAAATAAAAAGTCAAGAGTGAGGGTGAGTTGAAAATAGAAGAGATGAAGGGGAACAAAAAAAACATAGGAAAACATCGACGTCTGCCTCCTTACCCACAGGATGGCAGAGAGAGCAGAACAACCAAAAAAGGAACCTTGACAACACAAAACAAACATTGTGAACTAAGAACTACACAACCACATCACACAAAAATGGATATAAATATACAACAACAATGTCACAGAAAAGGTCATGGTACAGATTAATCAAGATCTAGTAATGATAACCTCAGCCCAAGAATATAGCTGTAAACACTGGAGACCACACACCTATTTGTGTGAGTGTTTGATAGGTGGTCTGAGCAGGCATCAACCAGTCTCCCGGCTACTATGCAGGGGCCCAGGGGGCCACAGTGACGAGCCCACGGGCTCTCCCGGTCCATGGACGGGCCCGCCCTGGCGCGGCCGGTTGCCAGCGGGGCCCGTGGGCTCTTCACTGCGGCCCCTCGGGCCCCTGCATAGTAGCCGGGAGACTGGTTGATGCCTGTTCAGACCACCTATCAAACACTCTTATGGGGCGCCCCACCCCCCAGCAAGGACCCGACCAGGGTTCGGCCGACGAGGAGCCCCCGCGGATGTGGGGGCCGCGGTCGGCCGCACACCACCGCCACCCCAGGCCAATTCCCACCACCAACATCCCAGCGCCCCACCCCTGCCCCACGTCGGGGCGCCCCAACGATAGTCACAGCGGATGGACGGAACCAAATTGACCACCGACGCACCAGAGGGCTGGGGCTTCAGTCACTGGCAGGGAGGGACGGAAGGGAAATAGGCCCCACATTAGATGAGGTGAGAGGGCAGCTCAAGACTCAACCTGACAGGTAGACAAAGACATACAGACACAGTCATACCTTCCCTCTTAAACAAATACACTTTCACCGACATACCAAGACACCCAAGAAATTACGCTGTACCCCCACTCACACACCCCATACACACTCTATGCTCCCAGGTCCAGGTACCGATGCCCCAGTAGTGCAATCATCCCCCGTATCCTGCAGATGGACCCCCTACCCTCTAGGACGGACACAAGCAGACCGCCAAGGGCCCCACAGTGGCGAAGCAGCCCACCAGCCCAGGACCCCGACCAGACCACCTGTTCCTCCTCCGGACCCCAACCCCTGATGGCCCATATCGAACAGGGGTGTGGAAAGAACCCTAGCCTCCATCCTCCCGCTCGAATATAGTGTTGATGCATGTCATTATAATGTGCATTTAAAACAGAGGGGTGGGATGTGGGAAAGGCAGCCACACATATACGGAGAGAGCACTTGTCGCTAGATAGCAACAGCCTCCCCACCAGCAAAGGAGGCCCCCAGCGCCACCTGCGCATTGGAGGCCCCCGCGCCCCGAACCCCGGCGACGTACCTGCCCAGACCAGGAGCAAACCGATGCCCCATGCAGCCGACCCACCAGGCCGACATCCAACACCCCCATTCCCTGGCCAATACTCAGCCCCTGCAGAGCGACCACTGCTGTTCAATGGCTCGGCAAGCGACCAAACCCAGTGCGCCACCCTTTGTGTCCATGGTGAAATCATTTAAATTTCCTAGCAACAAACTGAGGGAGAAGGTGGAATGTTACATTTCAGTAAGTCCTCACATATCTGGCACCAACATTTCTTAACAGGTGGACAAAACCAAAGCGCATGAATATAAGTATCCGGTACACTGCTTGTGCATTGTAAGCAGGTATTAGATGACGTAAAACCCATCCTGAACATCCGTTGACCTGTATAGTGTAATCTATGAAGGATTTTGCATTGTATTAATTGCAAATTAGGATGTTTTGTTATGTCAGGTTCTGTGGGTATTTTGAGTTTTTCCTTCCACTTCATTTCCTTCCCCTCTGTACCCCAAGGTGCTCTCTTGTTTTGTCCCTCCTGTTTTGTGTTTAAACGCAGTTATTTTCCTTATCTAGTTTTATCATGTTAGGTTATTCCTTGTCTTTATTAATTAGTTCTGGTACTTCCTTGTCTCTGTATTTCTTTTTGCTCTAAGATGTTTTCACCTTTTGTTTTTGTCCTCATTTGTCCTTAGTTTATTTCCCTCTAGATAGTTTCCTAATTTATTTCTTCCTTCTGTTTTCCAGTGTTTCCTTAAGATTGCTTCCTAGACATATCTTTAGTTTCTTAAGAGTTTTCTGCCTCCCTAGCCATTCTACCTTCCGTGCCAGCTGTTGATTGTTTCCACCTGCTCTCTCCCTCTCACCTGCATCTGGTTTCACTAATTGGTCTTTGGTCTTCTCTGTTACTTCCTCATTTCCTCCTCAGTATATATCCTGCTCTCATTCAGTCACTACTCGCTGGTTTGTCGTCATTTTTCCCTGTCTGGTTCCTGTTTTTCCCCATCGCAGCATTTGTTGGTTCTCCTGAGTTTTGGAAGTTATTGTTTCTTGTTTTTTTTGTTATAATTAAATCTTTGACGTTTTACTTGCTGCTTTTGGGTACTTAATCTAACCAAACATGACATCTTAAACATATCTGAGATCAGAAGTTTTGGTCAAAGCTGACTGATTCCATCTCCCGTTCTGAAATAGGGATGGCTATTGATTCATCTAATGTAGATAAGGTTTTGTATATTTTAGACAGCAATTTGGGGGGGGTTGAGATTAAGAAAATCTAAAACTCTTGCTGTGATTTGTAATTCAACTGTATTGAGCCTAAATTTACCCTTTATAATAGATTTAATTTGTTGATATTCTAAGAATTTGTTTTTATTAATTCCATATTGTGTAATGTATTAAATGGCATAAAGTCTGTTCGTTCAAATATGTATCAGGTATTCAATTCCGTTACATTTCTAGTCTGGAAAACGTATCTTACATTATTTTTGCAAGATGTCAGGGTTATTCTAGATGGGTGTACGTCTGAATGGGAATATTGTGGACTTTTTTTTTTTTTTTTTTGAAACTCCCACCATGCTGTCAGAGAGGAGCTGATATTTATGCTTTTAAAGCATTCATGTCGTTTTATATTTGAACTAATAAATGGTAGATCTGAAAGTTTTATCTTATTGCATAGTGTCTGTTCTACGTCTATCCAGGACTCGTCTAGGTAGCTATGTTTTAACCATCTTGAGATTTATTGGAGCCTATTGGCTAAGAAATAATGATGAAAGTTCAGTAGATCTAGACCTCCTTTAGCTTTGGTATTCTGTAGTGTTTTTAAGTTGATATGTGGGGGTTTATCTTTCCAAAGAAATTTAGAGACAGAGGAGTCCAGAGATCTAATCCAATCCAGTGATATGCTTGGGATCATTGAGAATAAGTAGTTGATTCTGGGGAAAACCATCATTTTTATTGAAGCAACCCTACCCATAAGTGATATGGGTAGGGATTTCCATCTAGCAAGATCATCTTCCATTTTTTTTAAGGTGGGATGTAGTTTAGCTTTATTAAGTCTGCCAGTCTTGGTGAGACATTGATACCTAAATAAGTAATATTCCCTGACTGCAGTTGTGTATTAATTGGATTCTGGAAAGAACAATTGATTGGAAGAACTGTAGATTTTAACCAATTTATAGAATAATCTGAAAGTAAGAGTTTATCAACCCAATTACCTGAAAGAGGTTTGTGAGTGCTGGAGAAAAAGTAATGCATCATCGGCATAAAGACTGATTTTATGTTCTATGTTATTGCATTTTATGCCTTTAATATTGTGAGTTTGCCTGATTGCTGCCGCTAGTGGTTCAATAAAAATAGCAAACAGGGAGGGAGAGAGAGGACATCCTTGCCTGGTACCTCTCTGAAGTAAAACCTAGGGGATGTTTGGTTATTAGTCCTGATACATGCTGTTGAACTGTATATTTTCAACCAGTTTATAAAATAATTTCCAAAGCCAAATTTATGTAAGGTTGCAAATAAGAATTTCCAGTTAACTATCAAATGCTTTTTCTGCATCTAGAGATAATATATTCAATGTTTTTACAGTAAAGGAAAATCTATTAAATCTATTAATGTACGTGAATTTGTGTTTGAATGTCTCCCTTTTATATAACCAGTTTGATCAGGATGTAGGAAACATAGGGGTTATACCTGATTTTAGTAGAAGACTATTGGCAGAATTCATATTTGGTGGAAGTCAGCCGTTTTCCTTGGTTTCCTGCAGCATTCTGTAGAAAGTTGGTGCCATAATATTCCAGAATTCTTTATAGAACTCTGCTGGAAATCCATCAGGGCCTGGAGCCTTTTTACTGGGAATGCTTTGGAGGGCCTCCTGGAGTTCAGCCGCTGTTAGTGGTGAATCTAGGGTCATCGCTTGACTTTCCGATAATTTAGGTAGTGTCATTTTATCCAAAAATTGTTCAATTTCATGATCTAATAGGTTTATCTCCGGTGAGTATAAAGTTTTATAAAATTCTTTAAAGGTTCAAGGATCATATACTGTTTCCCGATCTGATCTTTAATAGCAGATATAGTAGTTTTTTCTTTATTAATTTTAAGCTGGTTAGCCAAAGATTTACCTGATTTATTACCTTGTTCAAAGTTTTCTATCATAAGTCTTTGAATTAAGAACTGGGTCTATTTATTAATAATTTCATTTAATTCTAGCTTTTCTTTATGGATTTTGCCTAGTCTCTCCTCATCTAGAGAAGCTTCTAATGAGTTAATATTTTCTTCTAATTCCTGAATACGTTTATCTATTTTCTTTTTATTTGATGAGAATGAGATTTTTTACCTCTAATAACAGCTTTCCCTGCCTCCAAAAGAATGGATGGCGACGTACCAGGGAAATCATTATACTCAAAATATGAAGCCCACTCTTTTTCGAAATATTTAATACATTGTTTATCCTTAAGTAATGATATATTAAATCTCTAATTTTTGCTTTGAGGCGTTTCTTTTTTATTTACTAGAGTTAGAGAAACAGGAGAATGATCGCTAACAGCTATAGGGTGTATCTCAGTGTCTGAAATGTCAGTCAACAGTGAGCTGCTGACTAACAAATAATCCAGTTCAGAATACGAATGGTGGACATTTGGGAAGAAAGTATATTTTCTGTCACTGGGGTGAAGAGATTGCCATGCATCACAAAGTCCATAATTGCTCATGTACTGTTTGACTATATCTATGGATTTCCAGCTGCACTGAGTCCCTGCTGTGCTGAGCCTGTCTATTTCTTCATTTAAACCAAAGTTGAGGTTGTCCCCAAGAAGAAGTGAGCAATCCAAATGTTCAAGGAGTACCGAGAAGAAGGAATGAAAGAATGAGGGGTCATCAACATTTGGACCATATATACTGACGATACATAACTTTTGGTTATGTATGGATAGTTTTACTATAATAAATCTACCCTCTGGATCTGTAACTGTATCTATTACTGTAAAATTAACATTTTTATTTAAAATTGCTATTCCCCTTTGTCTAGAGTTATAGCATGCAGAAAACACATTAGGAAACTCAGGGGATTTAAGATCAACTGCAGCTGAGGTAGATTTAATTTCAATTCAGTTTATTTATATAGCGCCAATTCACAACAGATGTCATCTCAAGGCACTTAACAAGAAGTCATTTCAATACATTTATACAAACATTCCAATCAGTTAAAAAGTTTCCTATTTAAGGAATCCCAGCAGATTGCGTCAGTCATTGGCGTGAGGTTGGGCCCCGTTGATGCAGACTTTCCAACCACAGCAATCCTTCAGCAATCCCTCACACTGAGCAAGCATGTAGCGACGGTGGAGAGGAAAAACTCCCCTTTAACAGGAAGAAACCTCCAACAGAACCAGGCTCAGTAGGAGCGGCCATCTTCCACGACCGTCTGGGGTTTTGAGAAGACAGAGCAGAAACACAGAAGGAACAGAAGATCTGATATAAGAGAACTTTCTATGTTACAGAAAGTAAAAAGTTGATAACAGGACACAGTGGATGTTCAGTTACTGGGAGCATCATCCCAGTCGATGCCCCCCGTCCAACAGGGCATTGCAGCCAAGCAGGATACCAGACCAGGTATATCTTCTATGGAGAGAAAAACACAGAGAAAACAAAGTTAACAGTCGGAATAACAGAATGTACTGTAATACAACTGGAGAGTCGTCGTAGAAAAGGAAGTAGCAGAGTGAAGAAAATTGGTAAGTCTGTCCTCCAGCAGTCTAAGCCTATAGCAGCATAACTACAGACATTATGGGTTTCTTGTAGGATTATACATCTGCCTATAATCTTTTAAGCTGGTTAAAAATCTTTACTCTTTTCTCTCTAGTGCCAGATCCATGAACATTCCACGTGACAAACCTTAGAGTAGCCATAGTTTTGAGACTAAAGTTGGAAAGTACATGTCACCATGGAAACAGATAAACACAAGTGCATTATTAGTCTGTGCTTGGGGTTGCCTGATTGAAAATCCAGAAGCAGAGATATAAGAAAGCGAAAAATAGAAGGTTGGGAAGGTGTTAAGGGTGTGTGAGAGAGAAATATATAGTTATGAAAAAATTCTCTGTGTGAGTGATAGAAGAAAAAAGGAGTGACAAAAACATTTGGCGATAGACATGTGAAGATGAGAAAAGAAAAAAGAGCCTGTATCCCAGTGCTTAGCCTTGGCCCCGCCCACGTCGAGTAATAAAGAACAACTTTACAAAGCTGTGCTAACATTACATTATAGTAGACTGATAAAACAACACTTATCTGACCAGTGTTACATGACTAAAAAAGCTGAAGAGTAAGCTGGGGGTCCCTGAACAGCTGTCCATTAACATACAGTTTATCTACAGCTACTGTACCTCTGGTGCCTTAACTGATATTTCTTCCTGATTGGGAACAAAACGCGCCTTCTTTCCAGGATCTCTTTCGGATATTGATAATTAACGCTGTAGTTTGTTCCACGCAGCTCTCTGCCCCGGCCTCTGCCCCGCTCTTTTTGCTTGTAATGCTTGAATTTAGCAACAATTGGTCGCGGCTGGCTGTTAGGCTTCTTACCTCCGAGCAGGTGAACGCAGTGAAAAATGATGTTTTTTATCGTGTCGTTTAGAAGCTTCAGCTGACGTTGGCAAAATTCTCGGACGGTGGATTCAGCGTCTTCCTCAGCCTGTTCTGGGATCCCAGGAAAAACAAGAGTGTCCCGCATTCCCCTGGCCTGTATATCCAAGATAGTTTCTTTCATCCTCTTACTTTCTCCGGACAGCTGCATCATCCATTCCAGGGCCAGACGTGCGTCTAGGTTAGCTTCTTATCTATTGAGTCCAGGACATCGCTGTAGCTTTTCCCTGGAAAGATGGTGGAAGTGGTGGCCTCAGAATAGGTGCGTTTTCAGGATGGTGTGCTTGTCGGCATAGCAGAGGTGGATTTTTGTGGCTTGCCCATAACAATGTTGCCAAAGCACTCGTCCGAGTAGCTTTCCAGCTGTCCAAGGTTTTCTCGTCCAGTTTGTTTTATGGAGAAATACAAAATAATGTTTATTATTAATAAACGTTTTGGGGTGCACGGTGGCGCAGCTGGTAGAGCAGCTCTCCTCACAGCTAGAAGGTCCTGGATTCAATTACCGCCAGGGACGCTGTGGGTGCTGAGGGTGTGTTTGTTACCCCGCATCACCGGCACCCACACCCTGGGTGGGGTTGGCGAAAGGGCCTTTCTTGTGGAGTTTGCATGTTCTCCCCGTGTTCCCTTGAGCAGCTAATGTGAGCTACTCCAACAAAAACATGGACTAGTCCTGGGGCTATATACTGCCTCCTCCTGGCCAGCCGGGGCGCCTGAAGGGATGGGGAGGATCTGGCTGGAATAACGTGATCCTTCCACACGCCACGTCCAGCCAGGGAAACCCCGCCCAATCAGGTGAAAAGAAGGGCCTGCTCACTCCCCAAGCATGAAGGAGGCTTGGGTTTCAGGGCAGGGCCTTCCTGGGGCTGGCAGAGGGAGAGCAGAACCCCAGGACTGGAACTAGGTAGGAGCACTGGGTGATTAATGCAAGAAAACCGTGAAAAAAAAAAATAATATAATAATAAACGTCTGCGATATTTGGCTCGAATGTATTGGTTTGTTTTTACCCGAGTTTGTTTGTTTTACCAGTTAGCATTGTCTCTGTATCTTTGTCTCCAATTTGCTCAATCTGTAGTAAGTTTGGACTACAGGTAAAGCAGTCTGACCCCCAATTTGCACTGGATCCGCCTGCAGCGCATTATGGCTGAGGCGCAGTTTTGTTCCGATCTCTGCAGTGCGTCAGTCCCCACGATTGTGTTTCAGGCGGGGAATTGCTGCGACCGAGCCACCCACCCCCACCCCTCACACTCTTGAGAAAAGGGAACTGGAACGCTACAAAAGTATAAAGCTCTAGGCCTTATATAGTTAATCACCCAAAAACTTAAAATTAAACATGATTGACAACATTGTTTAAATACCTGATAAAGATCCGCAAACGGGTAATTTTGTAAACAAAATATAAATTTTTGTAAGGTAATGAAATTATTAAACAATTTTCTGTAAGTCCATGAGTAATTTCAATAAACTTTAAACAACTTATTTTAATAGATGTCAGCTCTTTCCTAATAGCTGACATGACGTACAATTACAAAGAAATTCTTTATGGAATGTTTTTTTAACTCACCATCCACTTAGGGGTTATTTTAGCCAGGCACATGCCCCCAAGAATGTTTGGATTGGCAGTTTTGTCCCCCCAACTTTTAAAAACCTAATGTGAAATTTCAGTTCAGATCCAACATCCATTTGTGCTTCCAGCACAATTTCCATACCATCAATATCCGAACTGATTGGTATTTAAATCACACTATTCTGGGCGAGGAGGAGGAGTTGCAACCATTTTTCGTTCTGATTTACTAATTAGTCCCAGACCAAGTGATAGCTACAGTTCTTTTGAACATCTAACCCTTAATTTTCCTCATCCAAGTTGCAAAACATTTAGACCATTTTTGTTTGTGGTTTTGTATCGTCCATCAGGCGATTCTTGGATCAGATCTCAAATTTTTTTATCTCATTTAGTATTAAATACTGATAGGGTCATTATAGTGGGGGACGTCAATATTCATGTGGACACTGAAAGTGAAATGCAGCCTTTAATGCTATTTTAGACTCAATTGGCTTAACTCAAAAAAGTACAGGGATCGACCCACTCGGGTAAACACACTTTGGACCTTGTACTGACATACGGTATTGAGTGTGAGGAAATAACAGTCCACCCACATAACCCGGTCCTGTCTGACCACTTCTTAATAACTTTTGAATTTACTTTAACTGACCATCTTAAATCTGAAAGAAAACTTCATTATAGTAGAGCTTTATCAGACAATGCTGTAACAATTTTTAAAGAATCTGTTCCATTCTTACTTTCCTTAGTGTCTCAGAGTAACTCAGTGGATGGCAGCAATTCTATCTCTAACCCTTCAGAAATGGATGGTCTGGTTTATAGCGTTACTTCCTCATTGCATTTGGCATTAGATAGTGTAGCCCCCTTAAAAAAAAGAAAGTGGCTAGCCATAGGAGGCTGACTCCTTGGTTGCGTACTTTAAAGCAGAATACTAGGAAGTTGGAGAGAAAATGGCGCTCTACACATCTAGAGGATTCCTATTTAACCTGGAATAACAGTCTACTGCTGTATAAAAAGACCCTTCGACAAGCTAGAACAGCATATTTTTCATCATTAATAGAGGCGAATAAAAACAATCCTTGGTTTCTTTTTAGTACAGTTGCCAAACTTACACAGAGTCATAGCTCTGTTGAGCCAACTATTCCCCCAGCTCTTAGTAGTGATGGTTTTATGAGATTCTTCATAAGCCTCATCCAAACCTTCAACTTGTATGTTGGACCCAATCCCAACCAAATTATTTAAAGAAGTGTTCCATTTGGTTCCTGGCCCCATTTTGGATATGATGAATCTATCCTTAGTAAAGGGTTAGGGTTAGGGAATTACAGACCTATATCGAACCTTCCTTTCTTATCCAAAGTCCTTGAGAAAATTGTTGCTAATCAAGTCTGTGAGCATCTAAACAGCAACGAGCTGTTTGAATAGTTTCAGTCAGGTTTTAGAGCTCATCATAGCACTGAAACAGCACTGGTGAAGGTTACTAATGATATTCTCATGGCCTCACATAATGGACTTGTGTCTGTTCTGGTTTTGTTAGATCTCAGTGCTGCTTTTGACACAGTCGATCATAATATTCTCTTAGAAAGGCTTGAACATGTTGCAGGGATCAAAGGAACAGCACTAGGCTGGTTTAAATCATATTTGTCTGACAGATTCCAGTTTGTTCATCTAAATGATCAATTTTCTTCACTCTCAAGGGTTACTTGTGGAGTTCCACAGGGTTCTGTGCTTGGAACAATTCTTTTCACCATATATATGCTTCCAATTGGTAGAATCATTAGAAAACATGGGATAAATTTACACAGCTATGCCGATGATACACAACTATATTTATCCATACATCCTGATGAACCCAGTCAGTTAGGTAGATTACAGGCATGTCTGGAAGACATAAAAACATAGATGAATCTAAACTTTTTGCTTTTAAATTCTGACAAAAACAGAAGTTGCTGTCTTTGGACCAGAATGTCAAGGACTGTGTCTACAGGTGCAGTGACTCACATGCAGACATGGATGAAGTGAGGGTTGATTTATTCTCAGAATGGGTGAGAGATGAGACAGGAGACAGCAGGAGTAGACACCATGGAAGACGACAACAATGAACCGGCAAGGAAAGTGAGGAAGAGAGGAGTATAAGTACTACAGAAGGGAAGGAGGCTCAGGTAAGACAGATGGGACACAGCTGCAGACAATGATTAGACACACAGATGGGATGAGGAGTGTGAGTGGGTTGTGCAGCATGACACAGAAATTCTAAAAAAGAAACTTAGTCAATCATTTCATCTGGATGGCATTAAATTGGCCCCCAGTAATAACATAAAGAACCTCTGTGTTATTTTGACCAAGACTTGACATTTAAATCCCATATTGAACAGGTTTCTAGGATTTCCTTCTTTCACCTCCGGATTATTGCTAAAATTAGAAACATCCTGTCCAGGAGTGATGCTGAGAAACTAGTCCATGCATTTGTTACCTCAAGGCTGGACTACTGTAATTCTTTACTATCAGGTAGTCCACAAAATGCCATTAAAAGCCCTCAGTTGATCCAAAATGTGGCAGCAAGAGTTCTGATGAATATTAAAAAGAGAGATCACATTTCTCCTGTTTTTAGCTTCCCTTCATTGGCTCCTTGTTAAATCCAGAATAGAATTTAAGATCCTTCTTCTTACATACAAAGCCCTTAATAATCAGCTTCATCATACATCAGAGATCTAATTGTTCCATATGTTCCTAACAGAGCCCTTCGCTCTCAGACTGCAGGTTTACGTGTAGTTCCTAGGATTTCTAAAAGTAGAATGGGAGGCAGATCTTTTAGTTATCAGGCTCCTCTCCTGTGGAACCAGCTCCCAGCTTTAGTCCGTGAGGCAGACACTCTGTTTATTTTTAAGGCCAGGCTTAAAACTTTCCTTTTTGATAAAGCTTATAGTTAGAGTGGCTAAAGTCATCCTGAGCTATCTCTGTAGTTATGCTGCTATAGGCTTAGACTGCTGGAGGACAGACTTACCAATTTTCTTCACTCTGCTACTTCCTTTTCTCCTACGACTCTCCAGTTGTATTACAGTACATTCTGTTATTTCGACTGTTAACTTTGTTTTCTCTCAGTGTTTTTCTCTCCATAGAAGATATACCTGGTCTGGTATCCTGCTTGGCTGCAATGCCCTGTTGGACGGGGGGCATCGACTGGGATGATCCTCCCAGTAACTGAACATCCACTGTGTCCTGTTATCAACTTTTTACTTTCTGTAACATAGAAAGTTCTCTTATATCAGATCTTCTGTTCCTTCTGTGTTTCTGCTCTGTCTTCTCAAACCCCCAGACGGTCGTGGCAGATGGCCGCTCCTACTGAGCCTGGTTCTGTTGGAGGTTTCTTCCTGTTAAAGGGGAGTTTTTCCTCTCCACCGTCGCTACATGCTTGTTCAGTATGAGGGATTGCTGAAGGATTGCTGTGGTTGGAAAGTCTGCATCAACGGGGCCCAACCTCACGCCAATGACTGACGCAATCTGCTGGGATTCCTTAAATAGGAAACTTTTTAACTGATTGGAATGTTTGTATAAATGTATTGAAATGACTTCTTGTTAAGTGCCTTGAGATGACATCTGTTGTGAATTGGCGCTATATAAATAAACTGAATTGAATTGAATTGACTACAGTCCTGGGGTCTCATTTATAAAGCTTGCTTACGCACAAAATGGGGTGTGAAAACTACGTAAGCAACTTTCTACGCCAAGTTTAGGATTTATAGAAAAAAACGTGGCGGAAAAATGTGCGCAACTTTAAGCACACTAAGGATCTTGCTTAGGCACTTATTTGGACACACAGGACACTGACAGCGAAGCAGGAGAGATGGCTAAAATGTGAATTTAAACCACAATTTACACCTTGTCTTCAGATTATACAGAAATTGCACTTATTGGTGTATTAATTGTGTGAAGTACAAATACTGCAGCGTTCCCTGCACAATGATGCACAATGGATGCTGGCGCTCATTGAAGATCACGCCAGTGGAAGCATCTGGATGGGGGACCTGATGTAGATTCCTTAAAGCAGTCTTATTAGATCTATGTGCTGACCTGGAGCCGGTGTTAGATCTACTGACCCTCTGGAACTGTGCACACCGTCCCCCACTCGTCTTATTTATATCAGGAACGCTGCTGCATCAAGGCTGCATCACTTGCAGCTCTTCCTTTTGTTTGTGACCCCAAATCAATATTTTGCAAGGATGATGCTTTTTAAAAGTAGACTTAAAACTCACCTTTTCTGTCAGGATTTAAATATTTAGTTTTATTTGTTTTATTAATTTGCTTCTTTTAATAATTTTGTTTTAATAAATTCCAGTCCTATTGTTGCTACAAGAAGTAATCATTTAGGCCTAATTGAAACTTTATTCTTATCTTTTTTTATCACTTGTGCTGCTTTAATTATTAAATGTTTTAATCTTTTTACTCTCTTCTTGTTACACATTTTTTTTTGCAAATGTATTTTTGTCTTTTAATGTGAAGCACTTTGGCTGAGTAAAGCGCTGATTAAGTGATTGATTGAAATAAAATGGTTTTCCGTGCCTGCAGCTGTCTCTGTGGAATTACTTTCGCCACCTCTGGGTTGCCATGGTTACCCGTGAAACGCCCCATATTAGCTGGCTAAAGTTGATGCAGAATATTCACTAGACACTTTGCATGGACCGTTTATAGGAGAAAGTGGGTGTGTAGGAGGCGGGATATGATCCAAAAACACCTGCGCACATTTCTAGGGAGAGTGGGATTTATAAAGCGGAAAGGGCTGCAGCTGTGTGTACTCCAAGTTTGATAGATCAGAAACTTACTAGTCGTAAGTGAAAAAAAGTTGCTGAGCTTAAGTACGGTTTTAGTAATGATTCTACGCAAAGTTTTATAAATGAGACCCCAGGTTTGTTTTCTGCATGGGTGCTGCAGCATTCTTCACAGAGGGGGATGTTACAAAGTTTAATAATAATTTAGTCCACTGGAAAACCCTAAAGGGCATTGTGCATAAATTCAACAAATCAACAGGTGACTTATTTCAAGGTTCTTTTAAAAATGCAGTCGCTGCTCCATGCATGCATGCAAAGATTGCACAGACTCAGCGTAGGTATGCAGTCTTCAGCAATTAGTCTTTCCTGAGCCTTCTTTAAGGAGTTGTTGTAGCTCATGATGGCTGTGGGCAGGAAAAATGTCCTGTAGCAGTCTCTGTTGCAGCGAAACTGAAGAAGCCTCCGACTTTTGACACTCTGTTGTTTTAGGATAGTCTCATGAAGAGAATGCTCAGGGTTGTCCATCATTTTTTGGATTTAATGAAGAATCCTTCTTTGCATCATCATAATCTCCAGATGTTCCACAGTTGTCCCCAGAACACAACCAGCCTTCTTTATCAGGTTGTTTAGCCTTTTTAAGTCCCTGGCTCTGATGTTGCTACCCTAACGGATAATGACTGAAGAGATTACACTCTCCACAACAGACTTATAGAAGATATGCAGCATCTTACTGCAAACCTTGAAGGACCTAAGCTTCCTCTAGAAGTACATTCTGTTCTGTCGCTTCTTGTAGACAGCTTCACTGTTCAGTCTCTAGTTCAGTCTGTTGTCCAGGTGAACTCCAGTTCAAAGAGAGCATTACATTGTGGAAGGAAGGGATGGATTTAAGTGACTTGCAGGATTGTTGGTGCCTCATGGGCTGGTCTGAGTAATTGAGAAACTGGCGATCTATACTGGAACTTTTAAGCTCAGGAAAATATACATTTGTGTTGATGAAAATGGCATTTAAACATCAGAGGTCAGAGGAGAATAAGCATACTGGTTCAAGACAACGGAAAGGCAACAACAGCTCAAATAACTGCTGTTTACAACCAGACTATGCAGAACACAATCTCTAAATCCACAAAACATAGAACCTTGAAGCAGATACAGGCTACAACAGGACAAGACCACATGGTGTGTCTCTCCTGTCAGGTAAGACCAAGGAACTGAGGGTACAATTTATACAAATTCAACTCTTCGTAGTCTAATGGTGTGGGGGATATTATTTCTTGGTTAACTTTCACCCCCATTACAGCCCACCTGAGTATGGATGACTGTGTTCATCGTATTATGACCATAATGTACCCATCCTCTGCTGGTTAATTCCAGCAGGATAATGCATCATGTCACAAGCTGGCTTCTTGAACATGACAATGAGTTCACTCACATGGATGTAGAGCCAACTCCAGTAACTGTGTGTTGCTTTCATGTCAGTATGGTTTAAAATCTCTGAGGAATGTTTCTGAATCTTTGCCCCCAAGAATTAAGCCAGTTTGGAAGAAAACATAGAGTATAACTCAATACTAGCAAGCTGTACCTGACTAAGTGGTGAATAAATGTTTTATATTATTGTTTAAATACATGGATTTAGAAATAAATTTTTATGTTATGTTGTAAAATGAGGAGATGGAAATGTGTTTGGGTCAGACTATCTACTTGGGTAACCAGCCTGTGGTCTGCTGCTTTACAGAGAAGTCAGTGTTAGCTTGCCAGCTGTTCTTTTAAACAGCATTACTTTATTTTTGTTATCATTTTTTTATTTTTTTTATTTTATTAATTGAATGACTCAAAGTAAACAAGATACAACAGCATATTTAACACAACAGACATAAAAAAACACAAAAAAAAACAAAATAAAGCCAAAATGAAGTTATAAAAATAAATAAAATTTTATAAAATAAAAGACAAAGTGAACACAATTATATACTATGTGTGTGTATATACACACACATACATAAAGTAAAAACATAAGAAGAGAAAAAAATAAATAAAAAGATTAAACATTAAAAAAAGAAATAAACAGGGGAAAAGAAAAAAAAGTCAGATTCAGCGGCTTATGTTGAAAACAGGCACACATTTGCTAGAGTATGTAGGAAAGCCAGGACCAGCCTCAGCTATTCCCTCAGCTCCCCTCAGGATCTACACCACACCTTCAGTTTTATAGTTGTGTCCATCTAAAACGTACATTACGCAAAATCTATGACCTGTAATATTGTTCAGGTCACAAGAGCCGCCGAATTAACCAAAAATATAAACAATTTGTCTGCACCGACAATAAACGAATATTCAGTCAATTGTAACATTTCTTGGGTAAGGGTATTGTAAAATTCTTTATCATATTTGTTGGGGGCGTAGGCTGAAATAATCGCTATCTTCCTCCCGAGCATTTCTACTTTGGCAGTTGTCATCCTCCCATTATTATCTGCTCATGTGTCCAAAACTTTAATCTTCAGATTACCCCTACAAACGATGGCCACTCCTCTGCTTTTTGAATCTGCCGAGGAAGACGCTATGGTGTGATAGAATTTATTGGCCATGCGAGCTGAGTCTTTCTTTAAGAGGTGGGTTTCTTGAAGTAAAGCTATGTCTATCCTCCTCCGTTTTAGCAGAGTTAAGACGCTAGTTCGTTTGTGGGGTATATTCAAGCCATCACAATTCCATACCAGGATTGAGAAATCAACCATTAGCTTGCATTAAACTCACTGTTCCAAACAACATGATAAGTATACAGTTTAAATAGGATCTCCTCCTATTAAGCAGCATCAGTTTCTGTGCATGTTCCCTAAAACATAGAAAAGTTACATCCCTCGCATTGTTCCTAACAACCCCAAGGGGGCACCATAACCCCAGTGACAAAACAAAAACCCAAAACATAATGTTAGCGCATACAAAGTAGTAAAGAAAACAAACAATTTTTTATTGATCCGTGAGTGTTATGAACATAGGGCCGCGAAACAGCAAGACCCAACCCAATACTTAGCTAACACAATGAACCGTTCAGTGAAAATAACAAAGTGTAATATATCCAAAAACAGCAATAGTCTTCTTTACCTAAATCCAGTACATCAGACCAGTCCCCAGATGATAGTTTAATAAAATTAACACAAGCAGAGGGAAAGAGCATCCCAGTCTGAGCTCTATAATAGGGAAGGAAAAAAACAAAAACAAAAAAAAAAACAGTAGAAAACAGGGGGGGAAAGAGCATCCCAGTGTCCCATCCATAGTAAAAACGAAGGGAGAGAGCATCCCAGTCTGTCATATATATTAAGAAAACAAAAACAAAGGGAAAAAGAGCATCCCAGTCTCTCAACCATAGAGAAGAACAAAAAGTGCAATCCGTGCAGTGGACTATAAATCCACCTTAGTTTTGAGAGGGAGCAGTTCAGCTAGTGGATGAGGCACATATGAAATAGAAACGTATCAAATGGATCGAGTGAAACTAAAAGTTTTCGAGAACAGATCACATGTTAATAACCATAAACCGGTCAACGTGCCCAATGGCAGTGAGGAGTGATAAGAGCCCTCATAACATTCAGCAGTTAAGGTTAACTTGCAGGTCAGCCGCAGCTGAAAGTTGACAGAAGTGTAAACATACTGTGGTGGAAAATTGTTATGCAATTAGGAATTAATTGTATATTCTCTGTTTAGTGAATGCATCTAAGGAAATGACAAGCTTATTGTTCCAGCTTAATGTTATGAGAAAGATATATGTGTCAGGTCACCAGAGAGACAGACGCCGGGGCAGTAAGATAACAGTCTGGCCTTCGGATGTGCTGCTTTATGCGTTAATATAAGACTCGCATGAAGCAGTTCTCTGGAGGCGGGGCGTGAACGTTGGAGAGGACATCTACAGAGATAAACAATGATTGCTGAATACTATTTAAGGGGTTTGTTAGAAAGGTTGGTTAGGGTGATGCACGAGTAACTCTGTCCCCTCCGTGTCTGGCCAGACATGTTTGAATTAAATACTTAAACGCCTTCTTGGACTCAAGTCTTCTTTATAATGGAAACCCTGAGATACTATTTTTTGCCATAACACTTGGCGCCCAACGCAGCCTCAGCGAACGGAATGGACCGGCAGGGACAGGGTCAAGGGAGTTGCTAGCGTCCTGGGAAAGTTTCTCCCAGCCTCTTACCTCCAGTAGCTGTTTGGGAGATGGAGACCTTGAAGCGTCTCTGTCGGCCCGGCTGTCGCCTGAGACAGAACCTGGTAAGACTGAGTCCTTTAAATAAATAGTGATAACAGAATTTTATATGCAATCTCAGGAGGTGAAATATTTGCTAGCGGTTTCGTGTTTATTTACTTACACGCGGTAGATTGATTGATTACTTAATATAATATATATTCTTATATATAATTGTATGGTTAATTATTTAATCAAGGTTTAAGAAAGTATCGGGTTTTTGCTCCAGGTTTTACCTGGGAGCACGGCAGTTGGACAAGTGGTCAATTAATTATATTGATTGATTATTTTCCGACGAGGGTTTCTTTAAGCTTTTGTTTCACTCAAGGAAACTAGAAAGCGATGGGGGAGATGGGGGAGACGTCCTTCATTGGAACTGGGTACCCAGGCAGACAATCGGGTCTGTAATCTAGCAACACTTCACCTCCAGACAGTCCAATATGTCGACAGAAAGAAAATAAATAAATAAAAATAAAAGAATTAATGGGCCCTGGGGAGGAATTTGGATAATCTGAAAGAAAATCTAAAAGTTATGTAATTTCTTTGTGGTTTACTTATGTGGTTTTGCTTATTTCTCTTTTATTGTTTGCTTCTTCCAGAACTGGAGTGTTTGAGCATTAAGATCATTTGTTTGATGACTTGGTATAATGCAGAATACCACACACACACACACTGTTATTGTTACACATTCCATTGTGGAACTGCTGGTGAGTTTCGCTGAGTTGTCCTGTGTTGTTCTTCAGGCTGGTTGGGACCCCTGCCTTCGGTCCAGCGGCGCCTGGGGAGGGCCACAAGGAGCCCTAGTACCTCCCCCACCCTTGGAAGAAGGGGTTTGGCAGCCATAACAAAGGCGGAGGCTGGACTCCGGCCTGAATGCGGGCTGACCAGTGGGCAGAGGGGAAAACTCTTGCTCAGGTGAGATGGGTTATTTGGGGGCTGTGGTCCCTGAAACATGGCGATTGGCTGGATCGAGAGAGGGGGGGGGGGCCCTGGGCCAGCCAGCCTGCAGATGACCCAGCGAAATTCAGGCAGGACAAAAATACACACAGCTCAAATGCAATTAAGAAATGCTTGCTGACTGATGTAGCTGTATTTTATCTCTGTGACACCTGCCTATGACACACACATACACACTCCCTTAGGAAAGTAAATCTTGTTTTGTTTTTGTTTTGTTTCTGCCAGAGGACCCTTAGAGCGAAAGGGTTCTCGATGGAAGCAGGCCATAATTTCTGATTCTTTCTATTTTCTATGTTGATCTAAATTTTGTTTTGTTATTGTGTTGTAATTTGTAAGGGAAAGTTGATGTCCAACTAAACCAAATTTGTTTGTTTTAGACAGACGGGGTAAAGCAGACAACGAAACTGCTACGGCTCTGATAAGGTGATGATTCGTCATCCGGTGAGTTTAGTCTAATTAGAGCTTAAAGACGGTGTTGACCACAGTAAATGGTCAAGAAGTCTTTTATTTTCTCTCCTAATGCTCTCTGTCAGGAGAGCCCACATTTTATTTTATTTCATTTTGGTTGGAAGTTATTTGATGGAATTGTTATTACACTAAATACAAGTTTCCTTAGCTGTTGCAGCTTGTGTGCACTAACTTAGAAACGGAAACGTTCCCATTTTATTACTAGAACAAATAAAGTTGATTGGGGCATTTAGGGTAGGTTGTGATTTTTACCCTGACTGACTTAAATTTTGACTAAGCTGACTGACAATGAAAACATATTTTCCTTCCTTTCTGGGACAATTGGGGCTGAATTGTTTCCTTGTATTTTGGGGTTTATGTTATAAGAAAGTAATAAATATTAGATCTGTGAACATTAACTAAAGTAACTTGGACCTTTACAGTAACACTGCTTAGATTTTGCCACAGCTGTGAAGGACACAATTTATTATCAGCTTGCAAGGCGCTAATGTAAACAATCGCGAGACTAAAAAATAACAAGACCGTGCTGTGAGCAGCAACAGTAAAACAACATTGTTTAGGCTATAATTTGAACACAACTGAAAAAAAAAAACCTTTAGGTTTCTGCTGGGTAACATTAAAATAAAGATGACTAGTCCTTAGGCTACTTAGGTCTTAAATAAATGGAAAAAAGGTAAATACTAATCTTATCTGGGGAACATTCAAATGTCAGAGCAGTTAGTGAGCCTTATTAGAAATTTTGCTTGGAAAATTACTGAATTGATCTCAAGCTGTGAAGTATTCTGTGTCTCCTTCCAGGATAAGGGGGGCAAGAGGTCAGGAAAGGTTTGATCCTAGAAATCTGTCGGTTTTGTCACTCTGGTGGGTAAACACAGGAAGTTATATAAGTGAGTCTTAATATAAGGCACCTGACTTTGTAATTAAAGGGAAGTCGTCTCACTGTTTTAAGTAAATATTGACATGCCTGAAATGCTTTTTAGGGGCCATCAATTATAACAATAAAGTGGTCCTGTGAGTTTGGAATTTTACTTATGACAACCAATGCAATTTTCAATTTCAACTGAACCAGAATGCAAATCAGGCTGGTTCTCATTCTTTTTTGCTTTTTTTCTAGAATGGACTGACCACTTTGTCCACAGGGGAGGAGTAATGTTCGAGGTTTGACCCAAAAAGGTATGGACAACTGGCTTGGGAGGTTACCTGTGCGTACCTGAGTTTGGGGGGTGCTTATATATTTTGGCTTATTTGGGGCTATGGTGAAGGGAATTCAAATTCTAACATTTTCTCTTAGACCTTACAAGGGAGGCTCAGAAGTGTGATCCCCTGTAGCTGCAAAACCACTCTGGGGACCCGTTTTCTTTAAAATAGTAATAAATAATGAAACGTAATAAGAACATGAAATGTTGGAATTTAATTGCTTGTTTCCAAATGAATGAGCATACTGAATTACTAATGTTAGACACTGTTCAGCCAATTGTTTTACTTTCTTGTAGTAAAAGCAAATCAAACAAAACGTAATTGTTCGTCAACAGTGACGTATCACTTTTCAAATTAAGAAAGTAAATAAAATATAATCACTTGGTGTTTATGGGTAAAAATCAAATCCTGAACTATAGATTTCACAGTTAGTTTTGTTGTAGCTCTCTTGGCTTTTATCAAAGCCTAAATTATTGAGGCCTGTTGGGAGAATTTTTCTGCGTAGCATTTTTTTTATAAAAGAAGATCTGAATGGCTTAATGTGGAAAAAATATACTGATCATGTTAAAGGTTAAGTCTCTGTGTTAACTGAGATATGTATTGTTATGTTGAACCAACATGTGAGAAGCTCAAGGATACTCTCTGTGTCTTGGGTCACCAATTGTGAGATGTGTCTGCATGCTGACTGAAGGACGTGGAAACACTCCATTATCTTTTCTCATCCTTGTTAAATATTATTTCCATAATAGGCTTTTTAATGCACTCGACATGCATTTAGTATCAGTGGTTTGTTTGGGATCTCAGGATTATAAATATGTCATCGCTCTATCTGAAAAACTAAACGCAACAGATCTAGGAAACTGCAATCTTAACATCAAGTGATCTTGGATTAAAAAAAAGATTAAAAAAAACAGAGAATATTCCAATTTAAAGCATAATGAATGATTGATGATTATGATCTATATTGGTGCATACGAGTCAGATTTAATGTTTAAACTAAACTATATTATCTTGAAAACTTGCTATAGTTTTAATGGTGATAATATAGTAATGATTAATTATCTAAACGTGACTCAGTGATTTACTGGAGAATAAATTCCTACATCAGTTTTGAAAACATATTTGCTGGAACACATTTCCAACAATCATTAATAATGATATTTTTCTGCAAGGTGCAAATATGAATAAACATTCTTTAGTCTATTTGATTTATTATGCTGGTTTTTCCAAAGCAATGCTTCAAATTAATGTGAGAGATGGAAATGACATCTGACTGTATTTACCTCATCAATCTAATATTTGAGTATTTTCTAACCTGAATCCATATTAATTTTATAGCCTATTAAATGGGTGTGCTGTACTCGGTGAGTTACAGCTGTTAGATTTGCGCTAATCAATAAAAGCCTCGGGGGGAAATAATGCACAAAGGTAAATGGTAATATAACATTTGAACTATTGTAAGTGATTAAAACTGGTTCGACCTAAAACTATAACACTCTGTGTTCATGAGATAAGGCCGCGTTTGGCCCGGGAACCTTAGCTTGGAAACGTTCTTTTAAGATTCTATGAGAAACGATGCAATTCAGCAATAAACTAGATAAATGATGTTTCTATGTTTAACTAATACTTTTGATAAACCTAGCCTACTCAGTACTAAATAGAAATAACATGGAAAACACACGGTTAGAATCGGATATATATTGAAAACCAACTCCAGTTAATACAGATGCGAGTAGCAGTATGAAAGAATTTCAGTCTTTTGAGTAATTTACAGAAAACGAATAGAAAACAACCCAGGTAAAAACTCTAAGGTTAATCTTAGCCAGCGAGTTATTAACTACAATGTGGTAAAAAGGATCTGAAATAAAGTCGGTTGCAGATTTAATGCGACTCTCTTGTAGATAATCAGCTAATGTAGCCACAAGCTTCTTTCTTACGACCGATGTGCTGCGATTCTCTGGTTGTAAACAATCATAGATCCCGACACTGATGACGCGTTAATAGTGCTCTTAGACTGGAAGTCTAAAAATAGGAACTTAAACACTTGTTTTTGATGAAAAGTTCAGTCTTGAGTTTTCAGTTACTTCCTGGATGTTAACGAGTCCGGGTTAGTCAAACTGTTTGTTTTTTGCGCAAAACCACTTCCTGTTTCAAACCTGAGCTTTCCAAATTAAAATACGGTAATGCTTAACTTCATGAATCATGCTTTTATTTTCCCAAGAAGGGGAACTTCTGCTGTACCGGCAGCAAAGTGACATAATAGAAGCATTTAGATCATAGACCGTATATACATTTAGATTCACACAAAAGAGGTAGAAAGCATGAAAAAAATTTAGGATTAGAACATTTAATGGTAAAAAATAAATCTTTAGTCATACCTCGACCAAAAAGAACTTTTACTTAATGATAGTAATGTTTAATAAAAATGTTAAATAATAAGGACGCATTTGGGATACACTAGGCTACCTGTGTCAGCTGCATGATGTTCTTCTGTACAGCACCTTGGTCGGCCTCGGCTGTGTATAAACGTGCTATATAAATAAAGTGGTATGGTATATGTGAAAATTATGCTTTTAGTGCAATCTTTAAGCCAACAGGTGTGACCTACACACACAGTGGGGTTTAACTTGGTTTCTATTTTTTAAAATTTAGTTTACTTCATTAAGACAAATGATGATAAAAATAGATTCAGAATTTCGGTCACTGTTCTAAAGATGGGACAAATGTAGAAAATATTCAGTTAACACCTGTGTGCATTATATGCTATAGATTGCATTAAAAAAAACAGGGTGTCAGAATAATAAATGTGAGACCGACTATCAAACCGCAGTTAATTCTATTCAGTTGCAACACTTTTTGATGTTTGAGGGTTTTTGTGTGTCCCTTTTAATAAAAGATTAAATGAAACAGGAGTAACAAGGCTAATTTTAAAATATAAGCTGTCTAAAATACTGAGTAGAGGTAAAAAGTAGGCAAATAGATAATTACTTCGGTAAAGTATAAAGTATAACTCAAGTCCTACACAGAAACTGCAATGAAGAAAAGTTTATTTCTTAAGCAAGAGTATCAGGTACAGGTAAAAAGGTTACTTGACATCGTTGTTATTAAAATAGAGTGGCATACTCAAATCTGAATGTGCAACTGAGTTAGATAAATTGAATTACAGATGTTTTACAGTTGTACAGGCTTTAAAATTGTGCATTTAGAATAAACGTATTATTTTTTTTCAAGGAGTTAACAGAGAATAAACTGTAAGAAACAGATGAGCAAATAACAGCAGCAGAGATGTTAATTAGGTAAATAAACTGTGTCCTGAGTAAAACAATTTTAACTAAGGTGGTT
The DNA here is from genome assembly GCA_963556495.2 of Valencia hispanica. Lineage (NCBI taxonomy): Eukaryota > Metazoa > Chordata > Actinopteri > Cyprinodontiformes > Valenciidae > Valencia > Valencia hispanica. The sequence goes on along the minus strand of OY747712.1, from coordinate 54,160,984 downwards.
GCAAAGATAATCCTTACTGTAACATCAATTAGATTCTGGAAAAGCAGGGTCTGAAGAAGTTGTCTAATTCAATTCAAAATACTTTATTGATCCCAGAGGGAAATGAAGTGTTTTGTAGCTAATGCAAGTAGGACTAAAATTCTTAAATACATTAGGTAACTATGTGGGGAACTTATTAGTTTGTTTTGTTTTTGCAAGGTTTTGCAAGGCAATTTTATTTGTATAGCACACTTTCAACAACAAGGTGATTCAAATAGAAGAACCTAATTGCAAACCTAAATGATTGGGATATGATCATCTGGGGGTTGAAGCTGCCTCAGCAGCGACAGCAGCAGGATCCACAGGTTCTGAGGTTATGTCTTATGCATGACCTTTAACCTACTAAGTTTCTTTTCTTGACACTGGAGAAGCAGTTGAAGTTATTGTTTCTTTGTTTCTTGATTTTTAAGGCATGTGCAAGATGCCTTAAAAAAGGGGGGGAATTGGATTTGATAGTAATTGGACCAGATTTTTAAGGGATTATGAAGAGAATTGTAAATTGCAAGTAATTGAGTTCCTTGTGAATCATAACTCTGTCATAAATTAATGAGGGTTTTTACTACCTGGACTTGACATCTGACTTCATATTCCATTTCGGTTTGGGTTCAGACTTGTAGTACATATTGTGTCTGGGAACTTTAAAAAGTTTTAATTTGATCTGAAAACCTTCTTTACTTCTTGCTAGGAGTAGTTGATTCTTGGGATTTTTTACTCTCACAAGTTGGAATGGTTGGTTGTTTTTTTTCTTGGCATGGATTTAGTACAGATTGATTTGGAGACATTTACCTTATTTGTAATCTAGCTTCAGTTGATGAGGTTTGGCTCATTAACCAGGTTGTGAGTTGTTTAGAATTGCTTTTGCACACAGTTGCATCAGGTTGATCTGAAACCATACTCAGAGGGTGTGGGTTCCACTTAATCACTTGTCACAATCATCCTATTCATCTTTTGTGAATTGGCTCACCTATGTTTGAACATCAATGCTCTAATACCTAATTAGCTTAGCTCCCAAGGGTCGCATTGGGAGGTTCTCACTGAAGGACCTTCTGAGGAGTGACCACTCTCTCCTTTCTGAGGAAGGACTGATCGGTGGCTACGGGTCACTGGATGCTGGCGGAGGCTGACTTCTAGGCAACAGACAACAAACAGCGCAAGGGAAGAGTATACATTTCAACACCTAGTGTTGATGTAATACCCTCTGAAGTGTACTGGAAGATGCTACATAATTTCTCCTGTGTTCTGTGTTTTATCTAGAACATCCTGACCGATGACGAGACCTGTGGATGGCCGCCTCTGGGGCGAGGGGCTGTTGAGATGACATTTTGCCCACAAGAAAATGGCGTAAGAAGACCCCGTGGGTTTTCGGTCTCAATGCACAGGAGTCTCAGCAAAGTCATCGGGAAGGATCTAATATTTGTCACTGTGAGCTAATTCCATGGCCAAGCATGTCTCATGTCTGATTGTAATTTGTGTTTTGAACATTGTCTTTTTTTTTTTGATCAACCTACCAACCTTTTAGGGAGATTTCTGATAGCACTTTTAAATTTTCCTTTATATTTATGGGATTATTTAAGTTAATAAAGCAGGGAATTGTGGTGGAAAATTGTTATGCAATTAGGAATTAAGTGTATATTCTCTGTTTAGTGAATGCATCTAAGGAAATGACAAGCTTATTGTTCCAGCTTAATGTTATGAGAAAGATATATGTGTCAGGTCATCAGAGAGACAGACGCCGGGGCAGTAAGATAACAGTCTGGCCTTCGGATGAGCTGCTTTATGCGTTGATATAAGACTCGCATGAAGCAGTTCTCTGGAGGCGGGGCGTGAACGTTGGAGAGGACATCTACAGAGATAAACAATGATTGCTGAATACTATTTAAGCAGTTAGTTAGAAAGGTTGGTTAGGGTGATGCACGAGTAACTCTGTCCCCTCCGTGTCTGGCCAGACATGTTTGAATTAAATACTTAAACGCCTTCTTGGACTCAAGTCTTCTTTATAATGGAAACCCTGAGATACTATTTTTTGCCATTACACTACCGAGCGATGTGCAGTGCAGCCGTTAAAGTCGGCTATGAGTACTGTTACCGGCTAGTTATGCGTCACCAACCCCCGCTCCTCCTGTCAGCAGCGACGCAAGATATTCCTCAGCCTTCCTCGGGCATTGGAAGGTTTCCATCGCGCCAGTCTTGGACTTGATCTTGAGTGTCGCTGGGTAGATTAGGAAGAACTCGATGCCTCTGGCCCTGGCTTTATCCATGGCCGGGAAGAAGGCCAAACGACGTCTCAGTGTGTGGGCACTGTAATCCGGTGAAAATCGTAGTTTCCGACCGGCGACAACAGGGGGATTTTTCCTTGCAGCAGCGAGAATGTCCTGTCTGACCGTGTACCGGAGACAACAGAAAATTAGAGTACGGCCCGTCACGTTTGTGGCTCCGGTACCGTAGATGCGGTGCGCCCTCATAATCTCACCCTGGAGGTTGCTGAGAGAGGGAAACCACTTAGGCAGGTTTTGAGTATGGACCTGAATGGCATTAGATCCCTCCTTCCCCTCTGGCAGTCCATTAATCCTCACATTACAGCGTCTGCTTCGGTCCTCCATGTCTGCTAACTTAACTCGCATCGCCTCCAGACCGGTGTCATGCTCCACTAGCTTGTTGGTGTTAGCTCCCATGTTAGCTTGCAGTGCGCATACCTCGTTTCAGATTTCTCAGATTTCCTTCCTTTGCGATGTAAAGTCCGCTCGAATACCAGACACCTCACATTGAAGATTGTCGAGGCGTGCATCAAAGCCAGCAAGACGGGTGTCCATACTGGCAATATGGGCGTCTATTTTTCCCAGCACGCCGTCCACGCTGGATAGCTTGGCTAGCACAGTGTCCATTTTAGCTTCCAAGTCCGTCATTGCACCTTTTCCCGATCTCAAAATTACCATTAGGCGAAGTCTGTCCGGTATAAAACGTCGAGGCTAACCCCTCCTTTCCACCGGACGCGTAAGCAGCACGTTACAGGAGCAGCACGTCATACGCAGCTGATAGCCACCACTGTAGTCAATAGAGCCCTTTCCACCAGAGGCGAAAGCAGCACGAGTCTGCCGCGTCTGAGGAGCGACATGTCGCAGCACTTTTCTAAATATACGCGGCAGTCCTATTTTCTACGCAGTACGCCTCTGAAACACGTAAATTTCTACATTTTGGATAGGGGAGACAGGAAATATACGGCTCGGCACCGGACATTTTCAAAATAAAAGAAACGTGCTGCTTTGCGGTTGCTTTACTTAAAAGAAAGTCACTACCTGTGCGGCCCGGTGAGAAGTCAGTACCTCGCGGGAGGGTCTCATTTGTGTGTCATCACACAAATGAGCGATTTTGGATATTGCCTGACATAACATAAACTTATTGGCGAATATAAAACGCACATAACATAAAATACCAATATTTTTAACATAAAATACTTTTGGAGCCATGTTGTTGTCTTTTCCTGGTTATTATTGTCATAGACGTTTATATATGTCTATGGTTGTTGTGTTTACTGACGAAACCACGCGTGATTTTGCTAATGTCGCGTGATTTCGTGCTCTCGGTGACAGCTGCTTCCCTGCTGCTATGCGTCTCATATGCACCCGGTGGAAAGGGCCAAGCAGCAGAATACACAAGTGAAACGTGCTGCTCCTGTAACGTGCCGCTTATGCGTTTGGTGGAAAGGAGGGGTCAGTATTCAACAGAAAATTGACTAGCTGTCCAAAAAAAAAGAAAAGTCACTCAACGGTCTTAATAAACAAAATTGTAAGCGACGGGTTGAGGAGCTGAAATGTAAGCAGCCATCTTGAGCAGCCGCTCCCGGATTCCTCCACAGCATTACTTTATTAAAAGTAATTGATGGTGCAACATTAGTTTCAACACAATAACTATCCTTTTTGAATGAAAAAAAATACAAAAACCCCAAGTTTCTTTGTGAATGAGGGAAATGTTTACAATTCTTCTTTCAGTTGGCTGACTGGCAGTGTACAGCAACAGGTGGAGGAGGGGAAGTATATAGTCTATGCTCCACAGAGCCAGAGAAAACCCTGGTATTAAGAAAAAACACCAAATGTGATTCTTTTTTAAACTTCATAGATAATAAACATAACAATTTGTTTCTATACCTTTTCTACCTCCACTCACCTTCTTTCTTTTACTTCGAATTTAGATAATGAAGAAAACATTGCCAAAACAAGGATATTCCTTCACAGTAAAAAAGGACACAGGTACGTGCCCATGGGAGCCAGTTTAGTTTGAAAAAATAACGCAGTGTTCAACAGCGACTCTGTGCTACTATAATTAGGAACCGACAAGGTTATTCCGTGTGTGCTTGCATGAGTGTGTGTTTTATAAATTAGGTCCTGGGGAGATTGGGGTTAGAACGGATGGTGGTGGGGGGGGGGGGGTTGCGGTTACTCTCCCTGTGGGATACATTCTGCCTGATTTTAATTTCCAACAAATTAAAATGGTTAGAAAACAGATTTTTAAATTGGGGCCATAAAGGATGGACTGATCCTAATAAAATGGGTAACAAATTAAACCTTGAAGTGAAATACGCCTGTATCGGCCTGGCCACTTCTCACTGTTACTTTGGATAGACTTCAAAGTTCTGCTGCTGGTCTATAAAGCTCTGAATGGTTTAGGACCAAAATGTATCAGTGATCTCCTGACCCAGTATGAATCTACCCGACCCCTCAGGTCATCTGGATCTGGTCTTTTATCAGTTCCCAGAGTCAGAACCAGACATGGAGAAGCTGCTTCAACTTCTATGCTCCACATGTCTGGAGCAAACTACCAGAAAGCCTCAGATCAGCTGAAACACTGTTTATTTAAATCCAGGTTAAAGACCCACCTGTTCTCAGCTGCTTTTGATTAGGTTTTTATTCTAATTTTTAAATCTGGGGAAGTTGTGTGGCGCAGTGGTGTAGGACAGGCGCCCCATGTTCAGAGGCCTTAGCCCTCGATGCAGCTGTTCGACTCCGGCCCGAGGACATTTGCCGAGTGTCTCTACCCCCACTTCTCTCCCCTTTCTGTAACCTGTCCACTGTAAATAAAGGCCACCGTGGTTACAAAACCTTTTAAAAAAAGTTTTAAATCTTCATGGTTTCTTTTAAGATAGATTTTTTTTTTGGTTCATTTTAAATCATGGTTTTTATTCCTGTACTTTTGCTTTTTCTGCACCCTGCTTAAATGCTTTTGATGTGTTAATTAAAGCACTTTGAAATGTCTTGTAACATGAATTGTGCTATACAAATAAACTTGCCTTGCCTTGTACTGCAAGACAAGTCACAGGACTACTAACGAGTGGTATGTTTTATTTACTGAACTGCTCTTCCACTACTTTTTCTTATGTATTTATTAGTGGCATTTAGTACATATAATAAGAAATTCAAATTCAAAAATAGTTTATTGATCCCAGAATGAAATTAAGTGTTGTTGTAGCTCATATAATTAATTCTTTAAGCAGTTGTTGTAGATCATGATGGCTGTGGGCAGGAAGGATTTTCTGTTGCGGTCTGTGTTGCAGCGAAACTGAAGAAGCCTCCGACTGAAGACACTCTGTTGTTCTAGGATAGTCTCATGAAGAGGATGCTCAGGGTTGTCCCTAAATTTTTTTTATTTTTATGAAGAATCCTTCTTTGCATCATCATCTCAAGTTGTTCCATAGTTGTCCCCAGAACAGAACCAGAATCTTCTTTATCAGGTTGGTGAGCTTTCTTAAATCCCTGGCTCTGATGCTGCTACCCCAACAGATGATGGCTGAAGAGATCACACTATCCACAACAGACTTAGAGGAGATATGCAGCATCTTGCTGCAAACCTTGAAGGACTTAAGCTTCCTCAAGAAGTACAGTCTACTCTGTCCCTTCTTGTAGATGGTTTCACTATTCAGTCTACAGCCCAGTCTGTTTTCTAGGTGAACATTCAATTCAGTTTATTTATATAGTGCCAATTCACAACAGATGTCATCTCAGGGTATTTATAGTCTCCAACCACTTCCACTTCCTCACCCATGATGGAAACTGTGTTTGACTTATCCATGTTTCTTCAGAAATCTACAATCATCTCCTTTGTTTTGTTCAAATTCAAGGTAAGATGATTGTTTCCACAACATGTGACAAAGCAGTCCACCAGCTCTCTGTATTCAGCTTCTTGTCCATCTCTGATACACTCGACAATTGCTGAGTCATCTGAGTATTTGGTAAATGGCCTGTACTTGTGCAGCACTTTATTTAGTCCTTGTGAACCTCAATGCGCTTCACACTACATTCAGTCTTTCACGCATTCAAGTACAGATTCACACACTAGTGATGGCAAGCTGCATTGTAGCCCCAGCTGCCCTGGGGCACACTGACAGAAGTGAAGCTGCCGAACATTGGCGCCACTGGGCCCTCTGACCACGACCAGTATGTAGAGGGGTGAAGTGTCTTGCCCAAGGACACAACAACTGAGATTAACCGGCAACCCTCTGGTTACAAGACAAACTCCTCACTCATGAGCCACAGTCACCCCTATTTCTGCAGATGACATGTGTCTGATTTGTGGAGAAATCAAAGAACACAACACTGGGACCTTCTCCTGGCCCAAGCTAAGGTTGAAGAGGTGCTGCAGAATCCCACAGAGCTGCTCTGCACAGGCCTTGAGGACTCTGGGGCTGACACCATCTGGAATTTCAGCCTCTTTCTTCCCAGCTGCCTCTTCACCTGACTTCTAGAGACAGACAAGTGGGAGGCGTAGGCAAAGGGGGGTAGCAGCATCTCCTGACTTGGTTGAAGACATACTTGTGGAAACAGAAGAGTCCATGACTGAAGTGAAGGATAAAACATCCGAGGTGTGACAGGAAAGCTGTGGGTCAGAGGAAGGTGGGATGTCTGTTTGGCTGGGCACAGGAGAGGAGGATGCTGAGATTGTTCCAGAACTGAACCTGTTGAAGAATGCATTCAGTTCATTGGCTCTGTCCAAACTTCCGTCTATGCAAGCCTTCCTGTGCTTAAAGCCTGTGTTCTTTTCCATTCCTGACCAGACATCTCTGATATTGTCCCTCTTTAGCTTGTTCTCCAGCTTCTTCCTGTATGCCTCTTTGCTTTCTCTGATCTTGACCTTAAGTTGCTTCTGTATACTCATCAATGATTCCCTGACTCCCTGAGGGTTCTTTTTTTCTTGTTTAGCAGTTCCATCAGGTCAATGATGATCCAGGGTTTGTCATTAGGGAAGATTCTCATTGTTCTGGTGGGGATGATGTTGTCCACACAGAAGTTTATATAGTCATTCTTCGTTCCTGACCAGAGATCTCTGATATTGTTCCTTTCCTTAGTTTGTTCTCCAGCTTCTTCCTGTATGCCTCACGTTGGTGTAGATATTCAGTCATCCAGGACAGGACAGGACAGAGTTAAAATAAAGGCAACTGGACTTTTCTTGTCTTCAATACAAGAAAAGTCCAGTTGCCTTCATTTAAACTCTCAAGAATTCCTGAATGCCTCCTTGCTGTCTCTGATCTTAATCTTAAGTTGCTTCTCTATACTCAATAATTCCCTTTCTCCCTCCCTGATGGCTCTTTATTTCTTGTTTACAGTTCCTTCAGGTCACTGGTGATCCAGGCTTTATGTCAGAGGTTGCCTCTGAACAAGTGGTTTATATTCTGAGCAGAGTAAAGCAAGATTGTGATCTTATTGTCCAAGAGGAGGTCTTGGTTTGGACATGTATGCATCCTTTACATTTGCATAAAACAAATCCAAGTTCTTGTTTTCTCTTGTGGAGCAGCTGACAAACTGTTGGAAATGTAGACGAGATATAGCCACAAATGCATTGGGGTGCTGGGTCTGTAGCTTAGCGACAACGGAACTGATGATATCATATGCATTGTCGGCAACGGCTGAAGGTGAAATGTAAACAGCAGCCAAAAATAACACCGGTGAACTCTCTTGTTAAATATTATGGATGGAAACTCACTGCCAAGAGTTCAATGTCTGGGCTGCAGAGATGACACTTCACAGTAACATGTCCAGGATGACACCATCTGTTGTCAGACCTCTGTCTGCTCGTATAGTCAGGAAGCCTGGCAGAGAGACGTTGGAGCTAGGGATAAGATACTCTGGCGGAGTCCTTGTAAGGGCTTGAAGTTAATCCATTTTGTTAGGCAGTGATCTCACGTTGCCCATTATGATCGATGAAAGAGATGGTTTGAACTTTCTCCTTCTCGGTCTCCTTTTTGCTCCTGCTCTACAGCCACGCCTCCTGTTTCTCAACTCATCAGGGATTTGTGGCTTCAGTTGAGGTACTATTTCAGTTTTTGCAATGTTAATCAGCTGCTCCCAGCTGTAAACCACCTTGTTGCCATGGTTACGCATCATAAGTTATCAAAAAGTGAACATTAACAGCAGAAATCCTTCCATCTTCACAGCACCAAAAACTGGAAAGTATACAGGTCCAAAAAATGCAATCTTCCTTAACAAAAAGAAAACAGAGGAAGCAACGTCTGAAAAAACAAAACTCAATATTTGGCCAACAGAGCCACTCCAACATGCAGCCACCCAGAGCAGCGCAATTCCATAAAAAGAAAAAGGGTGCATGTCAAATAAGGCAAGGCAAGGACATTGTATTTGTATAGCACACTTTCAACAACAAGGTAATTCAAGGTGCTTTACATGATTAAGTGGTAGAATAAAAATAGCAGTAAAACACAGACAAAGCATTTAAAGTAAAAACAGCAATAAGGCAAGAAGCACACACAGATTCATCAAAGCATTACAAAGCATATAATGTGAAAACAGCAGTAAAAAAAGAAGAATACACAAAACATGATACAACTAAGCATTAAACAAAGGCAACTCTAAACAGAAACGTTTTTAGTTGTGATTTAAAAGAACTCAGTGTTTCAGCAGCTTTGTAGTTTTCTGGAAGTTTGTTCCAGATTAGAGGAGTATAGAAACTGAAAGCTGCTTCTCCATGTTTGGTTCTAATTCTAGGGATGTTGAGTAGACTGAAATTAGAGGACCTGAGTAGTCTGGGGGGTTGGTATAGTAACAGCAGGTCTTCAACATATTTTGGTGCTAAGCCATTCAGTGATTTATAAACTAATAGAAGTATTTAGACGTCTATTCTCTGAGCTACAGGGAGCCAGTGTAAGGACTTTAGAACTGGGGTGATGTGCTCTACTTTCCTGGTTCTAGTGAGGAACACGAGCAGCAGCGTTCTGGATCAGCTGCAGCTGTCTGATTGACTTTTTAGGCAGATCTGTGAAGACGCTGTTGCAGTAAATAAGGTATGGACTGAAAAAAACAAAAACAACCGAAATCTTTTAGGGGTAAACAATGATAAAAAAAGACATTTTGTTGTTGCCTCAGTGAACACAATAGATCTCATTCTCAAAATGTCAGTAGTGGGGTACAAAACTACAAGTACAGCTCCAATATTAGCATACCATGAAACTGTTTAATATTTTCTGTCCATATCATTTCAGACAATGACATTCATAAATTATAGAAATTCATTACACATAGAGGGAAAAATTTCAAACCTTTTTTTCTTGTAATCTTGATGATTAAGCCTTATAGAGAATTTAAACAAAAAAATTCAGAGAATGTACTTTAACTGTAAAATAGAATCAGTTAAAACAGTATTATATAACCAAAAATGTCAGTAAACTCTGAAAAGTAAGTCCATTTCTAAGCACTCAGTTCTTGGCTGGGGCTTCTTTTGCATGAATTACTCCATCAATGCAGCGTGGCATGGCGATGATCAACCTGTGGTTCTGATGAGGCGCTGGCCAGGTGGTTTAACAGGCACTTAGAAGTGTTTTTAAATATCCTGGTAGATGGCTGTGTTGACTCTGGACAGAAAACACAGTGGACCGACACCAGCAGATAACCTTTCATCCCAAATTATTACTGACTGTGGAAACTTCACACTGGATCAAGCAGATCAGATTCCGGCCCTCTCCACTCTTCCTCCAGACTCTAGGATCTTGATTTCCAATTGAAATGCACTGTAAAAGAGGACTGTGGACCACAGAGCAACAATCCAATTATTTTTACTCTCAGCCGAGATAAGACACATTTGATGTTTCTGGTTTAGGGGTAACTTGAAGAGAAGAATGCATTGTTTAGAGCCTATGTGTAATATTCATCTGTGCTCTTGACTCCTGCCTCAGTTCTCCCCTAAATTACTAACTGGAGTTTGTCTGACAATCCACTGAAGGCTCCAGTTATCCCTAATGCTGGTGCACCATTTTCTACAACACTTTTTCTTTCGACTCAATCTTCTATGAATATGCTTGTGTGTGACACCATGATTTTTTTCAATATTTAATTTCTTCACAATTTTGAAACTTGTTGAGCTGTATTTGATTTTCAAAGGTAACACACAAAAAACAATGATGCAACAGTTTTTTTTTTTGTGTTTTTTTTTTACGGAAGCTGCATGCTGATTTCCATGAAGTTAAAGAAATTACATGAGCCAGACAGAGGTGAGATGTGGGCTAGTAAGGTGCTTCCGGTATATTTCAAAATAAAACCCTCGTTTCATTAGTTCTGGCTTTTTTTATTATTAATGACGGGGACATTGGTTTGCAGTGTATGATAGTTCACATAATTTTTTACATGTACATTTTTAAACGTATTATGTCAAATTTTGTCTAACTATTGCTTTCACTCTCTGCTTTCCAGTGATGTTCCACATTTGAACCACAGTCAGTGTAAATGAGGTATTAGTCAGGGTGAAGGGAATTAGAAAAAGTTCCAAGCTTGCTTTAATTTTGAATGCTTTGCACAATTTATAGTGAGCATATCTTTGCAGAACCAGTGAGTGAAAAGTCACACAGCCACTCTGTGCCATTCTTCTGTGGTGGCTCAGACATGTGAAACGGTCGGTCAGCTTCAACCCCCCCAGGCCGAATCCCACATGACACACACTGAGACCTGAACAACACGCCTAAATTATATCTCCAAAGTTTTTCTGAAAGAGGTTGCTGTAAAAAGTCCAACACCCCAACATCTGTTCACACTCAGTTGAGTAGAGATCTGAAGAAGTATATTCTTGCAGGCATATTGTGGTAAACCACAAAAATGACAAATTACTATATTTCTGTTGTGTCCTTTTTGGTGCTCTGAGCTCATCAATGTATTGTCAAGTAATCTTTCCTCACCTGTTATCTCACATTTTTCCTTCTTTGTCCGTGCCCTACATTCTAAACATCGACTCATTTTTAATCTGGAGTCCTATTCCAGATTTTGGAAAGGTCAGTCAGATGCTCCCACACAAAAATCTTTCCAACTGCCATGGTTACAAACCAAGACAGATAGTAAAAAATACTAGAATTACAAGAATAAATCCCTTAAAGCACTGTCCTCAAACAGCTTAGAGTTCAGTTATTTTTAGGGGAAAAAGCTACAGATGCTGTGATGGACTGGTGACTTGTCCTGGGTGTACCCGACCTCTCACCCCATGACTGCTGGAGATAAGCACCAGTTCCCCCGCAACCCTGCATAGGATGGATGGGTACAGAAAATGGATGGATGGAAAAGCTCAAGATGCTGTCACACTGTTTCCTATCCTGCCATGTATTCTGGCCTTCTGTAAAATATATGTCCAAAAATAAAGAACTAAACAACATTTGTTCAGTTGTGTCATAGAATAATGTGTGCCACTTTTGATGGACCCATTTTCTGAATAGTGGGTGTGTTTTCGATCAGTGTTTAAATGCCATAGTTCTGCTGTACCATGATGGGCTATGTTACTTTTCTGTGACATCACTGTCTCAGCCTTAATTTAGGAAATAATTTAAAATGATCAAAAAGTTCTTCCAAGTGTTTTTTTAATGTATCTAAAAACGTGATGCTTTATATGGTGATCAAACAGTTTGCTACGAAGTTAAATGAGTTGAAAGTTGATTAGAGAGCATTATTATCCCATTGTCTTAATTTTCCAACACCATGAACATGAAACACGATTGTGTGATGGGGTGTTAATAGAAGATATGAGTAAAATAAAAAGAAAGGCCAAATCTAAATGGCGCTACTTATACAGTAAAACTTGTCCACCACATGAATATGTCAGCATTTACATGTTTATTTATTTATTCTTTTTTTTTTTGCTTGTTAAGAAAATATATTGGTAACATCAAACTACACATCATAATGTTCGGTGTGTGTTTGTTTGCTTATCCTTTACATTTTTCAAAGGGAGGGTAATATTGATATCAAATATTCTCCATCCATTATCTGTACCCGCTTGGATGAGAGGCTGGGTTCCAAAATATATTTTTTAACCTGTGGAACAAAGCTGAGTACCCGGGCAGAACCCAAGGACATGCTAAATCCATGCAGAAAGACTTCTGCTAGGGAATGTGATCCCAGAACCTTCTTGTTGCCACACGGCAATGGTAACACCTGCTCCTCAGTGCAAAGGTTAACAAAAAAGTTAGACATTATAGCTTAACAGATAAAGCCATATGCAAACTCAGCTCTTCCAAGTCCCCCTAAAATACCTAGAGTAAGAGTAAAAAACGTTATTTGCCCTAAATTGGCATCAAAGTCATTAGGACTTACTAGAATGAAAAATTATTGTACACAAATGTCAGTGTTAATAATTTGCTACCCATACAGGTAAGAATCACAAACAATAAGAATAAATCCTAAGTGTTAATGTATTCCAACCTCTTTGAAAAAGTATGTTTTACATTCAATTCAGTTTTCAATTAAGTTTATAGCGCCAATTCACAACAGATGTCATCTCAAGGCACTTAACAAGAAGTCATTTCAATACATTTATACAAACATTCCAATCAGTTAAAAAGTTTCCTATTTAAGGAATCCCAACAGATTGCGTCAGTCATTGGCGTGAGGTTGGGCCCCGTTGATGCAGACTTTCCTACCACAGCAATCCTTCAGCAATCCCTCATACTGAGCAAGCATGTAGCGACGGTGGAGAGGAAAAACTCCCCTTTAACAGGAAGAAACCTCCAACAGAACCAGGCTCAGTAGGAGCGGCCATCTACCACGACCGTCTGGGGGTTTGAGAAGACAGAGCAGAACACAGAAGGAACAGAAGATCTGATATAAGAGAACTTTCTATGTTACAGAAAGTAAAAAGTTGATAACAGGACACAGTGGATGTTCAGTTACTGGGAGGATCATCCCAGTCGATGCCCCCCATCCAACAGGGCATTGCAGCCAAGCAGGATACCAGACCAGGTATATCTTCTATGGAGAGAAAAACACTGAGAAAAAACAAAGTTAACAGTCGAAATAACAGAATGTACTGTAATACAACTGGAGAGTAGTAGGAGAAAAGGAAGTAGAAGAGTGAAGAAAATTGGTAAGTCTGTCCTCCAGCAGTCTAAGCCTATAGCAGCATAACTACAGAGATAGCTCAGGATGACCTTAGCCACTCTAACTATAAGCTTTATCAAAAAGGAAAGTTTTAAGCCTGGCCTTAAAAGTAAACAGAGTGTCTGCCTCACGGACTAAAGCTGGGAGCTGGTTCCACAGGAGAGGAGCCTGATAACTAAAAGATCTGCCTCCCATTCTACTTTTAGAAATCCTAGGAACTACAAGTAAACCTGCAGTCTGAGAGCGAAGGGCTCTGTTAGGAACATAAGGAACAATTAGATCTCTGATGTATGATGGAGCTTGATTATTAAGGGCTTTGTATGTAAGAAGAAGGATCTTAAATTCTATTCTGGATTTAACAGGGAGCCAATGAAGGGAAGCTAAAACAGGAGAAATGTGATCTCTCTTTTTAATATTCATCAGAACTCTTGCTGCCACATTTTGGATCAACTGAAGGCTTTTAATGGCATTTTGTGGACTACCTGATAGTAAAGAATTACAGTAGTCCAGCCTTGAGGTAACAAATGCATGGACTAGTTTCTCAGCATCACTCCTGGACAGGATGTTTCTAATTTTAGCAATATTCCGGAGGTGAAGAAGCAAATCCTAGAAACCTGTTTAATATGGGATTTAAATGTCAAGTCTTGGTCAAAAATAACGCCGAGATTCTTTACGTTATTACTGGGGGCCAATTTAATGCCATCCAGATGAAGTGATTGACTAATCAGTTTCTGTTTAAGAACTTCTGGTCCAAAGACAGCAACTTCTGTCTTGTCAGAATTTAAAAGCAAAAATTTTAGATTCATCCATGTTTTTATGTCTTCCAGACATGCCTGTAATCTACCTAACTGACTGGGTTCATCAGGATTTATGGATAAATATAGTTGTGTATCATCTGCATAGCTGTGGAAATTTATCCCATGCTGTCTAATGATTCTACCAATTGGGAGCATATATATGGTGAACAGAATTGGTCCAAGAACAGAACCCTGTGGAACTCCACAAGTAACCCTTGAGAGTGAAGAAGATTTATCATTTAGATGAACAAACTGGAATCTTTCAGACAAATATGATTTAAACCAGCCTAGTGCTGTTCCTTTGATCCCTGCAACATGTTCAAGCCTTTCTAAGAGAATATTATGACCGACTGTGTCAAAAGCAGCACTGAGATCTAACAAAACCAGAACAGACACAAGTCCATTATCTGAGGCCATGAGAATATCATTAGTAACCTTCACCAGTGCTGTTTCAGCGCTATGATGAGCTCAAAGTTCATTCTAATAAATATATATATATATATATATATATATATATATATATATATATAGAATTTTTTTTTTTTTTTGCACAACCGAAATTAATCAAAATCCCCTCCAACAGTTTTGGTTTCCACCGCCAAATATGAACCTACAATAAGTTTGGATCACTATGAGAATCTAATGGGTTGATAACCTGATGGAAAAATACAATGGTTTCTCTGCATCACAGTAAAACCAAATCTACAACATGATCTAAATCATTTAAAACTGAAAAGAGTTATTCTTACAACTTAAATACTGTAACATATTGATTGCTACATGTAAATTAATGTTATCTGTAACATTTATAAACTGTAGTTTTGATACACAGACCTGAGGGAATATAAAATAAACAGACTAAACTAAGCGTTTACTGATCAGAATATGATGCCCTTTTGATGTTCTGTTCTTTATGAAGGAAATAAGAAGCTTAAGTATAAGAAGCATAAATTAGTTTCCAACACACCCCGATTTGGGATGCTCTTAAGAAATTCCTAACAGATCTTCCTGCCGTGTGTTCAGAGCACTCAGGTCTGCTCAGAACAACGTCGAGACTACTCCGATCACAAATCGGGGATATTCAACATGTTTGATTGTCTTGGCCCAATATCATAGCGTGTGTGGTGTGTTGTGAGGACAAATGAGTATGCAGCCCATTTAATGTGACGTGTGGGAGGCAGCGATACATCTTAGAAGCGATAGATAGATAGATAGATAGATAGATAGATAGATAGATAGATAGATATAACCAACTTTATTTTCTAGTTGATGCATTAGATTAAAAAATTAATCATTATTACATTATCATTAAAACTATAGCAAGTTTTCAAGATAATATAGTTTATTTTAAACATTAAATCTGACTCATATGCACCAATCTAGATCATAATAATCAGACTCTGGGATCCATCATTCATCATGCTTTAAAATTGGAATATTCTCCTTTTTATTTGATCTATTTTTACCCAAGATCACTTGATGTTAAGATTGCAGTTCTATCTATCTATCTCTCTCTCTCTCTCTCTCTCCCTGATTTTTTTCGCTGTGTGTACGGTCTGAATTTTAAAATCCTGCCGTGTGAACGAGGCAAAAAAAGAGGAAAGAAAACAGTAGCAGTTGAAGTGTGTTGTTTGGCATCAATAGGGCCTGTTTAGTAAACAAGTCCAGTTAAACCTGAATTTAAAGTTGTTTTGACACCGTTAAGAAGGTAAAATGGACTGTTTTTGATTATTGAATGAATTCACAGTCAGTGAAACTTAACAAATTTCTTTTTGAACCAAATTTTGTAATTTGACAAATCCAAGATCAAACATATCAAAATAATGTAAATCAATATAAAAACTACTGGATTCATCAAGCATGGTAAGACTTTTTCCCCTTTGGAAAATAGAAGGAGGAATAATGTTCACCTCCGGAATATTGCTAAAATGAGAAACATCCTGTCCAGGAGTGATGCTGAGAAACTAGTCCATGCATTTGTTACCTCAAGGCTGGACTACTGTAATTCTTTACTATCAGGTAGTCCACAAAATGCCATTAAAAGCCTTCAGTTGATCCAAAATGTGGCAGCAAGAGTTCTGATGAATATTAAAAAGAGAGATCACATTTCTCCTGTTTTAGCTTCCCTTCATTGGCTCCCTGTTAAATCCAGAATACAATTTAAGATCCTCATTCTTTCATATAAAGCCCTTAATAATCAAGCTCCATCATCCATCAGAGATCAGATTGTTCCATATGTTCCCAACAGAGCAATTCGCTCTCAGACTGCAGGTTTACTTGTAGTCCCTAGGATTTCTAAAAGTAGAATGAGAGGCAGATCTTTTAGTTATCAGGCTCCTCTCCTGTGGAACCAGCTCCCAGCTTTAGTCCGTGAGGCAGACACTCTGTTTACTTTTAAGGCCAGGCTTAAAACTTTCCTTTTTGATAAAGCTTATAGTTAGAGTGGCTAAGGTCATCCTGAGCTATCTCTGTAGTTATGCTGCTATAGGCTTAGACTGCTGGAGGACAGACTTACCACTTTTCTTCACTCTGCTACTTTTCTCTCCTACTACTCTCCAGTTGCGTTATTTGCTGTTATTTCGACTGTTAACTTTGTTTTCTCAGTGTTTTTCTCTCCATAGAAGATATACCTGGGGCCTGTACCATGAAGCCGGATTAGGTGGCTAGCCAGCTATATTTCAGCTTAGTTTCCACCAACCCTGGGTTTTGGCTACAATGAAAGTGGCTCGGCTTTGATCGGTGTTCGTTGCCATGGTATCTTACGCTGCACGGCTAACCTGCTCCGGGGCAGGTTATGTTCTGGATTCAAGATCTCAGACTGAAGTTTGACCAATCAGCTGTGAGCAAAGAAACATATATATGTGACGTAACTAATTCCCAGCGTCTGTTCTCTGTTGCAATGGCTTCACCTTTTCTCCCTAATCCTGTGGACATCTCCGCGCAAATTGTTAGACGAGCACTTCGTAGAGAACGAGTTTTTAGGGACAGACAAAATCCATTTGATTTTCCTGATGCGTACTTGTATGAAAGATACAGATTTTCCGCGGAAGGAATGTCTTATCTCTGTGAGCTTCTTGAGCCGCACACAAAAAATGTGACTCATCGAAGCAATGCCCTGACTGTACAGCACATGCAATCCCATCCATAATCGGCCGCCCCTTGTTGCTCAAAGCCAACTCCTCTGCCACAGTGTAATCTTGAGGAGGTGGCCCTCCCCCAGTTTTCCTTATTTCACATTTTTTTGTGAAAGTGTTTGTGATTAAATGTTCAAAGAAAATAATAAAAGATATGGTAAATACTCACCACTTTGAATTATATTTTTATATTTTGTCTTGATCTGCTGCCAAGACCGTTTGGAGTTGGGGTTGCATCTAAAAATTAATGAATATCAATCTTTCTTAGGATGTGATAGCCTATACTTTCACATTTTACATACATCTACACACATTATATATATATATATATATATATATATATATATATATATATATATATATATATATATATATATATATATATATATATATATATCAACACGAATACATTTTCATTTTAGCATTTAATATATTTTAATATGCTTAGCCTACTTAAATGTGCATTAATTGTTTAACCCACGCATTAACACAATCAGTAATCTTCCTCCACGATTGTTCTCTTGCTTTGGCAGCAGATACAGTGTTACTGCGTGCTTGAAAAATATTTCTAAATTCTTCATATTTCTGGAGAATAATCTCTTGCTCCTCCGTTGAAAAGTAGCTAGCTCTCGCTCTATCCATATCGAACGCGATTGGTTGTTCAGTGTCGTCGTCACTCTTTTATGTGCACGCGCGTGTGGATTAATCATAGCTTAAGGATCAAAGCCTGAGTTGACAGAGAAAGTTGATAACCTGCGTCATGGTACCAATTAAGCCTGATTGCATCGGTTTGGTTTTGTCGATTCAAAACCAATCCTGTAACCCCGAGTTTGTTGAGCCACCTTCATGGTACAGGCCCCTGGTCTGGTATCCTGCTTACCTACAATGCCCTGTTGGACGGGGGGCATCGACTGGGATGATGCTCCCAGTAAATGAACATCCCCCGTGTCCTTTAATCAATTTGTTACTTCTTTAACATAGAAAGTGCTCTTATATCAGATCTTCTGTTCTTTGTGTGTTTCTGCTCTGTTTTCTCAAACCCCCAGACGGTGGTGGAAGATGCCCACTTGTACTGAGCCAGCTTCTGGTTCTGGTTCTGCTGGAGATTTCTTCCTGTTAAAGGAGATTTTTTGCTCTCCACTGTCGCTACATGCTTGCTCAGTATGATGGATTGCTGTGGTTGGAGTCTGCATCAACGAGACGCAACCTCAAGTCAATGATACAAAGATACATCTGCTGGGATTCCTTAAATAGGTAACTAACTAAAACTTTAAACGAACTGGAATGTTTGTATGATTGTATTGAAATGACTAAATAAATGCTAAATGCAATCCCCATACTTTTTCAGACTTTACAGGAAAACATTAAATCTGTTAAAATACATGTCTATATTGCGTTATCACACAAAGGAACAGTATAATGTCAGAGGTTTTTGGCTGAGTCATGCAAATAGAACAGCCCATCTACTAAGTACTAGTATTACTCCTACCTGCAGATATGATGAAAATGTAATGTCCATAGTGTTGACATAGTCTCTCAAGTTAAATAAAGTAAAGTAATTTTACTGTGTTGTATTAACAGTGAAAAAAAAGCCCTTTCAGCATTTCTCAACAAAAGTTCAGATGAAGGTCTGGTCAGATCTAATAATTTAGTTAAATGTGAAGAACCTATTTCTGAACATGCACTGGTAGTTTAGAGACTCTGCTCCTGTGCTCATTCAGAAGCCCCATCCACTTGGACGTGTGTTGCTGAGCAACAACACCAACAGGGCTTTCTTACAAGAAGCAAATCATTTAAGTCTTACAGTGTGGAGGTGGACATCTCCTTCTAAAAGCTGAAGCAAGACAATCATAATGCAAACCATAAGCCAGCACACAAACACAACACTCTCAAAGAGTCGGAAATAGTAAGATTTAGTAAGGTGTTTACATAAAATGTAACAAGGGCTGTCATTACAGTTCTGTTTATGTCTTCATTGCTATATAACCTTCCCAGCTGTTCTACTGGGAGTGAGTGGTGTCTCAAAAAATGTTGATGTTACTTAATTAAGCCATCCATCCATCCATCCAAGGTGTCAAATGTTTTACCTGAACGTTCCTCCTCACCCCACGTTATAACCAAGGGGCACACTCCGCCGGCCAAATGTGAGGCCAATGTGGAAGTGACAAAAATTGCAGTTCCCCCCTCATCCACTAGGAGCTGGCTCCAGAAAGGAGCAAGTGCCCATTGACTCTCATGTTAAAAATGCCAACTTCACAGCAGAAATAAACATGTTTACAGCCAAATTCAAAAAACCATTTTAGGTTTAATAGGTCAAGTTTAACGTCATGACAACTCTAAAGTGTGGTGATTTATTTTTATCTTTATAACTCATCCATTTAGATGTAATTTAAGCTTGAAATTACGAATAATAAGGGCTCCTTTTGATTGACAGGTCTCCAAAGAGCCGTCAGTGCTGGTGGCTAGCAGCTTGCTCCCCCAGCTTGCTCCAGGGAAGGCATTCAGCCTCGGCCTCAAGTTAACAGTCTATGCTATTTCGTTTCTCTGAACTTGACCATCAGTTGCGTCTGCAATGTTTATTCGTGTTCGGATGTTAATCATGCACTTCTTGGACAAAGATGGTTTGCTATGGTATTGATCGCAATAACAGACCGTCCAAGAAGTCTCCATTTGCTCCATTTTCTTCGGTAAGTAAAATTATATTTCTGCTGTGCATTGAAGATAATGATCACATTTAATCTTTACTTTACATACTGATTATTAAAGCCATACTCCGCAACTTTCAAGATATTTGCTCTCTGTTGCCCTCTTCAGGCTTGCCACGCAACATCACTGTCGTAAAATCAAATCTCTCTGTTGCTCATAAGAGGCATGTTTCAGTGCCTGCTTTCCAAATTGCTTGCCCAAACAACAAAGTGCCGTTTCAGTTCGCAATTCAACTGTAACAATCAGGATAATTTAGAGTAAAGACCTCACAGCTAGGTATTCAGTTTGTGGGGGAGGTCGGGGTAAGTGGAAAAACAGTGAGATTAGATACAGAGTGCCACATAGCAAACACCTGCCGACACTAGAATCAGCCTACATCTTTAGGTGTTTTTAGGAAAGAATCTAACAAAAAATATATAAATCACTACCTTGACAAAACCAAAAGAAAAAAGTTTGACTTATATACTGAAATACAGCGACTACGCCGGAGTTTGCAGCTTTATCTACAGGACCGAGTCTTACACGTTAGCATCACATTAGCCTCTAGATGGCTAACAGAGATCGACTCGGTTGTGTAATTCACATTACTAGTGTAATGTACTAGTGTAATGTAATGCATACCTTGCAAACTATGTTCATCCACCTCCACACATTGAATAAATAGCTTTCTCAACACTGTATAACAACATCATGCCAGGCCAAACACTATCACCCCGATGAAATCATTGATCACTTACCTATCCATTAGCAGCACGGCTAACTCGGCGTCCATAGTACATGATGTTCTTTCCAAAAGAACTCTCTAACGAGGAAAAAACGGCCCAATATTTACTCTGGTCTTTGCTCTCTCTATCACGTTCTCTTTTTCTTTTTCTAGCTTCTTCTGATATGGGATTTCTCGGTCTCTTTGGTGGATCAGCTATCTCTACAGTCTAAACAGTGAGGCTGTATGACTCTGCCGTAAAGCAGAACTCAGTCGGTACTTCCGGCGGCGGGTCGCCGTTCAAAAGTTCTATAGTGCAGAAAAAAGCCAAGGACCCCCTGTAAGGTGGTGATAACTGAAATAAACATAATAGATGATACAATTTCACCATAACTTTTGAAAAAAAACATTATATTAAGGTGTAAAAGTTGCGGAGTATGCCTTTAAAACTTGTTTCAATTAAAATTCACATAGTTTTAGTGAAAGTTATGGACCAACAAGTCTTTCTTTTTTTTCTTTTTTTACGTGTCCTGTCTGGCAGTGTGGAGGTCAGAATTGGTGTCTGAGTACCAAGTAAAAGCTCGACAGATTTACTATCACAAGTGGTGTACTACAGCTTTTTCAAAAGTACTCCGCTTGATATATATGTGTAAGAAATCTTTTTTTAGAAATTGCTGTGAGTATTTTTCCCTGATGCGCTAGGGACACAGAGATGGAAAATAAAAGGGAGGAAAGAAAGAAGATCAAGAGAGATAAGACAAAAGGTTAAGAGGGAGAGGGTATGCTGAAGATACAAGAAAGGAAGGGAAAACAAGAAAACACCAGAAAACATCCCAGTCCCCCTCCACACCCGCACGATAGCAGGGAGAGGGAAAAAACAACAACAAAACAAATCAAACAATGCAAAATGAGACCCGTGGGATTATGCGGATCTGAGGGTGGACGTAGAGAGGACATGCCAGGCGGCTAGGGAGCAGATGTCATTGGGAGATAATATACCCCTCCAGCAGGCTGTCCACCGGCGGATCTCCTCATCCAGCTCCTTTGGGAGCGGATGCGTGCGGCCTCTGCCGTCACTCCTCCCTGGATGTGTCTGGCAGAGATTGAGACACTCTGCCAGCTTCTGCCTCTGCTCTGCTCGATCCTCAGCCCACCAGAGCTGATCTGACTGCTGAAGCAGAGAGGACACACCAGGCAGCTAGGGAGTGGATGTGGGGTGTAAGGCGATCCGCTCCTCCAACAGCCGGCGCAGGGGATTTTCCAGCCGAGCCAGCCCGCACCGGTCTTTCCCTCACTCCGCTCTTTGAGCCCCTCTCAGACTGGTCCGAGATGGAGGACGAGGAGGAGCAAGCTGATCAACACCAGTCCACCTACATCATTCCATATTCCACCATCCGCTCTAAATCCGCGCTGCCTATCCGTGGAATATTCAGTCCTGAGGAGTACTGGGAGCAGCAGGTTGCTTTTGCCGGCACCAGGCTGGCCTACTGTGCTCCCGGCACCGGACCCCGATGACATGAGTCCTTCCCACCGCCTCACCGCAGTCAACTGCGCCGTCGAGGCAGGGCCGCTTCTGGGGTGGAGGTGCGAGCTTTCCACTCGCCTCCGGTCCTCCCTGCAGCGATCTGCGCACCAGCTCCGCCCACTCCTCCTGAGCCAGTCAGCCTGTTGAAACCAGCTCCTCCAGTCAGCCTGTCTATTCCTACCAGTGAGTCAGTCCCAGAGCCAGTTGCAGTCCCAGAGCCAGTTCCAGTCCACCAGCAGCAGCACACTCCAATAAACATCCTTACACTTTTCCTCAGCTTCTGCATTTGGGTCCATGCTCCACACACAGCACTACCTGACACAAATAGATATATAAGTACACTAACACGTCACTGAAAAGCTCATGGTGCCTATTATTACTAGATTTAGTAACGGTAACCTATGCCCAAGAATATATCTGTAAACACCCCCTACACCTGTGTGTGTGTGTGTATGAGCATGATGGTGCATATAAGGTTTCTCCATATGAGTGTTCAATAGCTGGTGTGAGGACCCATCGATCTGCCTCCCAGGAATCAACGTAGACATGAAGGAGATCGGAGCCATAGACATCCAAAGGAACCTAGCACAGGAGCCCTAGACAGACCAACGCAGGGCTGACCGCACCCCCAAGAGAGGAGCAGAGGATATCCACAGGGGAACATCCAGCAGCTACAATGCAGGTGCCTGGGGGGCCGTAGCGATGGGCCCACATGCTCTGCTGGCAACCGGCTACGCCAGGGTGGATCCAGCCATGAGGCCTGGGGCCCAAGGGCACCCCACCCCCTGCAGGGACCCGACCAGGGACTTGCCGCCAGGCCACAGGGGCCATGGCCAGCCAATCTCCTACATGTGCCACCCCCACCCCAGGCCAATTCCCACAGCCAACATCCCAATGGCCACACCACACCACACCAATAGCCCCAGCAGACAGTCGCCATTTCCAGGCCAAGACCAGCCTGCACCCGGACACCGAGCTCAACAAGCTCCGGAATCTCACTCCCGCACACTGCAGAGCACCAAGACCAAGCATTCAACCAAGGTCAACCAAACCCACCAATGAACTGACCAAAACATACAGCACAGGACACTAAGTGGAGTCGCCGGACCCGACCCCCGCCAAGCCACCCGACAGCTACAACCAACCAATGCCCAAACCTGGTCCTCCAAAAGAGGCGCCACAGCACAGCAGCCGACTGACACCCTGGTCCACTCTGGCCCAGCCAGGCAGACACCAGGGATGAACCGGCATGCCCCGGACACCGAGAGCCACCAACACACCCGTGGGCAGAGGCATCATGGGAGGGAGTGATTGAGGGGAAATAGGCCCCTCATTTGGTGGGGGGCCTGAAATGCACCAGGTCAGAAGGCAGCCCAAGACCCAACCTGACGGATACACAGGAACACACAGACCCAGTCATGCGTTCCTTCCCTCTTTCACATACTTTCTCACTTGCATACCAAGACACACAAGAAAGGACACTGTACACCCTCTCATACTCCCCCATACACACTCTATACTCCCAGCTCCAGGTACTGATACCCCAGCAGAGCAACCAGCCCCTGGACCCAGGAGGTGGTCACCTGTCTGCTTGGAGACAGACGGACCCCAACCCCAGAAGGTGTGAAAAGACCCCTAGCCTCCCTCCTCCCGCTCAAATATGGTGTTGATGCGCATTGTTATAATGTGCATTTAAAACGGGGGGGGGGACAGCCAAACATCCCCCCACCCCAAGCCCTCAGTGTCTATATGCAGTTTAACGGTTGGCACCGGCACCAGAGGTGAAGCTAATTGAACAGCTCCTCTGGATGCCGAAAAGTCTGCCCACCCCAAAGTCCCTACATGTGGGTCTCATGAGAATGTATTATAAGTGAGAGTGTCTAAGTTGTACAGTAAAATTGGGACCCAGGCAGCCACGGGGTAGAGGAGATGGAAATCCATCCCTGCACGCCAGTGACATGCCTACACCCAAAGGCCCTACATGAGTGCTGGAGTGATGGAGCGGGCAGACAGAGGTCAGTGGTGTAGTTCAATTCAATTCAATTTCACTTCAGTTTATTTATATAGCGCCAATTCACAACAGATGTCATCTCAAGGCACTTAACAAGAAGTCATTTCAATACATTTACGCAAACATTCCAATCAGTTAAAAGTTTCCCATTTAAGGAATCCCAGCAGATCGCGTCAGTCATTGGAGTGAGGTTAGGCAGACTTTCCAACCACAGCAATCCTTCAGCAATCCCTAATACTGATCAAGCATGTAGAGACGTTGGAGAGGAAAAACTCCCCTTTAACAGGAAGAAACCTCCAACAGAACCAGGCTCAGTAGGAGCGGCCATCTGCCACGACCGTCTGGGGGTTTGAGAAGACAGAAAGTACTCCTATATCAGATCTTCTGTTCCTTCTGTGTCTCTGCTCTATGTTACGGAAAGTAAAAAGTTGATAACAGGACACAGTGGATGTTCAGCCATTGGGAGCACCATCCCAGTCGATGCACCCCGTCCAACAGGGTATTGCAGCCAAGCAGGATACCAGACCAGGTATATCTTCTATGGAGAGAAAAACACTGAGAGAACACAAAGTTAACAGTCGAAATAACAGAATATACTGTAATACAACTGGAGAGTCGTAGGAGAAAAGGAAGTAGCTGAGTGAAGAAAAGTGGTAAGTCTGTCCTCCAGCAGTCTAAGCGTATAGCAGCATAACTAAAGAGATAGCTCAGGATGACCTAAGCCACTCTAACTATAAGCTTTATCAAAAAGGAAAGTTTTAAGCCTGGCCTTAAAAGTAAACAGAGTGTCTGCCTCACGGACTAAAGCTGGGAGCTGGTTCCACAGGAGAGGAGCCTGATAACTAAAATATCTGCCTCCCATTCTACTTTTAGAAATCCTAGGAACTACAAGTAAACCTGCAGTCTGAGAGCGAAGTGGTCTGTTGGGAACATATGGAACAATCTGATCTCTGATGTATGATGGAGCTTGATTATTAAGGGCTTTGTATCAGTGGCGGCTGGTGAAAAATATTCTTGGTGGGGCTGTGCTTTTTTGCTTTTTTTAAAATCAAACTTGTGCTTTCTGAGCTTTGTGCACAACTCCACTATTTCCTGAACTAAGTACAGCTCTTTTATTTCCTGTCTTACATCATTGGACAAACTGATTAATCCAGGTGTGTCTGACCATTGTTGTTGTTACTACTGAGGTCAGACACACCTGGATTGATCAGTTTGTCCAATACAGACAGGAAAAAAAGGGCAGTACTTAGTTCAGGAAGTAGCCTAGTGGAGCTGTGCATATAGCTTATCAAGTCATTTTCAATATTCATCCGAAAACAACTGAACATAAATGGCTCGATACCAGTACTATGTGAAATACTGATTATTTTAATGCCAATGTTAACAACTTGAGGCATTCTTATTCCAAACATAGATACAATATTGCACAAACAAGTTTAGAACCAAACTGGAAACAAATAACTTATTAGGTTTACACATAAAACTTACACACAAAGCTGTTAACTCTTACAGCAGCGCCCCCTTCTGGCAGAGAAATCACACTGCCAATGTCACCACCAGGTATCTTCCCGGTCCTCACACCAGCCTTGGGGCGATTTCTCTATCGCCCTTCATGAGTCCGAATCAACAACGCTGATTGGATAAATTCCTGTTGCAGTGTGCGAATTTCTTGTCGGTAATTGGCTGGCTGCTGCACTGCCTGGGGCGATCTTTCTGTCGCCCCAGCCGATCAGCAGCGGGAGCTTTTCCTCCAAAAATGATATATATTTTTATATATGATACTTTGTTACGAATTTAAACACAGAATTAACTTAGAATGTGTGATTATTATTTTAAAAAAAGTAAAATAACAATCAAAAACACTTGGGAAACACTGGGGGGGGGCGACGCCCTATCGCCCTCTATTGGCCAGCCGCCACTGCTTTGTATGTAAGAAGAAGGATCTTAAATTCTATTCTGGATTTAACAGGGAGCCAATGAAGGGAAGCTAAAACAGGAGAAATGTGATCTCTCTTTTTAATATTCATCAGAACTCCTGCTGCCGCATTTTGGATCAACTGAAGGCTTTTAATGGCATTTTGTGGACTTCCTGATAGTAAAGAATTACAGTAGTCCAGCCTTGAGGTAACAAATGCATGGACTAGCATCTCAGCATCACTCCTGGACAGGATGTTTCTAATTTTAGCAATATTCCGGAGGTGAAAGAAAGAAATCCTAGAAACCTGTTTAAAATGGGATTTAAATGTCAAGTCTTGGTCAAAAATAACGCTGAGGTTCTTTACGTCCATCCGAATGAAGTGATTGACTAATCAGTTTCTGTTATTTCGACTGTTAACTTTGTTTTCTCTCAGTGTTTTTCTCTCCATAGAAGATATACCTGGTCTGGTATCCTGCTTGGCTGCAATGCCCTGTTGGACGGGGGGCATCGACTGGGATGATCCCCCCAGTAACTGAACATCCACTGTGTCCGGTTATTAACTTTTTACTTTCTGTAACATAGAAAGTTCTCTTATATCAGATCTTCTGTTCCTTCTGTGTTTCTGCTCTGTCTTCTCAAACCCCCAGACGGTCGTGGTGGATGGCCGCTCCTACTGAGCCTGGTTCTGTTGGAGGTTTCTTCCTGTTATAGGGGAGTTTTTCCTCTCCACCGTCGCTACATGCTTGCTCAGTATGAGGGATTGCTGAAGGATTGCTGTGGTTGGAAAGTCTGCATCAACGGGGTCCAACCTCACGCCAATGACTGACGCAATCTGCTGGGATTCCTTAAATAGGAAACTTTTTAACTGATTGGAATGTTTGTATAAATGTATTGAAATGACTTCTTGTTAAGTGCCTTGAGATGACATCTGTTGTGAATTGGTGCTATATAAATAAACTGAATTGAATTGAATTGAATTTAAGAACTGCTGGTCCAAAGACAGCAGCTTCTGTCTTGTCAGAATTTAAAAGCAAAAAGTTTAAGGTCATCCAATTTTTTTATGTCTTCCAGACATGCCTGTAATCTACATAACTGACTAGGTTCATCAGGATTTATGGATAAATATAGGTGTGTATCATCGGCATAGCTGTGGAAATTTATCCCATGCTGTCTAATGATTCTACTGATTGGGAGCATATATATGGTGAAAAGAATTGGTCCAAGCACAGAACCCTGTGGAACTCCACAAGTAACCCTTGAGAGTGAAGAAGATTTATCATTTAGATGAACAAACTGGAATCAATCAGACAAATATGATTTAAACCAGCCAAAAGCTGTTGCTTTGATCCCTGCAACATGTTCAAGCCTTTCTAAGAGAATATTATGATTGACTGTGTCAAAAGCAGCACTGAGATCTAACAAAACCAGAACAGACACAAGTCCATTATCTGAGGCCATGAGAATATCATTAGTAACCCTCACCAGTGCTGTTTCAGTGCTATGATGAGCTCTAAAACCTGACTGAAATTCTTTAAACAGCTCGTTACTGTTAAGATGCTCATAGACTTGATTAGCAAAAAGTTTCTCAAGGACTTTGGATTTGAAAGGAAGGTTAGATATAGGTTTGTAATTCACTAAGTCATCTTGATCAACGGAAGGTTTCTTGAGTAAAGGTTTAATTACAGCTATGTTAAATTCCTGTGGTACGTATCCTTTTACTAAGGATAGATTCATCATATCCAAAATGGGGCCAGGGACCAAATGGAACACTTCTTTAAATAATTTGGTTGGGATTGGGTCCAACATACAAGTTGAAGGTTTAGATGAGGCTAATATTTTTGATAATTCCAAAAGCTCGACTGAATCAAAAGAGCCTAAGCACAAATGAGGTTCTACAGTTCTTTCCGATGCTGCGTCATTTACTGATGAAGAAGTAATCATGTTTGGGAGGATGCCAATGATTTTATTTTTAATAGAATTAATTTTATTTATTAAGAATCCCCTAAAATCATCAGCTGGGGGAATAGTTGGGTCAACAGAGCTATGACTCTGTGTAAGTTTGGCAACTGTACTGAAAAGAAACCTAGGATTGTTTTTATTCGCCTCTATTAATGATGAAAAATATGATGTTCTAGCTTGTCGAAGGGTCTTTTTATACAGCAGTAGACTGTTAGGTACCTACGCTCGGGTCCTGTTTGTGGACTTCAGCTCTGCATTCAACACCATCGTCCCAGAGCTCCTCCATCAAAAAATGTCCCAGCTCACCGTGCCTCCCTCCACCTGTCAGTGGATTACCAGTTTCCTGACTGACAGGGGGCAGCAGGTGAAACTGGGTAACTTCACATCCAGCTCCCGGTCCCTCACCATCGGCGCCCCCCAGGGATGCGTTCTCTCCCCACTGCTCTTCTCACTTTACACCACTGACTGCACGTCAAGGGACCCTTCTGTGAAACTCTTGAAGTTTGCAGATGACACCACCATCATTGGACTCATCC
This sequence comes from Valencia hispanica, assembly GCA_963556495.2. NCBI lineage: Eukaryota > Metazoa > Chordata > Actinopteri > Cyprinodontiformes > Valenciidae > Valencia > Valencia hispanica. The sequence goes on along the minus strand of OY747712.1, from coordinate 54,132,310 downwards.
GTGACGGTGACGAGTCTGCATACAGAGGGGAAGTGGAACAGCTGGTCCTCTGGTGCAGTCAGAACCACCTGAAGCTAAACCCGCTCAAAACTGTGGAGATGACAGTGAACTTCAGGAAGAGACCCCCATCAACATCTCCTCTCATAATCATCAACAGGCCAGTCCCCACAGTGGAGTCTTTCAGGTTCCTCGGATCCACCATCACACGGGACCTGAAGTGGACCTCCCACATTAACTATATAAGAAAGAAGGCCCAGCAAAGGCTGTACTTTCTGCGTCAGCTCAGAAAGTTCAACCTGCCTCAGGAACTGCTGACCATCTTCTACACAGCAATAGTCCAGTCTGTCCTGACCTCATCCATCTCTGTCTGGTTCGGATCCGCCACCAGAAAAGATAAGGACAGACTGCAGAGAACAGTCAGGTCCTCAGAGAGGATCATAGGTACTGATCTTCCCTCCATTCAGGACCTGTACCAGTCCAGGGTCAAGAAGCGGGCCAGAAAAATCACCACAGACCCCTCACACCCTGGCCACAATCTGTTTAGGCTCCTCCCGTCAGGCCGGCGTTACAGAGCGTTGTACGCCAAAACCACTCGACACAAGAACAGTTTTTTCCCCCAGGCTGTTGCTCTGATGAACTCTGTGTAGACACAGAGTGTGATCCATTCACATAACAATAAACTATAACTCTGCACTGCTGTACATACTCACTGTAAAATAACCCCGGTTTGGTGTATATATTATCCTTTATTATTTATTTGTATTTATTTCTTTATTTCACTTATTTAAGTTCTGTACTGGAGAGAAAAGTTGCCGGAGTCAAATTCCTTGTATGTGTCATACTTGGCCATTAAAGCTGATTCTGATTCTGATTCTGATTCTGATTCCAGGTTAACTAGGAATCCTCTAGGCGTGCAGAGCGCCATTTTCTCTCCAACTTCCTAGTATTCTGCTTTAAAGTATGCAACTCTGCGTTAAACCAAGGAGTAAGCCTCTTTTTGGCTAGCCACTTTCTTTTTTAAGGGGGCTACACTATCTAATGCCAAACGCAATGAGGAAGTAACGCTGTGAACCAGACCATCAATTTCTGAAGGGTTAGAGATGGAATTGGTGCCATCCACTGTGTTACTCTGAGACACTGAGGAAAGTAAGAATGGAACAGATTCTTTAAAAATTGTTACAGCATTGTCTGATAAAGCTCTACTATAATGAAATTTTCTTTCAGATTTAAGATGGTCAGTTAAAGTAAATTCAAAAGTTATCAAGAAGTGGTCAGACAGGACCGGGTTATGTGGGTGGACTGTTATTTCCTCACACTCAATACCGTATGTCAGTACAAGGTCCAAAGTGTGTTTACCCAAGTGGGTCTATCCCTGTACTTTTTGAGTAAAGCCAATTGAGTCTAAAATAGCATTAAAGGCTGCATTTAGGCTATCACTTTCAGTATCCACATGAATATTAAAGTCCCCCACTATAATAACCCTATCAGTATTTAATACTAAATCAGCCAAAAAATGTGAGATCTGATCCAAGAATTGAGAGTAAGGGCCTGGTGGACGATACAAAACCACAAACAAAAACAGTCTTAATGTTTTGCAACTTGGATGAGGAAAATTAAGGGTTAGATGTTCAAAAGAACTGTAGCTGTCAATTGGTCTGGGACTAATTAGTAAATCAGAACGAAAATAGGTTGCAACTCCTCCTCCTCGCCCAGTACTTATAGGAATGTGAAAATTTAAATGACTGGAAGGAGTTGACTTATTTATACTGACATAATCCTTCTGCTGCAACCAGGTTTCTGTGGACAAAGCAAATCAACGTGAGTATCACAAATCAAGTCATTTACTAACAAAGTCTTTGAGGAGAGAGATCTTATGTTTAATAAACCATATTTAATAGATTTATTTTTCTGTTCAGTCAAAGTTGTATGTATTTTTATGAGATTTCCATAATTTGCTTTTGTTGTCTTAACTTTTAATCCCTTTAATTCTGGCCGTGGGCAAGACACTGTTTCTATAGGGTAATGGGTGGGTAACAGTACAGGAGCAGCAGAGAGATGTGTTAAACTACGACTCTTCTTCCTGGTCTGGACCCTGGGTTGTCAGTGTTTTGGAGGACTAATAAATTCGGCCATATTCCTAGAAAGAAGAGCTGCTCCATCCAAAGTGGGATGAATGCCGTCTCTCCGGATCAGACCAGGTTTTCCCCAAAATGTTCGCAAGTTATCAATGTAGCCCACATCGTTTGCAGGACACCACCCAGACAACCATTGATGGAATGACAGCATGCGGCTAAACATGTCGTCACTTGTCCGATCGGGCAGGGGACCAGAAAATATTACCGAGTCGGACATTCTTTTGGCAAACTTACACACCGAAGCAACACTAATTTTAGTGACCTCCGATTGGCGTAACCGGGTGTAATTACCGCCAGCGTGAATAACAATCTTACTGTATTTACGCTTATCTTGTGTCGTGCTACCAGCTGATTCGACGGGGTAAGCCATATTGCGTCATTTCCTGTTGTCACTGTTGTGCTCCCTGTAAACTGTTTGGTGTTCAGAGTCTCTTGAATTGATCTTATTTTCTCTCTGCTGAGCCCTTTCTAAGTTATTTTAACACACAAGCACACTAAAACACACGTTTTGTGGTGGTGTACTTTATGTTTTGGGAACTCCCTGTGTTTCACACAGCTTTTCTTGGGGTGGTAAGGTCTCGCTAGCTCAGTTAGCTTAGCTTCATTGCGGCTATGGCTACTCTTCTCTCTCCTGTCTCTAACTCTTCTCTTCTCTCTTGCTCTCTCTGTCAGATGTTTAGTTACTTCCCTGCCTCCTTTAGTGATAATGGTAACTGTAATAAATGTAATATTTTTGTAGTTTTGGAGGCGAGGGTATCAGAATTAGAAGCACGGCTCCGCGCTGTTGAAAAACCAGCAGATAGCCGAAGCCCATTAGCCAGCACGGAGCCAACAAGGATAGATCCCCTAGCTGTCCTCCGGTATCCTACCTGAAACTGCTGGCTAAAGATAAGCGTAAATACAGTAAGATTGTTATTCACGCTGGCGGTAATGACACCCGGTTACGCCAATCGGAGGTCACTAAAGTTAGTGTTGCTTCGGTGTGTAAGTTTGCCAAAACAATGTCAGACTCGGTAATTTTTTCTGGTCTCCTGCCTGATCGGACCAGTGACGACATGTTTAGCTGCATGCTGTCATTCCATCAATGGTTGTCTGGGTGGTGTCCTGCAAACGATGTGGGCTACATTGATAACTGGAGAACTTTTTGGGGAAAACCTGGTCTGATCCGGAGAGACGGCATCCATCCCACTTTGGATGGAGCAGCTCTTCTTTCTAGGAATATGTCCGAATTTATTAGTCCTCCAAAACACTGACAACCCAGGGTCCAGACCAGGAAGCAGAGTCGTAATTTAACCCACCTCTCTGCTGCTTCTGTACTGTTACCCCCCCATTACTCTATAGAAACAGTGTCTTGCCCACGGCCAAAATTAAATGGATTAAAAGTTAACCCAACAAAAGCAATTTATGGAAGTCTCATAAAAATAAATACAACTTTGACTGAACAGAAAAATAAATATATTAAATGTGGTTTATTAAACATAAGATCTCTCTCCTCAAAGACTTTGTTAGTAAATGACTTGATTTGTGATAATCACATTGATTTCCTTTGTCTCACAGAAACCTGGTTGCAGAAGGAGGATTATGTCAGTATAAATGAGTCAACTCCTTCCAGTCATTTAAATTTTCACATTCCTAGAAATACTGGGCGAGGAAGAGGAGTTGCAACCATTTTTCGTTCTGATTTACTAATTAGTCCCAGACCAATTGATAGCTACAGTTCTTTTGAACATCTAACCCTTAATTTTCCTCATCCAAGTTGCAAAACATTAAGACCATTTTTGTTTGTGGTTTTGTATCGTCCACCAGGCCCTTACTCTCAATTCTTGGATCAGATCTCACATTTTTTATCTGATTTAGTATTAAATACTGATAGGGTTATTATAGTGGGGGACTTTAATATTCATGTGGATACTGAAAGTGATAGCCTAAATGCAGCCTTTAGTGCTATTTTAGACTCAATTGGCTTTACTCAAAAAGTACAGGGATCGACCCACTCGGGTAAACACACTTTGGACCTTGTACTGACGTACGGTATTGAGTGTGAGGAAATAACAGTCCACCCACATAACCCGGTCCTGTCTGACCAATTCTTAATAACTTTTGAATTTACTTTAACTGACCATATTAAATCTGAAAGAAAATTTCATTATAGTAGAGCTTTATCAGACAATGCTGTAACAATTTTTAAAGAATCTGTTCCATTCTTACTTTCCTTAGTGTCTCAGGGTAACACAGTGGATGGCAGCAATTCTATCTCTAACCCTTCAGAAATTGATGATCTGGTTCACAGCGTTACGTCCTTATTGCGTTTGGCATTAGATAGTGTAGCCCCCTTAAAAAAGAAAGTGGCTAGCCATAGGAGGCTGACTCCTTGGTTCAACGCAGAGTTGCGTACTTTAAAGCAGAATACTAGGAAGTGGAGAGAAAATGGCGCTCTACACACCTAGAGGATTCTTTTTTAACCTCGAATAACAGTCTGCTGCTGTATTAAAAGACCCTTCGACAAGCTAGAACAGCAAATTTTTCATCATTATTAGAGGCGAATAAAAACAATCCTAGGTTTCTTTTTTGTGCAGTTGCCAAACTTACACAGAGTCATAGCTCTGTTGAGCCAACTATTCCCCCAGCTTTTAGCAGTGATGATGTTATGGGATTCTTCGTAAATAAAATTAATTCTATTAAAAATAAAATCATTGGCATCCTCCCAAACATGATTACTTCTTCCTCAGTAAATGAGGCAGTATCGGAAAGAACTGTAGATCCTCAGTTGTGCTTAGGCTGTTTTGATTCAGTCGAGCTTTCGGAATTATCAAAAATATTAGCCTCATCTAAACCTTCAACTTGTATGTTGGACCCAATTCCAACCAAATTATTTAAAGAAGTGTTCCATTTGGTTCCTGGCCCCATTTTGGATATGATGAATCTATCCTTAGTAAACGGATACGTACCACAGGAATTTAAAATAGCTGTAATTAAACCTTTACTCAAGAAACCTTCCCTTGATCAAGATGACTTAGTGAATTACAGACCTATATCGAACCTTCCTTTCTTATCCAAAGTCCTTGAGAAACTTTTTGCTAATCAAGTCTATGAGCATCTTAACAGTAACGAGCTGTTTAAAGAATTTCAGTCAGGTTTTACAGCTCATCATAGCACTGAAACAGCACTGTTGAAGGTTACTAATGATATTCTCATGGCCTCAGATAATGGACTTGTGTCTGTTCTGGTTTTGTTAGATCTCAGTGCTGCTTTTGACACAGTCGATCATAATATTCTCTTAGAAAGGCTTGAACATGTTGCAGGGATCAAAGGAACAGCACTAGGCTGGTTTAAATCATATTTGTCTGATAGATTCCAGTTTGTTCATCTAAATGATAAATCTTCTTCACTCTCAAGAGTTACTTGTTGAGTTCCACAGGGTTCTGTGTTTGGACCAATTCTGTTCACCATATAAATGCTCCCAATTGGTCGAATCATTAGACAGCATGGGATAAATTTCCACAACTATGCAGATGATACACAACTATATTTATCCATAAATCCTGATGAACCCAGTCAGGTAGGTAGATTACAGGCATGTCTGGAAGACATAAAAACATGGATGACCCTAAACTTTTTGCTTTTAAATTCTGACAAAACAGATGTTGCTGTCTTTGGACCAGAAGTTCTTAAACAGAAACTGATTAGTCAATCACTTCATCTGGATGGCATTAAATTGGCCCCCAGCAATAACGTAAAGAACCTGGGCTTTCTTTTTGACCGAGACTTGACATTTAAATCCCATATTAAACAGGTTTCTAGGATTTCTTTCTTTCACCTCCGGAATATTGCTAAAATGAGAAACATCCTGTCCAGGAGTGATGCTGAGAAACTAGTCCATGCATTTGTTACCTCAAGGCTGGACTACTGTAATTCTTTACTATCAGGTAGTCCACAAAATGCCATTAAAAGCCTTCAGTTGATCCAAAATGCGGCAGCAAGAGTTCTGATGAATATTAAAAAGAGAGATCACATTTCTCCTGTTTTAGCTTCCCTTCATTGGCTCCCTGTTAAATCCAGAATAGAATTTAAGATCCTTCTTCTTACATACAAAGCCCTTAATAATCAAGCTCCATCATACATCAGAGATCTAATTGTTCCTTATGTTCCTAACAGAGCCCTTCGCTCTCAGACTGCAGGTTTACTTGTAATTCCTAGGATTTCTAAAAGTAGAATGGGACGCAGATCTTTTAGTTATCAGGCTCCTCTCCTGTGGAACCAGCTCCCAGCTTTAGTCCGTGAGGCAGACACTCTGTTTACTTTTAAGGCCAGGCTTAAAACTTTCCTTTTTGACAAAGCTTATAGTTAGAGTGGCTAAGGTCATCCTGAGCTATCTCTGTAGTTATGCTGCTATAGGCTTAGACTGCTGGAGGACAGACTTACCAATTTTCTTCACTCTGCTACTTCCTTTTCTCCTACTACTCTCCAGTTGTATTACAGTACATTCTGTTATTTCGACTGTTAACTTTGTTTTCTCTCAGTGTTTTTCTCTCCATAGAAGATATACCTGGTCTGGTATCCTGCTTGGCTGCAATGCCCTGTTGGACGGGGGGCATCGACTGGGATGATCCCCCCAGTAACTGAACATCCACTGTGTCCGGTTATTAACTTTTTACTTTCTGTAACATAGAAAGTTCTCTTATATCAGATTTTCTGTTCCTTCTGTGTTTCTGCTCTGTCTTCTCAAACCCCCAGACGGTCGTGGCAGATGGCCGCTCCTACTGAGCCTGGTTCTGTTGGAGGTTTCTTCCTGTTATAGGGGAGTTTTTCCTCTCCACCGTCGCTACATGCTTGCTCAGTATGAGGGATTGCTGAAGGATTGCTGTGGTTGGAAAGTCTGCATCAACGGGGTCCAACCTCACGCCAATGACTGACGCAATCTGCTGGGATTCCTTAAATAGGAAACTTTTTAACTGATTGGAATGTTTGTATAAATGTATTGAAATGACTTCTTGTTAAGTGCCTTGAGATGACATCTGTTGTGAATTGGTGCTATATAAATAAACTGAATTGAATTGAATTGAATTTAAGAACTGCTGGTCCAAAGACAGCAGCTTCTGTCTTGTCAGAATTTAAAAGCAAAAAGTTTAAGGTCATCCAATTTTTTTATGTCTTCCAGACATGCCTGTAATCTACATAACTGACTAGGTTCATCAGGATTTATGGATAAATATAGGTGTGTATCATCGGCATAGCTGTGGAAATTTATCCCATGCTGTCTAATGATTCTACTGATTGGGAGCATATGTATGGTGAAAAGAATTGGTCCAAGCACAGAACCCTGTGGAACTCCACAAGTAACCCTTGAGAGTGAAGAAGATTTATCATTTAGATGAACAAACTGGAATCAATCAGACAAATATGATTTAAACCAGCCAAAAGCTGTTGCTTTGATCCCTGCAACATGTTCAAGCCTTTCTAAGAGAATATTATGATTGACTGTGTCAAAACCAGCACTGAGATCTAACAAAACCAGAACAGACACAAGTCCATTATCTGAGGCCATGAGAATATCATTAGTAACCCTCACCAGTGCTGTTTCAGTGCTATGATGAGCTCTAAAACCTGACTGAAATTCTTTAAACAGCTCGTTACTGTTAAGATGCTCATAGACTTGATTAGCAAAAAGTTTCTCAAGGACTTTGGATTTGAAAGGAAGGTTAGATATAGGTCTGTAATTCACTAAGTCATCTTGATCAACGGAAGGTTTCTTGAGTAAAGGTTTAATTACAGCTATGTTAAATTCCTGTGGTACGTATCCTTTTACTAAGGATAGATTCATCATATCCAAAATGGGGCCAGGGACCAAATGGAACACTTCTTTAAATAATTTGGTTGGGATTGGGTCCAACATACAAGTTGAAGGTTTAGATGAGGCTAATATTTTTGATAATTCCAAAAGCTCGACTGAATCAAAAGAGCCTAAGCACAAATGAGGTTCTACAGTTCTTTCCGATGCTGCGTCATTTACTGATGAAGAAGTAATCATGTTTGGGAGGATGCCAATGATTTTATTTTTAATAGAATTAATTTTATTTATTAAGAATCCCCTAAAATCATCAGCTGGGGGAATAGTTGGGTCAACAGAGCTATGACTCTGTGTAAGTTTGGCAACTGTACTGAAAAGAAACCTAGGATTGTTTTTATTCGCCTCTATTAATGATGAAAAATATGATGTTCTAGCTTGTCGAAGGGTCTTTTTATACAGCAGTAGACTGTTAGGTACCTACGCTCGGGTCCTGTTTGTGGACTTCAGCTCTGCATTCAACACCATCGTCCCAGAGCTCCTCCATCAAAAAATGTCCCAGCTCACCGTGCCTCCCTCCACCTGTCAGTGGATTACCAGTTTCCTGACTGACAGGGGGCAGCAGGTGAAACTGGGTAACTTCACATCCAGCTCCCGGTCCCTCACCATCGGCGCCCCCCAGGGATGCGTTCTCTCCCCACTGCTCTTCTCACTTTACACCACTGACTGCACGTCAAGGGACCCTTCTGTGAAACTCTTGAAGTTTGCAGATGACACCACCATCATTGGACTCATCCGTGACGGTGACGAGTCTGCATACAGAGGGGAAGTGGAACAGCTGGTCCTCTGGTGCAGTCAGAACCACCTGAAGCTAAACCCGCTCAAAACTGTGGAGATGACAGTGAACTTCAGGAAGAGACCCCCATCAACATCTCCTCTCATAATCATCAACAGGCCAGTCCCCACAGTGGAGTCTTTCAGGTTCCTCGGATCCACCATCACACGGGACCTGAAGTGGACCTCCCACATTAACTATATAAGAAAGAAGGCCCAGCAAAGGCTGTACTTTCTGCGTCAGCTCAGAAAGTTCAACCTGCCTCAGGAACTGCTGACCATCTTCTACACAGCAATAGTCCAGTCTGTCCTGACCTCATCCATCTCTGTCTGGTTCGGATCCGCCACCAGAAAAGATAAGGACAGACTGCAGAGAACAGTCAGGTCCTCAGAGAGGATCATAGGTACTGATCTTCCCTCCATTCAGGACCTGTACCAGTCCAGGGTCAAGAAGCGGGCCAGAAAAATCACCACAGACCCCTCACACCCTGGCCACAATCTGTTTAGGCTCCTCCCGTCAGGCCGGCGTTACAGAGCGTTGTACGCCAAAACCACTCGACACAAGAACAGTTTTTTCCCCCAGGCTGTTGCTCTGATGAACTCTGTGTAGACACAGAGTGTGATCCATTCACATAACAATAAACTATAACTCTGCACTGCTGTACATACTCACTGTAAAATAACCCCGGTTTGGTGTATATATTATCCTTTATTATTTATTTGTATTTATTTCTTTATTTCACTTATTTAAGTTCTGTACTGGAGAGAAAAGTTGCCGGAGTCAAATTCCTTGTATGTGTCATACTTGGCCATTAAAGCTGATTCTGATTCTGATTCTGATTCTGATTCCAGGTTAACTAGGAATCCTCTAGGCGTGCAGAGCGCCATTTTCTCTCCAACTTCCTAGTATTCTGCTTTAAAGTATGCAACTCTGCGTTAAACCAAGGAGTAAGCCTCTTTTTGGCTAGCCACTTTCTTTTTTAAGGGGGCTACACTATCTAATGCCAAACGCAATGAGGAAGTAACGCTGTGAACCAGACCATCAATTTCTGAAGGGTTAGAGATGGAATTGGTGCCATCCACTGTGTTACTCTGAGACACTGAGGAAAGTAAGAATGGAACAGATTCTTTAAAAATTGTTACAGCATTGTCTGATAAAGCTCTACTATAATGAAATTTTCTTTCAGATTTAAGATGGTCAGTTAAAGTAAATTCAAAAGTTATCAAGAAGTGGTCAGACAGGACCGGGTTATGTGGGTGGACTGTTATTTCCTCACACTCAATACCGTATGTCAGTACAAGGTCCAAAGTGTGTTTACCCAAGTGGGTCTATCCCTGTACTTTTTGAGTAAAGCCAATTGAGTCTAAAATAGCATTAAAGGCTGCATTTAGGCTATCACTTTCAGTATCCACATGAATATTAAAGTCCCCCACTATAATAACCCTATCAGTATTTAATACTAAATCAGCCAAAAAATGTGAGATCTGATCCAAGAATTGAGAGTAAGGGCCTGGTGGACGATACAAAACCACAAACAAAAACAGTCTTAATGTTTTGCAACTTGGATGAGGAAAATTAAGGGTTAGATGTTCAAAAGAACTGTAGCTGTCAATTGGTCTGGGACTAATTAGTAAATCAGAACGAAAATAGGTTGCAACTCCTCCTCCTCGCCCAGTACTTATAGGAATGTGAAAATTTAAATGACTGGAAGGAGTTGACTTATTTATACTGACATAATCCTTCTGCTGCAACCAGGTTTCTGTGGACAAAGCAAATCAACGTGAGTATCACAAATCAAGTCATTTACTAACAAAGTCTTTGAGGAGAGAGATCTTATGTTTAATAAACCATATTTAATAGATTTATTTTTCTGTTCAGTCAAAGTTGTATGTATTTTTATGAGATTTCCATAATTTGCTTTTGTTGTCTTAACTTTTAATCCCTTTAATTCTGGCCGTGGGCAAGACACTGTTTCTATAGGGTAATGGGTGGGTAACAGTACAGGAGCAGCAGAGAGATGTGTTAAACTACGACTCTTCTTCCTGGTCTGGACCCTGGGTTGTCAGTGTTTTGGAGGACTAATAAATTCGGCCATATTCCTAGAAAGAAGAGCTGCTCCATCCAAAGTGGGATGAATGCCGTCTCTCCGGATCAGACCAGGTTTTCCCCAAAATGTTCGCAAGTTATCAATGTAGCCCACATCGTTTGCAGGACACCACCCAGACAACCATTGATGGAATGACAGCATGCGGCTAAACATGTCGTCACTGGTCCGATCGGGCAGGGGACCAGAAAATATTACCGAGTCGGACATTCTTTTGGCAAACTTACACACCGAAGCAACACTAATTTTAGTGACCTCCGATTGGCGTAACCGGGTGTCATTACCGCCAGCGTGAATAACAATCTTACTGTATTTACGCTTATCTTGTGTCGTGCTACCAGCTGATTCGACGGGGGTAAGCCATATTGCGTCATTTCCTGTTGTCACTGTTGTGCTCCCTGTAAACTGTTTGGTGTTCAGAGTCTCTTGAATTGATCTTATTTTCTCTCTGCTGAGCCCTTTCTAAGTTATTTTAACACACAAGCACACTAAAACACACGTTTTGTGGTGGTGTACTTTATGTTTTGGGAACTCCCTGTGTTTCACACAGCTTTTCTTGGGGTGGTAAGGTCTCGCTAGCTCAGTTAGCTTAGCTTCATTGCGGCTATGGCTACTCTTCTCTCTCCTGTCTCTAACTCTTCTCTTCTCTCTTGCTCTCTCTGTCAGATGTTTAGTTACTTCCCTGCCTCCTTTAGTGATAATGGTAACTGTAATAAATGTAATATTTTTGTAGTTTTGGAGGCGAGGGTATCAGAATTAGAAGCACGGCTCCGCGCTGTTGAAAAACCAGCAGATAGCCGAAGCCCATTAGCCAGCGCGGAGCCAACAAGGATAGATCCCCTAGCTGTCCTCCGGTATCCTACCTGAAACTGCTGGCTAAAGATAAGCGTAAATACAGTAAGATTGTTATTCACGCTGGCGGTAATGACACCCGGTTACGCCAATCGGAGGTCACTAAAGTTAGTGTTGCTTCGGTGTGTAAGTTTGCCAAAACAATGTCAGACTCGGTAATCTTTTCTGGTCTCCTGCCTGATCAGACCAGTGACGACATGTTTAGCCGCATGCTGTCATTCCATCAATGGTTGTCTGGGTGGTGTCCTGCAAACGATGTGGGCTACATTGATAACTGGAGAACTTTTTGGGGAAAACCTGGTCTGATCCGGAGAGACGGCATCCATCCCACTTTGGATGGAGCAGCTCTTCTTTCTAGGAATATGTCCGAATTTATTAGTCCTCCAAAACACTGACAACCCAGGGTCCAGACCAGGAAGCAGAGTCGTAATTTAACCCACCTCTCTGCTGCTTCTGTACTGTTACCCCCCCATTACTCTATAGAAACAGTGTCTTGCCCACGGCCAAAATTAAATGGATTAAAAGTTAACCCAACAAAAGCAATTTATGGAAGTCTCATAAAAATAAATACAACTTTGACTGAACAGAAAAATAAATCTATTATATGTGGTTTATTAAACATAAGATCTCTCTCCTCAAAGACTTTGTTAGTAAATGACTTGATTTGTGATAATCACATTGATTTCCTTTGTCTCACAGAAACCTGGTTGCAGAAGGAGGATTATGTCAGTATAAATGAGTCAACTCCTTCCAGTCATTTAAATTTTCACATTCCTAGAAATACTGGGCGAGGAGGAGGAGTTGCAACCATTTTTCGTTCTGATTTTTACTAATTAGTCCCAGACCAATTGATAGCTACAGTTCTTTTGAACATCTAACCCTTAATTTTCCTCATCCAAGTTGCAAAACATTAAGACCATTTTTGTTTGTGGTTTTGTATCGTCCACCAGGCCCTTACTCTCAATTCTTGGATCAGATCTCACATTTTTTATCTGATTTAGTATTAAATACTGATAGGGTTATTATAGTGGGGGACTTTAATATTCATGTGGATACTGAAAGTGATAGCCTAAATGCAGCCTTTAGTGCTATTTTAGACTCAATTGGCTTTACTCAAAAAGTACAGGGATCGACCCACTCGGGTAAACACACTTTGGACCTTGTACTGACGTACGGTATTGAGTGTGAGGAAATAACAGTCCACCCACATAACCCGGTCCTGTCTGACCAATTCTTAATAACTTTTGAATTTACTTTAACTGACCATATTAAATCTGAAAGAAAATTTCATTATAGTAGAGCTTTATCAGACAATGCTGTAACAATTTTTAAAGAATCTGTTCCATTCTTACTTTCCTTAGTGTCTCAGGGTAACACAGTGGATGGCAGCAATTCTATCTCTAACCCTTCAGAAATTGATGATCTGGTTCACAGCGTTACGTCCTTATTGCGTTTGGCATTAGATAGTGTAGCCCCCTTAAAAAAGAAAGTGGCTAGCCATAGGAGGCTGACTCCTTGGTTCAACGCAGAGTTGCGTACTTTAAAGCAGAATACTAGGAAGTTGGAGAGAAAATGGCGCTCTACACACCTAGAGGATTCTTTTTTAACCTGGAATAACAGTCTGCTGCTGTATTAAAAGACCCTTCGACAAGCTAGAACAGCAAATTTTTCATCATTATTAGAGGCGAATAAAAACAATCCTAGGTTTCTTTTTTGTGCAGTTGCCAAACTTACACAGAGTCATAGCTCTGTTGAGCCAACTATTCCCCCAGCTTTTAGCAGTGATGATGTTATGGGATTCTTCGTAAATAAAATTAATTCTATTAAAAATAAAATCATTGGCATCCTCCCAAACATGATTACTTCTTCCTCAGTAAATGAGGCAGTATCGGAAAGAACTGTAGATCCTCAGTTGTGCTTAGGCTGTTTTGATTCAGTCGAGCTTTCGGAATTATCAAAAATATTAGCCTCATCTAAACCTTCAACTTGTATGTTGGACCCAATTCCAACCAAATTATTTAAAGAAGTGTTCCATTTGGTTCCTGGCCCCATTTTGGATATGATGAATCTATCCTTAGTAAACGGATACGTACCACAGGAATTTAAAATAGCTGTAATTAAACCTTTACTCAAGAAACCTTCCCTTGATCAAGATGACTTAGTGAATTACAGACCTATATCGAACCTTCCTTTCTTATCCAAAGTCCTTGAGAAACTTTTTGCTAATCAAGTCTATGAGCATCTTAACAGTAACGAGCTGTTTAAAGAATTTCAGTCAGGTTTTACAGCTCATCATAGCACTGAAACAGCACTGTTGAAGGTTACTAATGATATTCTCATGGCCTCAGATAATGGACTTGTGTCTGTTCTGGTTTTGTTAGATCTCAGTGCTGCTTTTGACACAGTCGATCATAATATTCTCTTAGAAAGGCTTGAACATGTTGCAGGGATCAAAGGAACAGCACTAGGCTGGTTTAAATCATATTTGTCTGATAGATTCCAGTTTGTTCATCTAAATGATAAATCTTCTTCACTCTCAAGAGTTACTTGTTGAGTTCCACAGGGTTCTGTGTTTGGACCAATTCTGTTCACCATATAAATGCTCCCAATTGGTCGAATCATTAGACAGCATGGGATAAATTTCCACAACTATGCAGATGATACACAACTATATTTATCCATAAATCCTGATGAACCCAGTCAGGTAGGTAGATTACAGGCATGTCTGGAAGACATAAAAACATGGATGACCCTAAACTTTTTGCTTTTAAATTCTGACAAAACAGATGTTGCTGTCTTTGGACCAGAAGTTCTTAAACAGAAACTGATTAGTCAATCACTTCATCTGGATGGCATTAAATTGGCCCCCAGCAATAACGTAAAGAACCTGGGCTTTCTTTTTGACCGAGACTTGACATTTAAATCCCATATTAAACAGGTTTCTAGGATTTCTTTCTTTCACCTCCGGAATATTGCTAAAATGAGAAACATCCTGTCCAGGAGTGATGCTGAGAAACTAGTCCATGCATTTGTTACCTCAAGGCTGGACTACTGTAATTCTTTACTATCAGGTAGTCCACAAAATGCCATTAAAAGCCTTCAGTTGATCCAAAATGCGGCAGCAAGAGTTCTGATGAATATTAAAAAGAGAGATCACATTTCTCCTGTTTTAGCTTCCCTTCATTGGCTCCCTGTTAAATCCAGAATAGAATTTAAGATCCTTCTTCTTACATACAAAGCCCTTAATAATCAAGCTCCATCATACATCAGAGATCTAATTGTTCCTTATGTTCCTAACAGAGCCCTTCGCTCTCAGACTGCAGGTTTACTTGTAATTCCTAGGATTTCTAAAAGTAGAATGGGACGCAGATCTTTTAGTTATCAGGCTCCTCTCCTGTGGAACCAGCTCCCAGCTTTAGTCCGTGAGGCAGACACTCTGTTTACTTTTAAGGCCAGGCTTAAAACTTTCCTTTTTGACAAAGCTTATAGTTAGAGTGGCTAAGGTCATCCTGAGCTATCTCTGTAGTTATGCTGCTATAGGCTTAGACTGCTGGAGGACAGACTTACCAATTTTCTTCACTCTGCTACTTCCTTTTCTCCTACTACTCTCCAGTTGTATTACAGTACATTCTGTTATTTCGACTGTTAACTTTGTTTTCTCTCAGTGTTTTTCTCTCCATAGAAGATATACCTGGTCTGGTATCCTGCTTGGCTGCAATGCCCTGTTGGACGGGGGGCATCGACTGGGATGATCCCCCCAGTAACTGAACATCCACTGTGTCCTGTTATTAACTTTTTACTTTCTGTAACATAGAACGTTCTCTTATATCAGATCTTCTGTTCCTTCTGTGTTTCTGCTCTGTCTTCTCAAACCCCCAGACAGTCGTGGCAGGTGGCCGCTCCTACTGAGCCTGGTTTTGTTGGAGGTTTCTTCCTGTTAAAGGGGAGTTTTTCCTCTCCACCTTCGCTACATGCTTGCTCAGTATGAGGGATTGCTGAAGGATTGCTGTGGTTGGAAAGTCTGCATCAACGGGGCCCAACCTCACGCCAATGACTGACGCAATCTGCTGGGATTCCTTAAATAGGAAACTTTTTAACTGATTGGAATGTTTGTATAAATGTATTGAAATGACTTCTTGTTAAGTGCCTTGAGGTGACATCTGTTCTGAATTGGCGCTATATAAATAAACTGAATTGAATTGAATTGAATTTTTAGCCAGCAGTTTCAGGTAGGATTTGATGTCGCCCGTTCCGGCCCCTGGCAAACATTTGACTATGGTCAATGGTGTCTCTAATGCAACGTTTCTGACTATGGAGATGCCAATTACCAGGGTCGGCTTCTCAGCGGGTGTGTCGCTGAGCGGGAAAAATCTGTTAGAAACGCGGACCGGTTGGTGGTGGCTCGGGTGGCTGGGTCCTAGAACTATGCTTCCTACGTACAGTCACCCAGCCGGCCTGAGGTCCCAGCTGCGCGGGCACTATCGGAGGACAGCTAGGGGGTTCTATTCTTGTTGGCTCCGCGCTGGCTAATGGGCTCCGGCTATCTGCTGGTTTTTCAACAGCGCGGAGCCGTGCTTCTAATTCTGATACCCTCGCCTCCAAAGCTACAAAAATTTTACATTTTTTTACAGTTACCATTATCACTAAAGGAGGCAGGGAAGTAACTAAACATCTGACAAAGAGAGCAAGAGAGAAGAGAAGAGTTAGAGACAGGAGAAAGAAGAGTAGCCATAGCCGCAATGAAGCTAAGCTAACTGAGCTAGCGAGACCTTACCACCCCAAGAAAAGCTGTTTGAAACACAAGGAGTTCCCAAAACGTAAAGTACACCACCACAAAACGTGTGTTTTAGTGTGCTTGTGTGTTAAAATAACTTAGAAAGGCCTCAGCACAGAGAAAATAAGATCAATTCAAGAGAGTCTGAACACCAAACAGCTTACAGGGAGCACAACAGTGACAACAGGAAATGACGCAATACGGCTTACCCCTGTCGAATGAGAATGACCAGATATTAATAATTGTCAAATTGAGCACCTGTCAGAAAGATCTGCTACCTACTACCTACTGCTACAACAGCAGTTATTAAACCACCGCTAAAAAGAATAAGCTGGACAAAATGTTAATGCAGAACTCCTGCCAGTTTCTAATCTTCCATTCATCAGTAAAATTATTGCAAAAGCTGTTTCAGCACTTAAATAGCTTCATAACAATGACCAACCACTTTGATGTTTTTCAGTCTGGTTTCTGTGCTCACCACAGCACTGAGACTGTCCTCGTCAAAGTATTCAATGACATCTGCATAAATACAGACTGTGGTAGAACCACAGTGCTGGTTCTGTTGGACCTCAGTGCAGCATTTGACACTGTTGATCATGATATATTATTGGAATGACTGGATCGGAGAGCTGGGTCGGACTCTCCGGTACAGTACTTGGCTGGTTCGAGTCTTAGAACAGTTCTAAAGAACAGGGACTTCTTACTGCATACTGCTCTGGCTGCTGAAGGAGGAGCAGCCTCTCCCAACCTCTTCTGATCTCTAGCCTTATTCTCTTTTCTTATTTTCATTTCTTGCTTTTCTTAGCTTTTTTCTTAGTTTTTTTTAGTTTTTCTTCGTTACTTTATACACCCAGCCTCTGGAGGCACTGTATTAGACCGGATCTCTGTTTTGGATTACTTTCTGAAGGACTGTGGATTACCAAAATGGCGTTTAGCCGAGCTGAGGACTTTGAGAAACTGCTTCAGAGAATTGAAATAATGGAGACAAGGTCACTCCATCTTTAGATTAATCTTGATCTAAACACTGGATATGGAAATGAGACAACTTTACAGATGACTACACGCAGGGAGGAATAACCTGGCAGCCCGGTGTTTTCTCGGTCCAACAGTCTCGCACAGAAGCCACAGAACAATGCCACTCCTCCAGCCGAAAGGCGTTTAACGGGTAGAACACCCCATTCCCAATTCGATGTAGACTGGCCGGCTTTAAAGCGCGTTGAATCTACACCTGCTTTCTCTGCTCCCAGGAAGAAGAAACGAAATAACCCACAACCCAAAACAAGATATATCACTTCACCTGAAATACAGCTGAGAAACAGATTCACAGCCCTCATTTCCTCAAAAGACAACGCAACCCCTGGGACCAGTCAAGGCCACCAGGAGAAATCCATCCACACAAAGCAGACATATAAGAAAGTAAGACCCCACCCCCAAAAGTTCTCATCATACATAATGGATCAATTAATAGAATCGAAGATTTTTGTAGAACCTTCTCTGATCTGCTACAGAGACTTCGTAGACTTAACATAAACATCTTTATCAGTAGACCAGTCCCTGAAAGAAATAATGAAAGGTACAGTAGACTTTGCATGCTCCATAAATGGCTGAAGAGAAAATCTGTTGAAAAATCAATCCCATTTATTAATAACTTTAAAATATTTGGATGTGCAAAGCACTTGTTCAGGTCAAATTAACGTTCAATCTTAATAGAGCTGGACTGAGACTCTTGACTTCAAATATTTTCTGTTATCTGAACAAACACTAGATAAAACACCCAAGAAGAGTTGAAGCACAGTCTTTGGATGCTATCAGAGAAAAAACAAAAAATGAAGATAACATCATCCGCCCAGAGAGCTGCAAGGACAGAGAACAGACATTTCCAGCAGAGAGTAAAGATGTGCACTGCTCTGCAAAGTGTTCTTCAAGTATCCCAATGTCATCAGACTCATCGACACCTAATGACTCTCCGTTTAGAGATTTCTCAGACAGACTGAAAGCACAAATTAGAATTGGGTCACAACTAACACCAGAACTTGGACTACATCAGGCCTCTGGGACCAACACTGGATGTACTCTGCCCATGCCCGAACTGGTAATTACGAACATCTGATGTGCAAGGGACCCGGACAGCCATCCCACTCCCACCGTCTCCCAGAAGTTGTCCGGCCACCCCGAAAAAATCATTTAAGTCATTATTAGCAAAACAAAACAAAAAATGAAAGCCAAACGCACTTATAAGAAAACAAATCTCAAATTGATCACCTGTCAGAAGGTTCAGCTACGGATTATAAAATCACTTAAGTTAGCTTTAGGTCTCTATCAGGAAAGTCACTACTAATCAATGAATTCATCACTGAACATAAAATACATTCCCTTTTTTTTATCTGAAACCTGGCTAGATGTAAATAATGAAACATCTGTATTGATAGAATCTACTCCTCCAAATTATAATTTTTTAAAGTGAGAGCAGGAAACACAGAGGAGGTGGAGGCGTAGTCACAATTTTTCACAACTCAATGAACTTTAAAAAGGTATCCCTGGGCATATTTGACTCTTTTGAATACCTAGCCACCCAGATAAATGAGCCTAAAAAAGCTCTATTTCTAAGTTTATATAAACCCCCCAACCTTAACTCTAACTTCTTTAATGATTTCAGTGACCTTCCGTCCATAATATGTGTCGATTATGACCAATTAATCATAGTGGGGGACTTCAACATCCATACTGACAACCCCCAGGATAGACTAGCCAAGACATTACTTGACACTCTTCGCAACTTCAGCCTGACCCATAATGTCAAACAACCAACACACAGTAGAGGAAACAATCTGGACTTAATTATCAGCAAAGGTTTAAATATATCTGACATCTAGGTTATTGATATTGCACTATCTGACCATTTCTTTGTTTTCTTTGAAAGTACCAACTCTGTTAAAATATCTAACCACAGTGAGATAACTGTAAAAAATCGTTTTCTCGGGGACAGTTCAGTTGAAACCTTTAAAAGTATTTACCCTTCCACCACATCCCCCTCATCTCCCAACTCCAACTCAGTGAAGAAGCTGGTAGATAATTTCCTCGTGAAAATCTCAGACATCATTGATTCCATTGCTTGGACTAAAGTG
This sequence comes from Valencia hispanica, assembly GCA_963556495.2. Lineage (NCBI taxonomy): Eukaryota > Metazoa > Chordata > Actinopteri > Cyprinodontiformes > Valenciidae > Valencia > Valencia hispanica. The sequence continues at coordinate 54,112,700 of OY747712.1, read as the reverse complement.
AAAGTAGTCTCAGGTAGAAATAAGTCTCCACGGACCAGCGATCCACTGGTATGTAGTGCATATAGGGAGTGTCGACGAGCCGAGAGAAAATTGAGGAAAACTTGACTCCAGGTTAGCTGTAAGATCTACAAAGAGAGACTGAACAGATATGAGTTATCTTTAAAAGATGCTAGGGAATCTTTATTGTCTGAAATCATTAGCAGAAACATTAATAATGCACAGACCATGTTTGCAACAGTGGAAAGACTAACTAATCCTCCAGTGACAGTAGCCCCCGAACTAAATTTTAGGTGTATTGGACTCAGACCTGAACCTCCAGAGTCACATAAAGGCAATAACAAGGTCAGCCTTCTATCAACGGAAGAACATTTCTAGGATTAAAGGACTGATGTTGCAACAGGACCTTAAAAAACTCATCCATGCGTTTATCTTTTGTCAGATTGATTACTGCAACAGCGTCTTCACAGGTCTGCCTAAAAAGTCAATCAGACAGCTCCAGGTGATCCAGAATGCTGCTGCTCGCGTCCTCACTACAACCCGGAAAGTTGAGCACATCACCCCAGTTCTAAAGTCCCTCCCTGTGTGCTCCCTGTAGCTCGGAGAATAGACTTCAAAATACTTTTACTAGTTTAGAAATAACTGAATGGCTTAGCACCAAAGTATGTTAAAGATCTGTTGTCACCATACCAACCCCCCAGACCATTCAGGTTCTCTAATTCCAGTCTACTCAACATCCCTACGATCAGAACCAAACATGGGGAGGCAGCTTTCAGTTTCTATGCTACCCTTATCTGGAACAAACTTCCAGACCACTGCAAAGCTGCTGAAACACTGAGCTCCTTTAAATCAAAGCTAAAAACTCATCTGTTTAGAGCTGCGTTTGAGTAAGTGTAAGGCATATTTATATTCACAACAGATATCATCTCAAGGCATTTTACAAGAAAGTCATTTCAATACAAACCTTCCAATTAGTTTAAAGTTTAAGTTAGTTTCCTATTTAAGGAATCCTAGCAGACTGCATCGAGTCATTGACCAGCAGTTGCTCCCTGTTCATACAGACTCCAACCAGAGCAATCCCTCATACTGAGCTAGCATGTAATGGAGGAAAAAAAACCTTTAACAGGAAGAAACCTCCAGCAGAACCAGAACCTGGCTCAGTACGAGCGGCCATCTGTAACGACCATCAGGGGGTTTGAGAAGACGGTTTTGCTATTAAAATGCCTTGAGATGGTATTTATTTGGCTTTATATAAATCAGCTGAACTGAATTGAACAGAATCATCAGTCCATTTAGTCATATGAGGATTTGTGAGATCTTAAAATGGCATATCTGATGGGGATGTTTGAGGTCATCAAATGTCAAATGCACATAAAAGAAGAGTATACACTAGGGATGAGAGATGATTCCCACATACTGACACAAAGTGACTCGGCGTACTTCTATTATCCAAGTTTTGTTTGGAAGTAAACTGATTAGATTAAATTGAGTGAACTACATCTTTACTGAATGAAAAAGCTCTCATACTGTACCAATGAACCACTGGATGAGTAAGAATAACCAAAAAAGCTTTAGCAATTATTACAAAATATAAAGTAAAAATACTAAAATCCAGATATGAATTCTTGGAATCCAATGGTTAACCGTGAAGCTTACGCAATCACAGCGCAATGAATAGTAACATTTCACTTTCTTTAATTTAGAAGGTACTCTAACATCAGCTCTTTTTTTTTTTTTTTTTTTTTGTCCTGTTTGGCAATGTGGAGCTCAGAATTTGTGTCCGAGTACCAAGTAGAAGCCCAACAGATTTACTTTCACAAGCGGAGCAGTACAGCTTTTGCTATAGTCCTCCACTTGATATATGTGTGAAAAATCTTTATTATGAATTGCTGGGGTTTTTATTTCCTGATGTTATGGACACGGAGACGGAAAATTAAGGGGAAGAAAGAAAGAAGATGAGGAAGAGAGGTAGGAAACAAAAAGTCATGAGAGAGGGTGAGTTGAAAATACAAGAGAGGAATGGGTACAAAGAAAACACAGGAAATCAGTGAAGTCTGCCTCCAAACCCAAGCGACGGCAGAGAGAGGGGAAAAACAAAACAAAACAAAAAAGGAAAAAGGAACATCGACAAAACAAACCAAACATCGTGAACTAAGAACTAAACAACAGTCAGTTACATCAGTTCTTCTGTTCTTTCTATGTCTCTGCTCTGTCTTTTGGAACTCCCAGACAGTCGTGGCAGATGGCTGCTCGTAATGAGCCAGGTTCTGGTTCTGCTGGAGGCTTCTTCCTGTTAAAGGGGAGTTATTCCTCTCCACTGTCGCTACATGCTTGCTCAGTATGAGGGGTTGCTGTGAAGTCAGTGACACAATGCAGGCGACTCTCGCTACATTTTGGAATGTTTGCTTGATTGAATTGAAATTACTTTTCTTGTAAATTGTCATGACATCTGTTGTGAATAGGTGCTGTATGAATAAAATGGACAGAATTGAGTCTAATTCTGCCTGTCCTGTTTCAGCTGACTGAAATCATGGCCCCAACTACAATGGTGAGGATCATATTTCCCTTAGTAACAACTGAACTTTATTTAAATGTCAAAGCTTTTTGCATATTGTTGCTAAGCATGTCCATCCATTTAAGACCACAGTGTATCCATCTTACCTCAAGCAGACTAATGCACCATGTCACAAAGCTCAAACCATCTCCAATTAATTTCTTGACTTTACTCCATTGATCTCCACAGTCACCATATTTAAATCAAATAGGGGATCTTTGGAATGTGATGAAACAGGAGATTCCCATCATGGAAATTTAACCAAAAATCTTTACAGCAACTGTGTGATGGCATCATGTCAATATGAACCACAACCTCTGAGGAACGTTTCAGACACCTTGTTACATAACTACCAACTTGAATCAGGTCACTTCTGAATGCAACCACCCATGTATTAACAAGGTGTCCCTAATAAAGTGGCCGGTGAATGTATTTCATAAATTGTAATAAATTTCAAAAATATGATGATGTATGTTACAGGTCATACTCCTCAGCTCTAATCAAACATCTAAACATCGCTCCATTCCTCACAGAGAGTGACACTCTTAAGTGCCTCTTAACAAACCCCAAAATCCCCCAATCTTTACCTTTTTATAGATTCCCATTCACTGCTGTGAAAACCAACAACTGCATCAGGCATAAAAATGCTAGCGACCTGACAGTTTCTACTTCATTGAACTGTTATTGTGAGTCGTTTGAAAATGAACCCCCTATAAATTCTGGCTGAAGCACTTTCTTTCTACCCCAAAGGGAAAAATATCAATTGCTGTGAGTGAAGCCAGGACAACCTATAGCACCGAACAGTTCGATAGCACAAAAAAGTCAGTAAAGATTGACTGGAGAGTTGCCTTCTAACATCTTACTTAGGATTTATGAAGGAACATGGACACAAGCCAACAGGAGGAGAAGGAGGACAAGAGACTAAGTCAAAGGCATACCATTTCAGGACAGGACCTCATGGGCTCTCTACTCTAACAGGGGGATCTTTCAACATGGCAAGGTTCTATTATGCTCCGCCTGCTAGGTTCCCAAATCTCAAACTAGCTGAATATCCTTATCTGGCAAAGAACTACCCTACTATCTTTTTTATCCAGTGAAGAAAAGCAGGCATATATGAACAAATGTCCATCTGCATTTACCTTGCAGATAAAACTTAACACGCACATATATATTTCTCTACTTTATTGCATTGTACATAATCTTGTTTCCAGGTGCGTCACCCATAACCAGAACTCACAACACACTGTATAACAGCAAAGATAAAAGTTGCCTAGTATTATACTAACATCCTTGATCTACACCAGTTTCCCTCTGTTACTTTCTTCTTTTTATTCATATATTTATTTTAATTAAGTGTCTAATATCCTTTGGACCTTTTCACGTAAATTGATTCTATTTAAAAAGCTTTTTTCCAGTCTGTCAGAGAAGAAGAGGTGGCCTTTAGAGAAGAAAAGTGATAGAAAATGGACTCTTTAAGAAAGAGAAACGAGACAGCTGTTTACGCACGTGTTACTTGTGAAAGGGTTAAATAGGAAATTGTAATGACAAACGGGGATCTGAAACAGACCCTCACTAACCTATTAAGGGCAAACCTTCAGCCTGATGATGAAGGGTGGAGAAGTACTATATACAGCATAGGCAAGGCAACTTTATTTGTATAGCACACTTTCAACAAGAAGGCAATTCAAGGGGCTTTGGGTAATTAGGGGATAATAACCCAAAGCATTATTTTTGACCAAGACATGACATTCATTATATATAATCTTATATAGAGAAAGTAATGGTTTCATAGTAATAAAGTTAGTCTGAGACCAACTGGTTAAGCAGTAAGTGATATGAGAGAAAATCATAGCATGTAGAAAAGATTTAGCGGTGTACAGATTCGTAGAATCTCTAATAACCCAAAAATTTGCTAAATTACATTTTTCCGTTTTGGATAGTTGTTTTGAATGAGTTCTGAAATTAAGATTGAAGTTCAAATGAATGCCTTTATATTCTTGAACAATTTGTAATTTTTCTCCATCTACTATTATATCTGGGTCTACATTGTCTTGCAAGATTTAGAGAAGAGCATCCGCACTGTTTTTGTCACATTAAGCTGTAGGCAACATTGTTCCAACCATGTTCCAACCATAACCATAGACTTTGTGAATTATTTGGCTACCTCTGCTTTTGTAGATCCATATGCGTATAAAACTGTCATCTGAATACATCTGTATGTTTACTTCCGGACATACCAAGGGCAAGTCATTAACATACATGCAGAATAAAATAGGGGATAATGTAGAACCCTGCAGTAGACCAGTCGTCAGTGTAACAGGTGCGGACTGGTTATTAAATATAGGCCCAATCTGAGATCACAACAATAGATATGACTTTATCCATTTTAGTGCCGTTGGAAATTCCGCTTAGCATATCGACTGATTAGTGATTGTAGTAATAGGACCAACTAATGCTTTACTGATTATCTCAAGGGTAGTTGTATCCATTCCGTATATATCTTTTGCTTTGGATAATTTGAGGTTTTTAATGATTGCTGCATTGTCGGTCTCGGTGGCACATACAAAAACTAAGTTGGGTTCTTTGAAATGTATTTTACGCACCTCAACATCTGCTGGTAAAATACTCTGTTTAGTAATTTTGATTGAGTCAATAAAATGGTGATTAAATGTCCTATCAACTTCAACAGGATTAGAGACTCCATTTCCATCTGTAAGTGGTTCAAGGGCCTTTTGGGGTTTATATTCTTGTCCCATCAACCTTTTTAACTGATCCCATATTATTTTCGGTTTACCTCTTGCTTCACTAATCATAGTTAGAAAGAAAATGGCCCAAGCTTTTCCCATCATGTTTTTTACTGTATTCCTCAACCTAATCTAACGTTGTTTATAATAAAGTTGAGATAACTTAGTTTTATTGGCAAAAAGCATGTGGGAGAGGCAAAATCAGACTTTCCGCCATGAAAGAAGAAGATGTAATACCTTCCACACATAATGTTGAACCTTGACCAGACTTTGTCTGTGCCACCACAGACCAGCACTCAACAGATTCATAGGGTCATTTGCTGAGGTCACTAAAGCGCGGCCCCCTGACAAAAGGAAGTCTAATGTTTTGCTTTGGCAGGTCCATTTATGACTCCCTTTACCTAATCAATATCTAGCCGTGGCCTCTGTTTAAAAAGACGTTGGTGTAACTTGATGAATAGTACTGAGCCTTTTCTAAAGAGGGTGTGGCTGTGACAGCGTTGGTAAGTCTGATGTCATGCCGGGACTTTAACTTCCACATGTATTAACTGATCTGCACCAAATTCAACATGATGGATATTAGTCCAACTCCTAACACATATTTATGCAAATATTTGTTTGGGTTGGCCTAATTACTCCACAGCGCCCTCTAGAAGCATGAAAACAACCTTCCCTAAGCCATGATTTTTACCTAAGAGTATGATATTTGGTATACTTAGGTAACTTCATTAGATCTACAAAATGTCTTTTTGAAGCATGGTTTAACCCCAGAAAAGCCAGCCCATCCATCCATCCATTTATCCATCTTCTTCCGCTTATTTGGGAGAGAAAGTCAGCCATTTTGGATTAAAACCACCACTTGTTCTCTTATACACACATCATGCAGAAGTGATCAGTGGGTTCAGTGGAAGTGTTGAGGCAGCGCTGCACTGAGCTGCAATGCTTCTTGCAGCTTTAATTATTTTTTTTATCAGCATGGATTACAGAGCATGTTATCATGTAGTAAGGTTTTGAACGTGAACATGGTGACTGAGCAATGAAATAAATGTCATAATATTCACACGATGAAGGCTTTTGTGGCAATTGCATATTGTGTTATCAGAAGAGATTGGGCTGCAGAAGAATCGTAGTGAGATTTACCATCTATAGACACCCAGACAACAATCATCCTGCTCACTAACACTTACTCTCTTTACCTTAGCTTTAAAAACTAAAACAAAACTCCAAGCACACATACAAGACAAGCATACAAATAGTAGAGATTTGTCCTTTAAAACTAGTGTGAATATACAGCAGCACATACCGTCAAGCATAGCAGATCATGTTTTGTTATATTGTCCAGGTGATCCAAGGTAATAAATGGAGAGTGATGGAGAGCTTAAGGAAATGAGCTTTGTTCAACAATGCTTCCCTGGTGAGAGGTTAGCCTGCATGAAAACATGTACTTGCTCATTTTCATACACCAGACTCTTAAACAGTAAAATATAGGTAAACACAGAGTTCTAAGTTATTTTAAACACAAGCACACTAAAACACACGTTTTGTGGTGGTGAACTTCACGTGTTGGGAACTCCTTGTGTTTCACACAGCTATTCTTGGGGTGGTAAGGTCTCACTAGCTCAGTTAGCTTAGCTTCATTGCGGCTATGGCTACTCTTCTTTCTCCTGTCTCTAACTCTTCTCTTCTCTCTTGCTCTCTCTGTCAGATGTTTAGTTACTTCCCTGCCTCCTTTAGTGATAATGGTAACTGTAATAAATGTAATATTTTTGTAGCTTTGGAGGCGAGGGTATCAGAATTAGAAGCATGGCTCCGCGCTGTTGAAAAACCAGCAGATAGCCGAAGCCCATTAGCCAGCGCGGAGCCAACAAGGATAGAACCCCCTAGCTGTCCTCCGGTAGAGCCCGCGCAGCCGGGACCTCAGGCTGGTTGGGTGACTGTATGTAGGAAGCATAGTTCTAGGACCCGGCCCCGGGCCACCACCAACCGGTCCGTGTTTCTAACAGATTTTCCCCGCTCAGCGACACAACCGCTGAGAAACCGACCCTGGTAATTGGCAGCTCCATAGTCAGAAACGTGGCATTAGAGACACCATTGACCATAGTCAAATGTTTGCCAGGGGCCAGAACGGGCGACATCAAATCCTACCTGAAACTGCTGGCTAAAGATAAGCGTAAATACAGTAAGATTGTTATTCACGCTGGCGGTAATGACACCCGGTTACGCCAATCGGAGGTCACTAAAATTAGTGTTGCTTCGGTGTGTAAGTTTGCCAAAACAATGTCAGACTCGGTAATCTTTTCTGGTCCCCTGCCTGATCGGACCAGTGACGACATGTTTAGCCGCATGCTGTCATTCCATCAATGGTTGTCTGGGTGGTGTCCTGCAAATGATGTGGGCTACATTGATAACTGGAGAACATTTTGGGGAAAACCTGGTCTGATCCGGAGAGACGGCATCCATCCCACTTTGGATGGAGCAGCTCTTCTTTCTAGGAATATGGCCGAATTTATTTGTCCTCCAAAACACTGACAACCCAGGGTCCAGACCAGGAAGCAGAGTCGTAGTTTAACCCACCTCTCTGCTGCTTCTGTGCTGTTACCCCCCCATTGCCTTATAGAAACAGTGTCTTGCCCACGGCCAAAATTTAATGGATTAAAAGTTAAGCCAACAAAAGCAAATTATGGAAATCTCATAAAAATAAATACAACTTTGACTGAACAGAAAAATAAATCTATTAAATGTGGTTTATTAAACATAAGATCTCTCTCCTCAAAGACTTTGTTAGTAAATGACTTGATTTGGGATAATCACATTGATTTCCTTTGTCTCACAGAAACCTGGTTGCAGCAGGAGGATTATGTCAGTATAAATGAGTCAACTCCTTCCAGTCATTTAAATTTTCACATTCCTAGAAATACTGGGCGAGGAGGAGGAGTTGCAACCATTTGTCGTTCTGATTTACTAATTAGTCCCAGACCAATTGATAGCTACAGTTCTTTTGAACATCTAACCCTTAATTTTCCTCATCCAAGTTGCAAAACATTAAGACCATTTTTGTTTGTGGTTTTGTATCGTCCACCAGGCCCTTACTCTCAATTCTTGGATCAGATCTCACATTTTTTATCTGATTTAGTATTAAATACTGATAGGGTTGTTATAGTGGGGGACTTTAATATTCATGTGGATACTGAAAGTGATAGCCTAAATGCAGCCTTTAGTGCTATTTTAGACTCAATTGGCTTTACTCAAAAAGTACAGGAATCGACCCACTCGGGTAAACACACTTTGGACCTTGTACTGACATACGGTATTGAGTGTGAGGAAATAACAGTCCACCCACATAACCCGGTCCTGCCTGACCACTTCTTAATAACTTTTGAATTTACTTTAACTGACCATCTTAAATCTGAAAGAAAATTTCATTATAGTAGAGCTTTATCAGACAATGCTGTAACAATTTTTAAAGAATCTGTTCCATTCTTACTTTCCTTAGTGTCTCAGGGTAACACAGTGGATGGCAGCAATTCTATCTCTAACCCTTCAGAAATTGATGATCTGGTTCACAGCGTTACGTCCTCATTGCGTTTGGCATTAGATAGTGTAGCCCCCTTAAAAAAGAAAGTGGCTAGCCATAGGAGACTGACTCCTTAGTTCAACGCAGAGTTGCGTACTTTAAAGCAGAATACTAGGTAGTTGGAGAGAAAATGGCGCTCTACACACCTAGAGGATTCCTATTTAACCTGGAATAACAGTCTATTGCTGTATAAAAAAGTCCCTTCGACAAGCTAGAACAGCATATTTTTCATCATTAATAGAGGCGAATAAAAACAATCCTAGGTTTCTTTTTAGTACAGTTGCCACAGGAATTTAAAATAGCTGTAATTAAACCTTTACTCAAGAAACCTTCCCTTGATCAAGATGACTTAGTGAATTACAGACCTATATCTAACCTTCCTTTCTTATCCAAAGTCCTTGAGAAAATTGTTGCTAATCGAGTCTGTGAGCATTTAAACAGTAACGAGCTGTTTGAAGAGTTTCAGTCAGGTTTTAGAGCTCATCATAGCACTGAAACAGCACTGGTGAAGGTTAGTAATGATATTCCCATGGCCTCAGATAATGGACTTGTGTCTGTTCTGGTTTTGTTAGATCTCAGTGCTGCTTTTGACACAGTCGATCATAATATTCTCTTAGAAAGGCTTGAACATGTTGCAGGGATCAAAGGAACAGCACTAGGCTGGTTTAAATCATATTTGTCTGATAGATTCCAGTTTGTTCATCTAAATGATAAATCTTCTTCACTCTCAAGGGTTACTTGTGGAGTTCCACAGGGTTCTGTGCTTGGACCAATTCTATTTCACCATATATATGCTCCCAATTGGTAGAATCATTAGACAGTATGGGATAAATTTCCACAGCTATGCCGATGATACACAACTATATTTATCCATAAATCCTGATTAACCCAGTCAGTTAGGTAGATTACAGGCATGTCTGGAAGACATAAAAACATGGATGACTCTAAAATGTTTGCTTTTAAATTCTGACAAAACAGAAGTTTCCGTCTTTGGACCAGAAGCTCTAATAAAGAAACTGATTAGTCAGTTACTTCATCTGGATGGCATTAAATTGGCCCCCAGTAATAACGTAAAGAACCTCGGCGTTATTTTGACCAAGACTTGACATTTAAATCCCATATTGAACAGGTTTCTAGGATTTCCTTCTTTCACCTCCGGAATATTGCTAAAATTAGAAACATCCTGTCCAGGAGTGATGGTGAGAAACTAGTCCATGCATTTGTTACCTCAAGGCTGGACTACTGTAATTCTTTACTATCAGGTAGTCCACAAAATGCCATTAAAAGCCTTCAGTTGATCCAAAATGCGGCAGCAAGAGTTCTGATGAATATTAAAAAGAGAGATCACATTTCTCCTGTTTTAGCTTCCCTTCATTGGCTCCCTGTTAAATCCAGAATAGAATTTAATATCCTTCTTCTTACATACAAAGCCCTTAATAATCAAGCTCCATCATACATCAGAGATCTAATTGTTCCATATGTTCCTAACAGAGCACTTCGCTCTCAGACTGCAGGTTTACTTGTAATTCCTAGGATTTCTAAAAGTAGAATGGGAGGCAGATCTTTTAGTTATCAGGCTCCTCTCCTGTGGAACCAGCTCCCAGCTTTAGTCCGTGAGGCAGACACTCTGTTTACTTTTAAGGCCAGGCTTAAAACTTTCCTTTTTGACAAAGCTTATAGTTAGAGTGGCTAAGGTCATCCTGAGCTATCTCTGTAGTTATGCTGCTATAGGCTTAGACTGCTGGAGGACAGACTTACCAATTTTCTTCACTCTGCTACTTCCTTTTCTCCTACGACTTTCCAGTTGTATTGCAGTACATTCTGTTATTTCGACTGTTAACTTTGTTTTCTCTCAGTGTTTTTCTCTCCATAGAAGATATACCTGGTCTGGTATCCTGCTTGGCTGCAATGCCCTGTTGGACGGGGGGCATCGACTGGGATGATCCTCCCAGTAACTGAACATCCACTGTGTCCTGTTATTAACTTTTTACTTTCTGTACATAGAAAGTTCTCTTATATCAGATCTTCTGTTCCTTCTGTGTTTCTGCTCTGTCATCTCAAACCCCCAGACGGTCGTAGCAGATGGCCGCTCCTACTGAGCCTGGTTCTGTTGGAGGTTTCTTCCTGTTAAAGGGGAGTTTTTCCTCTCCACCGTCGCTGCATGCTTGCTCAGTATGAGGGATTGCTGAAGGATTGCTGTGGTTGGAAAGTCTGCATCAACGGGGCCCAACCTCACGCCAATGACTGACGCAATCTGTTGGGATTCCTTAAATAGGAAACTTTTTAACTGATTGGAATGTTTGTATAAATGTATTGAAATGACTTCTTGTTAAGTGCCTTGAGATGACATCTGTTGTGAATTGGCGCTATATAAATAAACTGAATTGAATTGAATTGAAAAATTCAGATTTTATGTTGGAATAGGTTTTTATTCTCATAGAAACATTCCTGTTTTTGTTAACATAAGAATTAGTACTCACCTAATGTAGATCAGGGTTCACTCTTTATTCTTACTGGGTAATTCTCAGTGGCAACAGAAGAATGGCAGTAGGATGTATTTCGAGTAAGTAGGGATGTAGGCAACAAAAACTGAATTTCTGGTTTGAGTGTTTTGTTTACGAACATTTCCTAAAAATGCTCAATTTCAGATGGTTTTGGATAAATTAGCTTTTTTAGGCAGTGAATGTTCAACAGCCTAATTTCACCTATGAGGTCTGCAAGATTCTATTTTAGAAAATCCACATGCAAAATCCCACAGCTGAAACCTGATAGTTACATACATTGTAAAAAAAAAAAAAAAGTTCTCACTGACGTTAAATCAGATTAAACTTTTCCTGTTTTCAGAAGGGTACATAGAGCAAAACTATGTCAATGAATTTATGTTTAACAATTTTCAAACAGCGTTTGATGATGATGTTATCTATGGGTTCTTATACAGTGTACAGTAAGTAAGCATCTGGTTTTAACTTGAATTGTTTTTACTATGGGCTGCACAGTGGCCCAGGTAGTAGTACTTTTGCCTTGCAGCAAGAAGGTTCTGGGCTCGAATCCCACCCTGGGGTCTTTCTGCATGGAGTTTGCATGTTCTCCCTGTGCATGCATGGGTACTGGGTACTCCGGATTCATCCCACAGTCTAAAAACATGACTGGACCTCAGGGCCATGGAGAACGTTCATGTTTTTAAGAGCAGGCTCAAGACTCACCTTTTTAGTCTAGCTTTTAACTTATTATTATTTATTACTGTTTGTTTAATTGCTCTGCATGTTTTATATGATTATATTTTTATCAGTGTTTTACTATTTAATCTTAGCACATTAATTTACTGTTTATTTTTATACTTTAATTTATCTTAATCCCCGTTCCAGTGTTTTCTCTGTGGGAGCCCTCTGCCCTGGGAGCGGTTGTCGGCTGTAGCTGCCTGGGTGCTCTCCAGGTGGAGCTTGGGTGGAGGTGGGGGTCTTGGCCTTGCCCCCACTGGTCGTCCTGTGTGTGCCTCGGCTGCTGCTGTTAATCTACTGCTGCCGGGGCAGATGGCTCCTCTGATGGCGTTTCCTTGCATGGTTCATCTACACTCAGCCCAATGTCCTTTTTTACTGTTGCTTTTAACTGTGTGTGTGCATGGAAGTTGGGTTGGGGGGGGGGGATATAACTGTGACCATGCTTTTAAATCTGTGGGGGAGGGATGGGAATGTGGTTTTATGTGGGGTCATTTTAATCTGTAAAGCACTTTGTGATGCAACTTCTTGTATCAAAAGCACTTTATAAATAAAGTTTGATTTGATTTGATTAAATAATTTTGACTGTTAGGTGAATTTGTCACTCTGAATTGCCCTTAGGTATGAGTGTGTGCATGCATGGCTGTGTTTCCTTTGTCTCTGTGTTACCCTGCGATGGACTGGTGACCTATCCAGGGTGTACCCCACCAGGCACCAGCCCCCCGCAACCCTGCAAAGGACTGACAGTATAGATGATGGATAGATGGATGTTTTTAGTATGATGTTAACAGTGAAGGAGAAACTATTCTGGCTGCTGTGGCTCCCTTTTTGTTTTTGCACTGTGCTCAGATATCTCCAGAAAGTTGTCTATGTATAGCACAAAGAGCAGCTGAAACACTAGAGTCTGTGATGGGCTGGCAACCTATCCAGGGTGTACCCCGGCTCTTGCCCTGTCACTGCTGGAGATAGGCACCAGCCCCCCTGCAACCCTGCATAGGATGGACGGGTACAGATAATGGTAGGATGGATGGATGGATGGAAACACTAGTCTTTTTTTTTTTTTTTACGTGTCCTGTTTGGCAGTGTGGAGCTCAGAATTGGTGTCTGAGTACCAAGTAGAAGCCCAACAGATTTACTTTCACAAGCGGAGCAGTACAGCTTTTGCTATAGTCCTCCACTTGATATATGTGTGAAAAATCTTTATTATGAATTGTTGGGGTTTTTATTTCCTGATGTTATGGATACGGAGACGGAAAATTAAGGAGAAGAAAGAAGGAAGATGAAGAAGAGAGGTAGGAAACGAAAAGTCAAGAGAGAGGGTGAGTTGAAAATACAAGAGAGGAAGGGGAACAAAGAAAACACAGGAAGACATTGAAGTCTGCCTCCATACCCACAGGACGGCAGAGAGGGGGAAAAACAAAACAAAACACGAAAAAGGAACATCGACAAAACAAACCAAACATTGTGAACTAAGAATTACACAACCACATCACACAAAAATAGATATAAAAATACAACAACAATGTCACAGAAAAACTCATGGTACCGATTAATCAAGCTCTAGTAATGATAACCTCAGCCCAAGAATATATCCTTAAACACCAGAGACCCCACATCTATGTGTGTGTGTTAGCATGCTGGTGCATATAAGGTTTCTCCATAAGAGTGTTCGATAGCTGGTGTGAGCAGGCATCAATCCGTCTCCCAGGAATCGATGCAGACATGAAGGAGATTGGAGCAAAGACGTCCAAAGGACCCCCAGAGCCCCAGGCGGACCCGGGCGGGGAGTGGAGCAAAGGAGAACCCCAGGGGAACATCCAGCGGCCACTATGCAGGGGCCCGGGGGGCAGCAGTGACGAGCCCACAGGCCCCGCGCCAGGGCAGGCCGGTCAATGGACCGGGAGAGCCGGGGCCCAGGGGCAACCCACTCCCCAGCAGGGACCCGACAAGGGACCGGCCGACGAGGGGCCCCCGGCACTGCAGGGGCCGCGGCCGGCCGCCGGCCGCCATGCGCCGCCTCCGCCCTAGGCCAAACCCTACCACCAACATCCCAGCGGCCCACCGATAGCCACAGGGGACGGACAGCATCCCCAGGCCGGGCTCAGCCAGCATCTGGACACCAAGTTGTACCAACTCCCGGGTCCTGATCCCGCGCAATGCAGGGCGCCGACACCAGGCATCCAACGAGGGCCAGGGCCGGTCCAACCCGCCAATGAACCGGCCACGCACCACCGATGCACCGGCAGGCAGGGGCCCCCGTCACCGGCGGGGAGTGACGGAGGGGAAATAGGCCCCCCATTAAGTGTAAGGCCTGAGGTGCGCCAGACGAGGGGGCAGACCAAGATCCAACCTGACAGGTAGACAAAGACATACAGACACAGTAATACGTTCCCTCCCTCTTAAACCCATACATTCTCACTGACTCACCAAGACACCCAAAAAAATGACGCTGTACCCTCACTCACACACCCCATACACACTTTATGCTCCCAGGTCCAGGTACCGATGCCCCAGTAGAGCCACCGGCCCCCCGGGAGATGGACCCCCTACCTTCTAGGACGGAGACAAGCAGACCGCCAAGGGCCCCACAGTGGCAAAGCAGCCCGACAACCCAGGACCCCGACCAGACTGCCTGTTCCTCCTCCGGACCCCAATCCCTGATGGCCCGTAGCGAACAGGGGTGTGAAAAGACCCCTAGCCTCCATCCTCCCGCTCGAGTATGGTGTTGATGCGTGTTGTTATAATGTGCATTTAAAACAGAGGGGTGGGATGTGGGGAAGGCAGCCACACATCTCCCCACCCCGAGCTCTCAGTGTCTATATGTGGTTTAACAGTGGGCACCGGCACCAGAGGTGAAGCTGATTGAACCGCTCCCCCTCTGGATGCCGAAAACGGTGCCCACCCCAAAGTCCCTACATATGTGTCGCGTGAGAATGTTATAAGTGGGAGTGTCTAAGTTGTATATTAAAATTGGGACCCAGGACACCACGGGATAGCGAGGAGGGAAGTCCCTCCTCGCACCCCAGTGATGTGCCCATGCCCCAAGACCCTATATGAGTGGTAAAGTGATGGAGCGGGTGGATAGAGGTGTCCAGAGATGGGGAGGGAAGGACTGGGAGACAAAATGTCTTCCCAGGGAGCCAGCTCCCCCACTGACCCCAATAGGCACCGCTGTTCACCGGGATCCACCAGGGGAGGGAGGCCATGGCACGTTTGACCCGGGGCCCACGGCCACAGCACCACAAAGCCCCACGGACCCCAAGGCAGTCCCCCCAGCCCCATCCCAGAAGGGGAACTAAACCCACCCTGACATTCGCACTACTCTCAAAACACAAAAGACACTAGACACCCAGGTTGAGGTCCCCCGAGCCCCAAATCCCCAGGTCCACCCCAGACCCTACCCATGCCCAGCACGGCCACCAGGCCAGTAACCCATGTCCGCCAGTGCAACCCCCCCAAGGCACCGTATGCAGCCATCAGGAGTTACCACCCAAAGCCCAACCCAACACTAGTCTAACACTAGTCTATCGCCTTTTCAAACTAAAAGCTAAGTTTATGAATCAGAAGAACTGCTCTTTCCATATGTTTTCTCTGCACACAATTAAATGGAATATCATTGAAGATAAAGCTAAGTTTAAATGACATGTTGCAGGAACATTGTAGTATCTTCTTTTTCAGAGTAATATTTTGAGGTTGACCTGATACTTGGGTGAGGCAATATATATATATATATATATATATATATATATATATATATATATATATATATTTGCAATCTATATATATATATATCTATATATATTTATAGATATATATATATATATATTTGCAATATATATATATCTATATCTATATATATTTATAGATATATATATATATATATTTGCAATCTATATATATATATATATATATATATATATATATATATATATATATATATATATATATATATATATATATATATATATATAGATTGCAAATGCAGTTTGAAATACTTCACTGATGACAAAGTTTTAATAAGTGTGATATTTTACTGCACCATAAAGCTACAGATCTGTTATCTTATGTGTGGCATGCTTTCATTGACCTGGACTATGTGTTGGACTCTTTCTTGGCTAAAATTAATTGACTCGGAGTGGTATCTGGAAGAAAAGATCCTTATTGGTGCAACCCCAATCTCCATTGAGTCTGGTAAAGCACTAACCTTGTCATAACCAGAAATGAATTCAGATGTCCTAAAACTCTGCTCTCTCTCATACACAAAGCAGATGCTCTGTGCAGTAACTCAAAAATGAAACAAGCTTTCCAAACCTGAATGTTCAACAGCAGGTAGTGAGCAAACCATTGTGAGCCTAAACTATGATCCCACATCTGCCTTTTTTTACAAACATGTTAAACCACTGAGCTGACAGTGCTGACGAGTGTCAGCTATTCAGTGCAAGAAAACAATGTTTTAAGTGGCATGTGTGCACACCTGCACACAGCTCAGCAATGAATTACAAAGAATTTAATGCGGCGCCATTATTCATTCTCTCATGCTCTAGGTGTTGTGATCGTGCCCTCACGCAGAAGCAGTCTCAAATCAATAACCTAATTAGCCATTAAGCATATGCAGTGTGGTCATACATTACGCCCGACATCTACTGGCACGGCTTTACAGGAATTACTGCATAAATAAAAGGTGTCATTTAAGAAACTAAGAACTGTGATGGGAAACTTGGCATACTACAAAAGTTAAGAAAGATTATAATGTTAGCTACAATGCAAATGAGATAAGTAAAGCATTACGAAAGGTCAGAGAGTGGAGCTAGAGATTCCATGGGCTGCTGATGGAGTGAGAACATGCTGTGACTGCACTTGTGGAGCAAGTCAGCAGATCATGCAGTTGAGAAAAAACACTCATCAAGCTTTCCTTTTTACTCTTTGTGTTCAGCTGGAAAGGAAGTTATTTAATACACCTCAACCTGTGCGAACTCACTCAAATGCAATATAGGCAAATGTCGGAAGTAGGAAGAGCTCCAACATGTAAAAACAGGAAACAGATAATCTGCAAATGAGTAAAAACCACATTTTAACTCCAAGAGGCTGTTCATCGGCTCATTAAACTTTAAGGCCATACCCATAAACACTCCAAATCTCTACATAAATCTGTCTTTCATGTTATTTTTCTCTTAGGTCGTCATTTTGTTCTGACCCTCTGATGGCAAAGGCAGAAAGACTTTCCGTCTTTGAACATGGCAAATTTGAGGACTTGGAGATGCAAGGCCTCTCACTAAAATCCATTGCTGAGCTTAAAGAGCAACTCACCCCCCTACCAGAGTCTTACTCCGCCCACATTTCCTGTTTGAAAAATGCGACAGAAGGAGGCACTGGGGTGTCGCGTGGCGTAGTGGTTAGAGCGGGCACCCCATATGCAGAGGCTTTGGTCCTCGACGGGGCTGTCCCCGGTTCGAGTACCGTCCCGGGCGACCTTTGCCGCATGTCTTCTCCCACCTCTCTCCCCCTTCAAAACTCTGTTCACTATCAATAAAGGCCACTCAGGCCCAAAATAACCATAAAAATTAAAAAAAGAAGGAGGCACTGTCCGGCAGACCAACAAACGCGCAGGGGGAGAGGGCTCGGTGTGGTCTGGACTGGGATTGAAATGTTGACAGCAGCGCTGCTGCTGTGGCACGGATACAGACAGAGATGGAAAGATGGAGGTGCGAGATCCTTTGCCTCAGAGCAATCTTTTTTAGGTGGAGGATTTTTTTCCACATCTTTCACCAGAGGAAAGAGAAGAAAGGGAGGTTGTGTGGAGGAGGTGTGGCAGAAACTTGGCTTCTTTTATACTTCACAGAGGCAGGGATAGCAATACCTGATTCAAATTCAAGTGCAGTGTAAAGTTTTAACCTGAAAAGAGTGCCACATTGATGGTTTTTGGTGAAAAATTAATATTTTGACTGAAATGTACTAAAATATCAAAAATAATGATCAGACATGTAGACAGCACTATTAGACACTCATGTATACAGTTTATCAGCAACAACAATTGATTTGGGGATGAGTTGCTCTTTAAGGATCTTGAGAGGGTTGACACAGAAAAGCGTAGACTCCCAGCAATTTCACATGCACTGAGGACAACCAGGAACTCCTTTCATGAGTGGATATGCAGGGATGGCTATGTGGAGATACTGCATAAGACATCACTCCTAACTGAGAATCATCTGTGTTGTAATGACCCTGATGAGTCTTTCAACATGAGAAAACAGAGCTAAGAACAGTGACAAATGACTCCTTCCAGAAGTATAACGTCCCTCTTTTGGACCATCCTTCTCTGGTCTAAATCCATTTGAAAACATTTAGGGATGGAAAATGAATGAACCCATCTTCACCACATGAAGCAACAATCCCATCAGCTAACAAGGAAACTTGCATCAAGCAAACTAGTTTCTATAGTGGTCAAAAAGGAATGACTCATTTTTTCTTAAATTATTTTGTTTTGGGGTTTTTTTGTGGTTAAATTGTCATAAACTTCTAATCTACAAATGAACACTTGGTTTAAGCTTAAACGTACTAGCTGACTGAGCTTACTTAGCTACAAGATTTCTTCCCAACTGGCATTAACTTTTATAGGAATTTGACTGCATTGTATTATAATTGAACTGGCATGTACGTATGTAGCTGAATTTTAATCTGTCTACTTGACTGGATTGATCTGATTATATAGGTATCTATACCTAGGTGTAGTAATGGACTCAGACCTGAACCTACAGGGTCACATAAAGGCAATAACAAGGTCAGCGTTATATCACCTGAAGAACATCTCTAGGATTAAAGGACTGATTTTGCAACACGACCTGGAAAAACTCATCCATGCGTTTATCTTTAGTCGGATTGATTACTGCAACAGCGTCTTCACAGGTCTGCCTAAAAAGTCAATCAGACAGCTGCAGCTGACCCAGAACGCTGCCGCTCGCGTTCCTCACTAGAACCAGGAAAGTAGAGCACATCACCCCAGTTCTAAAGTTCTTACACTGGCTCCCTGTAGCTCAGAGAATAGACTTTAAAATACTTTTACTAGTTTATAAATCATTGAATGGCTTAGCACCAAAATATGTTGAAGACCTGTTGTCATGGTACCAACCACCAAGACCACTCAGGTCCTCCAACTCTAGCCTACTAAACATCCCTAGACTCAGAACTAAACATGGAGAAGCAGCTTTCACTTTTTATGCTCCCCTTATCTGGAACAGACTTCCTGACGAGTGTAGAGCTGCTGAAACTCTGAACTGCTTTAAATCGAGACTAAAAACCATCTGTTTAGAATTGCCTTTGAGTAAATGCTTGATGTCATATGTATGAAATGTGTTCATGCTCTCTTGCTTTTTTTATTTTTCTCTTGCTTTATTGTGTATCATGTGTAATGTGTGTTTCTTTTATGTGTTTTTTTTAAATCACCAAATCATGTAAAGCACCTTGAATTACCCTGCTGTTGAAAGTGTGCTATACAAATAAAATTGCCTTGCCTTGCCTTGCCTTGCCTATATGCATTTGATCTATTTGTCTTTTCAAGTACCTTGACATGTGTTGTGAATTTAAATCCAACTCTGGTTTCTTGCTACTTTTGCTTCTTTTTGCATGATGAAGCTCAAACTTGCATCAGGAGTGTGTGAGTTGAACCCCTGGTCATAAATGTGTACAAAACTGTAAATCCTAAAGAGAATCTTCATCTGAACATGATTTTCAGACCTAATTCAACACCCTGGAGACACACTGCTACACAACACCAGCCTGATCTCTCCATGGCAACACACACACGGTAACACAAGTCTATTTCAGAACAGTGCAGAGTAGCACTTCAAACAGCAGACAGTAAAACAAGCAAAAATGTGAATGGCTATCAAAGAGCTTCAGGTTCTTACTTGTGTCTTCCATGTGTGCTGTCAGCTGCTGCAAAACAAAACCCCCTGCACCTTCTAGGCTTGAAAGTCCTTAGTCTTTATCAGGCATCTGCAGTATGACCACTCCTTCGTCCCATATAGAGGATGTGAGCTGGGGATCTACCCCGGCTCTGACATTTAATTGTTCAGTGAGATGTGTTTACTTTGAAGGTGTTGGCTGCGCTCACAGACTTCATTGCAGAAGTCAATGGAAATAGGGAGGCCTAATGAGAGAAAAACAAACGGAGGCCCATGTAACAACCTCACAGAGATGACCGATAGAAAGTTTAAATCAACATAATGTTCCTCCTGGCACAGGACCACAAGTCAATTAGGCTATAAGCAGATCTGTCGGCACCAATTGTTCCAAGATCCGCCATTCAACATAATCTCAGTGTTATACGTAACAGAGCCAACGCAAACATGCTACTGATGGGATCACGTTGTTTTTAGAGAGAGCCAACAGGCTAATTATATCAGTACTTTCCTTAAATTGCACTGCTAAAAAAACAGAGAAATCCTGTGAAAATACATAATCTCAGTTGTACAAAAGCTGCACACCCAGAGAGGATACTAGAGAGGATACTAAAGCAGAACATTTGTGTGTATCAAAAACAATAATGCTGCAAACTAACAAATTAAGAAACAAAAGATGTATCCGTCCCATGTTTCTGGGAAACAACATCCCTCAAACCTTTACCAGACAATTCTAAACAGACACTGCTACAGCCTGAAGACAGCATTAGAAACATAAAGTTGCGTTCAAATCTCAGTTAGATATATGTCTTGCAAAACTATTGACTCCCCTTGAACCTTGAACCTTTATGCATATTGTCACATTACAACTACAAACTTCAAAAGATTTTACTGTGATTTTGTTTGGTACACCAAAACCAATTCAGGGATTTTTCTGTGGAATTAATTCGGGAAAATCCACCAATCTTTCGTAGGACCTCCACAATATTCAAAAGACTATGCAACTTGGCAAGCTTGTAGCCACAGCTGCCCTGGGGCAGACTGACAGAAGCGAGGCTGCCATAGTGGGCTAACACAGCTTCCACTGTGCATATTATTGCGCATTATTTGGTGTTTGAAGTATTAAAACTGGCAGTTATAAGTGTATTTTAGTATTCATGGATTTTAGCTCTTTGCAGGCGGCTGAACAGGAGTCCACTGTAGTACAGAAATGTGACCTGGAGGGACAATGATTTTGCAACTATGCACAGAAAACTCAGAAAAGGGGTGCCAAACATTTATATTGAGCCACTTCTGCTGTCTTCTCAAACCCCCAGATAGTCGTGGCAGATGGCTGCTCGTACTGACCCAGGTTCTGGTTCTGGTTCTGGTTCTGTTGGAGGTTTCTTCCTGTTAAAGGGGAGTTTTTCCTCTCCACTGTCGCTACATGCTTGCTCAGTATGAGGGATTGCTGTGAAGACAGTGATACAACGCAGGCGACTGTCTGGAAATGAGCATTTATGCTATAACCTGGCACCAAGAATCTGTCCTGTCTTTGTCTTGGTTAGTGTGTTGTTGTGCATGTCCCTGCTCAAATAAACTTATACCATACCATACTGTCTCTACATGTTGGTCCAGGACGAGTGAATGCTGCAAGTCAATGACTTGATGCAATCTTTTGAACTGATTTGAATGTATGGATGACTGAATGAAAATTTATTTAAATCAGATTTATTTATAGTGCATCAATTTAGGTGGATCGTCAATTCAAGTTTCAATTCAGTTTATTTATATAGCGCCAATTCAAAACACATGTCATCTTAAGGCACTTTACAAGAAAAGTCATTTGAAAGTCATTGAGATGACTGTTCTTGTAAAGTGCTTTTAGATGACATCTGTTGTGAATATGCACTATATAAATAAACTGAATTGAAACTTGAATTGAATTGATCCACCTAAATAAAATCCAGTGTACCAATTTACCTCAATAAATCAACTGAAAGTAATAAGGTCTACCCATGAGTAGGGCATTTAATTCCAATATAAATGCAACTGTTCAGTGAAGGCTTCAGAGGTTTATGGAGCCTCATTGAGACCAAGTAACACAGCAGAATGGTCAGGCGGAATGTTGTGGAGACGTTTAGGAGAAGTTTTAGGTTCTAAAACAATACCTCAAGCTTTGAATTATTAATAAACAAATGTAATCTAGATTCATTAAAAAAACACCAAAATAGCCCTTTAATTCAGCACCGAATTAAAGCTAGGACCAGATACTAACTATGGTGTCATTAGTCGTACATAGGGCTGGGCAATATGGCCTCAAATCAGTATCAGGATATACTGAGCAGTTCACCTCGATAACTATAAATGGACGATAACTACCCCACCGCAAAAAGACAAGTTTATTTCTCTAGATGAGGCTGTGGTTCTCCTCTTCCTCCTCAACCATCTCTACCCCCCCACCACCGCTTCAATATTTGAACCCTCCTCCATTTGCTCACCAGCTGTCATGCTGCCCTTTTCACCCTCTCCTCATCATTGTCCTCACCTGTGTCTCTCCCATCAACCACACCTAATCCTCTTTACATTCTGCCTTTATAAACTGTCACTTCCCCTAACTCAGCGCCGGATCCTGGTATTGTCTATGTCTCCATGGTGTGTTGTCCTGCTGTTTCCTGTCCTGCCTCTCCATTCCTGCCGTCACCATCATCACCAGTTCAGCCAGTAGCACTTTAATAAATATCCTGCACCTTCCCACGGCGTCTGCGTTTGGGTCCATGCACCACACCGCATACTCCCTGACACCATCTTTCTCTTACAGTGTTGCCAACTACTTAGGATGGAAAGTAGATATTGACTGTCCCAAAAGTCACTGAAATCACTGAATAATGTCATTGTGTTGTCTGCATATTGTGTATGTAATTGTAATAGAAGCTGTAGGAGAGGAGAATCATTTTTTTATTTATTTTGTTGAATATGTTTAACTATTGGCGGCACTGCGGTTGGGCTGGGACTGTTATAAAGTTTTGCCTTTGGAGTATGTTTAAATGCATGTAATTTTTGTCACTAATTGTGGCAATAAAAATCAACCTTACAATGCAGACAGTAGGCCTGTGTAACATCTCCTATAAACTACTTCAACCAGCCTTTTAATTGAGGGTTTGATTCCCACTCCTTTCTGTACTTCTGATAATCCAGACATGACAACCATTTAAAGTCAGTCACAGAGAGGCGCACACATAGTGGACATGGTGAGTGACTGAGGTTATGATAGTGAAATCTTTTTTGTGTGTTGGTGGTTTATTTTAGACAGGAACTTTTACATTTAAATCCTGACCAAGCACTTGTAATGTCAGCCAGCGGTGGCTTTAAACATCGCAGGGTTAACATCTGCTCTGACGAGATCTGCTGGACTGGCCACCTGTTGTAAACTGTCTGGAATGGGGGAGGAGCCCACTGCTGCACCGCTGCTTGATGAGTAAAAAAGATACGTTCTTTATGTCAGAGTCTCCAAAAACATCGGATTGATTACTGCAACAGCGTCTTCACAGGTCTGCCTAAAAAGCCAATCAAACAGCTGCAGCTGATCCAGAACGCTGCCGCTCGTGTTCCTCACTAGAACCAGGAAAGTAGAGCACATCACCCCAGTTCTAAAGTCCTTACACATGCTCCCTGTAGCTCAGAGAATAGACTTCTAAATAATTTTACTAGTTTATAAATCACTGAATGGCTTAGCACCAAAGTATATTGAAGATCTGTTGTTACTATACCAACCCCCCAGACCACTCAGGTCCTCTAATTCCAGTCTACTGAACATCCCTAGAATAAGAACCAAACATGGAGAAGCAGCTTTCAGTTTCTATACTCCTCTAATCTGGAACAAACTTCCAGACAACTGCAAAGCTGCTGAAATACTGAGTTCTTTTAAATCACAACTAAAAATAATCTGTTTAGAGTTTCCTTTGAGTAATGTTTTCCTGTATCATATGTTATATGTGTGTTTTATGCTTTATGCTGTTTTTATGTAAAGCAACTTGAATTACCTTGCTGTTGAAAGTGTGCTATACAAGTAAAATTTTCTTGCCTTGGCTAGATTTGTTGCTAGTCTATTTTTAGAAAGAGTCGCTAAAATAGTCTAAAAACTTGCTAAATATAGCAACAAAGTCACTAAGTTGGAAACGCTGCATCCAGTCCGTAATGTAGTACAGGCTCTTAAAAGGACATGAGCATCGCCAAACTACATCTTTTCACTTAACAAAAAACACAGACATGGGGAAAATGACGTTGATTATAAACTCAGCAAAAAAAGAAACGTCCCTTTTTCAGGACTGTGTATTTCAACAATAATGTAAAAATCCAAATAACTTTACAGATCTTCATTGTAAAGGGTTTAAACAATGTTTTCCATGCATGTTCAATTAACCATAATCAATTAATTAACATGCATCTGTGGAATGGTCGTTAAGACCTTAACAGCTTACAGAAAGTAGGCATTTAAGGTCACAGTTCTAAAAACGCAGGACACTAAAGAGACTTGTCTACCGACTGTGAAAAACACCCAAAGAAAGATGCCCAGGGTCCCTGCTCATCTGCGTGAACGTGCATTAGGCATGCTGCAGGGAGGCATGAGGACTGCTGATGTGGCTAGGGCAATAAATTGCCATGTCCGCACTGTGAGACGCCTAAGACAGCACTACAGGGAGACAGGAAGGACAGCTGATCATCCTCGCAGTGGAAGACCACGTGTAACAACACCTGCACAGGATCGATACATCTGAATATCACACTTGCGTGACAGGTACAGGATGGCCACAACAACTGCCCGAGTCACACCAGGAACACACAATCCCTCCATCAGTGCTAAGACTGTCCGCAATAGGCTGAGAGAGGCTGGACTGAGGGCTTGTAGGCCTGTTGTAAGGCAGGTCCTTACCAGACATCACCAGCAACAACGCCGCCTATGGGCACAAACCCACCTTCGCTGGACCAGACAGGAGTGGCAAAAAGTGCTCTTCACTGATGAGTCATGGATTTGTCTCACCAGGGGTGATGGATGGATTCGTGTTTATCGTCGAAGGAATGAACGTTACACCGAGGTCTGTATCCTGGAGCGGGATCGATTTGGAGGTGGGGGGTCCGTCATGGTCTGGGGCGGTATATCACATCACCATCGGACTGAGCTTGTTGTCATTGCAGGCGATCTCAATGCCTTGCGCTACAGGGAAGACATCCTCCTCCCTCATGTGGTACCCTTTATGCATTCAATTCAATTCAATTCAGTTTATTTATATAGCGCCAATTCACAACAGATGTCATCTCAAGGCACTTAACAAGAAGTCATTTCAATACATTTATACAAACATTCCAATCAGTTAAAAAGTTTCCTATTTAAGGAATCCCAGCAGATTGCGTCAGTCATTGGTGTGAGGTTGGGCCCCGTAGATGCAGACTTTCCAACCACAGCAATCCTTCAGCAATCCCTCATACTGAGCAAGCATGTAGCGACGGTGGAGAGGAAAAACTCCCCTTTAACAGGAAGAAACCTCCAACAGAACCAGGCTCAGTAGGAGCGGCCATCTGCCACGACCGTCTGGGGGTTTGAGAAGACAGATCTTCTGTTCCTTCTGTGTTTCTGCTTTGATATAAGAGAACTTTCTATGTTACAGAAAGTAAAAAGTTGATAACAGGACACAGTGGATGTTCAGTTAATGGGAGGATCATCCCAGTCGATGCCCCCCGTCCAACAGGGCATTGCAGCCAAGCAGGATACGAGACCAGGTATATCTTCTATGGAGAGAAAAACACTGAGAGAAAACAAAGTTAACAGTCGAAATAACAGAATGTACTGTAATACAACTGGAGAGTCGTAGGAGAAAAGGAAGTACTATAAGCAAGCATGCTCATCCAGACATGATCCTCCAGCAGGACAATGCCACCAGCCATACTGCTCGTTCTGTGCGTGAGTTTCTGCATGACAGCAATGTCAGTGTTCTGCCATGGCCAGCAAAGAGCCCGGATCTCAATCCCATTGAGCACGTGAGGGACCTGTTGGATCGCTGGGTGAGGGCTAGGGCCATTCCCCCCAGAAATGTCCAGGAACTAACAAGTGTCTTGGTGGAAGAGTGGGGTAACATCTCACAGCAAGAACTGACAAATCTGGTCCAGTCCATGAGGAGGAGATGCACTGCAGTACTTCAAGCAGCTGGTGGCCACACCAGATACTGACTGGTACTTTTGATTTTGAGCCTCCCTTCATTCAAGGACACATTATTCTATTTCTGTTAGTCACATGTCTGTAAAACATGTTTAGTTTATGTCTTATGGTGTTGACTCTTTTAGTGTTCATACAAATATTTACACATATTAAGTTTACTGAAAGTAAAAACAGTTGAAAGTCAGAGGACGTTTCTTTTTTTGCTGAATTTTACAAATTTCAATATGGGTATATTTTAGGTTTGTTGCCCAGCCCCAGTCGTATTTCCTTGCACCTGACATGCAAATTAGTTACAGAAAAGTCATTCAGGGCACAACTGAGAAAATCTTTTCATAATTTAGTTGAGTACTCATGCCACCCTCATGGCTGTATCACTCTGAGTGGTGGGCCACATGGTCCAGAGAAAAACAGCCACTGATTGCAGGGACCAAGAATCTCCTGAAAAACAAGTCTAGTGAGGAGTTTCCAGTTTGGTCAGGACCTACAGAGGTTCATGAAAGGGAGATCAGTCAATGGACCTGTGAATAGAATAGAATAGAACTTTATTGTCCTCCTTAGTGGGAAATTTTCTTCGTCTCTCCAGAATAAAATAAACATTCATACTCATATATTTTTCGTTGGTTCATAGATGACTAAAGCTCACTGCTGCACTGAGTAAAAATTGACTGTATTATACAATCTAAAAGATTAAGGGGTGTCAGAACACTTAGTGAATTATATATTGTGTTCTAAGGGGTGGCCTATCCATAGAGCAGTAAGAGTGCCTATTGGGACTGATCTGAATCGATAAAAGCATGGACAATTCACCTGCCAGGCCCTGATCTGGTTCAAAGATAGGGGAAAATAAGTTGCTGTAGTCTGATGGATCAAGTTTAATTTTACACCATATGGCTGGCAGCCTCTAAGCAGGCAAACCACACTGAACCAGAATGCAATACTGAAAGAAGGCAAGAAGATGGGGGCAACTGGAGGCTATTCTAATTCCACAGTAAAGCCCAAAAATATTTACACCCCTGGCAAATTTGGGTTAAAAACTTTTTTCAATCAACTATACGTTTTGTTTCTGATATTAAATGAGTGATGTTTCCCTTTAAAAGTAACATGAAAGGTGTATCATATGTTTTTATTATTAAAGGAGCATTGGACAGAATGAAGAAACAAAACTCACGAGCGACGCGGTCGGCGCTGCAAGTAACTGGGATAGCGCACATACGCTTCACAAAAAAAACATACCTCTTCACAGTGGCATGCTTTTTTTTCTTAGTGCCACTTTTTAGTGGGCTGTGAGTCGTCCTTGATCGTTTCCCAGTTGCAGAAGAAGCCATTCTCTCAATTGAATCCATAGAGGTCTGCAACCATTTTTCTTCCTCTTTTAATATGGAGAGAAAATTAGCTGTCGAGAACGCACACGCAGTGTCAATTGACGTCACATCCGTAGGACAGGGCGGGAAATTGGGGCCCCGAACTGCAGCACATTTTGCAGCACACAGCCAGTTTAAGAAAATGGAGTGATACGTGGGTGGGCTCATTCTTTTTAGTTTATAACGCTTCATCACCCAACAGCATTAAAAAACTGGACATTCATGTTTATTTTATTGACAAATCCTGCCCCATGTTCCTTTAAGTTGTTTTTTACATTTCATTTAAAAATAGCACCCTTTATTTTGTACCTAAATATGTCAGGGGTGTGAGTAATTTTGGACTCAATTGTACTATGAAAAACCAACACATTTTGCCATAGATGGATGGAAAGTGTATTCACTACTTGCTGGGGCCTGTTATCCTGCCAGGGGGATCCTGAATGATTTGAGGAATCTATCAATAAGTTTGAACTGTTAACTCCACTGCTTTACATCTCCTTACTAAGATGATTTTTTAATTGAGCTTAACAAACAAGTCAATGAGAGCTCAAAACAACAATTTACTTAACAATAAAGATGTGCTATTACAGAAAGCTGAAACATGATATATATTCTAAAGAATATAAAGAAATTTCAACTATTTCCTTTATTTTTTTCTCAACTTTTAAACCTTTCCAAGCATTTAATATATCATCATATCTCAGAATTGAGTGACTAAATGACATGATTATGCACGATTTTTCTACTTCGACCAAATTTCCCTAACATAAGTACAACAAGAATGAATCTGGCAGTGTTTATGACTTAGAGTGCCCTTGTAAGGAGGGACATCATCCATGGCAGTAAGTGGAAAGTATTAGAGTACTTACACAACGTACCACAAAGGAAGTAGTAATGTCCCTAATGTAGGTACAATATCTGACTAACTGCCATCTATTCAGGGGCTATTGCTATTGAGTTTCAAGGTGTGCAGTTGGATAATGTAATGTTATACATTAGGGCAGACTTGTTCAGTCACAGGTGCTTTGTTTAAGAGATTTCAAAAGGGAGGGGTGAACAGGGGCTGCCTGATTAAAGGCAAGTCAATGAGATGTTATCATGATGCTGCAAAATATCCATCAATAGACAGTATACATTACCCTGTCAACATGCTCTGCTTAGTACAGCTGAGCGAAAGGTAGAATGTCTTCCTGAATTTTTTTTCTTCTTTCAGATTGTGGTTTTAAAATTAAAATGGGATTATGTGAGGTCTGTTTCCAACTCAAAAGTCCTGTTTACTGTCCCACTTCTACACTGGAGAGCTGCAAAACAAAGGCGATAATGCAAACATCACTGTGCCAAAGGGGCGTGTGGGGGAGCGGGGCGGAGGGGGCTTGGGCACCTGCCTCTTTCCGCCATGATGCCCCAAGTGCCCTTTTTTTCTGAAGAGTGGTTCCATGTGGATGCCTGCCTGTCCCCCTCCACAGTAACATTTCACTATTAATAAAAAAGTTTGATAGATAAAATGATTTGGCTGCCATCAGTCACACCAGACCATCAATCAATGCTGATCCTAGATGTGCCTCTGCTTGGTGAGTGAGACTTCTGCTAAGTAGGGTGTACAGATAACACAGAAGTACTAGTTTACTAATATACAATCCTAGGTTTCTTTTTAGTACAGTTGCCAAACTTACAGAGTCATAGCTCTGTTGAGCCAACTATTCCCCCAGCTCTTAGCAGTGATGATTTTATGGGATTCTTCATAAATAAAATTAATTTTATTAAAAATAAAATCATTGGCATCCTCCCAAACATGATTACTTCTTCCTCAGTAAATGAGGAAGCATCGGAAAGAACTGCAGAACCTCATTTGTGCTTAGGCTGTTTTGATTCAGTTGAGCTTTCGGAATTATCAAAAATATTAGCCTCATCTAAACCTTCAACTTGTGTGTTGGACCCAAACCCAACCAAATTATTTAAGGAAGTGTTCAATTTGGTTCCTGGCCCCATTTTGGATGTGATGAATCTATCCTTAGTAAACGGATACGTACCACAGGAATTTAAAATAGCTGTAATTAAACCTTTACTCAAGAAACCTTCCCTTGATCAAGATGACTTAGTGAATTACAGACCTATATCTAACCTTCCTTTCTTATCCAGAATTCTTGAAAAGATAGTTGCTAATCAAGTCTGTGAGCATCTAAACAGTAACGAGCTGTTTGAAGAGTTTCAGTCAGGTTTTACAGCTCATCATAGCACTGAAACAGCACTGGTGAAGGTTACTAATGATATTCTCATGGTCTCAGATAATGGACTTGTGTCTGTTCTGCTTTTGTTAGATCTCAGTGCTGCTTTTGACACTTCGATCATAATATTCTCCTAGAAAGGCTTGAACATGTTGCAGGGATCAAACGAACAGCACTAGGCTGGTTTAAATCATATTTGTCTGACAGATTCCAGTTTGTTCATCTAAATGATAAATCTTCTTCACTCTCAAGGGTTACTTGTGGAGTTCCACAGGGTTCTGTGCTTGGACCAATTCTTCTCACCATATATATGCTTCTAATTGGTCGAATCATTAGACAGCATGGGATAAATTTCCACAGCTATGCCGATGATACACAACTATATTTATCCATAAATCCTGATTAACCCAGTCAGTTAGGTAGATTACAGGCATGTCTGGAAGACATAAAAACATGGATGACTCTAAAATTGTTGCTTTTAAATTCTGACAAAACAGAAGTTGCTGTCTTTGGACCAGAAGTTCTAAAAAAGAAACTGATTAGTCAGTTACTTCATCTGGATGGCATTAAATTGGCCCCCAGTAATAACGTAAAGAACCTCTGCGTTATTTTTGACCAAGACTTGACATTTAAATCCCATATTAAACAGGTTTCTAGGATTTCCTTCTTTCACCTCCGGAATATTGCTAAAATTAGAAACATCCTGTCCAGGAGTGATGCTGAGAAACTAGTCCATGCATTTGTTACCTCAAGGCTGGACTACTGTAATTCTTTACTATCAGGAAGTCCACAAAATGCCATTAAAAGCCTTCAGTTGATCCAAAATGCGGCAGCAAGAGTTTTGATGAATATTAAAAAGAGAGATCACATTTCTCCTGTTTTAGCTTTCCTTCATTGGCTCCCTGTTAAATCCAGAATACAATTTAAGATCCTTCTTCTTACATACAAAGCCCATAATAATCAAGCTCCATTATACATCAGAGATCTGATTGTTTCCAACAGAGCACTTTGCTCTCAGACTGCAGGTTTACGTGTAGTTCCTAGGATCTCTAAAAGTAGAATGGGAGGCAGATCTTTTAGTTATCAGGCTCCTCTCCTGTGGAACCAGCTCCCAGCTTTAGTCCGTGAGGCAGACACTCTGTTTACTTTTAAGGCCAGGCTTAAAACTTTCCTTTTTGATAAAGCTTATAGTTAGAGTGGCTTAGGTCATCCTGAGCTATCTCTGTAGTTATGCTGCTATAGGCGTAGACTGCTGGAGGACAGGGACTTACCAATTTTCTTCACTCTGCTACTTCCTTTTCTCCTACTACTCTCCAGTTGTATTACAGTACATTCTGTTTTTTCGACTGTTAACTTTGTTTTCTCTCCATAGAAGATATACCTGGTCTGGTATCCTGCTTGGCTGCAATGCCCTGTTGGACGGGGGGCATCGACTGGGATGATGCTCCCAGTAACTGAACATCCACTGTGTCCTGTTATCAATTTTTTACTTTCTGTAACATAGAAAGTTCTCTTATATCAGATCTTCTGTTCCTTCTGTGTTTCTGCTCTGTCTTCTCAAACCGCCAGACGGTCGTGGCAGATGGCCGCTCCTACTGAGCCTGGTTCTGTTGGAGGTTTCTTCCTGTTAAAGGGGAGTTTTTCCTCTCCACCGTCGCTACATGCTTGCTCAGTATGAGGGATTGCTGAAGGATTGCTGTGGTTGGAAAGTCTGCATCTACGGGGCCCAACCTCACGCCAATGACTGACGCAATCTGTTGGGATTCCTTAAATAGGAAACCTTTTAACTGATTGGAATGTTTGTATAAATGTATTGAAATGACTTCTTGTTAAGTGACTTGAGATGACATCTGTTGTGAATCGGCGCTATATAAATAAACTGAATTGAAATTGGATAGAATTTGTCCCAAGCCAATTGAACTGAACTGAACTGTGCCCTCCAACTATCAAATTATGGCCAATTTTGTTTTTTATAGACCTGTTTCTGAAGAAAAATATAGGCCTTATATTGAAGTTATATAAAATTGTTATTTATCTTTTCTTCCCCATCGCCCTTGCAATAGTAGTTCAGATCTCCCCTCGCTCCCCTCACCAAACATAGAAGTGGTTTTGCTGCAGATAAAACATCTGACTTTCAGTTTATTAGGCTGCTGCAGGGCTGGATGAACTTCTCGGTCTACTACGGGCTGGGAGAAATAAATACCACAGCCCCAGTAATAAATAAATATATAATATAAATGTATAATATTTTTATATCGAAATAAGTTGAAATGTTATTAATATATTTACCTCAAGTCTGTGTGCTGAAGATATCATAAATTTTTTTTATCTCTCCACTTTAAACATCTACATCTCTCAGAGCTGCTAACACTACTATAGAAAAGTAGTTAGCTGCCATGAGCTGGTTTGATCTTTAAAGCTGTCTGCAGCTGAGTTGCTGTGGAGGTTAACCAGTCAGATTCAATTAAATTAAATTCAGTTTATTTATATAGCGCCAATTCACAACAGATGTCATCTCAAGGCACTTAACAAGAAGTCAATTCAATACATTTATACAAACATTCCAATCAGTTAAAAAGTTTCCTATTTAAGGAATCCCAGCAGATTGCGTCAGTCATTGGCGTGAGGTTGGGCAGACTTTCCAACCACAGCAGTCCTTCAGCAATCCCTAATATATCAGGGTTTCTTTAGTGAGATGAAGCAGCAAGTTAAATTATTTGATAATGTAATTTATAAGTGTTATAAATTATATCTAGAGCCTCAATATAAGCTAGTTTTGCTTTATAGCCTCCGTATTTTAGCGACCACTTCGGCTTCAGTTCAAGAAAGGACACTGTCATGGTTTTGTTACGCTGCCTGACCTACATGCACAAATCTCTCAGGAGACAAATTCGATTTCAAAGATTGAAGATGATGAAGATGAGAGTGTGAGATGTGGAACCGGGAACTGCTGAGGACTGGGAGCTGGAACACTGCAGGAGAACTTGAATGGAGGTCTAAATACTTATATTACAGAGAGTGAATTTTAATCTTACTGTAGATGATGGTAGGAAACACCAGAGAGGAGTGAGTGGAATCTGGGAGGGTGGCTGTGTGGCGACTGAGGAGGAGATAATGATGATGGTCCAGAGATGGAAGGTAAGCTGAGAGGTGAGTATAGTTTTAACTTTGGAGATAAGATAATTAGACGATGAGCTTACAGGTAGCCACTGGAGGGTGGGAAGGAAGCACATGAACATTGACGTGATCATGGAGGCTCCAATGGAGTAAGAAGAGATGAAACAGAGGATGAAAATGACAAAGGAAACTAAACTGCCAATCGTGGAAGGTCAACTAGGAACAACCTTGAACTGAGCTGTGTGGAAACTTGGAACGAGGTAAAGGAGAACGTGGGAACCAGGGCCATCATTTATCAACCGTACTTACGCACAGATCTGTGCGTATTTCCTGCGTAGGAACAATTTTACACATTGTGTGGTATCTACCATCTTGTACTTTTGCGTAGAAATGTTGCTAAATATAAGAACGAGCGAAAGTCTGCGCTCTCTGTGTGCTTTTTTACTCGTCACATCAAGCGCTTCAGTTTAAAGGATGTTGTTCCACTTCTAAATAAAAGGTTAGTTAATTTTACACACAGAACAACTTTGTTTGTAAGTGGGTGAAATGAACCGAGAACTGTGATAATACTGCATGCAAGTGCGCAGATCATTCCTATTCTGAGTGTGTGAAAACAGTCTAGATGCAGAACAAGCCGACTCTCTAATCTGTAGAGAATATCGGTGACAAAGTCTCACAAAAAGTAGCTAAGGGTGGTCAGAAATGTCTCTAGATTTGTCGCTAGGCGTTTTTTGGAAAAAAAGTCGTTATGGGGGTGTGAAAAGTCGTTAGAAATAGCAACAAAGTCGCTAGGTTGCCAAGACTGGTGTACAACGAAACACTTGGAAGAATCATGTGAACGATTTTCATTGGTTGTTGCATTCAATCTTACCCAGCTACCGAGGTGCTATTTCCTGATTGGCTATTTTGGCCCCTTTCTTTTATCCTTGTTTTTTTATTGGCTGGTAATAGACAGGCTCGAGTCATGACTAAATTAGGCACGGAGATGCACTCATGAATGCCATTTCCAGTGAGAGCGGCGCTATAATTTTACCGGGGCACTGGAGACTTTCACTAAGGCATGTGCCCCAGTGAATAAGGTCTAGTAACGCCCCGGGACCAGCCCCGGTTTCCTCATATGAGGCTGGAAAATGGAGGTTGAGGCAAGTCTGCCTCAATTTCCACGAGTGGTTCTGCAGCTTAAGGTGCCGGATCCGAAAGCAGGGAGAAGCGGGGCGCCGAGACCAGGACTTGAGATTGGTAACGAGCTGGGACCGGAGCTTGTTCATGCCGGCTTGAGACTGGAAGCGGACCCCAAAAATGTTGACGATAGCAAATAGATTCAGCAGCCAGTAGACGGCGGCCTGGAGAGGGTGAGCAGACTCTGCGGCCTTAAACCCGTGAGGAGGAGCAGACGCTGCGGCTGCGGGGACATCGGTCGGGCCCTCCTGGAGAGATTGAATGGTGATGACGACGGCGGCTGGAGGACTGTGGAGCAAAGTGAAGGAGTGCCTTTTGTCTCAGGGGACCTACTCTTGGAGGGCAGTATGGGAGTCGGGTGCCCACATAAGGTGAGTTCAAAAACAGGGGTGAGTTCTTGGCCACCTGTATGCCACTCCACTGAAAAAGGGTCATCATCCATGGCTCCTCACTCCCATGACTCTCTGCTGGGTCCAGGTGGTCGGATTGTTCTCTCATGGTTTTGAGGAAGGACCCAAGTGCAGAGAAACGTTTTGAGTGCCAAACACTCATATCTAATAATAATAAGTCCAAAATTCAGGGAGCACAGGGGCAAGGACAGGACGAGAACATGACGAACACACAACGACGATCCGACAAAGGACAGGGAACACACAAGGGTTTTAATACACAAGGGAAGTATTCAGGGAGACAATCAGGGAAACTTCAATCAAGGACACAGGAAGAGACAAAGACAGGGAAAAAGTCACATGGTGACACTAAGTGGTATATGGTCATTTTAACCAGAACACTCTTCAGTGAGGAAATTCTTACTGCAGGTGAACATTATTGCTAGTATTTCTAGTATCAGTGCCCGGCCTGGGGTCTTTCTGCATGTAGTTTACATGTTCTCCCTGTGCATGCATGGGTTCTCTGCGTGTACTCCGGCTTCCTCCCACAGTCCAAAAAACATGACTGTTAGGTGAATTTATCTCTCTAAATTGCCCTTAGGTCTTAGTGTGTGCGTGTATGGTTGTTTGTCCTGTATGTAATTTGGCATTGCATACTTTCAGTCACTATATATAATGAAGATGATATATGATGAAGATGAGTAAAATTGCATTACTACATTTTACATTATTACATTTTACTATTACTACACACACACACACATATACATATATATATATATATATATATGTATATATATGACTTCTTGTTAAGTGCCTTGAGATGACATCTGTTGTGAATTGGCGCTATATAAATAAACTGAATTGAAATTGAATATATATATATATATATATATATATATATATATGTGTATACAGTATATATGTGTATACAGTGGATTGCAAAAGTATTTGACCCCTTGAACTTGTCAACATTTTGTAAAATTACAACCACAAACATGAATCAATTTTATTGGAATTCCAGGTGAAAGACCAAAACAAAGTGGTGTACACGTGAGAAGTGGAATGAAAATCATTAATGATGATTTGGTGCAGTCAGTTGCCCATAGACATTGCCTGATGAGTGCTAATGACTAAATAGAGTGCACCTGTGTGTAATCTAATGTCAGTACAAATAAAGCTGCCCTGTGACGGCCTCAGAGGTTGTCTAAAAGAATGTTGGGAGCAACAACACCATGAAGTCCAAAGAACACACCAGAAAGGTCAGGGATAAAGTTATTGAGAAATTTAAAGCAGGCTTAGGCTACGAAAAGATTTCCCAAGCCTTGAACATCCCACGGAGCATTGTTCAAGTGATCATTCAGAAATGGAAGGAGTATGACACAACTGTAAACCTACCAAGACAAGGCCGTCCACCTAAACTCACAGGCCGAACAAGGAGAGCGCTGATCAGAAATGCAGCCAAGAGGCCCATGGTGACTCTGGACGAGCTGCAGAGATCTACAGCTCAGGTGGGGGAATCTGTCCATAGGACAACTATTAGTCGTGCACTGCACAAAGTTGGCCTTTATGGAAGAGTGGCAAGAAGAAAGCCATTGTTAAAAGAAAACCAAAAGAAGTCCCGTTTGCAGTTTGCCAAAAGCCATGTGGGGGACACAGCAAACATGTGGAAGAAGGTGCTCTGGTCAGATGAGACCAAAATGGAACTTTTTGGCCAAAATGCAAAACGCTATGTGTGGCGGAAAACTAACACTGCACATCACTCTGAACACACCATCCCCACTGTCAAATATTGTGGTGGCAGCATCATGCTCTGGGGGTGCTTCTCTTCAGCAGGGACAGGGAAGCTGGTCAGAGTTGATGGGAAGATGGATGGAGCCAAATACAGGGCAATCTTGGAAGAAAACCTCTTGGAGTCTGCAAAAGACTTGAGACTGGGGCGAAGGTTCAGCAGGACAACGACCCTAAACATAAAGCCAGGGCAACAATGGAATAGTTTAAAACAAAACATATCCATGTGTTAGAATGGCCCAGTCAAAGTCCAGATCTAAATCCAATCGAGAATCTGTGGCAAGATCTGAAAACTACTGTTCACAAACACTGTCCATCTAATCTGACTGAGCTGGAGCTGTTTTGCAAAGAAGAATGGGCAATAATTTCAGTCTGTAGGTGTGCAAAGCTGGTAGAGACATACCCTAAAAAACTGGCAGCTGGAATTGAAGCAAAAGGTGGTTCTGCAAAGTATTGACTCAGGGGGCTGAATAATTACGCACACCCCACTTTTCAGTTATTTGTAAAAAATGTTTGGAATCATGTATGATTTTCATTCCACTTCTCATGTGTACACCACTTTGTATTGGTCTTTCACGTGGAATTCCAATAAAATTGATTCATGTTTGTGGCTGTAATGTGACAAAATGTGGAAAAGATCAAGGGGGCCGCATACTATATATATAATATAGGATGGACGAGTACAGAAAATGGATGAATGGATGGATGGAAGGCTATTGTAAATCCTTCTATGGTGCAAGACAACATACTCATCTGGTCCTTCTACTAGAAAATCTCTGATGGTGATCCAAGTGATACTGACACAGTAGATGGTCCTGAATACTAACCCAACTTTGCAGAGGTTAGGGTGAAAGGTCTTCTGATGTTCTCCTGGATGAAGAAGATGCTCCCTCACCAAGCATACTTGCACAACTGTTTTGAAAGAACAGCAAAAAATGGATACCCATCCTAAAAAAGTTTCCCTAGATGAACCAGAAATACCTTAGACTCATCTTCCCCCTCAGCCCAAAACAAAGATAAAAGGAGAATATGGAAGTATGAGGACGCTGAAGAATTCCAGGTTTCAGGTGCAAGACTTGAAACCTCTTAGGCTATACAGTTCCCCCTTCCAGTATGTCAAAATGGTCTTCATTGATTGGATTGATTGGAAATGATTGGATATGTTGCTCTTCATGCCAATCTATATATTACCCAGGATTTGTGGTATATAATCAACATTAGCTTAAACAAAATATTAGGCAGTCCTCCTATCTATGTGCGTATTTTTAATTTTCCATTGCATGAGTATTACTGGCACCATGAGTCCGCTGCCATCATCACATCACTAGAGACTTTGATAAGAGCTGTTTCAATTCAATTTCAATTCAATTCAATTCAATTCATCCATCCATCCATATTCTTCCGCTTAGCCAGGGTCGGGTCGCGGGGGCAGCAGCCTAAGCAAAGAGACCCAGACTTCCCTCTCCCCAGCCACTTGTTCCA
This sequence comes from Valencia hispanica, assembly GCA_963556495.2. Lineage (NCBI taxonomy): Eukaryota > Metazoa > Chordata > Actinopteri > Cyprinodontiformes > Valenciidae > Valencia > Valencia hispanica. The sequence continues at coordinate 54,074,981 of OY747712.1, read as the reverse complement.
GCTCCTCGGGAGGAACCCCAAGGCGCTCCCAGGCCAGCCAAGAAACATAGTCCCTCCAGCGTGTCCTGGGCCTTCCCCTGGGCCTCCTCCCGGTGAGACGTGCCTGAAACACCTCACCAGGGAGGCGTCCAGGAGGCATCCTGACCAGATGCCCGAGCCACCTCAACTGACTCCTCTCGATGTGGAGAAGCAGCGGCTCTACTCTGAGCCCCCTCCGGATGACTGAGCTTCTCACCCTATCTCTAAGGGAGAGCCCAGACACTCTGCGGAGGAAACTCATTTCAGCCGCTTGTATCCGTGATCTCGTTCTTTCGGTCACCACCCAGAGTTCATGACCATAGATGAGGGTAGGAACGTAGATCGACCGCTAAATCGAGAGCTTCGCCGTTCGGCTCAGGTCTCTCTTCACCATGACAGACTGGTAAAGCGCCCGCATAACTGCAGATGCCCCACCAATCCGTATATCGATCTCCCGCTCCATTTTTCCCTCATTTGTGAACAAGACCCCCAGATACTTAAACTCCTCCACTTGGGGAAGGACCCCATCCCCGACCTGGAGAAGGCACCCCACCCTTTTCCGGCTCAAGACCATGGCCTCGGATTTGGAGGTGCTGATTCTCATCCCAGCCGCTTCACACTCTGCTGCGAACCGTTCCAGCAAAAGCTGTAGATCACGTTCCGATGAAGCCAACAGGACCACGTCATCTGCAAAAAGCAGAGACCCGATCCTGAGGCCACCAAAACGGATCCCCTCAATGCCTTGGCTGCGCCTAGAGATCCTGTCCATAAAAGTTAGGAACAGGATCGGTGACAAAGGGCAACCTTGGCGGAGTCCAACTCTCAATGGAAACAAGCCCGATTTACTGCCGGCAATGGGAACCAAACTCTGGCACCGGTCGTACAGGGACCTAACAGCCCGTATCAAGGGGCCCCGTACCCCATACTCCTGGAGCACCCCCCACAGGGCCCCCCGGGGGACACGGTTGAACGCCTTCTCCAAGTCCACAAAACACATGTAGACCGGTTGGGCGAACTCTTTTTAACGACCTCTGTGACCTCAGTACCAGAGATTGGAGAGACCGACCCCAAGTCCCCAAACCCTGCTTCCAGATTGGAAGGCGTGCTGGTGGGATTGAGGAGGTTTTCGAAGTATTCCATCCACCGACCCAAAACGTCCCGCGTCGAGGTCAGCAGCACACCATCCCCACTGTAAACAGTGTTAGTGGCAGACTGCTTTCCCCCCCTGAGACGCCGGATGGTGGACCAGAATCGCTTCGAAGCCGTACGGAAGTCGTTTTCCATGTCCTCTCCAAACTCCTCCCACGCCCGAGTTTTTGCCTCAGCAACCATCCGAGCCACATCCCGCTTGGCCTGTCGGTACCTATCAGCTGCTTCAGGGGTCCCACAAGCCAAAAAGACCTGGTAGGACTCCTTCTTCAGCCTGACAGCATTCCTTACCACTGGTGTCCACCAGCGGGTTCGGGGGTTGCCGCCGCGACGGGCACCAACCATCTTGCGGCCACAGCTTCGGTCAGCCGCCTCGGCAATGGAGGCGCGGAACATGGTCCACTTGGACTCAATGTCCCCCGCCTCCCCCGGGACCTGTTCACAGTTCTGCCGGAGGTGTGAGTTAAAGCTCCTTCTGACAGGAGACTCTGCCAGACGTTCCCAGCAGACCCTCACAACACGTTTGGGCATTCCAGGTCTGTCTGGCGTCCTCCCCCACCATCGGAGCCGACTCACCACCAGGTAGTGGTCAGTAGACAGCTCAGCCCCTCTCTTCACCCGAGTGTCCAAAACATGCGGCTGCAGATCAGATTCAATTCAATTCAGTTCATTTATATAGCGCCAATTCACAACAGATGTAATCTCAAGGCACTTAACAAGAAGTCATTTAGATACATTTAAACAAACATTCCAATCAGTTAAAAAGTTTCCTATTTAAGGAATCCCAGCAGATTGCGTCAGTCATTGGCGTGAGGTTGGGCCCTGTTGATGCAGACTTTCCAACCACAACAATCCTTCAGCAATCCCTCATACTGAGCAAGCATGTAGCGACGGTGGAGAGGAAAAACTCCCCTTTAACAGGAAGAAACCTCCAACAGAACCAGGCTCAGTAGGAGCGACCATCTGCCACGACCGTCTGGGGGTTTGAGAAGACAAAGCAGAAACACAGAAGGAACAGAAGATCTGATATAAGAGAACTTTCTATGTTACAGAAAGTAAAAAGTTGATAACAGTTGGATGTTCAGTTACTGGGAGGATCATCCCAGTCGATGCTCCCCGTCCAACAGGGTATTGCAGCCAAGCAGGATACCAGACCAGGTATATCTTCTATGGAGAGAAAAACACTGAGAGAAAACAAAGTTAACAGTCGAAATAACAGAATGTACTGTAATACAACTGGAGAGTCGTAGGAGAAAAGGAAGTAGCAGAGTGAAGAAAATTCCACAGGAGAGGAGCCTGATGACTAAAAGATCTGCCTCCCATTCTACTTTTAGAAATCCTAGGAACTACAAGTAAACCTGCAGTCTGAGAGCGAAGTGCTCTGTTAGGAACATATGGAACAATTAGATCTCTGATGTATGATGGAGCTTGATTATTAAGGGCTTTGTATGTAAGAAGAAGGATCTTAAATTCTATTCTGGATTTAACAGGGAGCCAATGAAGGGAAGCTAAAACAGGAGAAATGTGATCTCTCTTTTTAATATTCATCAGAACTCTTGCTGCCGCATTTTGGATCAACTGAAGGCTTATAATGGCATTTTGTTGACTTCCAGATAGTAAAGAATTACAGTAGTCCAGCCTTGAGGTAACAAATGGATGGACTAGTTTCTCAGCATCACTCCTGGACAGGATGTTTCTAATTTTAGCAATATTCCGGAGGTGAAAGAAAGAAATCCTAGAAACCTGTTTAATATGGGATTTAAATGTCAAATAACGCAGAGGTTCTTTACGTTATTACTGGGGGACAATTTAATGCCATCCAGATGAAGTGATTGACTAATCAGTTTCTGTTTAAGAACTTCTGGTCCAAAGACAGCAACTTCTGTTTTGTCAGAATTTAAAAGCAAAAAGTTTAGGGTCATCCATGTTTTTATCTCTTCCAGACATGCCTGTAATCTACCTAACTGACTGGGTTCATCAGGATTTATGGATAAATATAGTTGTGTATCATCTGCATAGCTGTGGAAATATATCCCATGCTGTCTAATGATTCTACCAATTGGGAGCATATATATGGTGAACAGAATTGGTCCAAGCACAGAACCCTGTGGAACTCCACAATTAACCCTTGAGAGTGAAGAAGATTTATCATTTAGATGAACAAACTGGAATCTATCAGACAAATATGATTTAAACCAGCCTAGTGCTGTTCCTTTGATCCCTGCAACATGTTCAAGCCTTTCTAGGAGAATATTATGATCGACTGTGTCAAAAGCTGCCCTGAGATCTAACAAAACCAGAACAGACACAAGTCCATTATCTGAGGCCATGAGAATATCATTAGTAACCTTCACCAGTGCTGTTTCAGTGCTATGATGAGCTCTAAAACCTGACTGAAACTCTTCAAACAGCTCGTTACTGTTTAGATGCTCACAGACTTGATTAGCAACAATTTTCTCAAGGACTTTGGATAAGAAAGGAATGTTAGATATAGGTCTGTAATTCACTAAGTCATCTTGATCAAGGGAAGGTTTCTTGAGTAAAGGTTTAATTACAGCTATTTTAAATTCCTGTGGTACGTATCCATTTACTAAGGATAGATTCATCATATCCAAAAATGGGGCCAGGAACCAAATGGAACACTTCTTTAAATAATTTGGTTGGAATTGGGTCCAACATACAAGTTGAAGGTTTAGATGAGGCTAATATTTTTGATAATTCCGAAAGCTCGACTGAATCAAAACAGCCTAAGCACAACTGAGGTTCTAAAGTTCTTCCCGATACTGCCTCCTTTACTGAGGAAGAAGTGATCATGTTTGGGAGGATGCCAATGATTTTATTTTTAATAAAATAAATTTTATATATGAAGAATCCCATAAAATCATCACTGCTAAGAGTTGGGGGAATAGTTGGCTCAACAGAGCTATGACTCTGTGTAAGTTTGGCAACTGTACTAAAAGAAACTTAGGATTGTTTTTATTCGCCTCTATTAATGATGAAAAATATGCTGTTCTAGCTTGTCGAAGAGTCTTTTTATACAGCAGTAGACTGTTATTCCAGGTTAAATAGGAATCCTCTAGGTGTGTAGAGCGCCATTTCCTCTCCAACTTCCTAGTATTCTGCTTTAAAGTACGCAACTCTGCGTTAAACCAAGGAGTCAGCCTCCTATGGCTAGCCACTTTCTTTTTTAAGGGGGCTACACTATCTAATGCCAAACGCAATGAGGACGTAACGCTGTGAACCAGACCATCAGTTTCTGAAGGGTTAGAGATAGAATTGCTGCCATCCACTGTGTTACCCTGAGACACTAAGGAAAGTAAGAATGGAACAGATTCTTTAAAAATTGTTACAGCATTGTTTGATAAAGCTCTACTATAATGAAATTTTCTTTCAGATTTAAGATGGTCAGTAAAGGAAATTCAAAAGTTATTAAGAAGTGGTCAGACAGGACCATGTTATGTGGGTGGACTGTTATTTCCTCACACTCAATACCATATGTCAGTACAAGGTCCAAAGTGTGTTTACCCGATTGGGTCGATCCCTGTACTTTTTGAGTAAAGCCAATTGAGTCTAAAATAGCATTAAAGGCTGCATTTAGGCTATTACTTTCAGTATCCACATGAATATTGAAGTCCCCCACTATAATAACCCTATCAGTATTTAATACTAAATCAGATTAAAAATGTGAGATCTGATCCAAGAATTGAGAGTAAGGGCCTGGTGGTCGATACAAAACCACAAACAAAAATGGTCTTAATGTTTTGCAACTTGGATGAGGAAAATTAAGGGTTAGATGTTCAAAAAAGCTGTCGCTATCTATTGGTCTGGGACTAATTAGTAAATCAGAACGAAAAATGGTTGCAACTCCTCCTCCTTGCCCAGTACTTCTAGGAATGTGAAAATTTAAATGATTGGAGGGAGTTGACTCAATTATGCTGACATAATCCTCCTGCTGCAACTAGATTTCTGTGAGACAAAGCAAATCAATGTGATTATCACAAATCAAGTCATTTACTAACAAAGTCTTTGAGGAGAGAGATCTTATGTTTAGTAAACCACATTTAATAGATTTATTTTTCTGTTCAGTCAAAGTTGTATTTATCTTTATGAGATTTCCATAATTTGCTTTTGTTGGCTTAACTTTTAATCCATTTAATTTTGACCTTGGGCAAGACACTGTTTCTATAGGGTAATGGGTGGGTAACAGTACAGAAGCAGCAGAGAGGTGGGTTAAACTACGACTCTGATTCCTGGACTGGACCCTGGGTTGTCAGTGTTTTGGAGGACTAATAAATTCGGCCATATTCCTAGAAAGAAGAGCTGCTCCATCCAAAGTGGGATGGATGCCGTCTCTCCGGATCAGACCAGGTTTTCCCCAAAATGTTCTCCAGTTAGCAATGTAGCCCACATCGTTTGCAGGACACCACCCAGACAACCATTGATGGAATGACAGCATGCGGCTAAACATGTCGTCACTGGTCCGATCGGGCAGGGGACCAGAAAAGATTACCGAGTCGGACATTTTTTTGACAAACTTACACACCGAAGCAACACTAATTTTAGTGACCTCCGATTGACGTAACCGGGTGTCATTACCGCCAGCGTGAATAACAATCTTACTGTATTTACGCTTATCTTTAGCCAGCAGTTTCAGGTAGGATTTGATGTCGCCCGTTCTGGCCCCTGGTAAACATTTGACTATGGTCAATGGTGTCTCTAATGCCACGTTTCTGACTTTGGAGCTGCCAATTACCAGGGTCGGCTTCTCAGCGGGTGTGTCGCTGAGCGGGGAAACTTTCTTAGAAACGCGGACCGGTTGGTGGTGGCCCAGGGGCTGGGTCCTAGAACTATGCTTCCTACGTACAGTCACCCAGCCGGCCTGAGGTCCCGGCTGCGCGGGCTCTACCAGAGGACAGCTAGGGGGTTCTATCCTTGTTGGCTCCGCGCTGGCTAATGGGCTTCGGCTATCAGCTGGTTTTTCAACAGCGCGGAGCCGTGCTTCTAATTCTGATACCCTCGCCTCCAGGGAAGTAACTGAACATCTGACAGAGAGAGCAAGAGAGAAGAGAAGAGTTCGAGACAGGAGAGAGAAGAGTAGCCATAGCCGCAATGAAGCTAAGCTAACTGAGCTAGCGAGACCTTACCACCCTAAGAAAAGCTGTGTGAAACACAAGGAGTTCCCAAAACGTAAAGTACACCACCACAAAACGTGTGTTTTAGTGTGCTTGTGTGTTAAAATAACTTAGAAAGCCCTCAGCACAGAGAAAATAAGATCAATTCAAGAGAGTCTGAACACCAAACCGCTTACAGGGAGCACAACAGTGACAACAGGAAATGACGCAATACGGCTTACCCCCGTCGAACAACACAACTCAGTTGTCCACTTTCAGTGGAGTGTAATTTTCAAAACCCAGACTGAAAAGTAGCAAATAAGTTGCATTGCTCCATAAACGAGGAGCTGGCATGCCACTACTTTTTCCAAAATGTTTGAAAAAATTTGGAAGTTTATATATGGGCCTCTAGATTTGAGATTCTAAAGGGTCAAGATAGGGCTTTTTAAGGATTGGGTTTACCACAGCTTGTTTGAAGTACCTAGGGACTGAGCCTGATGCAAGCGACATGTTAATTATTTTTACCACCCAGGGGCCAACAATATCAAACATTTTCAACAACAGAGGTGTTGGGATAATTTTATTGGGGCTTGAAGTCGGTTTCATATTACATATTAAGCTCTTCACATCCTCTAGGCTGACAGGAGTGAAAGACGACCAAGAGGACACTGGTGAGAACTCAATAGAACAAACACTGATAAGGGGAGGAATAACACTGGCCCTAATGTATTGTACTATGTTCACAAAAAATGACAAGAGGTTGTTACAGTCCTCATGTGAGTGCACAGACACAAGAGAAACCGAAGGTGTCAAACATAATGAGGGGATGAGCTCCTTTCCCAAGTGGAGGAGTTTAAGTATCTGGAGGTCTTGTTCACGAATGAAGGAAAAATGGAGCAGGAGATCAATAGACGGATTGGTAGGGCATCTGCAGTTATGCGGGCGCTGCACCAGTCTGTCGTAGTGAAGAGAGACACTGTGGGGGGGAACTCGCTAGAGCAGACTGTGTAAGATCGATTTACTGGTCGATCTACGTTCCTACCCTCATCTATGGTCACAAACTCTGGGTGGTGACCGAAAGAACGAGATCACGGATACAAGCGGCTGAAATGAGTTTCCTTCGTAGAGTGTCAGGGCTTTCCCTTAGAGATAGCGTGAGAAGGTCAGTCATCCGGAGGGGGCTCAGAGTAGAGCCGCTGCTCCTCCACATCGAGAGGAGTCAGTTGAGGTGGCTCGGGCATCTGGTCAGGATGCCTCCTGGACGCCTACCTGGTGGGACATGCCCGAAACGGGCATGTCCCACCGGGAGGAGGCCCAGGGGAAGACCCAGGACATGCTGAATGGACTATGTTTCTCGGCTGGCCTGGGAACACTTTGGGATTCCTCTCGAGGAGCTGACCCAAGTGGCTTGGGAGAGGGAAGTCTGGGTCTCTTTGCACTAGCTGCTGCCCCCCGTGACCCGACCCGGATAAGCGGAAGAAAATGGATGGAAATGGATGAATGGTGTCAAACAAGACTTTAGGATTATTCTTATTACCTGACACAAGATTGGAAAAATAAGCTGAGTAAGCCTGCTTTATCAATACATCCAGGTCCAGCATCGTATCCTTTAAATGGAGTCTTTGTACCTCTGTGTACCAAAACAGACAAACAGTGGTTGTTGAAACCTTGCACAAATGAATCAACATCCTCACAATCAACAAAGGAGCGAGAGTCAAAAGAAGCAGAGAAATCAGAAAGTGTTGTATCACTAAAGATGTTTTTCTGTTCCAACATTACAGACAGTACCCTAGTACATTAACAACTCAGTTTATCGCAAACTGAATGTTATTATATTCACTAGGGAGTGACTGCTCTCTCACACACCCAGTGTGACATCCCCTCTGCTCCTTATGTATTATAATATAATATACTTCATCCTCCTGCTCTTGGCAAGGACAGTCATATATCTCTTCCCTCCTTCTCTCTGTGTCTGTCTCTGTCTGGCCTGCTGCTCTTGATCTGTAATTTGGCTCCCTGTGCTGGCCTTGAGGCTAGCAAATAAAAGCTCCCCAGGAAGATGGTGCTGACAGTAGCTTCTTGCCCACCCTCCCCAGCTCCTTACATGGGATTGAGTGAGAGTTCACTGTTACTTTTTTTTTTTTGCACGTGTCCTGTCTGGCAGTGTTGAGCTCAGAATTGGTGTCTGATTACCAAGTAGAAGCCCAACAGATTTACTATCACAAGTGGAGTATTACAGCTTTTGCTATAGCACTCCGCTTGAAATATATGTGTAAGAAAACACCAGAATCCCCACACCTGTGTGTGTGTATGAGCATGCTGGTGCATATTAGGTTTCTCTATATGAGTGTTCAATAGCTGGTGTGAGAAGCCATAGATCCGCCTCCCAGGAATCGACGCAGACATGAAGGAGATTGGAGCCATAGAAACCCAAAGGACCCCCAGAGCACAGGAGCCCCAGGCAGACCAACGCAGGGCTGACCACATCTCCAAGAGAGGAGCGGAGGAGACCCCTGGAGGAACATCCAACAGCTACAATGCAGGAGTCTGGGGGGCCGCAGCGACAAGCCCACAGGCTTAGCCAGCAACCAGAGCAGATCCAGCCATGGGCCCAGAGGGTGCCACACCCCCCAGCAGGGACCCGAGGAGGGCCATCAGGCCGAAGGGGCCAGCCGATGGCCGACATGCACCGCCGCCACCCCAGGCCAATCACCACAGCCAACATCCCAACGGCCACCCTGCCCCATGCCAATAGCCCCAGCGGACGGGCAGCATCTCCAGGCCAAGACCAACCAGCACCCAGACACCGAGCTCAACAAGCTCCCGAATCTCACTCCCACACACCGCAGAGCACCAAGACCAAGCGTCCAACCAAGGTCAAGCAAACCCACCAATGAACCGACCAAGCATGAAACATACAGAACAGGAGACCAAGTGGAGACACTGGACCCGACCCCCACTGAGCCACCTGACAGCTACCACCAAACAATGCCCAAACCGTCCCCTCCCAAAGAGGGGTCAGTTCAGCACGGCGGCTAACCGACACCCCGGTCCACCCAGGCCCGGCCAGGAAGGCACCAGGGATGAGGCATCATTCATTGACAGAGGGGAAATAGGCCCCATGACAGATACACAGGAACACACAGACACAGTCATACGTTCCCTCCCTCTTACACACATACATTCTCATCTGCACATCAAGACACACAGAAAAGGACGCTGTACACCCACTCATACTCCCCATACAAACTCTATGCTCCCAGGTCCAGGTACAAAAACCCCAGAAGAGCAACCACCCCCCAGGCCCACGAGGTGGTCCCCCTACCCTCTAGGATGGAGACAAGCAGACCGCCAAAGCCCACACAGTGGCAAAGCAGCCCACCAGCCCAGGCCCCCACCAGAAGAAGATCTATACCTACCCTGACATTCGGTCTACTATCAAAGCACAAAATACATTAGACACCCAGGTTCAGTTCTGCCCCCCCACCACCATCCAAGTGCACCCCTAAGGGGGGAGCACTTGCAGCTAGATAGTAACAGCCTCCCCTGCCTATTCCTGGCAGAGTGGCAACCGCTGTCTGATGGCTCAGCAAGCGGCTGACTCCAGCCGACCCCCCCCAGCCCCCCCTTCCACCTGCTCTGCACCTCCAGCACACGGTCAGTCCACTGGCAAGCTCAACCTAGCCCGGCTACAGACCTGACCAAAATACCCTGCAGCTTGCAAAGAGCAAGACCCAGGAGCCAAGTCCGGTGAACAAAAAACGATCAGGCCCAGAAATCCCACCCACCCACCACAGCCACCAGACTGACACCCCAACAAACAAACAAGGCGGGACGTCATCCAGACATCGGCATTGAGAAAAAACAGCAGCACATGTCGGCCATCAGCCGACCACGACCCCCACACGCAAGCCCCGGCAACAGAGAAACCCACACCGGCCGACCCCAGCCAGGACCACAGCCAGGGGGCACAGCGCCCACCCTAGACCCACCCAAGAGCAGCATGGCCACCAGGCCAGTAAACTATATCCACCAGTGCAACCCCCTGGAGGCAGCCAACAGGAGATACCACCCAAGGCCACCAAATCCCTGCCCCAGCCGGGGGCCATGGGACACAGCACTCAATCCACCTAGCGATCCCGCCCCCAAGGATAGGTTAGGGGTCAGCATCCCCATCAGCAACAATATCTCATACGACCAAACCAAAAGCCATCCACCTCTACTAGATGATGGAGCTGATCAAAGGAGCCAAAAGACATTGATCAGATGTGGAGGCAGAGGCTGTCTAAGACCAATGTGGTCCAACAAGAGATCTCGATACTGGTCAATATTAAGAGCATTTTTATTTTTCCAATTCAGGAGGATAGTTTTCTCAGAGATGCATAAGGCAATGTAAACCATTTGAACTGACTTTCTGTTCATGGAAACGCCATGTTTCCCAGTTTTCCAGCAACCAAACTGAGGGAAAAGGTGGAACATTATATTTCAGACACTTTGATAAGTCCTCACATATCTGGCACCAGAAGTTCTGAACAGGTAGACAGAACCAAAGCGCATGAATATCATTATCCGGTATATTGCCTGTGCATTTTAAGCAGGTATTAGACAATGTAAAACCCATCCTGAACATTTGTTGACCTGTATAGTGTACTCTATGAAGGATTGTATTGTATTAATTGTAAATTTAGATTTTTGTGTTATTTTAAAGGTTCTTAAACATATCTGAGACCATACGTTTTAGTCCAAGCTGACTAATGGATCTGCCTCCCATTTTAAAATGGGAAGGGATATCGATTCATCTAATGTAGATCATGTCCTGTATATTTTAGACAATTTGGAGGGATTGAGATTCAGAAAATCTAAAACTCTTGCTGGCATTGTAACTCAACTGGATTGAGCCTGAATGTACTTTTTATAATAGATTTAATTAGTTGATATTCTAAAAAATCATTTTTGTCAATCCCATATTGTGTAATTGATTTATTAAATGTGATAAAGTCTGTTCCTTCTAATAGATGTTCCAGGTATTCATTTCCTTTACACCTCCAGTCTGGAAAATGTATCATACGTTTTTTTTATAGGATGTCAGGGTTATTCCAGATGGGTGTACGTCTGCATGGGATTAGTGAGGACTCTGTCATTTTTAGAAACTCTCACCATGGTGTCAGAGAGGAACTGATATTTATGCTTTTAAAGCATTTGTGTCGTTTTATATTTGAGTTAATAAATGGTAGGTCTGACATTTTTATCTTATTGCACAATGTCAGTTTTAGGTCTATCCAGGACTCATCTAGGTAGCCATGTTTTAACCATCTTGAGATCTATTGGACCCTGTTGGCTAAGAAATAATGATGAAAGTCCGGTAGATCCAGACCTCCTTTATCTTTGGTCTTTTGTAGTGTTTTTATGCCAATACGTGAGGGTTTATCTTTCCAGAGAAATTTAGATATGGAGGTGTCCAGAGATCTAAATCAATCCAGTGATGGTTTGCTTGGGATCATTCAGAATAAGTAATTGATTCTGGGCAAAACCATCCTTTTTATTGAGGCAACTCTTCCCATAAGTGATATGGGTAGGGATTTCCATCGAGCAAGATCATCTTCCATTTTTTTTAAAAGTGGGATGTAGTTCAGCTTTGTTAAATCTGCCAGTCTTAGTGCAACATTGATACCTAAATAAGTAATATTCCCTGACTGCAGTTGTGTATTAATGGGATTCTGGAAAGAACAATTGATTGGAAGAACTGTAAATTTTAACCAATTTATAGAATAATCTCAAGGGAGAGAGAGGACATCCCTCCCTGGTACCTCTCTGAAGATAAAACCTTGATGATGTTGGGTTATTAGTCCTGATACATGCTGTTGGTGAACTGTATAATATTTTCAACCAGAATTTCCAAAGCCAAATTTCTGTAAGGTTGCAAATAAGAATTTCCAATTACTCTATCAAATGCTTTTTCTGTATCTAATTAAATTGGTTTCAATATTTTTACAGTAAGAATAATCTATTAAATCTATTAATCTATGTGAGTTTGTGTATGAATGTCTCCCTTTTATAAAACCAGTTTAAAAATATCAGTTTGATCTGATAAAGAAGGCTGGTTCTGTTCTTGGGACAACTGTGGAACCTCTGGAGAATATGATGCAAAGAAGGATTTTTCATAAAATAAAAAAAATGATGGAGCATCCTCTTCATGAGACTGTCATACAACAACAGAGCATCTTCAGTCGGAGGCTTCTTCAGTTTCGCTGCAATACAGACTGCTACAGGAAATCCTTCCTCCCCACAGCCATCATCTACAACAAGTCCTTAAAGAATTAATTATATGAGCTAGAACAACACCTAATTTCCCTCTGGGATCAATAAAGTATTTTTGAATTTGAATTTGAATCAGGATGTATTATAAGAGGAGTTACTTTCTCTCACCTTTTTGCGAGGGCTTTGCAGATTATTTTAAGATCAACATTAATGAGGGATAGTGAGTATAAAGCCTTGTAAAATTCTTTAAAGGTGTTTTTTATTCTTTTAGGATCATATACTGTATTCCCGGTCTGGTCCCTAACAGCAGATGTTTTTCTTTATTTTTTTATTTTTTGAGCTGGTTAGCCAAAAACCTATCTGATTTATTACCCTGTTCAAAATTTTCTAGCCGAAGTCTTAGGAATTAGGAACTGGGTCTATTTATTATTAATTTCATTTAATTCTAGCTTTGCTTTATGGATTTAGCCCATTCTCTCCTGCTCCAGGGAGGCTTCTAATTATCTAACAGTTTCATTTGTATTTGAATGAGATTATTTTACCTCTAAGCACAGCTTTTCCTGACTCCCAGAGAACGATGGTGACATACCAGGGAGGTCATTATACTCCAAGTATGAAGCCCACTCTTTTTTTAAATATTCAATAAAATCTTCATCCTTGAGCAGCAATGTATTGAATCTCCAATTTTTGCTTTGTGGAATGTCTTTCTTATTTACCAGAGTTAAAGAAATAGGAGCATGATCGTTAACAGCTATAGGGTGTATCTCAGGGTCATCAACATTTGGGCCATATATACTGACAAAACATAACTTTTGGTTATGTATAGTATGGATAGTTTTATAATTAAAAATCTACCCTCTGGATCTGTAACTGTGTCTAATACTGTAAAAAAAACTTTATTTATTAATATTGCTACTCCCCTTTGTCTAGAGTTATAGCATGCAGAAAACACATTAGGAAACTCAGGTGATTTAAGATGATCTGCAGCTGAGGTAGATTCATGAGTTTCTTATAATAAGACGGCATCTGCCTTTAATCTTTTAAACTGGTTAAAAATCTTAATTCATTTCTCTCTAGTGTCAGTTCCATGAACATTCCATGAGACAAAACTTAGAGTAGCCATAATTGTGTGACTAATGTTGGAAAGTGTCAATGTAGAAACAGATAAACACAAGTGCAGTCATAGTTAGTGTTTGTGGTTGCCTGATTGTAAGTCCAGAAGCAGAGATATAAGAAAGAAAAAAATAGAAGAAAGTTAGGAAGATGATGGGTGTGAGAGGGGGAGAGAAACATTTGGTTATGTTATGAAAAGATTGAGTGTGTGAGTGACAGAAAAAAAAGAGACAAGTGACAAAGAGATTTGGTGACAGGCATGTGAAGAGGAGGACATCCCAGTGCACAGCCCTGACCCACACCTGCATCGGACGATGTAAACAATTTTACAGAGCTGTGCTTTCATTAAATTATAATTACCTGATGAAACAACTCTTATCTAACCAGTGATACATGATTTAGACTAACCTGTTGTTGCTCCTAATAAAGCCACGAAGTGATCTGCTGGTCCCTGAACAGCTGACCATTAACATATAGTTTATCTATCGTCACTGTAGCTCTGTTGATAGACAGATTCTTTATTTTAGACCCATGGGGATCCATATCAAACTAAAAACACAATGCAGACGATAAAAGAAACTACAATACAACATGAACATACTCACACTCACACATACATGCATATATCACCCACTACATGTTCAATGTCTCACATACAAACAATTTTGCCAGTGATTCCACAGTTTTGATGATAATCTGACAGAATTGCATACAGGATTAGCCACACCATCAGTTAGGCTATTTTCTGACCCAGTAACCCTACACATGAATCTTTACATCATATTACGCAAGACAGCAGAGCAGGTAGGCACTCCAATGGTGCCTTCACTGATGTATTTCTTCCTGATTGGGAATAAAACTCGCCTTCTATCCAGGATCTTTTTTGGATATTGATCATTAACGCTGTAATTCGTTCCCAGCAGTTCTCTGCCCTGGCCTCTGACCTGCTCTTTTTGCTTGTAATGCTCGAATTTAGCAACAATTGGTCGCTGGCGGCTGTTGTTGGGCTTCTTACCTCTGAGCCGGCGGACGCGATGAAAAGTGATGTTTTTTACCGGGTCACTTAGTTTCAGCTGACATTGGAGAAATTCTAAGACAGTGGTTTCAGCTTCTTCCTCTGCCTGTTCTGGGATCCCGGAGAAGATAAAGTTGTCCCGCATGCCCCGGGTCTGGATAGCCAGAATATTTTCCTTCAACTTCTTGTTTTCTCCAGTCAGCTGCATCATCCCATTGGTGAGTTTCTTTACATCATCTCTCAGCGTTTGGTTTTCTGCAGCGTGACGCTACCTGTTCTTGGCTGAACCCGGAGAGTTTGAAATTCTTTGTGGAGAACCTCAACCAGGGCAAGACAGGTATCTAGGCTGGAGAGATGGTGGAGGTGCTGGCTTCAGAACGGGTGCGTTTCTGTGATGGTGTGCTTGTCGGCATAGCAGAGGGGGATTTTTGTGGCTTGCGAATAACAATGTTGTCAGAACACTTGTCCAAGTAGCTCTCCAGGCTGTCCAAGGTTTCCTCGTCCAGTTTGATATATGGAGAAATGCAATATAATGTTTTTTGTTTTTTGAAACGATTGCTATATTTGGCTCTATTTTATTGGCTTGCTTTAACTGAGTTTGTTTGTTTTACCAGTATCCCACCATATTACTTACGGACAGCTCTCGCGAGATCTCAGCAGCTCATCCTCTTCTCTGTCTGACATGGAGTTCACTACTGCTGACGCACACACGCATGCACATTCACCACAGTCACAGACATACACGCATTCCTGGATCTCAGCGCCCCCCTCCCACAATGCTCCTTCCTGCTCCAGCCAACGGGCTGAGTGAGCACATTCAGTTGCAACCTTCATTCTCTTTGGTACAGGGGATCTTTCAAAATTAGGCTTTTAAAACAAAATGTTATGACTTTTGTGATGTTAAAATTAAAGGTGCACCAATCAATCTGCCAGAGATCAGAATCTGACCATTTGTCTTGATCAGATCCAATCTGTGATCATGTCCAATACAGAAAAAATTATTAGAGCATCCAGTTTCAGTGTATTAACTTATCAACAGCTTAAAGTCAGATGATCTAACAATTCCTTAATTTTTCTGTTGTTTTCTGATTTAAAACAACGACCTCTGTCGAATAAACTGCACCTTTTTTCCCTATTATTCCCTATTGTCCTTAAATAATCTGTTGTCTTTGAGGTCTGAGCTGCCCATTCTAATTTTAATTCATTCCCATTTTTAATTTATTTATTTTCATGTTGACTGGGGATAGAATGATCAATGGATCTCTAATAAAAATATTTTAAGACAACGTCCCATATGAATGTTTTACAGTGGATATCTCAGAGTCGGTTATTGCTATAATTTTGTTTTAAATGTACAATTTTAAAAGAAGTGAAAACAAAATTCATAATTTAGGCTAGGTTTTCCATATATCCTTCTTTTCAGTGTCAAGGTGTTATTGTTGGCCAGCTTTAGCTGCCTTTGTTAGCTCCGCCCCTGCAAACAGCGGCAGTTCACAAGCAGTCCAGTGGTCTTGTTTAGATGTTGTGCCCTCATCAATGAAAAAACTTGACCCTGACTGGACAAGGAGGAAATGTCAGGGGAGGAAAAGTAAAAAAACAGTCAGTAAAAAATCAGATCCAATCTCACTGATAAAAGATAAACATCACCACATCTGTTTCCATTGTTAACTAACCATGTTTCACCAACCAGATCACTTTGAAAAAGTAGGACCTAAAAATTTATGTAACTTACTCTGATGATTCATCAACAATCATTAAACAAGCTGAGCATATAAACATGTAAATGTATTGTATCCAACCTATCCCAAATACAGCTTTCTTTTGGTTTATTTATTTTAATCTTATATTCCAACAACTCACTTTGGTATGTTTCTAATTGCATGTGCTATGTTTATGTTCTCTTTCCGTTCTATCATCAGGATTTCTTCAACACACTCTCTATACTTCAGTCTCCAAGATTTACATCAGGTGTGGTCATCAAGGGCAGTAAAGGTCCATGTAATCGGCCAAATTTGGAATTGACATGAAGTGAGATAATCCATAGTACTTGCAATAACCCATCCAATACTGCATCAAAACAGTCCTCTCCAGTTGTAGCATGGCACAAACTGGTTCAGGGATGATTATTGTGATTCAACACATTGTCTAGCTCTAGCTGGGATGCTCATGCTGATCCACTCTGGTACTATATCTCCATTTCCATTTTGACCAGGGAGGGTCATTTTAATGTCTCCTTCATACATTCTCATTCTGAAACCAGTTTGCCCATAAAACATACAGGTCCTTCTCAAAAAATTAGCATATTGTGATAAAGTTCATTCTTTTCCATAATGTAATGATAAAAATTAAACTTTCATATATTTTAGATTCATTGCACACCAACTGAAATATTTCAGGTCTTTTATTGTTTTAAAACTGATGATTTTGGCATCCAGCTCATGATAACCCAAAATTCCTATCTCAAAAAATTAGCATATTTCATCCGACCAATAAAAGAAAAGTGTTTTTAATATAAAAAAAGTCAACCTTCAAATAATTATGTTCAGTTATGCACTCAATACTTGGTCGGGAATCCTTTTGCAGAAATGACTGCTTCAATGCGGCGCGGCATGGAGGCAATCAGCCTGTGGCACTGCTGAGGTGTTATGGAGGCCCAGGATGCTTCGATAGCGGCCTGAAGCTCATCCAGAGTGTTGGGTCTTGCGTCTCTCAACTTCCTCTTCACAATATCCCACAGATTCTCTATGGGGTTCAGGTCAGGAGAGTTGGCAGGCCAATTGAGCACAGTAATACCAGGGTCAGTAAACCATTTACCAGTGGTTTTGGCACTGTGAGCAGGTGCCAGGTCGTGCTGAAAAATGAAATCTTCATCTCCATAAAGCTTTTCAGCAGATGGAAGCATGAAGTGCTCCAAAATCTCCTGATAGCTAGCTGCATTGACCCTGCCCTTGATAAAACACAGTGGACCAACACCAGCAGCTGACATGGCACCCCAGACCATCACTGACTGTGGGTACTTGACACTGGACTTCAGGCATTTTGGTATTTCCTTCTCCCCAGTCTTCCTCCAGACTCTGGCACCTTGATTTCCGAATGACATGCAAGTAGTTTGGACCACTGAGCAACAGTCCAGTGCTGCTTCTCTGTAGCCCAGGTCAGGCGCTTCTGCTGCTGTTTCTGGTTCAAAAGTGGCTTGACCTGGGGAATGTGGCACCTGTAGCCCATGTCCTGCACACGCCTGTGCACGGTGGCTCTGGATGTTTCTACTCCAGACTCAGTCCACTGCTTCCGCAGGTCCCCCAAGGTCTGGAATCGGTCCTTCTCCACAATCTTCCTCAGGGTCCGGTCACCTCTTCTCGTTGTGCAGCGTTTTCTGCCACACTTTTTCCTTCCCACAGACTTCCCACTGAGGTGCCTTGATACAGCACTCTGGGAACAGCCTATTCGTTCAGAAATGTCTTTCTGTGTCTTACCCTCTTGCTTGAGGGTGTCAATGATGGCCTTCTGGGCAGCAGTCAGGTCGGCAGTCTTACCCATGATTGCGGTTTTGAGTAATGAACCAGGCTGGGAGTTTTTAAAAACCTCAGGAATCTTTTGCAGGTGTTTAGAGTTAATTAGTTGATTTAGATGATTAGGTTAATAGCTCGTTTAGAGAACCTTTTCATGATATGCTCATTTTTTAAGATAGGAATTTTGGGTTTTCATGAGCTGTATGCAAAAATCATCAGTTTTAAAACAATAAAAGACCTGAAATATTTCAGTTGGTGTGCAATGAATCTAAAATATATGAAAGTTTAATTTTTATCATTACATTATGGAAAAGAATGAACTTTATCACAATATGCTAATTTTTTGAGAAGACCCTGTATTGGAGCTATGCCTTGTGCCCTCTGGCCTTTAGTAGATAATTCCTCAACATGTTGTTGCAACATTTTTACCATCTGTTTTTCTGCCTCTTTTAAGAGCAACAATACCTCTGTCCAATAATGTTTCAGCAATTTTTAGAAACATTTTAACTGCAGTCAGAAGCAAGTGAATAAGTACCACATTTTTTATTGCAACTCTGGAGAAAGTGACGTGAGCACTGTCCGCGGTTAAATTACCTGTACTTGTATAGCGCTTTATCTAGTCCAGAGGATCCCAAAGCACTTCACACTACATTCAGTCATTCATCCATTCATGCACAAATTTACACTCTGGTGAATGCAGCTGTGGCTACATTGTAGCCACATTGACAGAAGCAAGGCTGCCAAACACTGGCACCATCGGGCCCTCTGACCACCACCAGCAGGCAAGGTGGGTGGAGTGTCTTGCCCAAGGACAAAGCAACCGAGATGGCTGGAATGGGGGCTCGAACCGGCAACGGTCCGGACAGGAGGAGCTCCAACCTCTTGAGCGACGGTTGCCTGTGTGAACATTATTGCCAGAGCTGCTACAAATAAGCAGGCATTGTGCTGGGTGATAGACCCAGTGCACAATTCTTTAAGATAGAGAGCACCCTGAAGTCATAATGGAATTGTCTTTTTCCTTACAAAAATAAAATAAAATCTCCACTTCTCTCTGTCATGTCACACAGGTGGGTCACCGACAGACAGACAGACAGACAGACAGACAGACAGACAGACAGACAGACAGACAGACAGACAGACAGACAGACAGACAGACAGACAGACAGACAGACAGACAGACCGACAGACCGACAGACCGACCGACCGACCGACCGACCGACCGACCGACAGACAGACAGACAGACAGACAGACAGACAGACAGACAGACAGACAGACAGACAGACAGACAGACAGACAGACAGACAGACAGATAGACAGATAGATAGATAGATAGATAGATAGATAGATAGATAGATAGATAGATAGAGATTCCACCTTATTTTACAAAGTGCTACTCATACGTTTCTTATGAGTAAGCAGTTTAAGTTAACTGTGTTTATTTCCAACCATCTTTTTCTGGTACACATTGCAAGCTGATTAAAAAGAAATGAATCTGAGCAAGAAAAAAATGCAGGCTAAATAGCAAAGATTCCACATTTACACATCCACAACGATTGATTAGTCAAAGCTAAAAATAGAGACCAATGCATAGTTAAAGACCACATGACACGAAGTTGACATTTTTAAACATAACATAAAATAAAGAAATCTGAACCCATTGGACTATTTCAAAGTCATAAACACGCCTTGTATAATCCTACTGAGAGCAAAAAACCGCTGCGGTGACTAGCATTTTAGTACTGTATCACTGCACTGAACGAGCAGAAAGCCGGAAGTGACGTTAGCGAGAGAACGCATTCTGTTTGTTGGCACATTAGCCAGCAGCTGTTCAGCTGTGACTGGGACCGCTATTTTCTATTTTTGACAAAGAAAAGTGATCGCAATGCCTTCGTGTTGTGTTGGGGGATTTTGCTCATATACACACAAGGATGGTGTCAGTTTATTTAAGTTTCTCAAAGACCCAGAGTTACTGTCTAAGTGGGTGAAACAGGTTAGACAAACCCGTGAGTAGTGGGCTCCCTCCTCCTCCTCTCTTCTCTGTTCGGAACATTTTGAGCAGAATTGTTTTGATTACTATGATAAAGGAATCCCTGGGTTGTTTAGTTCAACACAAGCGTGTGTTGCTGCCGGCAGCTGTACATAAAGTGTTCTGCAGGAGGGTGACAGCGTGTGGCGGCGGTACCGTGGTGGTGCTCGTGGACTGCGCAACACTGACCGCGACAGCATCGCTACTCCTACAAGCTCCACTTCCACCGACTGCCCAGTTAGATCTTCTGTTTCCAGAAGCATATAGGCTCATTTTAGCCGGGGACACCAGGGACATGTCTCCACCACTTTTCTAAACCTGATGCGGAATTTCTTACTAGCGCAGGAAATGCTGCAGCATTCTTTGCAGTGGATGGTCAAGGTTTTAGTCCATATGCAAACATGTTCAGGGAAGAGTCCTGCATTGCCGCTGGTAACCTTTTCAAGATGGAAAAATACATCAATTAAATTTAATGGGTCTGGCTAAAGTACTTTTGTTTGTTTATGACCCCCAAAGAGAATGGTGTTGATATATTGTGTTTTTGGAGAGAACATGGCAGAATATTCCCCCAGCTTTGCGCTGACAGAGAGATTTTTCTGCGACTGAATTTGTGATTCAGGAACGGAGAGCGCAGATAAAGCCAGGGACTGTGGACAATATTTTGTTTCTGGACAGAGATCTCTGCATTAAATTAATTTCAGATTACAATGTTTCAAAGAATTAAAAGGGACATAATTCATTGTAATATAATTTACAATCACTTGGGGATTGTGTTATATTCTGTCTTTGATCATTTTTTTAAACCTGTAGCCTAATGGAAAAATGTAAAGGCCGTAGTTAAAGTGCGGCAGGAAAATCGAGTGAGAAAATGAAGCAGGACATCACACAAAAGTTCACTTTCTGACGGGCGGATCAACCACTCCACTACTCCATCAGGTAGTGAGTGCATTCATAAAAAGGAACCCCATATAAAGAGTGTTTGTGTGATGAGCTTTTGCCATCAGTTTATTATGACACAACCTCTATTCATCAGTCAGTACAATAATCAGAAACAGCTGTGAACCCGAACTAACAGACGTTCTTCATTTTGAAAGTTTACAATTTACGCCACTGACCACTTGATTTCTACTTTATGCACAGAGTTTAGGAAACAGAATCAATAAAAAATGATTCTTATGAGAGCATCTCATCATCATCATCATCTCAGACCCTGGACACCGTGCTCAATGCAACGCTATTTCCTCCTGCTGAGGCAATAAGAAAGATGAGAAAGAAGTGGCGCTTGTTATTCCAGTGTGCGACCAGAGCGGATTCAGCCTCCCTTACGCACAAGCAGGTGCACAATTCATGTCTATAGACCATGAGAAAGTTGTGAGACTGCAGGTAAAACGTTCATATTTACAACATGTTTTCATCTGCTCCATGTGTGATGGCACGATGGAGATTCTTTGTTCAGATTGTACGGGCTGAATATTAACTAAAATGAATGAAGAATTAAATAATATTGATTGTTTCAGATTTTTTTCAAAATTTAAAAAAAACTTTCAAAGACAGAAAATAACGGGATCCCTGATTAAATGTAAATTATAGTAGAATTAATAATTTCTCTTTTATTGCTTTGGAATATTCCACCCGTCCCGTTGCAAGACTCTGAACTGTTAAAGTTTCCCCGCACAGAACGGCAAGGGTTGTAAAGGGAACGCGTTTTATTACTGGGCATATAGCCTATGTAGCCAACGGCTGAATAATTATAGGCTATATGAATAATCAATAATTGTCCCCAGAAGTTTTAAAAACAAACTGACGCCTTGTCCAGAAGAGACAGGTACATATTCAAAGCAGTTTTGCTATAATTATGAATAATTCAAACTCTATTTAGTGAGTCTGACAAAGAAATTAAATAACGTGTTTCACCTGAAGCTAATAATTTGGTACGATAATCATAAAGAAAAATTATAATGAAGTAAGTCTTAGGCTACTTGCTTTGTTGTTTGCCTTGAATGTTTGCTTACAATATGATTTTATTTTTCCGATATCAGTCTCAGACCTTATAAATAAGTATGTCTGGATTAGTTTATTATTTTTAGTTTTAAAACTGATTTACCGTATTTACATTATGTAGGCTAATGTTTATTTTTCAGGTCACTACTAAAATCACTACACGTTAATATTATTATGCTCATTTATATCATTTTGTTAAATTTTTTTTCTTAAAAGAAGCCACGATTAAGTTATTTCTAATCCTTACCAACCTGTGTTTCCCTGACGTCACTTCTCCCGCTAGCTTCTCTGACCCGCTTTCTTCTCCCATCTCATTCGTTGTGTACGGCTCTGACCTGTATGGTTCGATGCCCCCACCACCACTAGAAGCACCAGAACTGGCTGCATTTTCCACCTCTAAAACCATCTCAAGGCTAAAACTGGAGGAAGAATCTTCCGAGCCTTCAAATATGAGCGCCACCATCAGGCCTGACAGTGGTAGTTTTCGGACTGTCCAGCCTGAGCGGTTCTGTCGCTGACGTCACATGGAGACGTAGCTTTAAAGCCGCGGCTAAGCTAACATTTTTGAAACTCTAATTATCGCGTAAAATCAAGTCTGTTTGGCTCATAAATGTACACAACCACATACTTTGACAAGATGCATTATGTCATAATACATTTACATGAAATCAGCTTCGTGTCATGAGATCTTTAATGTTAGCTTAGCAACTATGTTGTTTTCTCATTGCTAATTATACTCTGGACCCTGAACACATGGTCAACGTGCTTTAGGATCTCACTTCAATGTAAACTTAAAAAGACAACATATTGGCTTTTAAATCAGATTATTAGCTCTTCAATACAACTTCTGTTCAGACATTTTAAGTTCTTGACTTAAGTACTGCTCTTGTAAAACACACCCTTTTGAAACAGGCTTCTTCAGGATGCCAGTTATGGAGAGAAGTGGGATTTGTATCACTAAACTGCCCACAGAACCAGCATTTAATTATATTTTCACATTTATTGACAGTTACTGATGCTCTCATGGAACACACAGTGGAGATAATTGTAAAAAATAACAATTTCAACAATGTGAACTGCTTTGGGGGTTTTTTAACATCATAATTGCATCACAATAAATCTATCATGATAAGTGTTATCATGATAAGAAATGTTTCACTATAAATGACATGATAAATGCCCACCTTTAGTATGTGTCCAGTCTCTGTATTTGACAGATTAAGTGTTTCAGACTTCTGTGAGAACTGTCAGGAAGCAACATCTAACCCCTGAAGTGGCTGCAGGTTTTCTGGAAGCTTTTGAAAAGAATCCTCCTATAGTTTTACCTGCCCCCTGTAATTTTATTGCCATTGATTTTAACAATAAGCTTCAGTCCACTCTTGACCTGCTTGCTCCACTTAAAGTTCAAAGTTTCCACTCTAAAGCTGCAATGCCGTGGAGAAATGAAAACCTCAGAAAAATAAAGAGATTGTAGGGCGGCAGAGAGAAAATGGGGGAAAAGTAAAACCACGATAAACCATCAAATATACACAGAACTTCTCAAATCATCCAATAATGCAGTAAGAAATTCAAGAAACGCATACTTTTCCAAAATCATCTGAGAACATAATTTACAAACGTTTTAATTGTACTACTAATGCTTTTCCTAACAAACCCTCAAACAATCTTTGTGAGGAGTTTGCAGACCACTTCAGAGGGAAGGTAGACACGATCAGATGTAAGATTTTATCTTTTCAGTGTAACATGGTTTTAGACAAATCTGATTGTGTGTCTTTACCAGAGGAAACGCTGGACAGTTTTGTCCTGGTGGAAGCTGGGACTGTTGATAAAGTTTTCTCCTCAGTGAGGCCCACCACATGTGTTTTGGACCCGATTCCCACTTCTTTTATTAAGGGATGAGATTTTAACCTTGATGAATTGCTCCCTTCAAACAGGGGTCTTTTCTGCCACTTTGAATGGGGCGGTGGTGAAGCCCCTGTTGAAGAAGAGCAATTTAGATTTTAATGATCTTAACAATTTTCGACCGGTATCTAACTTACCGGTTTTAAGCAAAATTTTAGAAAAGCTTGTTTTAATTCAACTTGAGAAATGTATTAATGCTGATAATGTCCTGGAGAAATTTCAGTCTGGTTTTATGGTGAACAACAGCACAGAGACGGCCCTTCAGAAGATTTTGAATGATTTTAGATTAAACTATGATGCACAGAAGGTGACAGTGTTGGTTCTACTGGATCTAAGTGCTGCCTTTGATACAGTAGACCACACTTTTCTTTTAACTCGTTTAAAACAGATCGGCCTCTCTGGTGCTGTTCACAAATGGTTCACATCCTATCTCACAGACAGGACTTTTATGGTAAGTTTAGATACCTGCTCCTCTAAGGTCCACAGGATTACATGTGGTGTGTCCCAGGGTTCAATTTTAGGCCCAGTGCTGTTTAACCTTTATATCCTCCGTCTTAGGGGTGTCATCAGGAGACATGGAGATGTATAAATGTGTATCATCAGCAAATCTGTGAAAGTTAACTCCATGTCCCCCGATGACACACAGCCAATGGATGCACTTTTCAACTGCATTTTAGACATTAAATCCTGGATGGCAGAAAACTTTCTCCAGCTCAACCAGGGCAAAACTGAAGTTTTAGTCATCGGTCCTGAGGCTCAGAGAGAGAAACTTTTACCAAAACTACAATCACTGTCTTTTAATCCCTCTTTACAACTGAAGAAGCTGGGTGTGATTTTTGATTCTGAACTGACTTTTATCCCTCACATTAGAAATATTACTAAAATAGGTTTTTATCAACTAAAGAACATCGCCAGAGTCCGCCCCATTCTCTCTCGGGCCAATATGGAGACACTGATGCTTTTATCACCAGTAGAATTGATTACTGTAATGCCCTGCTTTCTGGTCTTCCCAAAAAGAGTATATGAGGTTTACAACTTCTACAAAATTCAGCAGCACGTGTCCTGACGAAGACCAGGAGGCGGGAACACATTACACCGGTCTTAAAATCACTGCATTGGCTCCCCGTACGTGTTAGGATAGATTTTAAGGTTCTTTTAATGGTTTTTAAGTGTTTTAATGGTCTTGGGCCTTCTTATCACTCTGAACTGCGTTTACCATATGAACCTTCATGGTCTCTGCGCCCCTCTGGCAGCAGTCTCCTTGTCATCCCTAAAGTCAGGACACACACTCATGGCGAGGCGTCTTTCCATTATTATGGCCCTCACCTCTGGAACAGGCTGCCAGAGAACCTCAGGGCCGCAGAGAACGTTCATGTTTTTAAGAGCAGGCTCAAGACTCACCTTTTTAGCCGTGTTTTTAACTGATTATTATCTATTATAGTCTGTTTTATTGCCCTGCATGTTTTACATGATTATATTTTATCAGTGGTTTACTATTTAATCTTATCACATTAATTTACTGCTTATTTCTATATTTTAATTTGCTATCTTAATCCCGTTCCAATGTTTCCTCTGTGGGAGCCCTCTGCCCTGGGTGGAGGTGGGGGTCTTGGCCTTGCCTCCACTGGGTGCCCTGTGTCGGTGCCTCGGCTGCTGCTGCTGATGTACCGCTACAGGGGCAGATGGCTCCTCTGAATGGGTTTCGTTGCATGGTTCATCTGCACTCAACCCAATGTCCTTTTATACTGTTGCTTTTAACTGTGTGTGTGCTGGGTTGGGGGGAGGGGAGGGGGTATAACTGTGATCATGCTTTTAAAATATGTGGGGGAGGGATGGGAAGGTAGTTTATGTGGGGTCATTTTAATCTGTAAAGCACTTTGTGATCCAATTCTTGTATTAAAATTGCTTTATAAATAAAGTTTGATTTGATTTGATTTGAAGTCATCCATGCTGGCAGCAGAACCATAACCTATAAAATCCACCTGATCAGAAAATTAATTTTTTGATGTCTTATTTTAATTATCTAATAATAATTATTTATATTACCATATTACAAAACCAGGTTCACATTGTTGTAGCAGGGTATAATAGAGATCTAATAATTTCTTTTATGGAACAATCTTCCCATAATTTTCTCAAGTAACTGACACTCAGTACGTTTACATGCACAGCTAAATCGAGCTTTTTGGAGTAATCGGACTAAAGACTTCCCTCCTGCAGCAGGCTGAGTCCCAGTTTATATGTTACTCCGAAAATCAAATTATTGAAAGAAGTGTGCCGACCACCGCAACGGTAGGTGGCGACATGCAACCCTTCGTGTGGCATTCTTCTGGTTTGCGTCACACTCTCAGGGTAAACAAACACTTGTGGAAGAGAAGCCAACATAGTAGAAAAAAAAGGATGACAACAACGCTGCCGCGCTGTAGATTTGTTACATTCTGTACTGTTTGATTATATTACATCAATTGCAGCGTATTATTACAGCGTAATACATCGCTTTTTTTGTTGATTACGGGGCTTCCGAGCTCGTCATTTCCTGGAGGGTTAGGTCTCTAGGACACTAGAGCTCATAATTTAAGTTTGACTTGGGACCTGTGGCGTCTATTCATTGGGGGCCAGAACTATCTAAGTATAAATACTGCCAGGCTCAGTAGGCTAAATCCTCTCGAAGCAGCGATTGGGGCTGGCTCCTTAACGTTTGCTTTAATGATGAATATCTAAAATCACAGTGAGCATGCCCAACATGTCCTCAGTAAACAGCCGAGGGGCACAAATGCCACGGCCCCAAGGTGAGATCCGCTACCTTCCTTGATCCACCATCTGACATGCAGTCTGTCTGAAATGTATTAGGACAAGAAGAAGAAATCCCGCTATCAAACCACTGCAGGAAGTGATGCTTTCCATTTTGCCAAATGCGAAAGTTAGTTGTGCAGCATAACTCATATTAAAATACCGGAATAGCACACATCACCAGCCAGTGGAAACTTACTTGCGTCTTGATCCCACCTCTGGCAAGAACCCTGCTATCCACTTTTGAACAAAACCCATGTATTTACAAGTGAATTCCATAGATCCGGGACTTCTGGAAATGTTTAATGACAGATTTGACCACATGGTACATTTTTACATTTTTTTTAGAATTTGCCTTTGGGTACTGGCTGCTTTTACTTAAATTGGATCAGAATTTGTAACTGTTACTTATGCTAAACAATAATCTAGCAGAATAATAAGGATATCGTAAGATTTGCTGTTTGCGCCAAAGTGTTTTTACACATAAGAAAACCTAGCAAAAAAGTGAATTTTAAATTATATTTTATGACTATTTTACAAACAGGCTGTCAACGTGAAAATGTAATTCCCAAATCTTTAGCTGTATCAGTTGACTGTTTCCAGTCCTAAAATTTTATGCTTGCACCCAAATTGTGCAGTTGAGTTGCAAAGGTCTGTTCCTGCAATCTTGCCATTCAGGATGGATCACCAGAAGGATTATGCAGGTCTTTTGTCTGGTATTATTATTTTTTCTTTCCGAAGGACACAACAGTTCTTTTGGCTCAGAAGCTTCTTAACCCCTCTAGCTATCTAATGTCTTCTAACTGTATAAAGACAGTGAGCACCATGCCATGACATGACTTATTTTCCCTATTAGCTCTTTGAAAATCCGGTTTCAGGAGACACACTTTGATACTTGTCAATTTAATAGCTGCAGCTACATAACTGAGATTGGTATTTCTTTACAGGGTTGCTATAGTCTTAATATGTCTAAAGATATGAAATAAATTTGCTTCACTGTAAAGTTACTTGTTATGTGTTCACTTCTTATGATTCTAATATCTGAGGATACTAAAATGACTGACGCAATCTGCTGGGATTCCTTAAATAGGAAACTTTTTAACTGATTGGAATGTTTGTATAAATGTA
This sequence comes from Valencia hispanica, assembly GCA_963556495.2. Classification (NCBI taxonomy): domain Eukaryota; kingdom Metazoa; phylum Chordata; class Actinopteri; order Cyprinodontiformes; family Valenciidae; genus Valencia; species Valencia hispanica. The sequence goes on along the minus strand of OY747712.1, from coordinate 54,046,960 downwards.
TTGAAATGACTTCTTTTTAAGTACCTTGAGATGACATCTATTGTGAATTGGCGCTATATAAATAAACTGAATTGAATTGAATTGAATTAAAACTAACATCATACTCTCCAAGCATCCTTGGAGCATTCTGCAGACAGAGTTAAAGTTAGGGATGGGCATTCGATTAAACGGTCTTCATCGATCATCTGTAAAATTAACGATAGATTTTCGATTAATCATTGATATTTTTATATTAAAATTCAGTGTTCATAGGCTATATTAAAATGCAGTGAGAATAGAAATATAGCGTGTTTCCTCATTGAGATCTTCATTACAAGTGGGACACCTCTTGTGGCAGTTAAACGAAATTAATTCATGGTAGTTGCACAAAGAAAATAAGCGCTATAAGCAGCGGAGCCGACAGCCAAAAGACGGTACTCATTAACACAACTGACACTCATATTTTTCTTCTCCAAAAAAGTAAAAAAAAAAGAAAGTCATGTTAAACAGTAACTTGATAAAAAAAAATATATAATACTTATAGGTCTGATAGTTTTGTGTTACATTTGGCAAAAAGAGTCGAGAAAGAGGATGAGAGAGATCAGCGTACCTAACAATGAATTAGGCTCATTAACAGAGTAAAAAAGACAAAAACAAAAGAAACCGTAACTTTTATACAACTTTAGCACCAGTCTACTGATTTTTGTTGAGAAAGATGAGCACGTTAACATGCGCTGGGGTCAGAAGCGACAGCAGCCTGGTGGTCAGACTGACGATCACCAGGTTGCTGTTGCGTCTGACCTGCAGCGCTGAGATCACCTGCTGTGAGGGGACAGACGTCGCTGTGATACAGATACCTCCGTGCTAACTTAGCAAGCCTCTGGAATCTTGTTTCATTCATTTTCCACCAGTCTGTAGGGGTGCAATCCAGGGGGGCGGAGCCTTCCTCAGAAAGTAATCGGTGAGGAAGTTTCTCTGTTCGTTGTGCATCTAGGCTCCTCCATACTAACACCGACTTGATGCTAGGTTGAGACCAAGAGCAGGATGCTCTGCTTCTAACCAGGGTTGGAAGTGAATTCAAGTACTTATACACAGCTTCGCAGTGTTGGCAGTGAATCGAGACTTTTTTTTGTTTGTTTGTTTAGGCAAAGTGGTCCCACGCCACACTTTGCTGCGACCTCTTCATGACAATGCTACTTTTGAAATACACAGAAACTTGCAAGAAACTGAGTCGGATGTGGGTTTTATTTTCAGTCATCGCCCTCGTGTGGTAAAGTGTTTAATTACTGCCACATAGCAACATTTATTGCATTCCTTCAAAACTCACACTACGCAACAGAACATGCAATAATTGACCGGTAAAAAAAATGTCATCAATGAAATTCTTAATGATCAATTAATCGATTGTCGATTATTTATGCCCATCCCTAGTTAAAGTGTTGCATCTCATGGTATTACTCCTGCAGCAACATGGCAAACAAGAAGGTCCTGCTGAGGACAGTGAGGGGAGCTCACTGATGCGTCATCCAGGATCTGGTTCAGAGCTGCTGCACAAACAGAGCTCTGAACATCAGCGGCGATACCTTACCCGCTCCCCAGTAACTCTTTCATATATTACAATTATACAAATGGTACCACTAGTTCAAAAACAGAATCGCCAGACTGCTAAAGACCTTTGTAATATTTTTTAAATGTTTAAATGTAAATTAATGATGAAACGGTAATAATGAGAAGAGGAATGAGTACTTTACTGATACGCTGTGCTCAGTACTTTGTAGCTGTTAGAAGGGCTAACACTTTATAGCAGAGATTAACAACCTCATGAGAAACAGATGAGTAAGAGTTGCACTAGAAATTAGGTTGACAGGTGCAGCTAAAGGTAAATTGTAAATAATTAAATGATTAAGTTAATTGAACAGGGGTGACCTAAAAATAAATAAATAAAGACTATAAAAGGGTGGGGTGCCTTCTCCGGGTCGGGGATGAGGTCCTTCCCCAACTGGAGGAGTTTAGGTATCTGGGGGTCTTGTTCACGAATGAGGAAGAAATGGAGCGGGAGATCGATAGACGGATTGGTGCGGCATATGCAGTTATGCGGGCGCTGTACAGGTCTGTCGTAGTGAAGAGAGAGCTGAGCCGAAAGGCGAAGCTCTTGATTTACCGGTCGATCTACGTTCCTACCCTCATCTATGGTCACGAACTCTGTGTGGTGACCGAAAGAACGAGATCACGGATACAAACGGCTAATCTAGATTTGTTGCTCACATAGCAATGTATTCCAAGCATTTATTTCTGGTCATGTAAAGTTAACTTTATGTAAGCCCACAGTTCAGTTTCTGGGAAAATTTAAAAAGAGCAGTAAAAACCTTTTAAAATAGGCTAAACAGACAGATAAACTACTCCTCTAATAAGTACAGTTGTCTAAAGGAAAAATGTTTAAGATTATCAGAAAGCCTGGAAACCTTTTCTTAACGCAAATTTAGTTTAATTCAATTACAAAAAGGAAACTGCAGCCCTTTAAAAAAAGTATTTGCCCCCTTACAGATTTCACCTAAATGTTACAGATCTTCAAACAGATTTTGATATTAGAAAACAATAGCTTGAGTAAAAACTGTTTTCAAATGCTGATTTATTTTAGTAAGAGTAAAAAAAAGCTATCCAAACCAACCTGGAGGAGATTAATTAATGGACGGAAATTCTTCTTTAGGGATTTTCTAGTACAAAGCAGGATTCATGGGTCCATCCGTTACTGGAAGTCATTGAGGTTTTAAAGGACAAAATCAGGACAATGTTTTGGTAAATGTGAGATGGGCTTTTGTATTCCTTTTGGTCACCAGTGATTTTGTCCTTGTACCTCTCCCATGAGACAAGCTTTGCCCAGTCTCTCTAACAGTTCAATCAGAAACTCTGACTGTAACTTAAGCAAGTGAGGCCTGTAGGGATTTAGATACAATTCTGGGTTTTTATGTGTCCTCCTGGATGAGTCATCATCTTGGGGTAATTTTGGTAGGCTGACCACACTTTAGAAGGTCCAGCACTGTACCATGTTCCAGCCTACATGTCTGGATCTCACTGTGGTTTGCAGGATTTCCAAAGCATTAGAAATGGTTTTAAAATTCATCCCAGGCTTGAACCATTACTTCGTTTTTCATCTGTTCTGGAATTTTTTTAAATTGGCACAAAGTTTGTTTTTGTTTGTTTGTTTTTTAGATTTAGTTATCCTACTTCATGCAGTGATTTCTTGATCCTGCAGATCTGTGTAAAATTAAACTAATCTGTTCAAAAAATAAGACTGGTCACTTAACAAGAGAGCAGATTACTTTTCACATGGGGCCCACAATGATTTTGATAGCTTTTTACCTTACTAAATGAAAATATATCTTTATCGGGCATTATATATTTTGATGAAATGAAACATATCAGCATGTTTCAAAAGAAATCTGTATGGAGCACTTTTTTCCAGCACTGTATACAGGAGAGTGAATCAAGACGTTTGCACAGAATATTTAGTGTGGTTTCTCTTCATTAAACTGGATGCTGTAGAATAATGCTCTGCAAGGCAAGGCAATTTTATTTGTGTAGCACACTTTCAACAACAAGGTAATTCAAGGTGTTTTACATGATTAGGGGATAAAATAAAAACAGCAATAAAGCACAAAACACACACAGAGCATATGAGATGTAAAAACATGACTCAAAGGCAGCTCTAAACAGATAAGTTTTTAGTTGTGATTTAAAAGATCTCAGTGTTTCAGCAGGTTTGCAGTTTTCTGGAAGTGTGTTCCAGATTAGAGGAGCATAGAACCTGAAAGCTGCTTCTCCATGTTTGGTTCTGATTCTAGGGATGTTTAGTAGACTGGAATTAGAGGACCTGATTGGTCTGGTGGGGGGGTTGCTATAGTAACAGTAGATCTTCTACATACTTTGGTGCTAAGCCATGTAATGATTTATAAACTAGTCAAAGTATTTAGAAGTCTATTCTCTGAGCTACAGGGAGCCAGTGTAAGGACTTTAGAACTGGGGTGATGTGCTCTACTTTCCTGGTTCTAGTGAGGAACACGAGCAGCAGCGTTCTGGATCAGCTACTGCTGTCTGATTGACTTTTTAGGCAGACCTGTGAAGACGCTGTTGCAGTAATCAATCCGACTAAAGATAAACGCATGGATGAGTTTTTCTAGGTCCTGTTGCAACATCAGTCCTTTAATCCTAGAAATGTTCTTCAGGTGATAGAAGGCTGACCTTGTTATTGCCTTTATGTGACCCTGGAGGTTCAGGTCTGAGTCCATCACTACATCTAGATTTCAGGCCTGATCAGTAGTTTCTAGCTGGATTATAAACAGAACATTATATATCCAGTATATCCAATGTCAGTGGAATAAGTTGGCCATGCTCACATGCAGCTATAGGCCTGAGATGGTCTAGCGTGTGTTTCTCATGTCAGGAAGGCAGAATGTGAGCCTCCCTCTGCTATGGTCCCCCTCTGTTCAGCGGGAGCAACAAACGCGCTGTAATTCGGCTGCCGCGGAGCTTCATTAGGCTGCTGTCAGCGGGCCCCCCAAAACAAGCCTGCCACACTGAACAGGTGTGTGCGCGCGACACACCGCCATTGCTTTTTTCGTGTAGTCGTGCGCATGCTCCCGTGACCAAATGAAGCAAATACCACACACATGTGAAGTACTTACTGTCGACGCTGAAAATACCATGAAGCGAGTCAGATGCCCATCTCTCTCTCTCTCTCTGGCACACACACACACACACACACACACACACACACACACCCACAGCCTAGCAAATTGTGCTCCATCAAAATCATACGACAGGCGTGGTCAATAAATGAAAACATACCAGCAGTTTGTTTGTTGCCAGGATCAGCTAATTAGCGTCCAAATACTGACAGGAAAGGAGGGAACGTACCTTATGGAGGTCGATGCGTATCCTCTCCTCTCCTTTATGCGGGCTCTCGGGCCACAGGTGATAGCTGGAGCCGTAGTTTGGGCTGTCTTTGCTGCTGTGGCTGCCAGTAGCAGACGAGCTCCCCGCGTGTGCGTGCGGTGTTGCAGGGGGGGTTACGCGGCTGTGTAGCTGCGCCTGACCGCCCTCCGCGGTGATCCTTCCACACTTATTGCGATCTTTGCCACAGTGCTGCTGCTGCTGCTGCTGCTGCTGATGATGATGATGATGATGTTGCAGCAGCTGCTGCCGCTCCTGCTGTTGCAGCAGTGGAGCCCGGTGAGTTCTACATAGCTCTCCGGAGCCGCTTGCGCAGTAGTTGACGGGCAGGCTGCTTCCCACCAGTAGCTGTTGCTGCGCTCGCAATTGTGGGATCTGTTGCTGCTGCAGATCCTGAATCGGACACTCAAACGCTTTCTTAGCCTCGTTTGACTCCCCTGCATCTAAAGAGCTCCCCTTTTTTGAGTTTGCACGGCTTCCTCTAGGGGAGGGGTCCCTCTGTCGGAGTCCTAAATGACAGTGCTGTTGCTGCAACAACTGCCTGGGATCTTGGTGCCCTCCTGCTCCTTCTCCTCCTCTGCACCGTTCCACGGTGTTTGGCTGTTGGTAATTAATGGCACTCCTTTGGAGACGATCCTCTCTTTCAGATTCCCGGGAAAAGAGCAGGGAGGAGGAGGAAAACGTTGGTGGCGTCGTTATAAGTGGTGGAAAATGCGGGGAGGGCTGTGGGGGGAGAGAGTCAGCAGGATGGGATTGAATTTGAGAATAGCTCGCTTCTTGCTCCGAAAAACTGCAGTGGCAGCTTGGAAAAACAGCTTCTCTCGCCGACTGCAGCGGCGGCGGCTGGAAGCCTTCCGGGGCCCAGGGATCCTGCTGCAGGTGCACAGGGTGATCGGCGCTGGGTTCGCCGCCTCGGTGTGAAGGTCGCCGGCTTGTGTCGTAGCTTGCCAGGGGTAGAGGGTCGCCGCTGTGAACCGGTCTCCGAGGGGGCTGGCTCACACACGGGAGCTCCTGGAGGCTCTGGCGCTGAGTGGCGGTGGTTGAAGTGCGGACTCTGTGTTGAGAAGAGGGCGGGGGAGGAAGGCTGAAAACGGGAGCGACTTGCTCTCGGCTCCGCTCGTTGGTTCCTTGCTTTTCGTCTGGTATGTGGTGCTGATGGACAGCTCCCGCGTACCGATGCCGCATCCCCTTATCCGCCTCGTCGCGCTGTGGGTGCTCCTTTTCCGTGCAGAGCTCCGACACCCATTCATTGCGATCAGTCCCAGCAGAGTAGGACCGACTTGTACCATTGGTAGGTTTGATCAGGACGTGACTTAAAACGTCACCATACAGCCACAACACCGCCTTCCACTCAATATTGGTCCAATGCGTGACATGCGCACATGTTGCAGATCGATCTACCTTGTGGGGTCCTCCGACAATAGGCTATTTGAAATGGTAAAAAGTGGTTAAATTTCACGGTCAATCTACTGCGGATCTCCACTTTTTCCATGTTGCCATAGCCCCCCATGCAGTGTCAGAGATTCTTTCCACCGCCAGGTCACCTGTCTGAACCCACGGGTTTGTCTAACACAGCACTTGGCTCGAGTGTATAGATGAATTCAATTTGCGATGACATCATGTCACCAAAGTTTGACCTGTTGAGAAAATAAAGAACATCCTCCTGAAAATCCATTTTCCATTTGTTGGCCTATGAGATATGGTTCAAACAAGCAGGTTACATCATGCCATGGGGTCTAATCCTGCCAGATGCCTGTAAGAGTTCATCATTTAAACACTTGGCTTGGTGTTACCAGGCAGAATAGCTCTGCTGAGTGGTGACCTGAGTATTTCCCTTTAAGGGGAATCTTTAGGTGTAGTAACACCTTTTATAAGTTAAAGCAAGTAAAAAATATTTCAATATTAAAATAAAAGGACACCAAACAATAAAGGCGAGTTGTGCCAGTGATGCAAGCCATGACCAATGTAAAGTTCATTTGTACAATCCACGCAAGCACTGTGATTCAGGGCCTAAACATCTGCAGAGACCCTGGACTTTATCACATCACAATCATGAACTTCACTCTATTTTATTTGGATATTGTGGTGTAGACCAACACAAGGTGGGCATATTTTGAATGAATTAAACTTTATTTCGGTACAGACAAGCATCTGGTATCAGTTGACTTATGAAACCGAAAGGTAGTAGGTAAAAGCAAAAGCTCATACTTTACACCTAAGCCTTTTATATCAATAAATTCAACCAAGACACATACATTTAAAATTGATATGTAAACATACATTTTCTCAACACCACAAATTCCAAAGAAAATGCATTTTCAATTAACTTAGTTTTCCCTACTATAACAATAAATGTTACATTCTTTATAAAGTCTCTTTAAGCCAACTAAAATGACACATGTTTTTATCTGTTTTTGAGGTGGAAGGAAAAAGATACATGGAATCTGAAAAGTGTTGCATTTGTATTCAACCTGCCTGAGTGAACATTTGTAAACCACCTGTTGGTACAATTCAGGTCCATGTCTTTTGGTAAGTGTCTCTTCCAGCTTTGCACATTTAGAGATTGAAACTTTCCCCATTCTTCTTAGCAAAGTAAGCTAAATCAGATTGAATCCAAAGCTTCTGAGAAATGCAGCTTTCAGACCTTGTTCCTGATTCTCAATTGGATTTAGGCCAAGACTTTGACTGGGCCATTTTAATACATGGGGTGGACATGCTTTTATCTTGAGACCCTGCTGAAGAAGAGCACCCCAACATCATCATGCCTCCACCACCATGCCTTACTCTTCCATAAGGTGAGAAATGTGGACTGTGTGATTAATAGCTGTCCCGTCAACAGAACAGTGAGAGGTGTGTCAATTAATGTAGATGGAAACAGCAAGTACTGGGCAATGATGACTGCTGATGTCACCACTTATACTCCGCAGCATTAAACATGTCAGAAACATGTTATTCTCCGAGTTTGTTATTTCATGAGAATGGGCTGGAATTTAAATATACAGACATAAATAACTCAAACCCCATTAAAGTGCATAGAAGAGGAGGAGTTGAGTCTGAGCCAAAGAGACAGGAATATTCTGAATAAGTAATAATGCTGCCCCTAAAGCTGCATCAGCTAGTTGGAGTTTTGATCAGTCTGAAGACTGCAGCAATGGCATACTTTGCCAAAGTGCTGGAGAAGAGGGCTTCTGTGGCCAAGCCCATTCTCCATGAAGTACTGCAGGAATTTGGAACAGAACCTCAGCCAGTGATGCATGACAAACCTGATCATTTTCATTAAGTAATTGCTCATTGTGACCCACTTGACTTTCTTGCCAACATTTTCTAGTTTAGGATGCAATATTACTTCTTCCATGTGAATTATTCAACTAAACTGAACTTAACAAATACTCAATGGATTGAACAAGTTTCCAGCCCGTATTTTCTCCTTTTCTTTCCTAAGGAACACGGTTGCAGGTAGGTATCTTCTGCACAGAACTCGGGAGGTCGATAAGGAGTGTATAATTACAAAGTAAAATAAAACAGCTGGGGTGAAGCTGGGAGATATGTGAGGATTTGTGTATGACTGAGAGAAAGAGACAGAGAAAATATTACTGTATATGCACGTTGAAAAGTGACGTCACACGCCCAAGTTCTCACCCCCAGCTTCTGGCTGGAGGGCAAAAAGACTGTTACCCCCACTGACTACCGTTGTTGTTAGGTGACAGTTGTCAATTTATCAGTGAAGTAAAATATAAGAAAATGGTTAACAAGTGAAATAGAAGGGGTGACTAAATACACCGACGGCTATGGTTAATAGACATGAAGAGTTAGAGTGGATGATCTATCCAGATCCTGGGAGCCAATGTCTCATGAGTGAATCAGTTCACTTTATTCCATTGGAGGTATGTTGATGTTTAAATCAAATATAGCGTAAATCATTTCATTAGAAGCATGTCAATTATTGAAAATAACCCACCAGTGTGCAAAGCTACACCTACTGTTAGCATGTTTAGCATAGAACACTAAGAAATATGCGGAACTAACAGACACTTTCAGGACAATGAAAATGCATTATATAAAAACTTGTATATCAATGGAGATGTGTACCACAACCATGTTTATAGTTAGTATGTTCCTTATGTTTAGGTCAGCCATCTGATGATCCAGATAGTCCTGCCTACACTCCTTCCATATGTAGCTTCACACCACTGGCTAAACTGCCCAGGCATGTTGATGATCGGAGTGAAGGCAAGGCAAGGCAAGGCAAGGCAAGGCAAGGCAAGGCAAGGCAAGGCAATTTTTTTTGTGTAGCACACTTTCAGGAACATGGTAATTCGGAATGCTTTACCTGATTAAGGGGAAAAATAAAAATAGCAGTAAAACACAGACAAAGCATATAAAGTACAAACAGCAATAAAGCATACACAAAAGATAAGATAGATCAAAACATTTCTCAAAGGCAACTCTAAACAGATAAGTTTTTAGCTGTGATTTAAAATAACTCAGTGTTTCAGCAGCTTTGCAGTTTTCTGGGAGTTTGTTCCTGATTAGAGGAGCATAGAAACTGAAAGCTGCTTCTCCATGTTTGGTTCTAATTCTAGGGATGTTGAGTAGACTGGAATTAGAGGACCTGGGTCTTCTGGTGGGTTGGTATAGTAACAGTAGATCTTAAATATACTTTGGTGCTAAGACATTCAATTACTTCTAAACTAGTAGAAGTATTTAGAAGTCTATTCTCTGATCTACAGGGAGCCAGTGTAAGGACTTTAGAACTGGGGTGATGTGCTCTACATTCCTGGTTCTAGTGAGGAACACAAGCAGCAGTGTTCTAGATCAGCTGCAGCTCTCTGATGGACTTTTTAAGCAGGTAGCCTGTGAGGACACTGTTGGAATAATTAATCCGACTAAAGATAAACACATGGATGAGTTTTTTCAGGTCCTGTTGCGACATCAGTCCTTTAATCCTAGAAGTGTTCTTCAGGTAATAGAAGGATGACCTTGCTATTGCCTTTATGTGACCCTGGAGGTTCAGGTCTGAGTCCATTACTACACCTAGATTTCAGGCCTGATCAGTAGTTTCTAGCTGGATTAACTGAAGCTCTTTGCTGACTGCTGATTGTTCCTATTTAGGTCCAAAAGAAATTACTTCTGTTTGTTTCTGTTCAGCTGGAGAAAGTTATGGCACATCCATCCATTGATTTGCTCGATGCATTTACTTAGGGTTTGGATAGGTTCAAAGTCACCTGGTGACATCGTAATGTAGAGCTGAGTATTATCAGCATGGTTATGGTAGCTAATCTTGTTGGTTGTTGTAATCTGGGCTAGTGGGAGCATGTAGACATTAAATAAGAGGGGACCCAGGATGGAGCCCTGGGGCACCCCAGATGTGATTTCTGTTCGTTCTGATGAAAAGTTTCCTATTGAAACATACACTCAACAAAAATATAAACGCAACACCTTTGTTTCTGCTCCCATTTTTCATGAGATGGACTTAAAGATCTAAAATTCATTCCAGATACACAATATTACCATTTCTCTCAAACATTGTTCACAAATCAGTCTAAATGTGTGATAGTGAGCACTTCTGCTTTGCTGAGATAATCCATCCCACCTCACAGGTGTGCCACATCAAGATGCTGATCTGACATCATGATTAGTGCACAGGTGTACCTTATACTGCCCACAATAAAAGGCCACCCTGGAATGTGCAGTTCTTTGCTTTATTGGGGGGTCTGGGGACTCAGAACCGGTCAGTATCTGGTGTGACCACCATTTGCCTCATGCAGTGCAACACATCTTCTTCGCATAGAGTTTATCAGATTGTCAATTGTGGCCTGTGGAATGTTGGTCCACTCCTCTTCAATGGCTGTGCGAAGTTGTTGGATATTAGTGGGAACTGGTACACGCTGTCGTATACGCCGGTCAAGCACATCCCAAACATGCTCAATGGGTGACATGTTCGGTGAGTATGCTGGCCATGCAAGAACTGGGACATTTTCAGCTTCCAAGAATTGTGTACAGATCCTTGCAACATGGGGCTGTGCATTATCTTGCTGAAACATGAGATGATTTTCATGGATGTATGGCACAACAATGGGCCTCAGGATCTCATCACGGTATCTCTGTGCATTCAAAATGCCATCAATAAAAAGCACCTGTGTTCTTCGTCCATAACAGATGCCTGCCCATACCATAACCCCACCACCACCATGGGCCACTCGATCCACAACATTGACATCAGCAAAGCGCTCACCCACACGACGCCACACACACTGTCTGCCATCTGCCCTGAACAATGTAAACCGAGATTCATCCGTGAAGAGAACACCTCTCCAACGTGCCAGACGCCATCGAATGTGAGCATTTGCCCACTCAAGTCTGTTACGGCGACGAGCTGGAGTCAGGTCAAGACCCCGATGAGGAGGACGAGCATGCAGTTGAGCTTCTCTGAGACGTTTCTGACAGTTTGTGCAGAAATTGTTTGGTTATCCAAACCAATTGTTTCAGCAACTGTCTGAGTGGCTGGTCTCAGACAATCTTGGAGGTGAACCTGCTGGATGTGGAGGTCCTGGGCTGGTGTGGTTACACGTGGTCTGCGGTTGTGAGGCCGGTTGGATGTACTGCCATATTCTCTGAAACGCCTTTGGAGACGGCTTATGGTGGAGAAATGAACATTCAATGCCCACGAGCAACAGATCTGGTTGACATTCCTGCTGTCAGCATGCCAATTGCACGTTCCCTCAATGCTTGTGGCATCTGTGGCATTTTACTGTGAGACAAAACTGCACATTCCAGTGTGGCCTTTTATTGTGGGCAGTATAAGGTACACCTGTGCACTAATCATGATGTCAGATCAGCATCTTGATGTGGCACACCTGTGAGGTGGGATGGATTATCTCAGCAAAGCAGAAGTGCTCACTATCACACATTTAGACTGATTTGTGGACAATGTTTGAGAGAAATGGTAATATTGTGTATCTGGAATGAATTTTAGATCTTTAAGTCTATCTCATGAAAAATGGGAGCAGAAACAAAGGTGTTGCGTTTATATTTTTGTTGAGTGTAGAAGTCCCTGTTCGTTAGGTAAGACTCGAACCAGTCAAGTACTGTACCAGAGAGTCCGACCCAGCTCTCCAGTTGCTCCAATAATATATCATGATCAACATTGTAAAATGCTGCACTGACATCCAACAGAACCAGCACTGTGGTTCTACCACAGTCTGTATTTATGCAAATGTCATTGAAAACTTTGACGAGGGCAGTCTCAGTGCTGTGGTGAGCACGGAAACCAGACTGAAAAACATCAAAGCAGTTGGTCATTGTTATTAAGCTATTTAACTGCCGAAACAGCTTTTTCAATAATTTTACTGATTAAAGGAAGATTAGAGATCGGCCTGTAGTTCTGCATTACCGTGTTGTCTAGATTATTCTTTTTTAGCAGTGGTTTAATAACTGCTGTTTTTAAAGCCTGGGGGAAGATGCCCCCCAGGAGGGATGAGTTCACTATTTGAATCAGATCAGACACAATGACAGGGAAAACTTTCTTAAGGAAAACTGTGGGTAAGATATCAAGACAGCAAGAGGGGTTTAATTGGTTAATGATTTCTTGTAGGTTTTTTTATTTAATTCATTGAATTTTGAAATGTTTTCATTTTTTTGGTGTTAATTGGGTATAACATTGGTAGTTGGTTCGGTGCTGCGATACAGACCGACCGTAATTGTTAGAATCTGTTCAGCGAAAAAGTTGCAAATTCATTGCAGGCCCTGGTAGAATTTAGTTCAGGGTAGAGCTGAAGGTCTTTATTTCTATCATTGTTCACGGGCTCGGCCCGGGCTCGGGTTTTAGCGGTCAGCTGATAATGTCATTAACACAAACTAATGGTGTTAATAAAATTCCTGAAAATGTCCAGGTTTTGCTCAGTTTTACAGACCAAGAATATTTATAATAAAGCGCTGCACTGGGCCACTAATATTATTCCGATCTACCTGTCAAGATGTTGCATGCACACCGCATGCTTCATGATGTGAAAGACCTAGGCGTCAGGCCACTCCTTCTCTCAGATCAAAACAGAAAACATCCTCTTTCTGCTGCACTGCGCTCTCAGACAGAAAATGCTGAAGTGTAAATGCTCTATTACCAGACATCCCAAGTCTCAAGTTGCAGAAGTCTTCTGCATTAATATAGCAGCTCCCTGATGAACACAAGTCAGATAAAATCTCCTGAAATCTAGAGCAAGCGGTCAAGAGCGCACACAGAAACGCATGCAGGCGAGACAGACTTTTACGCAACAGAAGCGGTTAAAGCTGAGGATCTTACTATTCTCTCAGCCACTGCCAAGGTCCTCTTTTTGGGTTTTCAGACTATGATCACCCTATAAAAACTAAAATGTCCACTAAATTGAAAACCTGCCGGTCACGTGGTTCAGTGCAATTTATTTCTAGCAGAAACCATGATGTTTGACTTTGGAATAATGTCGGGCTGCAATCGGGCTCGGGCTTTAATAAGCTGTCAATAAAAATATACTCTTTGGGCTCGGGCTGAATTCTCTCGGGCTTGGTCCGGGTCGGGCCCAACTTTTAAGGCCCAATTACAGCTGTAGTTCAGGGGCTACTGTCACTGGAGGATTAGTTAGTCTTTCCACTGTTGTAAACCGAGTCTGTGCATTATTAATGTTTCTGGTAATTATTTCAGAGACGAAGGTTTCCCTAGCTTCTTTTTAAGTTAACTGATATCTGTTCAGTCTCTCTTTGTAGATCTCACAGTGAACCTGGAGTCTATTTTTCCGCCATTTTATTTCAGCTTGTCGACACTCCCTTTTTTCACTACGTACCAGTGGATCGCTTGTCCACAGAGACATCTTTCTACCTGAGACTACTTTCAATTTATTTGAGTAATGGAATCAATGATGTCTGAAATTTTCATGATGAAATTATTTACCAGCTTGTTTACTGAGTTGGAGTTGGAAGATGAGGGGGATGTGGTGGAAGGGTAAATATGTTTAAAGGTTTCAACTGAACTGTCCCCAAGAAAATGCTTTTTTACAGTTATCTCACTGAAGCTAGATATTTTAACCACAAATGGTACTTTTTTTTTAAAAACACAGAAATGTTCAGATAGCGAGATTTCAGATATATTTAAACCTTTGCAGATAATTAAGTCCAGAGGGTGTCCTATATTGTGTGTTGGTTGTTTGACATGCTGGGTCAGGCCAAAGTTGTGAAGCGTGTCACTTACTGTTTTAGCTAGTCTATCCTGGGGGTTGTCAGAATGGATGTTAAAGTCCCCCACAATGATTAATTGGTCATAATCTATACATATTTCGGAAATAAGGTCGCTGAAAACAACAAGGAGTTTGAGTTAAGTTTTGGGGGTTTATTTAAACTTAGAAATAGAGCTTTCTTTGGCTCATTTATCTGGGTGGCAAGGTATTCAATAGAGTCAAATGTGTCCAGGGATAGCTTTTTAAAGTTCATTGAGTTATGAGGGAGAAGGGAACCTCTCCCTAGGAGTACTGGGTGATAAATAATGGGAAAAAAACGTGGGATAAAAAAATATATATATATATATACTGTATATAAAAGTTAAAAAAAAGCCGGCTAGTCTTCGTTGAATTGGGAATGGGGTGTTCTACCCATTAAACGCCTTTTTGCTGGAGGAGTAGTGTTGTTCTTTTGCTTCAGTGCGAGACTGTTGGACCGAGATAACACCGGGCTGCCAGGTTCTTCCTCCCTAACCCTTCATCAGTAAAGTTGTCTCATTTCCATATCCAGTTTTTAGATCAAAATTTATTTGAAGATGGTTTAACTTCGTCTCGATCATTTCAGTTCTCTGGAGCAGTTTCTCAAAGTCCTCAGCTGAGCAAAATGCCATTTTGGTAATCCACAGTCTTGGTCAAAAATAACACAGAGGTTCTTTACGTTATTACTGGGGGACAATTTAATGCCAAACAGATGAAGTGATTGACTAATCAGTTTATATTTTAGAACTTCTGGTCCAAAGACGGCAACTTCTGTCAACTTCTGTCAACTTCTGTCGGAGGAATTTAAGAGCAAAAGATTTAGAGTCATACATGTTTTTATGTCTTCCAGACATGCCTGCAATCTACCTAACTAACTGGGTTCATCAGGATTAATGGATAAATATAGTTGTGTATCATCGGCATAGCTGTGGAAATTTATCCCATGCTGTCTAATGATTCTACCAATTTGGAGCATATATATGGTGAAAAGAATTGGTCCAAGCACAGAAACCTGTGGAACTCCACAAGTAACCCTTGAGAGTGAAGAAGATTTATCATTTAGATGAACAAACTGGAATCTATCAGACAAATATGATTTAAATCAGCCTAGTACTGTTCCTTTGATCCCTGCAACATGTTCAAGACTACCTAAGAGAATATTATGATCGACTGTGTCAAAAGCAGCACTGACATCTAACAAAACCAGAACAGACACAAGTCCATTATCTGAGGCCATGAGAATATCATTAGTGACCTTCACCAGTGCTGTTTTGGTGCTATGATGAGCTCTAAAACCTGACTGAAACTCTTCAAACAGCTCTTTACTGTTTAGATGCTCACAGACTAGCAACTACAGATTAGCAACTATTTTCTCAAGGACTTTGGATAAGAAAGGAAGGTTAGGTATACAGGTCCTTCTCAAAAAATTAGCATAGTGTGATAAAGTTCATTATTTTCTGTAATGTGCTGATAAACATTAGACTTTCATATATTTTAGATTCATTACACACAACTGAAGTAGTTCAAGTCTTTTATTGTTTAAATATTGATGATTTTGGCAAAAAAGTAAAGAAAAACCAAAAATCCAAAAGATTAGCATATTTCATCCGACCAATAAAAGAAAAGTGTTTTTAGTACAAAAAAAGTCAAACTTCAAATAATTATGTTCAGTTATGCACTCAATACTTGGTCGGGAATCCATTTGCGGAAATGACTGCTTCAATGCGGCGTGGCATGGAGGCAATCAGCCTGTGGCACTGCTGAGGTGTTATGGAGGCCCAGGATGCTTCGATAGCGGCCTTAAGCTCATCCAGAGTGTTGGGTCTTGCTTCTCTCAACTTCCTCTTCACAATATCCCACAGATTCTCTATGGGGTTCAGGTCAGGAGAGTTGGCAGGCCAATTGAGCACAGTAATACCATGGTCAGTAAACCATTTACCAGTGGTTTTGGCACTGTGAGCAGGTGCCAGGTCGTGCTGAAAAATGAAATCTTCATCTCCATAAAGCTTTTCAGCAGATTGAAGCATGAAGTGCTCCAAAATCTCCTGATAGCTAGCTGCATTGACCCTGCCCTTGATAAAACACAGTGGACCAACACCAGCAGCTGACATGGCACCCCAGACCATCACTGACTGTGGGTACTTGACACTGGACTTCAGGCATTTTGGCATTTCCTTCTCCCCAGTCTTCCTCCAGACTCTGGCACCTTGATTTCCGAATGACATGCAAAATTTGCTTTCATCCGAAAAAAGTACTTTGGACCACTGAGCAACAGTCCAGTGCTGCTTCTCTGTAGCCCAGGTCAGGTGCTTCTGCCGCTGTTTCTGGTTCAAAAGTGGGTTGACCTGGGGAATGCGGCACCTGTAGCCCATGTCCTGCACACGCCTGTGCACGGTGGCTCTGGATGTTTCTACTCCAGACTCAGTCCACTGCTTCCGGAGGTCCCCCAAGATCTGGAATCGTACCTTCTCCACAATCTTCCTCAGGGTCCGGTCACCTCTTCTCGTTGTGCAGCGTTTTCTGCCACACTTTTTCCTTCCCACAGACTTCCCACTGAGGTGCCTTGATACAGCACTCTGGGAACAGCCTATTCGTTCAGAAATTTCTTTCTGTGTCTTATCCTCTTGCTTGAGGGTGTCAATGATGGCCTTCTGGGCAGCAGTCAGGTCGGCAGTCTTACCCATGATTGCGGTTTTGAGAAATGAACCAGGCTGGGAGTTTTTAAAAGCCTCGGGAATCTTTTGCTGGTGTTTAGAGTTAATTAGTTGATTCAGATGATTACGTTAATACCTCGTTTAGAGAACCTTTTCATGATATGCTAATTTTTTGAGATAGGAATTTTGAGCTGTATGCCAAAATCATCAGTTTTAAAACAATAAAAGACCTGAAATATTTCAGTTGGTGTGCAATGAATCTAAAATATATATGAAAGTTTCATTTTTATCATTACATTATGGAAAAGAATGAACTTCATCACAATATGCTAATTTTTTGAGAAGGACCTGTAGGTCCGTAATTCACTAAGTAATCTTGATCAAGGGAAGGTTTCTTGAGTAAAGATTTAATTACAGCTATTTTAAATTCTTGTGGAACATATCCGTTTACTAAGGATAAATTCATCATATCCAAAATGGGGCCAGGAACCAAATGGTACACATCCTTAAATAATTTGGTTGGGATTGGGTCCAACATACAAGTTGAAAGCTTAGATGAGGCTAATATTTTTGATAATTCCGAAAGCTCGACTGAATCAAAACAGCCTAAGCACGAATGAGGTTCTACAGTTCTTTCCGATGCTGCCTCATTTACTGAGGAAGAAGTAATCATGTTTGGGAGGATGCCCATGATTTTATTTTTAATAAAATTAATATTATTTATGAAGAATCCCATGAAATCATCACTGCTAAGAGCTGGGGGAATAGTTGGGTCAACAGAGCTATGACTCCGTGTAAGTTTGGCAACTGTACTAAAAAGAAACCTAGGATTGTTTTTATTCGCCTCTATTAATGATGAAAAATATGCTGTTCTAGCTTGTCGAAAGGTCTTTTTATACAGCAGTAGACTGTTATTCCAGGTTAAATAGGAATCCTCTAGATGTGTAGAGTGCCATTTTCTCTCTAACTTCCTAGTATTCTGCTTTAAAGTACGCAACTCTGCGTTAAACAAAGGAGTCAGCCTCTTATGGCTAGCCACTTTTTTAAGGGGGCTACACTATCTAATCCCAAACGCAATGAGGAAGTAACGCTGTGAACCAGACCATCAATTTCTGAAGGATTAGAGATAGAATTGCTGCCATCCAGTGTGTTACCCTGAGACACTAAGGAAAGTAAGAATGGAACAGATTCTTTAAAAATTGCTACAGCATTGTCTGATAAAGCTCTATCCATCCATTTTCCATACCCGTCCATCCTATGTAGGGTTGCGGGGCGGCTGGTGCCTATCTCCAGCAGTCAAGGGGCGAGAGGCAGGGTACACCCTGGACAGGTCGCCAGTCCATCGCAGGGCACTGATAAAGCTCTACTATAATGAAATTTTCTTTCAGATTTAAGATGGTCAGTTAAAGTAAATTCAAAAGTTATCAAGAAGTGGTCAGACAGGACCGGGTTATGTGGGTGGACTGTTATTTCCTCACACTCAATACCATATGTCAGTACAAGGTCCAAAGTGTGTTTGCCCGAGTGGATCTATCCCTGTACTTTTTGAGTAAAGCCAATTGAGTCTAAAATAGCATTAAAGGGGTGCATTTAGGCTATCACTTTCAGTGTCCACCTGAATATTGAAGTCCCCCACTATAATGACCCTATCAATATTTAATACTAAATCAGATAAAAAACGTGAGATCTGATCCAAGAATTGAGAGTAAGGGCCTGGTGGACGATACAAAACCACAAACAAAAATGGTCTTAATGTTTTGCAACTTGGATGAGGAAAATTAAGGGTTAGATGTTCAAAAAAGCTGTCGCTATCTATTGGTCTGGGACTAATTAGTAAATCAGAACGAAAAATGGTTGCAACTCCTCCTCCTTGCCCAGTACTTCTAGGAATGTGAAAATTTAAATGATTGGAGGGAGTTGACTCATTTATGCTGACATAATCCTCCTGCTGCAACTAGATTTCTGTGAGACAAAGCAAATCAATGTGATTATCACAAATCAAGTCATTTACTAACAAAGTCTTTGAGGAGAGAGATCTTATGTTTAGTAAACCACATTTAATAGATTTATTTTTCTGTTCAGTCAAAGTCGTATTTATCTTTATGAGATTTCCATGATTTGCTTTTGTTGGCTTAACTTTTAATCCATTTAATTTTGACCTTGGGCAAGACACTGTTTCTATGTTGTAATGGGTTGGTAACTGTACAGAAGCAGCAGAGAGGTGGGTTAAACTACAACTCTGCTTCCTGGTCTGGACCCTGGGTTGTCAGTGTTTTGGAGGACTAATACATTCGGCCATATTCCTAGAAAGAAGAGCTGCTCCATCCAAAGTGGGATGGATGCCGTCTCTCCGGATCAGACCAGGTTTTCCCCAAAATGTTCGCCAGTTATCAATGTAGCCCACATCGTTTGCAGGACTCCACCTAGACAACCATTGATGGAATGACAGCATGCGGCTAAACATGTCGTCACTGGTCCGATCGGGCAGGGGACCAGAAACGATTACCGAGTCTGACATTGTTTTGGCAAACTTACACACCGAAGCAACACTAATTTTAGTGAACTCCGATTGGCGTAAGGAGCTGTCATTACCGCCAGCGTGAATAACAATCGTACTATATTTACGCTTATCTTTAGCCAGCAGTCTCAGGTAGGATTTGATCTCGCCTGTTCTGGCCCCTGGCAACCATTTGACTATGATCAATGGTGTCTCGAATGCCACGTTTCTGACTATGGAGCTGCCAATTACCAGGGTCGGCTTCTCAGCGGGTGTGTCGCTGAGCGGGGAAAATCTGTTAGAAATGTGGACGGGTTGGTGGTGGCCCGTAGGCTGGGTCCTAGAACTATGCTTCCTACGTACCGTCACCCAGCCGGCCTGAGGTCCCGGCTGCACGGCTCTACCGGAGGACGGCTAGGGGTTTCTATCCTTGTTGGCTCCGCGCTGGCTAATGGGCCTCGGCTATCTGCTTGTTTTTCAACAGCGCGGAGCCGGGCCTCTAATTCCAAAATCCTCGCCTCCAAAGCTACAAAAATATTACAGTTACCATTATCACTAAAGGAGGCAGAGAAGTAACTAAACATCTGACACAGAGAGCAAGAGAGAAGAGTTAGAGATAGGAGAAAGAAGAGTAGCCATAGCCGCAATGAAGCTAAGCTAACTCAGCTACGAGACCTTACCACCCCAAGAAAAACTGTGTGAAACACAAGGAGTTCCCAAAACATAAAGTACACCACCACAAAACGTGTGTTTAAGTGTGCTTGTGTGTTAAAATAACTTAGAAAGGCCTCAGCACAGAGAAAATAAGATCGATTCAAGAGAGTCTGAACACCAAACAACTACAGGGAGTGCAACAGGGACAACAGGAAATGAAGCAATACGGCTTACCCCGTCACAGGTTAAAATCTGTGCATCCTGGTCAATAGTTGTGGATAACTACAAATTTGTAAGCTATTGAACGAACCAAATCACACATAAAACAGAAGTGTATATTTTTCCTTTGAGAATACAGTTTCAAAAGTTACACCTGAAATAAATCACAAATACAAATTGCACATTTACATTTGTGGTTTCCTCAGTATGAATATGAGGATCAAAGTGTTTGAGAATACACAATTCTGCTCTGAGAATACAAATTTACAACTGGGAGCATGGTCACGTGATCAAGGGTTCATTAATGGAGCTTAGATAGGTCGATGAACACAGTATTGGTCCACACTCCAGGTGGCGGTATTGCACCTCAAGCTTACTAACCGTCAATGAAAGCCATGAAGAAGAAGTCAAAGACTGTACAAAATGAAAAACCAAGAAACCTTGGAACAAAATAAGCCAATTGTAAACAGTTCATCTCATAGATATAAAGAGTAGATGCTCCATCAAACCGCTACTCCTCATTGGCGCTGATGAGCCGTGGGGCGGCCATCTTGGACCCGTCTCCCTCACTCCACAGGATAATCTGTTTGGCTGACATAATGAAGCGTCGGTGCTTTTAATCAATCGTGACTGGCTGGATAACAAATTGATTTTCATGCCTTTTTGGTTTCTGTAACCAATCAGGACATGGGTTGGCAAACTTTAATATTCATAGTGGGCTTATCACTAATTGATATATTATATATTCTGACATGCTTAACTTATGAGATGTATGCAAAACAATACATGACTCATCACAGTAAATAATTAATACATTTTTATATATATATATATATATATATATATATATATATATATATATATATATATATATATATATATCTATATATATATATATATATATATATATATATATATATATATATATATATATAAATAAGAGGCGGTTGGACATACAAAAACCCACTAATTCTGACAAACTCCAAGAAGTGATTATGAAAGAATGGGTTGCTATCAGTCAGGATTTGGCCCAGAAGTTGATTGAGAGCATGCCCGGTCGAATTGCAGAGGTCCTGAAAAAGAAGGGCCAACACTGCAAATACTGACTCATTGCATAAATGTCATGTAATTGTCAATAAAAGCCTTTAAAAGTTATAAAGTTGTTGTAATTATATTTCAGTACATCACAGAAACAACTGAAACAATGATCTAAAAGTAGTATTGCAGAAAACTTTGTGAAAACTAATATTTGTGTCATTCTCAAAACTTTTGGCCACAACTGTATATATATATATAAATTGTCGACTTCACCTCCCACAGATAAAACATGTGCTCCTCGTCTGAGTCTTTCCCTTTAGCTTCTGATCCTTGAAAGATCAACAGAAGTGGTTAAAATAATTAAAAGCTCCAAAAAAAGTTAGTTTACAAACAACATACCTCCACCAGGTACTCAATATTAAACCAGTGATCTGCTAAGGCCATGTCCTACCTGCAGTATATATAGCTGTTGATCTACCTTCCGGCAATGAACCAGCTGCACTGTGCTGCTTTCTGCACGTCTGGTATATATTAAGTTACTTCTGGGCACTGATGCCTTGTCCACACGTAGCCGGGTATCTCACAAAACGAAGATATTTTCTACGGTTTGGCCAATCATCCACACAAAAACGCAGATTTACCGAATATGAATCTTTCTAAATATTCCGGCCAAAGTGAAGATCTGCGTTTTCTCCGTTTTGAGCGTTTGCGTGTGGACATAAATAGGAGTTTTCAGCTTCGCAACATCCCTTTCCACGACAAAAAAACTCCGACATCACATGTGCGACCTGTTTCCACTCAGAAACAGCATTTATGTCCTAGAGACGTGTTGGCATCATCGATAGTCCAAGTGCTTTTTGTTTGCTTGTTTTTACAAGCTCAGTTACTGCTCTATGTAGAAGTTAGAACGTAGAAAGTTACTGTGAGTGGATAGGATTTGGGGGAACTACTGCCCCCTACAGGTTTGGCATGTCTCTGAATGTGCTTAACAACGCACTGATGCGGTTAGGTGTGGATGGAGATTTATTTTAAACGTGTTGGTGGGAATATTTGTTTTTAAAAAACCTTGGCTACGTTTGTACAAGTCTCCAGGCTACACCAGTAATATTTGTTTTACTTCTAAAGTAGCATTCTTGTGTCAATTATAATCCAGGTCAATGTTTTTTAACATGTGATTTATAAAGTCTCAGTCTTCATAGCCGGTGAACACTAACGGTAAACATGAAGCTACGGTTAGCTAGCTAAGA
This sequence comes from Valencia hispanica, assembly GCA_963556495.2. NCBI lineage: Eukaryota > Metazoa > Chordata > Actinopteri > Cyprinodontiformes > Valenciidae > Valencia > Valencia hispanica. Next base: position 54,024,501 of record OY747712.1, on the reverse strand, counting down.
TTTCGCTGGTGGACATAAATACAGAACAGGAATATTATATTTATAAAATTCATACATTAAAAATGTTCAATCTATGAAAAATTATTGCTCCAAGCTCTACTCTCACTAGTCCGCAGATTCGAACAAGAATACACCAGAGTAATCAGGCATCTTGTATCTACTGAGGCTGTAGTTTTGGTTTATGACAGTTGGCAAGTTTGAGGTGCAATACCGCCACCTGGAGTGTGGACCAATACTGTGTTCATCAACCTATCTAAGCTCCATTAATGAACCTTTGATCACGTGACCATGCTCTCAGTTGTAAATTCATATTTTCAGAGTAGAATTGTGTATTCTCAAACACTTTGCTCCTCATATTCATACTGAGGAAACCACAACTGTAAATCTGCAATTTGTATTTGTGATTTATTTCAGATGTAACTTTTGAAACTGTATTCTCACAGGAAAAATGTACACTTCTGTTTTACGTGTGATTTGGTTCGTTCAATAGCTTACAAATTTGTAGTTATCCACAACTATTGACCAGTATGCACACATTTTATCCTGTAAATAACATTTTATTTTGACAGTGTTTTTACCCCATAGGCACTGACTGTTGGTTGTGTGTCCTCCGTGTCCAAAATGTGTGCAAGCAAGGTCCTTAGTGTGCTTAAGGATGCGCAGATTTTCCCAGAACTATGTTTTTGTAAATGAATCCCAAACTTGCCATAGAAAGTGACTTACGCAGTTTTGAGACCCCGTTTTGTACATAAGCAAGCTTCATAAATTTTTTGGTAAACAAACAGAGGAGAGAAATTGTTCAAAGAAAGCTACAAGAAGATCCATATGCAAACATATGTAAGAAGTTGTTCTGATCAGATAAGCACAAAACAGCATAGGAACCATAGGTATCCTCCTGTGGGGAAACGTTTCTTCAACAGTGGACATTCATGTGTAAGAATGGCCTAGTCAAAGTCCTGACCTGAATCCAGTTAAAAAGTAATCTACAATGGGTTTAAGACTTACCAGCAAAATTTTGCAGTCGAAAAGTAATTCCCCATAGCAGCTCTCAGAGAGAGAAACTTTTACCAAAACTACAATCACAGTCTTTTAATCTTTCTTTACAAGTGAAGAAGCTGGGCTTGATTTTTGATTCTGAGCTGACTTTTATCCCTCACATTAGAAATATTACTAAAATAGGTTTTTATCAACTAAAGAACATCGCCAGAGTCCGCCCCATTCTCTCTCGGCCAACACAGAGTCACTGATGCTTTTATCACCAGTAGAATTGATTACTGTAATGCCCTGGTTTCTGGTCTTCCAAAAAAGAATATCTCATGTTTACAACTTCTACAAAATTCAGCAGCACATGTCCTGATGAAGACCAGGAGGCAGGAACACATTACACCTGTTTTACACTCACTGCAATGGCTCCCCGTACATTTTAGGATCGATTTTAAGGTTCTTTTAATGGTTTTTAAGTGTCTTAATGGTCTTGGGGCTTGTTATCTTACAGAACAGCTTTTACGATATGAACCATGGCGGTCTCTGTGCTCCTCTGGCAGCCGTCTCCTTGTCATCCCAAAAGTCAGGACACACACTCATGGTGAGGCGTCTTTTCATTATTATGGCCCTCACCTCTGGAACAGGCTGCTGGAGAACCTTAGGGCTGCAGAGAACGTTCATGTTTTTAAGAGCAGGCTCAATACTCACCTTTTTAGCCAAGCTTTTAACTGATTATTATTTATTATTGTCTGTTTTATTGCTCTGTATGTTTTATATGATTATATTTTATCAGTGTTTTACTATGTTGTTTACTGTTGTGATATCACTATGACTTATTTACGCTAGACTTTTGTTGAGGCTATGGCCTTTACTGAATGAACTGGATCTCCCAGCATCCTTCCACTGAACGAACTGCATCTCCCAGCACCCATTGTGCTGCCCTCGACCCATTCTCATTGGTCTGTGGCCAGTGATGACATCACAGAGTTGATAAAAGCAGCGCGAATATTGAAATCTTGGTCTCTTTTGGTCCCAGAGCGGTGCCTGTGAGGAGACGCTTTAATCCACTGCTAGCATTTTCCCTTTTTCCGTTCAAACCTGCTGGACCAGGAAGAATTTCCCTTTTATACTTCGAAGTGAATCGGCCGATCAAACAGACTCCCTGTCAACGTAACCAGGGAGTCAGCTGGCCATCTGTGTCATGGTTCCAGGGTGTTTGTGTTTTGTTAATTTTCCTTATTTAGTTCTATTGTTTTAGTTGTTCTTTGTCTCCCTCTGGTGGTCTTGTGTTGGGTTGCAGTTGTTTGTGTTAATCTCTTTTCCCCAAGTTCATACTTATCCTTCATTAGTCCCAGTGGTTATATTTTATTCCTCCTTCTGTTCTCCAGTGTGTCCTTACGTTTCCCTTAGAGTTCTCTTAGTTTCTTAAGTATCCTTTTAGTTTCTTTACAGTCTTCTGTCTCCTAGCCAGTCACCTCCTGTCCCAGCTAATCACTTCCACCTGCTCACTCCCTCTCAGCTGCAACCGCTTCCCTTAATTGGTCCTGCTCCTTCTCTGCTTCACTCTTCACTCTCCTCCCTCAGTATAAATACGGTCCTCTTTCAGTCACAACTCGCTGGTTTGTCCGTCTTTCTTCCCTGCCTTATTCCTGCCTTCCTTGTAGCCCGTCTGGTTCCTGTTTTTCCCTGTTGCTGCCTGTACCCTCCTGAGTTATGTAAGTTCCTTGTGTTTTTTTTCATTAAATCATTTTTGTATTTACTCTGCTGCTTTTGGGTCCAGTTTAAACTGCAAATCATGACAATCTGAGCTCTATTGAAAACCGGCCTGAGTCCCTCAGCGCCTAAAAGTCGGACGTCTGCTTTTCCGGCCTCGGTTTTGCGCAAACCGCTCCATTTAACTGGACACTTCCTACGTTCTTCGTCGTGGACTGTGGAGAGCTGGCCCACCAAGTAGGATTAAACTGATTTATATCTCTCGGTCTGGGTAGAGGAGAAGGTCTTGACGGTTAATATCCATTTTCTGTTGGTTAAAAGTATTAAAACTTGTTAACCACTGTTATTCTTGGTCGTCTGTCGCTGTGCACCGACCCTGAATGTGCATGCTTTTTGTGTTTTATAATGTGACTTTGGTTGCAACCAGAAGCAGTATATTATATTGTATTATTTCCTTGTTTGTTTATTGTCTGCTGCGGTCGGCGCGTGTCTGTTTAGACGGGTCGCGTGGCCTCAGTTGATCCCCTTTCTCCGTCGCCCTCGTTTCCTTTGTCCAAGCCACCATGGCTAATGAAACTAGCGTTTTGTTCAATTACCACGCGGTCTTCCTTTGTCTAATTTTTCCTCAGTGTGTTGTGCAAAAGCACCCTGATTTTAAATTCCAGCTAAAAATTTAAATTGCTTTACCTACATTTAAATTAATAATTTCAATCTGGAAGTAATCAGCTTACATTTTTGTCAGTGTGTTGTGCAAAAGCACCCTGATTTAAATTCCAGCAAAAAATTTAAATTGCTTAACCTGCATTTAAAGTAATAATTCCAAATTTCAATCTGGAAGCAATCAGCTTGAAAATTAGTTTCCCGGTGTGCTGTGGAAAAGCCCCCTGATTTTAAATTTCAGCTAAAAATTTAAATTGCTTAACCTGCATTTAAATTAATATTTCCAAATTTCAATCTGGAAATAATTTTTTTTCTCAGTGTGTTGTGCAAAAGCACCCTGATTTAAATTCCAGCTATTAAATTAAATTGCTTACCCTGCATTTATTCCTCAATGCTTAGGCTGCATTTGAACTAATTATACAAGTTTAAAGAAAACCCATCCTCAATTAAACGCTTTTGCTCTTGCTACTTCTGAGAGAATTTGTTTTCTTTTTCAAGCATCTGATGTTTGTTTCCTTGTGTGTGTCCCTAATGTGTATTTTTGCCTGATTTTAACTACTGCTAACTCACTGCTAACCTTAAGTTAGAGAGAGTGAATCTGCGTTGCATTGTTAAGTTCCCTTAAACGAAATAAGGAGTTTATATTTAACAAATAGCATTCTGAAACACTATAAAGTAGTATTGTGTAAGTCACAAGTGATTTTGGCAGCTTGTGCAATTATTTATTTTGGGCACATAAACCTGTGGAATATGCAAAGAGACCAGTGCCTATTTATCTGAGGTAGTGACAAGTTGGTGCGTGTTTTGCTTTTGAGCAATTGTAAACTTGGCCTAATGGCTGCTTGGATTTGGTCTCCCTTTATTATCTCAATTTCTTTTTTTTTAATCTTTTTTTAAAATTCTCTCTGTTTCTTCTGGTGCATTAAATGATGGAAGCCTCAGGCTACCATGCAGCTGATGCTGTGGGCCCAGAGTGCGCTGGAGACAACCACCTTCAGCAGGTAGTTGGAAATCTTATTCGCCTGTCATCACAGGAGAGACAGTACCTACACGATTATGATGTTGACGCCTGTGAAAAGAGAATACAGAATTTACTGGGATTTATGGAGAACCCAGATAGAGGTTAATATAGAGTTACAGAAGAGTGCTGAGGAACCTGTCCCACCTCCATTAGAGCAGATTCCACCCAGCCATCAGAGTTGAATCTCAGTGGCTGATTTCTGATCAAGCCGGTGTCACGCCACACAGTGCAGCGAATGACCCCTCCTTTCCTTCTGAAGCAGGGAGACCTCTGGGTGAAGCTGCGACCCCCCCTTTCTCTACCAGTGGTGAGTCAAGGTGTTAGAGCTGCAGCACCAGACCAAGGGCTGCACCCTGCAGGCAGAGCAGAAAGAGGGGGGGCTCCCAGGGTGGACCACTATGCATCTGGCCCCCCACAGAGACCATGGGACAGCAGCATGTGGACTCCAGGTGGGCCAGATTTCCTGACACACCCTAGTGCGCGAGCCAGCGCACCTGCAGAACCCTACCGGATAAACCCTGAAGTCATGCTGTCAGGCCAGACCATCCCTCAGGCCAGCCAGGCTGCTAGTGAGACTAGCATGCTGATACCACCAAGAACAGCAGGGGTGGCAATACGCTTAGCGGTGATGAAAGGCCAACAGCCATTGGGGAAGCAAGCGTTTATCCAGCCACTCCCCTACTTCCTGGAACTGAACCTTGCTGTTTGCGGTACACCCATTCTTGAGTTGAACAATCGTTCAGCCTACCTGCTGGTTGAAAATCCAACCCAAGTTGCAGTCCCGGTGACAGCCGGAAAGCCTCTTGGCATGCTTATAGACTGCTCATTTCATGATTTTGAACTTTCAGTCCCCGTCATAGGGGATCTGCCTCTGTTCATGAATAACAAACAGTCCTTTTCAGACATGTTGTTCACATTCCCTTGCAAAATGATCACGGTAAAGCTGCACGAAGCTTTACCTGAGGAGTCCATCTGCAGCGCCACCTTAAGGACTGAAGGCGACCTAATGGTGTACGCGCTGACGACTCATCCAGCGGAGCGCAGAATACTGTGGGATTTCCAGAAACTGTGGCTCCCGCTGTCACAAGTCCATCCCGCTGACGCCCTCTTCTGGCGACAGATGGGAATGAAAAATGAACAGCTCAGGTACAAACCTAAACACTTTGATGTGGTGAAGATGCAGGAACATGAGCCCAACAAGCTGGTGATTAACCGTTCACCACCAGGCATGATGCTGCTACCACCAGGGGCAGCCCATAAGCTCTTTCTTGCAGCCTTCCTGATCTTAGGCTGAAGACAGGTCCGTTGGTCTACGCCCACAACGAGCGAGGTCTGCCTCCATGGGCTGACCTAACAGACCAAAGGGGTGTTCATCTTAACCCACACCCACAACTTTACTCCATGTGACCAGAAGAGCCCCAAAGCCTCATGTGACATCTTCCAACAGGTGACATCCTGGCCTCCAAAGGCTCACATGACCGAGACCTGCACCCAAGGATGCTTATCCTGCTGCCAGCTCCAGGGATCCCAGCTGAGCAGAGATCCCTCTCAGTGAAAGGGGGTCAGGTTCCCTTGAATGCACCTTAATCCAACAGGAGTCAGCAAACACCTGCTGACAGTCACATGCAGCTTCATCAGAGATGATGAAGCCCCTCCTAAACTGAATGATACAGCAGTCTGCTGCTGCTCTTTTGTTTAACCAAGGTAAGTTTCACTTAAAGGTCTCCTCCCTGGAGGCGGAGCCTGTCTCCACACCAGTGGAGAAGGGGGACCAGTAAAGAGCGTTAATGGAACAGGTACATGCTTCAAAACTCACCTCTAGCATGCACTAACAACTAACTACATCCATAATTTTTGTTTTGTTCTATAGAAATCTGCAGACGCATAGATTAACACCTTTCAGGCTACAGTAGTAACCATAAATACATTCTAAGTGCATTTTAAATAACCCTTTAGGTTTTGCAGTTTCTCTCTTAGGAAGTGGTTAAGTGATGAGTGACACATTGGTATCATTTAACACAAGACTTCATTAGAGAAGCTTATTTATCTGCACACTACCTCACTAAGTGATGGTACATTTATTCTAGACGCGATTTAGAAATCCTACAGAAACTCCCCAACAGGAACTGTTAGGGGCACAATCTAAAACCCTTCAGGACACAATAGTGACTGTCAATCTACGTTCTACTCTAATTAACAACACCCTGCATGCCCTGCAAGCTCTCTCAGATGTCGTAGAAAGATAAAATAATTGACTTAACGTACACACAAGTGGTGAGTGTATTAACGCAGGATCTTATTAGAGAAATTGGTTTATTTATGGAAAGTCCTGTGGAAGGACGAACTCTTACACATTTAGTTCCTCTAAGACTAAATGCCCCCATTTTTGTTAACCCAGATTATTTTGAACATGTATTCATGCTGAACCTTCCGATCATTGAAAGATTAACGTATATAGGCTTAAATCTGTGCTAAATGTTGGTATTTGCAAAGGTGACACCCACCTACATTAAAAACCCCATCCATACTAGCCTACCATGACAACAATCCCAAACTTTACCTCACTCACCAAACCTAGACCTATGCACCAAAACTAAAGATCTCCACTGGGTGTGCCCAAGTAACCCGTTCATTAGAGATGTAACTGATTACCTCTGTGGTTTGCGGGATGGCGCCCCTCAACAAAATTGTCAAGCTACAATGACATTAAAAGATGCAGGTATGGAAACCAAAGTTGAACGTGCAGGTAACCGATGGCTGGTGAGCACACCAGTAGCAGAAGCTTTGATGTCATATGATCAACATGACACGGTCACCAAGGTAAAGTTGCTAAACCAAACTATGTTACTCAATATCCCACAAGGGACAGTAGTTCACATAGGAGAGACAATACTCCATTATCTCGACCTCGACAGACATGACACTGAGATCGAGCTCATGGATGCATTTAATGGATATAATGTCACGATTGATACCGAAATTGAGAAACAACGTTTGAAGGAGGGGACCAAATTGATTAAATTCAGCCTCACCTCTACGGCCTTGACTTTGACCCCCCTCCCTAGCTTTCCCAAGAAAGCTGATTGGACAGAAACACACACCTTGACATTCACAGTAATTGCACTTGTAATTGGGTGGGTCTTCACAGCGTTGATGTCTTACACCGCCTACAGGCAGGTCAAACAATTGCAAGCAAGAATCGACTCCATGACATTTCTCACACCGCGATTCATAACTTCCCCCAGTCCCAAAGCACAAGCTGGTGCCAGTGCCTAGCAGTAGCTACACATTCGTGCCTTCTCCCCGTCTCATACTTAAAGCAGTGATGTGAATCATGAAGTATGACGATATTGAAAGGGGGTCGATTTGTTTTATTATTTTTTTTCTTATATTACTTTCTGGAAAAAAAAAATTTTCTTGGTGTGCTTTTACTTTCTGTTTTTTTTTTTTTTTTACAATTACACATATTTTATTAGAATAGGTTAGCCTCTACCCAGATTAGGTTAACCTCTATCCAGACCCAATTCGGATCAGTGGACCCAGTATAGCTGCAAAGACTGTAAACTGCATTTCCATCCTTTACAACTAAGGGGGGAATCCTGGGACCAGATTCGGATTTAATTCAATTCAGTTTATTTATATAGCGCCAATTCACAACAGATGTCATCTCAAGGTACTTAACAAGAAGTCATTTCAATACATTTATACAAACATTCCAATCAGTTAAAAAGTTTCCTATTTAAGGAATCCCAGCAGATTGCGTCAGTCATTGGCGTGAGGTTGGGCCCCGTTGATGCAGACTTTCCAACCACAGCAATCCTTCAGCAATCCCTCATACTGAGCAAGCATGTAGCAACAGTGGAGAGGAAAAACTCCCCATTAACAGGAAGAAACCTCCAACAGAACCAGGCTCAGTAGGAGCGGCCATCTGCCATGACCGTCTGGGGGTTTGAGAAGACACAGCAGAGACACAGAAGGAACAGAAGATCTGATATAAGAGAACTTTCTATGTTACAGAAAGTAAAAAGTTAATAACAGGACACAGTGGATGTCCAGTTACTGGGAGCATCATCCCAGTCGATGCCCCCCGTCCAACAGGGCATTGCAGCCAAGCAGGATACCAGACCAGGTATATCTTCTATGGAGAGAAAAACACTAAGAGAAAACAAAGTTAACAGTCGGAATAACAGAATGTACTGTAATACAACTGGACAGTAGTAGGAGAAAAGGAAGTAGCAGAGTGAAGAAAATTGGTCAGTCTGTCCTCCAGCAGTCTAAGCCTATAGCAGCATAACTACAGAGATAGCTCAGGATGACCTTAGCCACTCTAACTATAAGCTTTATCAAAAAGGAAAGATTTAAGCCTGGCCTTAAAAGTAAACAGAGTGTCTGCCTCACGGACTATAGCTGGGAGCTGGTTCCACAGGAGAGGAGCCTGATAACTAAAAGATCTGCCTCCCATTCTACTTTTAGAAATCCTAGGAACTACACGTAAACCTGCAGTCTGAGAGCGAAGGGCTCTGTTAGGAACATATGGAACAATTAGATCTCTGATGTATGATGGAGCTTGATTATTATGGGCTTTGTATGTAAGAAGAAGGATCTTAAATTCTATTCTGGATTTAACAGGGAGCCAATGAAGGGAAGCTAAAACAGGAGAAATGTGATCTCTCTTTTTAATATTCATCAGAACTCTTGCTGCCGCATTTTGGATCAACTGAAGGCTTTTAATGGCATTTTGTGGACTACCTGATAGTAAAGAATTACAGTAGTCCAGCCTTGAGGTAACAAATGCATGGACTAGTTTCTCAGCATCACTCCTGGACAGGATGTTTCTAATTTTAGCAATATTCCGGAGGTGAAAGAAGGAAATCCTAGAAACCTGTTTAATATGAGATTTAAATGTCAAGTCTCGGTCAAAAATAACGCCGAGATTCTTTACGTTATTACTGGGGGCCAATTTAATGCCATTGAAGAGATATAAATTCTGTTAATGTTGTATGAGGGTCTAATTTTGTAGTGCATGTGGAAACACTTAGAAACAGTGAACAATCCGGAGGAATGTGGTACATCCTGTGTGCCTTTTGGTGAAGAAGCTGTGACCATTCTGTGAAGGAAGATCTATGTGGGAGGAGTTTCTTTTAACTTGTTTCAAATAAAAACCTTATGTTGAGATAAAGCTGGACTCAGTTACTAGAACTGAGTCCAGTGAACGAAGTCTCACTGTTAAAATATATAAATGTTGTTTGTTGTTCTTATTGCTCCTTTTTACAGAAATGAACGAGTACGCGAGAAGGTGTAATGAGAGCTCAGAGAGAGCCCAGGGTCATAAATTAAATGTCTGTCTGTTCCTTTAAAATAGGCTTTAAATTAGAGTGAAAACACCCTCTCAACAATTTGGTGACCCCGACGTGATTTCTGGAAGTAGCAAAGGAAAACTTGAGTTTCGAAATTGTTGTGATTAACAGATACTGGAGATCGGAGGACGGAAGTGACCCAGGCCTGAAGTTATTTGGTAAGCGCTGACACACGAGGCGCAAAATTGACAAATCTAAAATGTTCTGTCTGTTCTCCAGTAGATGTTGATCTGTTTCTGCTGAGTTAAATAGAGCCGACCGGGTCCGTGAACTCAGGGTGTGGCCGGCCCTAAGGTAAGCTAGGACGCTTCTTACTGAAAGCTTGCGTGTTGGACACGAAGAAGGCTGAGTGTGGATCAGCTCGTGGATTGAGAAACCACGGAATGTCAAAAAAGAAAACTGAGATCAGAGAGCGATTTTAACGCTGGCATTTCTTGTTCCTTTGACCAGGATCTCAGATCAGACTGGATGTCCGGGAGGAACCGCAGGCTGCTGAGAGTCCGTGCATAACCTGGTTCGGAACCAGTATCAAAGTCCTCCACCCCACCGTTAGGTAAAAAAGGAGGCCGGCAGATCCGGGGTTTCTCCCGGAAACGGGACAGCTACCAAAGAATTGTTTTACTTGGAAAAAGAAAAATTAAAGTTTTAAGTGAAGTTTGTAATCAGATGAAGATAAATTATCATTTTATTGCTAAAAGAAGATTCAAATTGAACTTTACATGTTTTTGGCATTTGGCCAACAATGGGGAACAGTGGTATGGCGACATCTAGTGGCGAACTAATTAAAGCATTTCTTACGGACAATTCAAATATCAAACTGATTAGTTCATGGACAAGAAGTGTGTCAGACATGGAAAAAAAGAAAAGCTTCTCATTTAAAATTAAGAAACAGCTTTGAGCAAACTAAGGCTGTACTGAAGAAGCTCTATTTGGTAAGAAAAGATAATTTCTCCTAATGGATTTGTAATGTTAACAGTGAAACATTTAGATACACTAACTGTTGCAGAAATGTTGTTTAGAGAAATAATGCCTAGATTTGATATCCACAAATGATCTATAGTGGTAACGGAACACATTTTGTGAATGAAATAATTGATAAAATAGGACAAAGATTATAAAGCATTTTTAAGAGACAATTGGATTCTAAAAGAAGATTAAGAAAGGCCATGGATAAGACTAAACAGAATTGGGGATACTGTTTGGTTATGATAAAGCTATATATAAATATAACACCAAGTAATTGAATGAATTTGATGAGACCTTATTCTTCCTACAGTTTGGTATATATTAAAATAAGAGGAACAATTACAAACTGATTTATGACTTTATGATAAAATGTTGCAAATTGAAAAAAAAAAAAGCGATGGAAGAAACGGGACAAAATTGGATAGTCTTGATTTGGTAAATTATAAATGCATATAATACCAAATTTGAATATTGGCCTCATTCTATTTAAAATAAACTATGGGCGTAGATATAGAATTCCTTAGATTGGTTTACCCTCTTCTAAAAGAACAATTTGCTTAAGATCTGGTGGGTTTTCATGATCAAAATACTGATAATTACATGAGTTATAAATGCAAACTAATCATATGCCAGATGATCCTATATTCCTACAGGAAGAAATGAGCTGAAAGTAGGTGACTGGATCCTGATTAAAAGCTGTAAACAGAAAATTGGTCATCACCCAGGTGGAAGGGGCCATTCCAGGTATTTTTGACCATTTTTCTGCTATCTAGTACTTTTATTTTTACAGTTTTATTTGGTGGCGTTATTTCAATAGGAACGTCAGGACTCACAGAAGAATGACAGAGCACATGAGGATGCTGATTTATTTTCTTGGTTCACTCAGAGAAAGACACACAGAAACCCATTTGAAACTAGTGTATGGTGACAATATGCAAGATATCTAGCAAATAAATAAAACATGAACTGTTTTGTTTGTTCTCAGATGCCATATTCTGTAGGACATTTACCCAGATATGTAGAAGCTTTCACTAATCTTAATGATCTGTTTCCAGATGTTACACTCCTCTCCAGGATTTGGACAAATTCTGAGCGTGCAGTACATGAACGAACAGGAAGTTATATGGGTAAAAATGTATATACTTCCATGACAAAAGTAAGGGTAAATTGGAGACTGGGACGACATGGGATAAATCTAAATAGTTAAAGCTGGACCAGTACACTTAAAACCTGACCAAAGATTTATTTGTTTTGAAAAAGATAAAAATCTGACCACACTTTCATACCACTCTGGGTACATGGGGAAAAAGGTATATAGTATGTGCTCCATATCGTGAATGTGATGGGAACTTTTCTATGGACGACCTGCTGATTCTCTGCCGATTTTGGCTCCGACACAATTACCCTCAAAATGAGAACGGTGGATGTGCTTCTGTTGAGACTTAAAGAGCATTCTTTTCTTGTATTTGCAGAGCAGATCCGACACAGCAGAAGGAGGAGCCCCTCATGGTCCCATCTGGGCTCCGATATGCCCCCTGAAAACAAATTATGGAGTGATTGAAATAAGGTTCTGTTATCTTTTTTCCCATGGACCGAGGTGGGTAAGGTCATATTATGATTGGACACAATAAATTATAGATTCGGTGGTTTTGTTAATTCTTCCCTGGCAGAAGGGTATAGCAGCTGAGATCTAGGGATTGAGCTTAAATACTGTATTCATGGAGATTGATCTACAATACAGGTGTTTATTGAACTATAACATCTTTCCGTAACAAGCTGCAGATCTAGTCACACCTGATTAACAGGAGACTTAAATAATTGGATGTTTCTGAAACAGTTCTGTTTCAGAAAGAGGGAGGAGATCCTTGGGCACTAAATTTGAACTTAAATTTCAATTATTTTTTTTACAAAACAAAGCCTTTCAATTGGTCTCATTAGAAGCATTTCAGATAAATGAAAAAACAAAATAAAAAACAGCCTTTGTTTAGGGTTAAACAGTTTTTTTTTGGTTAAATCGGTTGAAATTATAGTTTTCTTTTATAAGTAATGGGCTTCATAAGCTCAGAAAGATGAATAACAATAGTCGGTGATGTGGTGAAATCTTATAAGACTATAGGTTTAATGAACTTAGGCTGTTAGCAGTGTAAATGAATAAAATTAAACTGATAATTTTCTTTGGGTTGAGCTTTAAAGCAGCACATTTTTCTTTTGAGCGGTCTGTCATGTTCATGATGCCATTTCCACAATCCAAAAAGACCAGACGTTTCCTGTTTTCCATCCTGTTTTGGCACCTTTGTGCGGTTGGTGGTTTTAGCACACAACCCATTCATCTTACCTAGTGGCATGTTTATGCATTTAGTCTTTGTTTGGAAGTTTTTATTTACATTATAACCTCTACTATATATTTTGAAGAAATATTCTTTATGGTCTAGGTTGTTCCAGTGTTGCTCACTTTTGATACAGGATTTTTGGAGTGCACTTTGCATCAATGATGATTTTTGTGATTTACATACAGCAAAAGTATTAGCTTTTTCTACAGATAGACCTAGTTTGTAAGCAGTCAGGATAATAATTTGATTTTGTGTTAGTGCGGCCGATCAGTGCGGCACTACTTAAAACTATGAGGTGAGTGAGGGATTTGATTTTTTTTTAAAAAGAGGACAAATCCATAAGAAATGAATCTCAAAACAGATACAATTATGGATAAAGCAAACAGGAAAGAACAAATTAGTTGCAAGCTCTTCTTTTAGGCTTTGTTGACCAGGTGAGAGACCAGCAGCCAACCAGACCACAGTCTCTCAGGTAAGCATACTACAGAAAAAGGCTGGAGCCAATGCACTCACACTGAGGAGTCAGGACGAACCTGAGAGGACATGCAGGAGCAGCAAGCCAGAGCGGGAGAAGAACAGCAAGGAGCAGACCACACAACCTACTTGAACCCTCTGCTGAGAGGTTTCCAACTTCAGCACACCTGCACCATCAGGTGGCAGGGCGGCTTGGAGCACAGAACTGCCCAGCTTGGGCAGCAGGGTTTGAAGGAAAAGAAGCTGAGATCCCTGCCAAAAGGGGCTGAACGATCCTCTGGTCTGCGTGCAGTCCTTAGAGTTTTCAAACTCAAGGCTACTGGAAAGATACACTTTAGCTGCATATAGGTGATGTGCTGGCAACCTCTCACCTTAGGTCATAGAAGAGCGAGCCGGACGACCACAATTCCCGGCCAGAACAAGATGACTTGACTACTGATCCGAAAAGTTCCAGAGAAGATGGACTCAAAATTGATATGATTCTTTGCCTGACATTTTTCCTTACTTATGGTGATCTCTAAAAAAAAATAAGAGATCAAGAGAGGGACATGAAGAGATATAAATTCTGTTAATGTTGTAAGAGGGTCTAATTTTGTAGTGCATGTGGAAACACTTAGAAACCGTGAATAATCAAGAGGAATGTGGCACATCCTGTGTGCCTTTTGGTGAAGAAGCTTTGACCATTCTGTGAAGGAAGATCTATGTGGGAGGAGTTTCTTTTAACTTGTTTCAAATAAAAACCTTATGTTGAGATAAAGCTGGACTCAGTTACTAGAACTGAGTCCAGTGAACGACGTCTCACTGTTAAAATATATAAATGTTGTTTGTTGTTCTTATTGCTCCTTTTTACAGAAATGAACGAGCACGCGGGAAGGTAAAATGAGAGCTCAGAGAGAGCCCAGGGTCATAAATTAAATGTCTGTCTGTTCCTTTAAAATAGGCTTTAAATTAGAGTGAAAACACCATCCAGATGAAGTGATTGACTAATCAGTTTCTGTTTAAGAACTTCTGGTCCAAAGACAGCAACTTCTGTTTTGTCAGAATTTAAAAGCAGAAAAGTTTAGGGTCATCCATGTTTTTATGTCTTCCAGACATGCCTGTAATCTACCTAACTGACTGGGTTCATCAGGATTTATGGATAAATATAGTTGTGTATCATCTGCATAGCTGTGGAAATTTATCCCATGCTGTCTAATGATTCTACCAATTGGGAGCATATATATGGTGAACAGAATTGGTCCAAGCACAGAACCCTGTGGAACTCCACAAGTAACCCTTGAGAGTGAAGAAGATTTATCATTTAGATGAACAAACTGGAATCTATCAGACAAATATGATTGAAACCAGCCTAGTGCTGTTCGTTTGATCCCTGCAACATGTTCAAGCCTTTCCAAGAGAAAATTATGATCGACTGTGTCAAAAGCAGCACTGAGATCTAACAAAACCAGAACAGACACAAGTCCATTATCTGAGGCCATGAGAATATCATTAGTAACCTTCACCAGTGCTGTTCCAGTGCTATGATGAGCTCTAAAACCTGACTGAAACTCTTCAAACAGCTCGTTACTCTTTAGATGCTCACAGACTTGATTAGCAACAATTTTCTCAAGGACTTTGGATAAGAAAGGAAGGTTAGATATAGGTCTGTAATTCACTAAGTCATCTTGATCAAGGGAAGGTTTCTTGAGTAAAGGTTTAATTACAGCTATTTTAAATTCCTGTGGTACGTATCCGTTTACTAAGGATAGATTCATCATATCCAAAATGGGGCCAGGAACCAAATGGAACACTTCTTTAAATAATTTGGTTGGAATTGGGTCCAACATACAAGTTGAAGGTTTAGATGAGGCTAATATTTTTGATAATTCCGAAAGCTCGACTGAATCACAACAGCCTAAGCACAAATGAGGTTCTACAGTTCTTTCCGATACTGCCTCATTTACTGAGGAAGAAGTAATCATGTTTGGGAGGATGTCAATGATTTTATTTTTAATAGAATTAATTTTATTTATGAAGAATCCCATAAAATCATCACTGCTAAGAGCTGGGGGAATAGTTGGCTCAACAGAGCTATGACTCTGTGTAAGTTTGGCAACTGTACTAAAAAGAAACCTAGGATTGTTTTCATTCGCCTCTATTAATGATGAAAAATATGCTGTTCTAGCTTGTCGAAGGGTCTTTTTATACAGCAGTAGACTGTTATTCCAGGTTAAATAGGAATCCTCTAGGTGTGTAGAGCGCCATTTTCTCTCCAACTTCCTAGTATTCTGCTTTAAAGTACGCATCTCTGCGTTGAACCAAGGAGTCAGCCTCCTATAGCTAGCCACTTTCTTTTTTAATGGACTAAACTGTTACACCTTCACGCTGAAGGACAGCGACATTCTTGGACGTAACGGACTGAACTGTTACACCTTCCCGCTGAAGGACAGCGGCATTCCTGGACGTAATGGACAATGAACCTGGTTCTAGCTCCAAAGACTGAACAGTAAGCATTCTTTGGAACTAAAAGGGGGATGTTGAAGCTATGGCCTTTACTGAACAAACTGGATCTCCCAGCATCCTTTCACTGAACAAACTGCATCTCCCAGCATCCTTCTACTGAACGAAATGCATCTCCCAGCACCCATTGCGCTGCCCTCGACCCATTCTCATTGGTCTGTGGCCAGTGATGACATCACAGAGTTGATAAAAGCAGCGCGAATATTGAAATCTTGGTCTCTGTTGGTCCCAGAGCGGTGTCTGTGAGGAGACGCTTTAATCCACTGCTAGCATTTTCCCTTTTTCCGTTCAAACCTGCTGGACCAGGAAGAACTTCCCTTTTATACTTCGAAGTGAATCGGCCGATCAAACAGACTCCCGGTCAGCGTAACCAGGGAGTCAGCTGGCCATCTGAGCTCTATTGAAAACAGGCCTGAGTCCCTCAGCGCCTAAAAGTCGGACGTCTGCTTTTCCGACCTCGGTTTTGCGCAAACCGCTCCATTAAACTGGACACTTTCTACGTTCTTCGTCGTGGACTGTGGAGAGCTGCCCCACCAAGTAGGAATTAAACTGATTTATATCTCTCGGTCTGGGTAGAGGAGAGGTCTTGACGGTTAATATCCATTTTCTGTTGGTTAAAATAAGTCTGTAAACTTGTTAACCACTGTTATTCTTGGTCGTCTGTCGCTGTCTTTATATCTGTCTGCTGAAGGAGGAGCAGCTGCTCTCTGTCTCTCTCCAGATCCGTTCACTTTATTTTCTTTTCTGTTTGCTTTTCTTGTTTTCTTTCTTAACCTTTTCTTAGTTACTTTATTTTCCCAGCCCCTGGAGTTACTGTATTGGACCAGATCTCTTCTTGGATTACTTTTCTATGGACTTATCAACATGGCTTTTTGCTCAGCTGAGGATTTTGAAAAACTGCTCCACAGAATTGAGGGCATTGAAACAAAGCTACGTCGTCTGGAAATTAATTTTGATCTCCACGCTGATTATGGACAAAATGACACAACTTTACCTTTGAATACAAACAGCCCTGTGTTATGTCGGTCTAACCGTGTCACAGAGACTCCCTACAGCCGTCTGAGCGGCAGAACTCCGCACTACAATGAAAACTGGCCAGCTTTAAAACGCATGAAATCAACCCCAGCCCGTTCTCCGAGGAAGAAAAAACAAAAGAAACTCCGACACAGAGAAACCTCTGAACCCAGAACTGCCGCTTCTGCTAAAAGTAAACAAAAGAGGTTTCAGCCAAAAACAAGAGATATTTCTCCACCTGGAATCCTGCTGAAAAACAGATTTGCAGCCTTGAGTTCCCCTAAAGATGACGCAGCCCCTAGGACCAGTCAAAGCCACCAGGAGAAACCCAGCCGCATCAAACGGACACATAACAAAGTAAGAGCGCCCCCGGCAAAGACTGTTATCATACAAGACGGATCAATTAATGGAATTGAGGCTTTTTGTAGCAAGAACACCAAAGTTTATAGCTGCTACAAAAATACAGTGAGAGAAATATCAGAAAAAATCCCTAAAATCTTGGACCAACATCCTGCTTTGGAAAAGCTCGTCATTCACGCTGGATCAGCAGATATCGCGATGAGACAATCAGAGATTCCGAAGAGAGACTTTTCTGATCTCCTACAGAGACTTGATGGACTTAACGTAAACATCCTCATCAGCGGACCAGTCCCTGAAGGGAATGATGAAAGATTTAGCAGACTCCGCATGCTCCATAAAAGGTTGAAGAAACAATCAGCTGAGAAGTCGTTCACATTTATTAATAATTTCAAAGTATTTGGAAGTGGTAATCATCTGTTCAAAGCAGGCCGTTATCTTAAAAAGGCCGGAGTAAGGCTCCTAGCAGCAAACATTTTTTCTTATCAAAATCAGAAAGCAAAACACTTGCTCCCAAAAGCTGACCTTGAGGCGCCCATGGATATCAGAGAACAAAAACAGCAAGTCTGGATGACACCACAGGACCGAACAGATAAACAACCATCAGAGATTAAGTCTTCATCTTCCTGTGACTCAGCCACATCAAATGAGTCTCCATTTAGAAACTTTACAGACAGACTGAACGAGCAAATCAAATTTGGGACACAATTAACACCTAAACTTAGACTACACCAAACGCCTGGGACTAGTGTCAATAAGCCTGGGAGCTTCCCCCCACTGATTATTACAGATATTTGATATTTGAGGGAACCGGGCAATAAATCCACCCCTACCGTCTCCCAGAATTCACCCGGCACCCCTGAGGCTATATCAGTGATTATCAGCAGCAGGAAACATAAACCGTTAACCACACGCTCTCATATTAAACAAAATCTCAAATTGATAACCTGTCAGAAGGTTCAGCTGCCCATCATCACAATACTTAAGTTAGCTTTATTAAACATTAGATCTCTATCCGGGAAGTCTTTTCTTATCAATGACTTCATCACTGAGCATAATTTACACGCCCTTTTTTTATCAGAAACTTGGCTAGATGAAAATAACGAAACAACTTCATTAATAGAATCCAGTCCTCCAAATTATAATTTCTGAAGCGAGAACAGAAAACACAAACGAGGCGGAGGTGTAGCCACCATCTTTCACAACTCAATGAACTTTAAAAAGGTAACTCTGGGCACGTTTGATTCTTTTGAATACCTAGCCACCCAGATAAATGAGCCTAACAAAGCGTTATTTCTAAGTTTATATAAACCACCAAAACTTAACTCTAACTTCTTTAATGATTTCAATGACCTTCTTTCTGTAATATGTATCGACTATGACCAACTAATCATCGTGGGGGACTTTAACATCCATACCGACAACCCCCAAGATAGGCAAGCAAAAATATTAGATGATACTCTCCACAACTTCGGACTGATCCAGCATGTCAAACAACCAACACACAATAAAGGACACACTCTGGACTTAATTATCAGCAAAGGTTTAAATATTTCTGACATCTCTGTAATTAATATTGCATTATCTGACCCTTTCTGTATTTTCTTTCAAAGTACCATCTCTGCTAAATTATCCAGCCACAGTAAGACCACTATAAAAAAGCGTTTTCTAGGGGACAGTTCAGTAGAAACCTTTAAACGTATTTATCCTTCCACCACATCCCGCTCATCTCCCAACTCAAACTCAGTAAATAAGTTGGTAGATAATTTCCTTGCGAAAATCTCAGACATCATGGATTCCATTGCTCCAACTAAAGTGAAAGTAGTCTCAGGTAGAAAAAAGTCTCAGTGGACAAGTAATCCACTGGTACGTAGTGAAAAAAGAGAGTGTCGACGAGCCGAGAGAAAATGGCGGAAAACTCGACTCCAGGTTCACTGTGAGATCTACAAAGAGAGACTGAATAGATATCAGCTAACTATAAAAGATGCTAGGGAATCGTTCTTTTCTGAAATCATCAACAGAAACAGCAATAATGCACGGACTCTATTTGCAACAGTGGAAAGACTAACTAATCCTTTAGTGACAGTAGCCCCTGAACTAAACTCTACCAGGGCCTGCAATGAGTTTGCCAGCTTTTTCACTGAAAAGATTCTAACAATTAGACGGTCAATCTGTACCTCAATATCGAACCCACAACCAGTGCCATCCCCAATCAACAACAATGTAGAGAAAATGTCTGAATTCCACGAATTAAACCAGAACAGCCTTGAAAAAATAATTAATCAATTAAGCTCCTCCTCCTGCTGTCTTGATATCCTACCCACAGCTTTTCTAAAGAAGGTTCTTCCTGTTATTGGGTCTGATCTTGTTCAAATAGTGAACTCATCACTGCTATCAGGTGTCTTCCCTCAGGCTTTAAAAACAGCAGTTATTAAACCACTGCTAAAGAAGAAAAATCTGGACAACACGTTAATGCAGAACTACAGGCCAATCTCTAATCTCCCATTCATCAGTAAGATTATTGAAAAAGCTGTGTTTCAGCAGTTAAATGGCTTCATAACAATGACAAACCGTTTTGATGCTTTTCAGTCTGGTTTCCGCGCTCACCACAGCACCGAGACTGTCCTCGTCAAAGTATTTAATGACATCCGCATAAATACAGACTGTGGAAGAACCACAGTGCTGGTTCTGTTGGACACCAGTGCAGCATTTGACACTGTTGATCATGATATTTTATTGGAACGACTGGAGCTGGGTCGGACTCTCTGGTACAGTACTTGGCTGGTTCGAGTCTTACCTAAAGAATAGGGACTTCTATGTTTCAATAGGAAACTTTTCATCAGAACGAACAGAAATCACATGTGGGGTGCCCCAGGGCTCCATCCTGGGGCCCCTCTTATTTAATATCTACATGCTCCCACTAGGCAAGATTATAGCAACCAATAACATTAGCTACCATAACTACGCAGATGACACTCAGCTCTACATTACAATGTCACCAGGTGACTCTGAACCCATTCAAACCCTAAATCAATGCATTGACCAAATAAATGGATGGATGTGCCATAACTTTCTCCAGCTGAATAGAAACAAAACTGAAGTGATTATTTTTGGACCCAAGGAGGAACGATCAAGAGTCAGCACACAGCTTCAATTAATACAGCTAGAAACTACTGATCAGGTTCGAAACCTAGGTGTAGTAATGGACTCAGACCTGAATCTCCAGGGTCACATAAAGGCAATAACAAGGTCAGCGTTCTATCACCTGAAGAACATCTCTAGGATTAAAGGACTGATTTTGCAACACGACCTAGAAAAACTCATCCATGCGTTTATCTTTAGTCGGATTGATTACTGCAACAACATCTTCACAGGTCTGCCTAAAAAGTCAATCAGACAGCTGCAGCTGATCCAGAATGCTGCCGCTCGCGTCCTCACTAGAACCAGGAAAGTAGAGCACATCACCCCAGTTCTAAAGTCCTTACACTGGCTCCCTGTAGCTCAGAGATAGAGTAGACTTTAAAATACTTTTACTAGTTTATAAATCATTACATGCCTTAGCACCAAAATATGTTGAAGACCTGTTGTCATGGTACCAACCACCAAGACCACTCAGGTCCTCCAACTCTAGCCTACTAAACATCCCTAGACTCAGAACTAAACATGGAGAAGCAGCTTTCACTTTTTATGCTCCCCTTATCTGGAACAGACTTCCTGACGAGTGTAGAGCTGCTGAAACTCTGAACTGCTTTAAATCGAGACTAAAAACCCATCTGTTTAGAATTGCCTTTGAGTAAATGCTTGATGTCATATGTATGAAATGTGTTCATGCTCTCTTGCTTTTTTTAATTTTTCTCTTGCTTTATCGTGTATCATGTGTAATGTGTGTTTCTTTTATGTGTTTCTTTTAAATCACCAAATCATGTAAAGCACCTTGAATTACCCTGCTGTTGAAAGTGTGCTATACAAATAAAATTGCCTTGCCTTGCTGTGCACCGACCCTGAATGTGCATGCTTTTTGTGTTTTATAATGTGACTTTGGTTGCAACCAGAAGCAGTATATTATATTGTATTATTTCCTTGTTTGTTTATTGTCTGCTGCGGTCGGTGCGTGTCTGTTTAGACAGGTCGCGTGGCCTCAATTGATCCCCTTTCTCCGTCGCCCCCGTTTCCTTTGTCCTAGCCACCATTGCTAATGAAACTAGTGTTATGTTGAATTGCCACGCGGTCTTCCTTTGTGAACCGATCGCACCAATTGATAAGACTTGAGTTATTTATCACATTGAGTGTGCTAAACTGAACCCCCCCTCATCCGCGCGCTGTCTCCCACACACACACACACAGAGCTGCACACACACACACAGCCGCACACACACGCCCCCTTCCCTCGACGTTAACTTTGTTCTATTATTATATTAATATTAAATTATTGATTATAATTATTGATGCTCAGAAAACCAGACAACAAATATTTATTATTAATAGTTACAACACTTTTGTGAAAACAATTTAAATAGTCATGTATTATAAATATTATACATATTAACAGCACACGCATATATGGGAGAAATGTATGTTCTATTGACATTTTAGTGTTTTAAAAAAATGTTTTATGAGCTATAAAATGATGATATTTGCAAACATGTGGTTTTTTATGTATTAAAGGTTATTGTAGGGTCACTTGTTTTAATCTACAAAACTGAAGTGTTATATCACCTGGTTTAGTTTAAAAGATCCTTATGCCTAAGTAGTTTTCCACATATTCCTGCTTTACTCTACCTTCCAATTCTGCATGTTTAAGAGGTTTCAGTGCTTCACCAAACCTCAAAAAGTTGAATTAACTCCTAAACCTCCTGTCAATAATAAGTAGAAGCAGAGACCTGCTACTGAAACATGCAGGACCCTCGTCCTGGAGGACAGGAACTGCCCACCCAAAAACCTTCATCTCTTTGTGCTTCAACATTTTTAGTTCCCTCTCTGTATAAGACAGTGTTATAGTTAAGGCACAATATCTGGAGGACTCCCAGTTGAGTCCTTAGTGTTCGAGTCCAAGTCCCATAGGATTAGTCCAAGTCAAGTATCTAGGTCCTACAGGCAGAGTTCGAGTCCAAGTCCCAAAAAGAGTTTTCCAGTCCAAGTCAATTCATTATCACCTTAGAGAAAATCAAAAATAAGAGAGCAGTGTGTAGTTAAAATAAATTACTAAATGTCCCCACACTATCACCAAGCTAACACAGTAGCATGTTCTAAATAATAAAACATGCTTAAAATACATTTGAAAACATTGAAAAAAATTGACATGTCACCCTTACAAAGGCTTTGGGAAGTTATAAAATTTGTCCAGTAATCTGACCAAATATACCAAGCTAACATTAGCATCAACAACATGCTCACATTCCAACAATAGAAATTGCACATGTTAGAGTCCAAGTCCTAACATTGCAAGTCCTAGTCCAAGTGCAAGTCATAGGCATGCTGATCGAGTCAAGTCAAAAGTCTCTTAAACATGACTCAAGTCAGTGCTTGAGTCCAAGTCCAGGATTCGAGTTCTCCATCCCTGGTATAAGATGCGAAATGGGAAATGGCCTGCACTTGTGCAGCGCTTTATCTACTTCAGAGGACTCAAAAATGCTTTACACTGCATTCACTCATTCACACACTGATGATGGTGAAGTAAATTTAGCCACAGCTGCCCTGGGACAAACTGACAGAAGCGAACATTCTGCGCCATCAGGCCCTCTGACCACCCACCAGCCGGTTAGTTGGGTGAAGTGTCTTGCCCAAGGGCACAATGACTAAGATGGAGAGGCACAATCCACCTGTTAGAGGACAACCTCCTGCCTCTTGAGCTACCATTGCTCTATGATCATAAAAGTCTGATTGTATACTTTGTTCTGTCAGAACAAATATTTGACCAAGCAGGCGTTCTGCAAATGTTTTTTTTTCGGTCACTGTTTCCTGGAGAATAAGATGGTATCACAGAGGAGAATTTAAAGACACTTCATTATCTTCCATTGCAGAAAGTAACTTCGCTTGGTTTAATATTTATGCTTTTTCTATTTGCAATTTACTAAAATAAATTTTTTTAAAGACAAAAGTATCAAACACAAACATACACACGCACACACACACGCACACCTACACAACTTGTGACATAAGTGTTGGTCACTGAAAACATATCGTGACCACTGACTACCAAATAGCCTGACCAATCAATCCTTAGAAAACAAAAGAGTACAAAAAACTTTTGGTTTTTTATGTTTTTTTGTTTTGTATTTTACCCATGAGAAGCTCTCTTCATAATGTAAGATGGGCGAGTGTAAAGCAGACATCTTAAATTAGTCTGTCGGTTTAGTGCATGTCATTGCAATGGCTGTCATCTTACTCAGAAAGGACCCACCGGAGCAACGCCCCCAGCACCGAGTGTCTGGTAGACCAGAATTAACAGCGGCCACTGATAGAAAGAATATGTGCCACAGTTTTCTCTGGTCATAGCTGTTTGCAGGTCAGTCTTTGTCAGCACTTATATGTATGATCAGCTACCTGCAGTTTTTCAGAATATATTGGTGACCCATCCCAGTTTTGGCAACACTGCATGCATTTCTAGGACAGGTGGTAGAAAATGATGCATGAGGTAGCATGCTTCAAAGATCCAGGCTGTCAGCCACAGAAGTGGCAGAGGCAGGGCACTGTGCCCACTGATGAAATTTATATCTGGCAGCTAAGATCACTACTTAGATTTGCGTATGTACTCAAATGACCATATACACCATTATTCAAGTGGAGGAACATACAGAGAAAATGACTATTAAACATTGACATGTTTGCATCATAAAGTCTCATAAATAGGTAGAGAGTCTTGTAAGGGGGACAACTCAGATAAATTAACTTCTACTACTGTGACTGAGAATACCAAAGCACAAGGAATGATATACTGCAGTGACAAATGGCGGCAGCAGCTATAAGCGTTCAAGATTAGATGAGATGGGATCCTATTTAATAACCTGGTAAATGATCATCCTGGGTGTGCCAGCATCTCAGAGGATAAATTAAAACAATTAGACATTGTGGATGAAATCATTGTGAATGTTAAATGAATTTATTTAAAAAAATATCAGATCTGAGACACAGGTCTTTTACCATGACAGATGGGAGAATTGTTAAAAATAAAATGCTTTGAAAGTAGAAAACACTCAGCAACAAAAGAAACAGGAGTCAATTATCATTGACAAAAAGGCTACAAAATCTGCACAGATAAGATGAACTTCTGCAAGAAAAGCCAAACATAGACTGAAATGGAAGAAATTAAGGTTTTAATGAGCTAACCGGGTAAAAGATCAGGGCACATGGTAGTAGTCTTTATATTAAATATACAGCTGGAGATTTTATGAGGTTCAAGCTAATGAAAGACCCACATGCAGCCAATAAGTTAGAGTCAGGATTATGATTAATTTTATTAAACATATACTAAAAGACTAAAAAAAGAAGTATGTCAAACAAAATGTACTTCAAAGGAACCAGCCTAAAACAGGATTTAAATGGAAAGATTGAACTTAAAAAACTAGGAGGGTGATTGCTGACTGAAGAGTATAAGTCATACGTTCACTTAGAAACCCCATTAAATTTTCAGTTTGTAGGAACATCTGAGCCCTGTTCAGAAGTGAAGACGGGATGTTGATATCTGTTACGGTTTCTTTCATAATTTGCCTCTGAGCGACCACAAATTAAAATTTTTACAGTGTAACAGTCATTAAGTTAGAGTGCGACATGTTCTCAGAGCTGGATCCGAAATTATTTTTTAACTCGCCGTCACGGTCACATATTTCGATCTACTGAAATTATTTTTGGGCATGTGAAAGGCACGGATTTCGACATTCAAACATTCTTTTCAGAATTTCTCTATGTCTCACCGTTCTCTTTCTAGACACTCCAGAGCGCTCAGACGGCGAAGAATTCAGAAAAGTTTTTAGTAGATTTTCCTATGCTTTACCATGGAGGATTCTGTGATTTTTTTTTTTAAGCTGAGCCTTCCTGTAACTCATCTCCCTCTCGTTCGTTCTGGAACTGTGAACGAGGCAGAGAGTTGTAGTTTTCCATGATCGAAGACGAAAAATAACTCTTACTGACGCTTTGAGAATTTATTCGATACCATGTACAGTTTTCGAATAGCGGCAATTTGTTCGGACCCCTTATTTGAGTCCGAATTTGGCTTCATCAAAGGGAGACAACAGCTGATTGTGTCACACACACATGCACCTGTCAGCCTTGCTGTTACCTAGCAACAGCAGAACTGCGCTTCTGAGAACAAAAGGTCACTTAAAGACCTCATGACACGAAGTTAACATTTTTAAACATAACATATAATAAAGAAATCTAAACCCAATGGACTATTTCAAAGTCATAAACACGCCTTGTATAATAGTACTAAGAGCAAAATCCACTGCAATGACTAGCATTTTAGTCGTACTGTATCACCGCGCACTGAACGAGCAGAAAGCCTGAAGTGACACACAAGGACTGTGTCAGTTTATTTAAGTTTCCCAAAGACCCATAATTACTGTCAAAGTAGGTGAAACAGGTTTGACCATGAGTAGTGGGCTCCCTCCTCCTCCTCTCTCCTCTGTACGGAACATTTTGAGCTGAATTGTTTTGATTACGGCGAGGGTTGTAAATGGAACACATTTTATTACTGCGCATATAGCCAATATAGCCAACTGCTGAATAATTATAGGCTATATGAATGATCAATAATTTTCCCCAGTAGTTTTAAAAACAAACTGACGCCCTTGTCCAGAAGAGACAGGTACATATTCAAAGCAGTTTTGCTGTAATTATGAAAAATTCAAACTTTATTTAGTGAGTCTGACAAAGAAATTAAATAAACATGATTCACCTGAAACTAATAAATTGGTACGATAATCATAAAGAAGAATTGCAATGAAGTAAGTCTTAGTGTTGAGGCTATGGCCTTTACTGAACGAACTGGATCTCCCAGCATCCTTCCACTGAACGAACTGCATCTCCCAGCACCCATTGCGCTGCCCTCGACCCATTCTCATTGGTCTGTGGCCAGTGATGACATCACAGAGTTGATAAAAGCAGCGCGAATATTGAAATCTTGGTCTTTAGGTTCCCCAGCGATGCCGAGAGGAGACGCTTTAATCCACTGCTAGAATTTTCCCTTTTTTTCGTTCAAACCTGCTGGACCAGGAAGAACTTCCCTTTTAAACTTCGAAGTGAATCGGCCAAGCAAACAGACTCCCCGTCAACGTAACCAGGGAGTCAGCTGGCCATCTGAGCTCTATTGAAACAGGCCTAAGAGACTAAAGGTGGACGTCCGCTTTTTCTGACCTCGGTTTTTGCGCAAACAGCTCCTTTAAACTGGACACTTTCTACGTTCTTCGTCGTGGACTGTGGAGAGCTGCCCCCACCAACTAGGATTAAACTGATTTATATCTCTCGGTCTGGGTAGAGGAGAGGTCTTGACGGTTAATATCCATTTTCTGTTGGTTAAAATAAGTCTGTCAACTTGTTAACCACTGTTATTCTTGGTCGTCTGTCTCTGTACACCGACCCTGAATGTGCATGCTTTTTATGTTTTATTATTTGATTTTGGTTGCAACCAGAAGCAGTATATTATATTGTATTATTTCCTTGTTTCTTTATTGTCCGCTGCGGTCGGCGCGTGTCTGTTTAGACAGGTCGCGTGGACTCAGTAGATCTCCTTTCTCCGTCGCCCCCGTTTCCTTTGTCCAAGCCACCATTGCTAATGAAACTAGCCTGTGTTGAATCGCCATGCGGTCTTCCTTTGTCTTCCTTTGTGAACCTATCGCGCCAATTGATAAGGCTTGAGTTATTTATCACATTGAGGGGGTGAGCTGAACCCCCCGTCATTCACTCGCTGTCTCCCACACACACACACAGCCGCACACACACGCCCCCTTCCCTCGACGTTAACTTTGTTCTACTTTTGCATGCGTTAGAATAGATGGAAATTATGAATGAAATGTAATCTGTAAGGTGACCTATTTCATTAATAAATTCTCTTGAGTAACGAGAAGTTTCCTGTGTCATTTCAGTGTGTGCTATAAAGTTTGTTTTAACCCTGCGGTCGATCTACGCCTTTTCAGAGAGACTGACAGTCTGGTTTAATTAAAATTTTCTCATTTATGAGATTGGTGCCCCAAAATCTTTAATAAACAGTTTAAACTCGAACGTCATCAATAATTATATTAATATTAAACTATTGATTATAATGATTGATGCTCATAAAACCCTACAACAACTTTTTATTATTAATAGTTACACCACTTAGGCTACTTGCTTTGCTGTTTGCCTTGAATGCCTGCCTACAATATGATTTTATTTTTCCGATATCGGTCTCAGACCTTATAAATAGGTATGTCGGGATAAATGTATTATTTTTAGTTTTAAAACTGATTTACCATATTTACATTATGTAATGTTTTTTTCAGGTCACTACTCAAATCACCACACATTATTATTATGCTCATTTATATCATTTTGTTAATTAATTGAAAAGAAAAGAAGCCACGATTAAAAGTTATTTCTAATCCTTACCAACCTGTTTCCCTGACGTCATTTTTCCCGCTGCTATGTTAGCTTCATCGTTCTCTGACCAACATTCTTCCATCCATCTCTGTCGTTATGTACGGCTGGTATCTGTATGGTTCCATGCCTCTAGAAGCACCAGAACTGGCAGCGTTTTCCACCTCCAAAACAATCTCAAGGCTAAAACTGGAGGAAGAATCTTTCGATCCTTTAAACATAAGTGCCTCCCTCCATCATGCATGACCAACCTGAGCGGTTCTGTTGCTGATGTCACATAATGGAGACGTAGTTTGGAAGCAACGGTTAAGATGATATTTTTGAAACTCTAATTATTGCGTAAAATCAAGTCTGTTCGGCTCATAAATTTACACAACGACATACTTTGACAAGATGCATTATGTCATAATACTTACATGAAGTCAGCTTCGTGTCATGAGGTCTTTAAGGTCATTAGAACTCTATTTAGCATGGAGTTAAGGCCTGATAGATTATTGGATTACCATTCGGAGAATTTTCTTCTACATATGATACTAAATCAGCCTTAACTGACATCCATGATGGACTTTCAAAATAAGACTAAAAACAAGCTCTTCAAAATAAAAGCCCTCAGATTTTCAAAAGAAGATCATAGTGGCTTTGTATGTTACACTTCTATTGCAGTGAATGTTACATGAAGGTTCTTTCTGTCTGTCTGTCTGTCTGTCTGTCTGTCTGTCTGTCTGTCTGTCTGTCTGTCTGTCTGTCTGTCTGTCTGTCTGTCTGTCTGTCTGTCTGTCTGTCTGTCTGTCTGTCTGTCTGTCTGTCTGTCTGTCTGTCTGTCTGTCTGTCTGTCTCAGCAGCAGCTGCTCCTGGCGTCTCTTTGGAGAAGAGCCCATTAAAGTTAATGAAAGGTCAACTTAACACTAATAGACATTAAGTTTAGGCCTCAAAGAACTGGATTACTAATAGGAGAATTACTATACAGGTCCTTCTCAAAAAATTAGCATATTGTGATAAAGTTCATTCTTTTCCACAATGTAATGTAAATTCTGACAAAACAGAAGTTGCCTTCTTTGGACCAGAAGTTCTTAAACAGAAACTGATTAGTCAATCACTTCATCTGGATGGCATTAAATTGGCCCCCAGTAATAACGTAAAGAACCTCGGCGTTATTTTTGACCGAGACTTGACATTTAAATCCCATATTAAACAGGTTTCTAGGATTTCCTTCTTTCACCTCTGGAATATTGCTAAAATTAGAAACATCCTGTCCAGGAGTGATGCTGAGAAACTAGTCCATGCATTTGTTACCTCAAGGCTGGACTACTGTAATTCTTTACTATCTGGAAGTCAACAAAATGCCATTAAAAGCCTTCAATTGATCCAAAATGCGGCAGCAAGAGTTCTGATGAATATTAAAAAGAGAGATCACATTTCTCCTGTTTTAGCTTCCCTTCATTGGCTCTCTGTTAAATCCAGAAAATAATTTAAGATCCTTCTTCTTACATACAAAGCCCTTAATAATCAAGCTCCATCATACATCAGAGATCTAATTGTTCCTTATGTTCCTAACAGAGCCCTTCGCTCTCAGACTGCAGGTTTACTTGTAATTCCTAGGATTTCTAAAAGTAGAATGGGAGGCAGATCTTTTAGTTATCAGGCTCCTCTCCTGTGGAACCAGCTCCCAGCTTTAGTCCGTGAGGCAGATACTCTGTTTACTTTTAAGGCCAGGCTTAAAACTTTCCTTTTCGATAAAGCTTTTAGTTAGAGTGGCTAAGGTCATCCTGAGCTATCTCTGTAGTTATGCTGCTATAGGCTTAGACTGCTGGAGGACAGACTTACCAATTTTCTTCACTCTTCTACTTCCTTTTCTCCTACAACTCTCCAGTTGTATTACAGTACATTCTGTTTTTTCGACTGTTAACTTTGTTTTCTCTCAGTGTTTTTCTCTCCATAGAAGATATACCTGGTCTGGTATCCTGCTTGGCTGCAATGCCCTGTTGGACGGGGGGCATCGACTGGGATGATGCTCCCAGTAACTGAACATCCACTGTGTCCTGTTATCAACTTTTTACTTTCTGTAACATAGAAAGTTCTCTTATATCAGATCTTCTGTTCCTTCTGTGTTTCTGCTCTGTCTTCTCAAACCCCCAGACGGTCGTGGCAGATGGCCGCTCCTACTGAGCCTGGTTCTGTTGGAGGTTTCTTCCTGTTAAAGGGGAGTTTTTCCTCTCCACTGTTGCTACATGCTTGCTCAGTATGAGGGATTGCTGAAGGATTGCTGTGGTTGGAAAGTCTGCATCAACGGGGCCCAACCTCACGCCAATGACTGACGCAATCTGCTGGGATTCCTTAAATAGGAAACTTTTTAACTGATTGGAATGTTTGTATAAATGTATTGAAATGACTTCTTGTTAAGTGCCTTGAGATGACATCTGTTGTGAATTGGCGCTATATAAATAAACTGAATTGAATTGAAACTGAATTAATGATTACGTGTTAGCTAGCATTATGCTAGTTAGCATTAGCTAATTTAGCTAATTTTTCAAGTCTTCTTTACTTTTTCTACTCATGCCTTCGAGGCCAGTGATTAAATGTTAGCTAGCATTACCATGCTAGTTAGTCTTAGCTAATTTAGCTAATTTTTCTTAACTTTTTGTAGTAATTACTTTGCAGCTAATGATTACATTTTAGCTCGCATTAGCATGCTAGTTAGCATTAGCATGCTAGCTTATAATAGTATTTTTGCTAATTTCTGTTTTTTGCTCAACTTCTTCTAGTCATTGCTTTGGGATTATTGCTAACATGCTAGTTAGCATTAGCATGCTAGTTGGCATTACTTATGACTGCTTATAATTGTTTGTTTGGTTTTAATTTATTTTAGCTTTGAAGCCCGATACATATATCTTGCTGAACCTAACTCAGCAACAGAACCTCTGATTGGGGGTCTGTGACTGATTACGCACCACGTGGCAGGCCCCGTTTAAATTTCCTGAAATTTTCTATTTCTTCTTTACAATTCTCTTAATTGCGCTTTTCCGGTTTTGCATAATCTTGTGTTATGTTGCAATTTTATCACACTCTCCGCAACATATGCGGTATAAAAACTGGCTCCATTTCACCTAACAAGATTAGAATTCTACTGTAGGTAGTGATTGCAATGTTGTAATATTGTCCAAATACCACCAATATGAAAAAACCTATGTCTACCAAGCATTAAACTAAGTAACAAGAATGTCACGTTGGAACACCTGCATACAAATGCTAACCAAGGGGCACACTCCACCGGCCAAATGTGAGGCCAATGCGGAAGTGTCAAAAATTTTAGTTCCCCCCTCATCCACTAGGAGCTGGCTGCAGAAAGGAGAAAGTGCCCATTGACTCCCATGTTAAAAATTTTTACAGCCTGGTTCAAAAAAACATTTTAGGTTTAATAGGTCGAGTTTAACATCATGAAAAAAAGGGGGGGGGGGGATTTTTTTTTATAACTAATCCGTTTAGATGTAATTTAAGCTTGAAATTATGAATAATAAGGGCTGAGTCCTTTTGATTGACAGGTCTCCAAAGAGCCGTTAGTGCTGGTGGCTAGCGGTTTGGAACCCCAGCTTGCTCCAGGGAATGAATTCAGCTTCGGCCTCAAGTTAACATTCTAAGCTATTTCATTTCTCTGAACCCAACCATCAGTTGTATCAGCAATGTTTATTCATGTTTGGATGTTCATCGTGCACCTATTGAACAAAGATGGTTTACTATGGTATTGATTGCACTGACAGACCATCCCAGAAGTCTCTGCTCCATTTTTTTTGGTAAGTAAGATTATATTTCTGCTGTGCATTTAAGATAATGCTGCTTGGTTGAAAATGCTTTGAAATGATCACATTTCATCATTACTTTACATAATGATTAATAAAACTTGTTTGAATTGAAATACAAATAGTTTTAGTGAAAGTTATGGATCAACATAACTGAATTCATTTAAGATTTTCTTGCCCAAACTACTGAATCTGCCTAGAAGGCAGAGGGTAGCAGAGTCGCTCAACCGCGGTTTTCTGGCTGAAAGTGCCAGTTAATCTCCATTTGCTTTGGTTAGCTAAGTTAGCTTGTAACTACATCGGCTCAGAATTTGATGGGTGTCAATCATCTGCCCCCACCCTCACAGCCCCACTCTCAGCTCTACCTTTTTGCACATTTTTTGTATTTTCCGTGACATCTGACACGGCCAAGATGGAGGTGGTGGGAACTGCCCACGGGGCTTCAATTCAGCTCTTCAGAAACCTACGTTTTACATCATGGAGGCTCCGTCCATCTTATATATACAGCCTATGGTGTTAACGTAGCCAATCAAACTGGCCCCTTTGTGTCTCTGTTGAAGATGGCAGAGGTGTGGACTCGAGTCATGTGACTTGGACTCGAGTCAGACTCGATTGTTTAATGGATTTGACTTCAGACTCGACTTGATAAAATGTACAAAGACTTGCAACTCGACTTGGACTTTAACATCAATGACTCGTGACTTTACTTGGACTTGCACTTTTTGACTTGAGAAGACTTACTACTTCCCATGAAAACTGGGGGGGAAATTTTTTACACACCATGGAGGCATTCCAATTATATTATCAGGTTGGTCCAGTTTTTCAAAAGTGATAATTTTGAGGGGTGAGGATTTTATTGATCACATGTTTAAAAAAGTTTAGGTTAAAAGGACCCATGTCTATTTAAAAGTTAAACTGTTTTGCAATATGAGGTCAATACAATACAGGACTGAAGCTGCTGTGCTTTGTTCTAGTGCAATATGCTGTTGAAATACAAGCATTTTTTGTGAAAATTAAATTTTCAGTTTTTTACTGTATTTGATTGTTATTGTATAATTAGAGGTTTAAATAAATCCAAATCTTACAGACATACATGATTTGTATAAAAAAATTTCTGTGGTAAGAGGACTTGAAATGACTTGAAACTAAAATGATACGACTTTTGACTCGACTTGAGACTTGTTGGGTTTGATTTTTGACTCGACTCGGGACTTGCCTCATCTTTGACTCGACTTGACTCGGGACTCCAGGACAAAGACTTGAGACTTACTTGTGACTTGCAAAACAATGACTTTGTCCCATATCCCATATCCTTTGTCCCAAGGTTACCATCTGGAAGATGGTAACCTTCTTATTATATATCTTGCATGAGCCCACTGTCGCTTTGCAACTGCAAACAGCAAGCACAGATTTATTTTTTATTTTTATTTCCATTAAAAGCTGAGCTACTTACAAATATTGTATGGTTTTATGCATTTTACACAATGATGATATAATTGAAGATATACCTGGTCTGGTATCCTGCATGGCTGCAATGCCCTGTTGGACGGGGGGCATCGACTGGGATGATCCTCCCAGTAACTGAACATCCACTGTGTCCTGTTATCAACTTTTTACTTTCTTTAATATAGAAAGTACTTTTATATCAGATCTTCTGTTCTTTCTGTGTTTCTGTACTGTCTTCTAGAATCCACAGACGGTCATGGCAGATGGCCGCTCCTACTGAGCCTGGTTCTAGTGGAGGTTTTTTCCTGTTAAAGGGGAGTTTGCTGTGGTTGGAAGTCTGCATCAACGGGACGGAAACTAACTAAAACTTTAATTGGAATGTTAGTATGATTGTATTTAAATGACTTTCTTGTAAAGTGCCTTGAGATAGCATCTGTTGGGAATCGGCACTATATAAATAAACTGAATTGAAATTAAATTGTCCCTTAGGTGACAGTCATAGTGCCGTTTCTTTACAAAGTCTTCTTCACCTTACAAAGTATGGAGGTTGCCCGACCCAGAGCGGAGGGACAGACTGAGGCTTTGCTATTTTTTTCTCCCAGCATGTAGAGGACCGAGGAGTTTGTAGCTACAGCGTTGGAGGAGCCAAATAAACTCAAAGTCAGCACTATATTTTCCCTCACAAACATGTCTATTTAAAATATATATATATATATATATATATATATATATATATTATTGGCCATAATTTGATAGTTGGAGGGCAGTTCTGAGCCCCCTTCCCCTACCATGGACTTGTTGTCGTAGTTCTTAGTTGTTTGTAAAGTCTTTGAGTTAAAGGTTCCGTATTTATGTTATGTCTCTGTGGTGGAAAATTGTTATACAATTAGGATTAAGTGTATATTCTTTGTTGGAATGTAAAATGACAAGGTTATTGTTCCAACTTAATGTTTATGATATATATGTGTCAGGTCACCAGAGAGACAGACGCCGGGGCAGTAAGGCAAGGCAAGGCAATTTTATTTGTATAGCACACTTTCAAGAGCAGGGTAATTCAAGGTGCTTTACATGATTTGGTGATTTAAAAGAAACATAAAAGAAACACACATTACACATGATACACAATAAAGCAAGAGAAAAATAAAAAAAGCAAGAGAGCATGATCTGTTCTGGATCAGCTGCAGCTGTCTGATTGACTTTTTAGGTAGACCTGTGAAGATGCTGTTGCAGTAATCAATCCGACTAAAGATAAACGCATGGATGAGTTTTTCTAGGTCGTGTTGCAAAATCAGTCCTTTAATCCTAGAGATGTTCTTCAGGTGATAGAACGCTGACCTTGTTATTGCCTTTATGTGACCCTGGAGGTTCAGGTCTGAGTCCATTACTACACCTAGGTTACGAACCTGATCAGTAGTTTCTAGCTGTATTAATTGAAGCTGTGTGCTGACTCTTGATCGTTCCTCCTTGGGTCCAAAAATAATCACTTCAGTTTTGTTTCTATTCAGCTGGAGAAAGTTATGGCACATCCATCCATTTATTTGGTCAATGCATTGATTTAGGGTTTGAATGGGTTCAGAGTCACCTGGTGACATTGTAATGTAGAGCTGAGTGTCATCTGCGTAGTTATGGTAGCTAATGTTATTGGTCGCTATAATCTTGCCTAGTGGGAGCATGTAGATATTAAATAAGAGGGGCCCCAGGATGGAGCCCTGGGGCACCCCACATGTGATTTCTGTTCGTTCTGATGAAAAGTTTCCTATTGAAACGTAGAAGTCCCTATTCTTTAGGTAAGACTCGAACCAGCCAAGTACTGTACCAGAGAGTCCGACCCAGCTCCAGTCGTTCCAATAAAATATCATGATCAACAGTGTCAAATGCTGCACTGAGGTCCAACAGAACCAGCACTGTGGTTCTTCCACAGTCTGTATTTATGCGGATGTCATTAAATACTTTGACGAGGACAGTCTCGGTGCTGTGGTGAGCGCGGAAACCAGACTGAAAAGCATCAAAACGGTTTGTCATTGTTATGAAGCCATTTAACTGCTGAAACACAGCTTTTTCAATAATCTTACTGATGAATGGGAGATTAGAGATTGGCCTGTAGTTCTGCATTAACGTGTTGTCCAGATTTTTCTTCTTTAGCAGTGGTTTAATAACTGCTGTTTTTAAAGCCTGAGGGAAGACACCTGATAGCAGTGATGAGTTCACTATTTGAACAAGATCAGAACCAATAACAGGAAGAACCTTCTTTAGAAAAGCTGTGGGTAGGATATCAAGACAGCAGGAGGAGGAGCTTAATTGGATAATGATTTTTCAAGGCTGTTCTGGTTTAATTCGTGGAATTCAGACATTTTCTCTACATTGTTGTTGATTGGGGATGGCACTGGTTGTGGGTTCGATATTGAGGTACAGATTGACCGTCTAATTGTTAGAATCTTTTCAGTGAAAAAGCTGGCAAACTCATTGCAGGCCCTGGTAGAGTTTAGTTCAGGGGCTACTGTCACTAAAGGATTAGTTAGTCTTTCCACTGTTGCAAATAGAGTCCGTGCGTTATTAATGTTTCTGTTGATGATTTCAGAAAAGAACGATTCCCTAGCATCTTTTATAGTTAGCTGATATCTATTCAGTCTCTCTTTGTAGATCTCACAGTGAACCTGGAGTCGAGTTTTCCGCCATTTTCTCTCTGCTCGTCGACACTCTCTTTTTTCACTACGTACCAGTGGATTACTTGTCCACTGAGACTTTTTTCTACCTGAGACTACTTTCACTTTAGTTGGAGCAATGGAATCCATGATGTCTGAGATTTTCGCAAGGAAATTATCTACCAACTTCTTTACTGAGTTTGAGTTGGGAGATGAGCGGGATGTGGTGGAAGGATAAATACGTTTAAAGGTTTCTACTGAACTGTCCCCTAGAAAACGCTTTTTTATAGTGGTCTTACTGTGGCTGGATAATTTAGCAGAGATGGTACTTTGAAAGAAAATACAGAAATGGTCAGATAATGCAATATTAATTACAGAGATGTCAGAAATATTTAAACCTTTGCTGATAATTAAGTCCAGAGTGTGTCCTTTATTGTGTGTTGGTTGTTTGACATGCTGGATCAGTCCGAAGTTGTGGAGAGTATCATCTAACGTTTTTGCTTGTCTATCTTGGGGGTTGTCGGTATGGATGTTAAAGTCCCCCACGATGATTAGTTGGTCATAGTCGATACATATTACAGAAAGAAGGTCATTGAAATCATTAAAGAAGTTAGAGTTAAGTTTTGGTGGTTTATATAAACTTAGAAATAACGCTTTGTTAGGCTCATTTATCTGGGTGGCTAGGTATTCAAAAGAATCAAACGTGCCCAGGGATACCTTTTTAAAGTTCATTGAGTTGTGAAAGATGGTGGCTACACCTCCACCTCGTCTGTGTTTTCTGTTCTCGCTTAAGAAATTATAATTTGGAGGACTGGATTCTATTAATGAAGTTGTTTCGTTATTTTCATCTAGCCAAGTTTCTGATAAAAAAAGGGCGTGTAAATTATGCTCAGTGATGAAGTCATTGATAAGAAAAGACTTCCCGGATAGAGATCTAATGTTTAATAAAGCTAACTTAAGTATTGTGATGATGGGCAGCTGAACCTTCTGACAGGTTATCAATTTGAGATTTTGTTTAATATGAGAGCGTGTGGTTAACGGTTTATGTTTCCTGCTGCTGATAATCTCTGATATAGCCTCAGGGGTGCCGGGTGAATTCTGGGAGACGGTATGGGTGGATTTATTGCCCGGTTCCCTCAAATATCAGATATATGTAATAATCAGTGGGGGGACGCTCCCAGGCTTATGGACACTAGTCCCAGGCGTTTGGTGTAGTCTAAGTTTAGGTGTTAATTGTGTCCCAAATTTGATTTGCTCGTTCAGTCTGTCTGTAAAGTTTCTAAATGGAGACTCATTTGATGTGGCTGAGTCACAGGAAGATGAAGACTTAATCTCTGATGGTTGTTTATCTGTTTGGTCCTGTGGTGTCATCATGACTTGCTGTTTTTGTTCTCTGATATCCATGGGCGCCTCAAGGTCAGCTGTTGGGAGCAAGTGTTTTGCTTTCTGATTTTGATAAGAAAAAATGTTGGCTGCTAACAGCCTTACTCCGGACCTGTTCAAATAGCGCATTCCTGCTTTGAACAGATGATTCGCACTTCCAAATACTTTGAAATTATTAATAAATGTGAACGACTTCTCAGCTGATTGTTTCTTCAACCATTTATGGAGCATGCGGGGTCTGCTAAATCTTTCATCATTCCCTTCAGGGACTGGTCCGCTGATGAGGATGTTTACGTTAAGTCCATCAAGTCTCTGTAGGAGATCAGAAAAGTCTCTCTTCAGAATCTCTGATTGTCTCATCGCGATATCTGCTGATCCAGCGTGAATGACGAGCTTTTCCAAAGCAGGATGTTGGTCCAAGATATTAGGGATTTTTTCTGATATTTCTCTCACTGTATTTTTGTAGCAGCTATAAACTTTGGTATTCTTGCTACAAAAAGCCTCAATTCCATTAATTGATCCGTCTTGTATGATAAAAATCTTTGCTGTTGGCACTCTTACTTTGTTATGTGTCCGTTTGATGCGGCTGGGTCTCTCCTGGTGGCTTTGACTGGTCCCGGGGGATGTGTCATCTTTCGGGGAACTCAAGGCTGCGAATCTGTTTTTCAGCGGGATTCCAGGTGGAGAAATATCTCTTGTTTTTGGCTGAAACCTCTTTTGTTCACTTTTAGCAGAAGCGGCAGTTCTGGGTTCAGAGGTTTCTCTGTGTCTGAGTTTCTTTTGTTTTTTCTTCCTCGGAGAACGGGCTGGGGTTGATTTCATGCGTTTTAAAGCTGGACAGTTTTCATTATAGTGCGGAGTTCTGCCGCTCAGACGCCTGTAGGGAGTCTCTGTGCCACGGTTAGACCTATGTAACACAGGGCTGTTTGTATTCAAAGGTAAAGGTAAAGTTGTTTCATTTTGTCCATTATCAGCGTGGAGATCAAAATTAATTTCCAGACGACGTAGCTTCGTTTCAATGCCCTCAATTCTGTGGAGCAGTTTTTCAAAATCCTCAGCTGAGCAAAAAGCCATGTTGATAAGTCCATAAAAAAGTAATCCAAGAAGAGATCTGGTCCAATACAGTAACTCCAGGGGCTGGGAAAATAAAGTAACTAAGAAAAGGTTAAGAAAGAAAACAAGAAAAGCAAACAGAAAAGAAAATAAGTGAACGGATCTAGAGAGAGACAGAGAGCAGCTGCTCCTCCTTCAGCAGACAGTAAGATAACAGTCTGGCCTTCGGATGTGCTGCTTTATATGTTGCTATGACTCGCGTGAAGCGGTTACTCTGGAGGCGGGGCGTGAACGTTGGAGAAGACATCTACAGAGATAAACAGTGATTGCTGAATACTATTTAAGCGGTTAGTTAGAAAGGTTGGTTAGGGTGATGCACGAGTAACTCTGTCCCCTCCGTGTCTGGCCAGACATGTTTGAATTAAATACTTAAACGCCTTCTTGGACTCAAGTCTTCTTTATTATGGAAACCCTGAGATACTTTTTTTGCCATAACATCTCCCTCCTCTCTTGTTATGTTCATTAGTGCTTCAAGTTTCTTTTACTCTTATTTCCTAGTTACCACTTTGTGTTTAGACTTTATTTATGCCTTCTTGGGTTAATCTGTCTAGTCATTTCTTGTGTTTTGTTCTTTTCCTCCCTCTCTGTTTCCTCCTTGCCATTTTTCCAGTCTGCCCCAGCGAATGATTGCTTCCACCTGTTCTCTCGCTTACACCTGCAACTGCTTCCCACTAACTAGTCCTCAAGTTTCTCTGCCATTCCCTCACTCCCTCCTCAGTATTTAAACAGTTCTCATTCAGTCACTACTCGCTAGTTCCTCTTCATTGATTCCTTTTTCCCCGTCTCTGCATTTTCTGGTCCTCTTGAGTTTTTGGAAGTTCCCTGTGCTTTGTTTAATTAAATTCTAATTTTTCATACCTCGCTGCATTTGCATCCTAAATCCACAAATAATGACACTTGTGGTGCGTTCCATTTACCTCAGAAGTCGGATTAAGCAGTGTTCCAGGTAACGTAGTCTGATATCCCATGTAGCCATTGTTGGTAGTACCGTTTATAAACATGGTTATAAGCTATACTTTCTGTATGCAAACATAATTTTTATTTAGTTACGTTTAGAGTTGCAAGCTCTACATTGATTTTAGAAGCAATCCTACAAGTCTGTCTTGTAAAATAAAAATGTTTCCACCACAACCTACTATTGTTGACACAATGATGAGCATTGATTAATGGCCATCATGTGACTGACAGCAGCCAGATAAATTTATTTTGCTAAATTGTTAATGATAGCTAAATGTTGATGTTGAGGTTCACAGGCTGGCCCCCACAAGAAAAAAATCTCCAACAGTTTTCTAATTTTATTTTTTTTTCTATAAAGGGCACTTGGGGCATCATGGCGGAAAGGGGCAGGTGTCCAAGCTCCCTCTCCCCTCTGCACCTGCCTGATGGCAATGATGACAAACACAGACAGGCCAACACAGATAGCCCTCAGGCTGCTAGCTCCTTGACATCAGCTCAAGTTAACCCTTTCATGCTAGCTGCTCAGGGAGCTAGGTGGAATGAGAAGATACACGAACATCACTGGGTAGTGACCATATTCATGGTGAAGGGCTTACATCCATTCTCCATTGTAGAGCAACCACAATATCAGTAGGTGGTCTAGCTACAGCTAGAATGTTTACAGACCATTTTAGGTCATAAGGTGTATCCACTGTGAACTTTTAAAAGTAAAGTCACAACATATGGTTTGCTGGTGGCTGATGCATAGTCAGAATTCTATGTTAAATTATAACTTGTTGACTATGTCCCCCAACAACTGTAAATGTTATTGACAAATGATTTTAGGAAGATGGTGAGGGTCTTAAATCCTAGATATAACCCCCATCGGTTTGATGTGTTTATGTTCACAGTCTTGTTCAGATATAATTTGGGGGAAATTAAATGGTTGCTCCAGGTACAGAAGACTGTGTAGAATAAATGTTTTGCCACTTATTGAACTACTCAGGAATTTATAAGGAATTGGATTGATAGGCAGAATCGACAATGGCATTGATATCGATAAAATCTTGAATTGCTACCCCTACTCAAAACTATTCAGTCCACTATCCAACGAATCAGCAGCTACTCAGTTAAGCCCCACAGTAAGTTTTCTCTCAAAGTATAAAATGTAGAGACAAATCCTGTAGTTCAGAACTGCTTTGAGAGTATCCCCTACTTTAAGACAGGTTGGTACTACTTACTTTAAGGACTGTGCCACAGGAGTAGCATACCTTATTGATTTTTTACAAAAAATATTATCCATACAAAGTAATACTGATCCTTTCCAAGCCCAAAACCTTGGATGAATAGCAAAGTTGCATTACTGCACTCATTTCAGCAAATGCTGAAGAATACCTGGTATGACCTGTAAGAAACGTACTAGAGCAGTGCAGGACCTGGGCCCATGTGCTGAAATTGGCAATACATTGCTGAGAACAGGAACAGGGTGAACTCAACCAGCCATGCCAATCTACCAGATGAGCTTTAACGTCCCCAGCGCTGGGCTTCAGAGAGAGACCACCACCATGCAGAATGCACAGGACATACTGTCACTATCAGCGGTACACGTGACGCAGGGAATAGTAAATATACATTTAGCAGCAGTTTCTGATTTTATTCATCAGCACACACTCAAGTTGTACTCAGCAGAGTACATCACTATAACTACTACTTTAACTCTTCCCAAAAAACAACCTGTGAGCTGCTATAACAACCATCGGTGGCACTCTAATCATGATGACACCCTTCCAGAGGGAAGTAATGGCCTATATATCCAGGACTCACTGCAACACCCTGGGCCCATTTCAATTTTAGCACCAACAGAACCTGATAATTTAGTTAAGACTGCAAAACACACTTCTTAAACACGTGGATCACAGGCGTACAACTCCAGTCTACTCTAGGGCAGCTGTCCTGTCATTTTCAAATGTTTGAATACATCACATTGGAACAAGTATTTTATCAGCAGGTTCCAGAAGAACCTGGTGACAAGATGAGTAGATAATTCAGTTACTGTAACTCAATCGAACATCGTATCCTAAACCTGCAGAATAGTGGATCTCAATTACCAACGTTGCACACCTCTGACTCAAATCGAAACAAAATGAAAAGGATGGTTATTTATTGGCCACAGTTTGAGATTTCATAGAGTATGACCCTACTGACTATAATAATAATGGCTTGCATTTATATAGCGCTTTTTCGAGACCCTCAAAGCGCTTTACAACAACAACTCCATTATTCATTCACTCTCACATTCATACACTGGTGGAAGCAAGCTATGATTCTAGCCACTAGGTGGGTAGGTGAAGTGTCTTGCCCAAGCACACAACGACATGTAGCAGGTGGAAGCTGGAATCGAACCCATTTCTGGGTCACAGGCTGACAACTCTACCACTGAACTACAGCCGCCCTGCATAAACAAACCCACTTAAACTTAAATCTCCTCTGTCAGAGTTAGTGTTTCTCTTGTTTTGGGTGCAGCTGATTAATAGTATATACATTTTTGGATCCTGCCGCTCCTTAGGGCATGCCACTCTGGGTGATGATCCATAAACCAATACCTAAAATTCCCACTAATAACAGTGATTCTAAATATTTCCAAAGCGGAATATCACAGTAAAGTTAAAATTGGCACCAAATTATTTGTGATTTCATTTGTTTTGTAGTTATACATGACAATATGAGAACAAGACCCCCAACAACAAACACCTGCCATGTTTTTTTCCATCACAGACTCAAAGAAGCAGTGGACCATCAACCTCCTTTCACAGAGCTCCCTATTCTCCTCGCTTAACTAAGGAGCTGATCATGAAGGGAGGTGAGGAGAACAAAGAGAGAGAGGGGAAATAGAGAAAGACAAAGTCCAATTATGATGCAGTCGAGTGTGCTTGAGTGGGTGAGAGGCAGAGTGCGTGTGTTCCCCATCACATTGGTGCAAAAATGTTTGACTCCATTCTTAGATGCACTGTGTGAGTGCAAAACGTGTGCCACAGGGCGTGTGTTTGTGCGTCACCATTCACTGGTGAACACATGTGCGCTCTGTGTGGGCGGACAGGACTAGCTTCTGATAAGAGGAGCTCAGTTTGTCCAGTTGTAAATTATGTTGATGAACGCTGGAGAGGAGAAAGCTCATCACTGATGCAAAGGTTCAAAGACTTGGTGCCTGTCTCATCATCAGAGCTGCAACAAACACAAAGGAGGTGACCAAGTGACCCTCCTCCCTTCTCCATGCACCACCACCAAACACACAAACATTTTGCACCCTAGAAAAGGAGAGTATATAAAAGACATCTGCTTTAGACAACAAGTCAGCTTAAATCCCATCCACCTTCAAAATGATCGACTCACATCGTAAGACACATGAAAGACAGGGAATACATAACACCAGCAGCCTCTTTTAATAACACTACGTTTGTTGTAGGAAATGTCACAAAAACTCCAACTAGTAGCTAAATGCCACACAAATCAATCCATAAGACATGAATACATGTGACTTTACAAATGGGAACATTTCCAGCTCAAAAACTGAGAAAACAAAATGGCATGAAAGTCAATAAAAAAGGATAATAAAATAACGTACCTTTCATGTGAAGGATTTTCCACAGGCACTATGCTTGCAGAAGACACATCAAGGAGATTACAAATGACAGCAAATTTATCAGTATTCTCCTACTAGTAAGAGGGGCTCTCCCAGTTGTTGCAGTCTCCTTCAGCTTGCAGCATGGAATATCGAAAAGAAAACTCGCTCTGAAATGTTAGAAGCAGATGCACAGTTTATTGTTTCAGCTACTGGCTGCTTCTTCGTTTCTCCTCAGACTCATTTATGTGGAGTGTTTTCCATTTCTCCCCGACAAATTCTTCCCTTTTTTGAGTACGAGGATTCATTATAAGGTGGATGTTTGATGTCATTTTACAAGGGATCAATGCGTGTTGGGCTTTTATAGTTTCAGGGTGATGAAATTGAATCTGACACGGTCCGGGTCACGTGTGGGGAAAACCGCTGCCAGGAGCTGTGACAAAAACCGGGGTGTTTATGACCTTGTGCGAGCTGACGTTGCCCTCCTTCTGCTTGTGAATTGATGCGGGGATTCCTTGTGCTATTTTTAGCCCCTTGGTCGTGGAGAGCCTAGCGTGGGTGGAGGAGAGAAAGAGAGAGAGAGGAAGATAGGGTGGTGAAGAGGAGGTGGAGATGGAAAAGATGGGAGGAGAGGGACAGGAGGAGATGAAGATGAAGGGTGGTGGTTGGGATTTGCATTTTGGAAGAGGGAAGAGATGGGGTGAGGGTGGGGGGTGGTGAGGGTTCCCATGTGGACTTTAACTGCAGCAGCATTAACACAAAGCTCCCCACTATGGGAGCTTTGAATCGTGACCACACAGCCAGGAAAAACAGAGAAGGGCGTCGTGTCATCCTCTCTGCACAGGACGGTACTGCCTTCTTTCATTCCACCATTTAGTGTTAAATTATACAGGTGCTTTAAAATAATGTTGGAGCAGAACTCATGCTGAGTTGGGGGGAGGAGGTACTTTGATTAATGAGACTAATGTGTTGAACAGAGAGCTTGTTCACCAATAAACCTAGAATCGTAAACATGGGATGCCTTTTTATAAAGGTAGATATATATCTGCAGCCGCTAATGGTGGCCTATCTCAGTTATGGTATTAACAGCATTGATTGTATATCTCTTACTCCCAAAACTGCTACATGATATTAAAGTCTTGATGAGGCTATTTAACAGCAATTTCTTGATGGTGTTAAAAGCACACACACTATATTTTCACTTTCACAGCTTTTATCTCTTAAATGACAACCACTAACTGTTATCCGATGCATTTCTTCACATGTTTAGGAGGAAGATAGAGGGATCCTTGACATATGGAGAGAGGGTTT
Source organism: Valencia hispanica (assembly GCA_963556495.2). Classification (NCBI taxonomy): domain Eukaryota; kingdom Metazoa; phylum Chordata; class Actinopteri; order Cyprinodontiformes; family Valenciidae; genus Valencia; species Valencia hispanica. The sequence goes on along the minus strand of OY747712.1, from coordinate 53,980,313 downwards.
ATTATTTATCACCTCCAGGTTATTTTTAGAGGAGCTGGCATTCAGGGTGTCCGGGCACATGGATGGCAGGTTTCCCTGTCGCCCTGTGGGTCACACAGCGGTGGGAGACCCATTTATGTCGTTCTACAGGGAAGGGGAGGAGTAGAAAAATAACCACGGGCATCAGAGACGACTCCTCTGGCTGGTTAAATTATTCACTCAGGCACTTTATCAGAGGTGTGTAATTACAGACACGAATGGGAACGAGGACAATTACTGCATAGAGGATGTAGCCTATAGACTGTCTCCTAAGAACAAAGATTATCATTCATAATTCACCTGAAATCTACAGGAGTAAACTCACCTGTAAAGCATGACAGTTAGAGCTGATATTTACATACACTGTAAAAAAAAAAAAAAAAAAAATTTCCTCACTGTCTGATATTAAAATTTTATAAACTTTCAGTTCAGATAGCATTTCCAGAATTGTTTATCTTAGCTTGGTTGCAGAACAATGTGAGATAGCTTTTTATTTACAGAATATTTTACTTTCTTCAAACTCAGAAGATTGCGTACACTAAGATTACTATGCACTAAAGCAAATTTGGGAAAGGCCTTGATTATGTCATGGCTTTACAAGCTTCTCATAGGTGATTTCACAACGTTTCACATAGCATCATAGAAAAATCGACAGAAATGAAGTAACACATCATAAAGAGAATGGTGAACCTCCACAAGTCTTATTTATCCTTGAGTCATGGCATCCAGACAACTGAACGTGCAGCATTGCAACGGACCAGCCATCATGCTATTCAAACAGACAGGTTCTGTGTCCCAGAGATGAACAGGTTTTGGTGTGAAATTTGTACGTTAGCCCTAGATCACTAGCAAAAACACTTGTGGAGAACCTGGCTGAAGTGAAATGAGTCTAGGTCAATATGAGCTAAAAGGCAACCAAGCAAAGAAGGAGCCATTACTCTAAAAGCAACCAGGCAAAATGCAGTCAGGGGCAAAGAGCTATACTTTGGCGAAACTAAAGAGTTTGCCAATGATGTCCATCGTTACGTTTGGGTTGAAAAGGGGAAAGCTTTGAAACCTGGAAACACCATGCCAGCTGTGAAGTAAGGGGGTGGAGGCATCATGTTGTGTGGGTGCGTTGCTGCAGGAGGGACTGGTACATTTCATAAAACAGGTGGTATCACGAGGAAAGAACATTTTATGGAAATACAGAAGCAGCATCTCAAGATGCCATTCTGGAAGTTAAAGCTTTGGCAGATATGGGTCTTCCAAATGGACAATGACCCTATGCACACTGTCAAATTAGTAGGATATTGGCTGAAGGACAGCAAAGCCAATGATTTGGACAGGCCATCAAAAAGTTCCAATCTAATGGTGCGTTCCATTAGAATTTGGTAATTCCGACTTCCAAGTCAGACACCCGCTCACATGAAGTCGGACTTCTCACTCCAAGAGTCTGAAAATGTTTGAAACGCCAACTTTAAGATCCAATATGGCAGCCCCTTACATCAAGAATAGTGAACCATGTTGAAAACCTGATAATAAGATACACTTGGAAGAGGGTTTCTAAAATCAGTGTTCCATGTACAGCCTGCAACTCTAAGCGTCCTTTAGATTTGACAATATGTAATCAAGTTAAAGGTTCAGATCTACAAGCAAAAGAAAAACTTTTAGTTTAGTGGCAGTTTGGGCTGAAGCAAATGCAAAGACACCAAGTCTAAAAACCCACTGTAGAATGTCTTTAGAACAGTAATTCTCTAAGAGCAAATTGAATTGTTCACTTTTTGAAGAAAGGATGAATCTTTGCATATGAAAAAAATGCCTTTTCTTCTGCTCCCCATATTGTATTTGAAAACAGCTGCCAAACAGACAGTTTTCTAGTTTGACTATTATACTATGTTCTGTACACAAACACAAATAGTTGACCTTTTCCTTAAAGTCCTTCAAAATGTCCCTGCTGAAGTATCAGATTTAGTCATCCTAACTAACACAGTTTTTGATAAGAGATCAAAAACTGTTGGTGTCCCAGAGTCTTCAAAAATATGAATGTTTTAATGACTTTAAAGTTTCATGTTAAACACTGTGTAATTGGATGTCTGTAAAACAATATTAAAGTGTCTCTTATATGGGGAAACGTTTTTTCTGGGGAAACTGAAGCCCCTTCATCAGAAACCCTGACTTACAAGCTGGAGTCTTCCACTAACCCTGGAACAGTCAAAACACCACTGCTAATCAAGCTCTTTAATTTTGGTGGCATGAAGTTGCTTTTGCACCATAGAGCAAGAAAAAGGTATGTTAAAATGCTGAGCTATTTCACACAAATCCTGTTTCTTAGAGCTATCCAGCTGACTATTAGAAGGGTTTGCCAAAAAGCTAGTCAAGTCGAAGGATGCCATATTACCAAGACAGAAACAACCCTCCACAACTACTTAGAAACCAAAGACTAAAGAGAAAGTCGTACTGGGTCAGCAACAATGAAGAAGGGAGACCATACAGACCAGTCCGCACAAAGGATAGTTCTGTTAGGTTCTGTTAAGTCCCCTTCTACCCTACCACAACAAAGACCACATTATCTTGCAAAACAAAATAAACAAAGATGTAGAAGTTAGGACTACTGACCCCACTACGATACAACAAACAAAAAGAAACCTTCACTAGCTTAACTTTTCAAAGAAATCCCGGACGAGACCTAAGTTCTCATGTTCCCCAAATCAGTGTAGGAGTATGAAGATGTCTAGAAATGAAGAGGCAGTAGCAAGGAGAGCATATTAAATTTCTTTTTAAGGAAAAAACATACGATAACCTGGAGTCAAAGGAAGAGCTTGGGTGGGAGGAATTAAAGAACAACAGAGGAGACTTAAATTAATACACTAACACAAAGGAATTAACTAATATGGTGAGATCTCACACACCACTCACACATGCCATAACATCAGCTGTTGAGCATGTGTGACCGGTGGACAGGAGTGGGAATACAAGGACCTGGTGGAGCTCTTCACTGACTGGAGCAAAAAAAACTGTTTTCTTCTGAACCCCACCAAGACTAAGGAGTTGGTAGAGGACTTCAGGATATCTAAATCACCAAGACAGCCAGTCTGCATAGATGAGGAGGAAATGGAGACTGTGGAGTCCTACAGATACCTGGGGGTGGTTCTGGACCAGAAACTGGAGTGGAGCACAAACACAGATGCAGCATTTAGGAAGGGACAGAGTTGTCTTTTCTTCCTCAGGTCCTTTGATGTCTGCAGTGACATGCTGCAGATGTTCTACCACAGACATCTGGACAAACTGGTCAAAAAGGCCAGTTCTGTGTTGGGTCGGGAGCTGGACCCTGTAAGACGTTTGGTGGAGAGGCAGATGAGGAGGAAGCTGCAGGGCATTCTGGATAAAACAAAACAGCCCCTCCATAATGTCCTGACCAGCCAGAGAAGCAGCTGCAGTGAAAGACTGATCTCTTTGAGATGCAGGACTGAGAGGTTCAGGAGATCGTTTATTCCTGCATCCATAAGACTGTTTAACAGTGACATCCAAGATGTTTCCTAAATAATTTATTTTTTATTGTTTTATTAAGAATAAAACAAGAAAATGATCAAAACAGAAGTGAATCCCAAAATACCAACTCAGGATCATAACATTTTGTTATTTAATAGAATAATTAGAAGTTTAAAAAGTTTCATTTGAAAACATCTCTAGCTACGAGTTTGTCTTTTACCTACAACTACAACTTTGTTTCCCTCAAGTCTAAGGAATGTGGCAGAAAAACTAGTAGAATCTATTTTTATATTAGCTGTTTAACATGACCTGGAAAGTTTACTTCTGTTTGGTTGATCAGCACCTTGTGATGACTCCTTCACCAGCTGCTTCAGTTCCTGATAAGCAGCTGGGGTTCTGGAACTTATGACAGCAACAAAAAGAACTGGGAACCAGTTAGAACTCTTGCCCAACCGGTTTGAATCGGGCCTGATCACCCTATAATGGTTTAACAAACTAAATGTTTGGTCCTCCTTCCCTCTTCTAAGTTTTCAGGAATATAGTCGTGCTTGGAGACAGTTTAACTACACTCCTTGCAAACATATCACCAATCTCATTTATTAATGCTGTTTTAAACAACTAACAGTCTGTTGCTCTGCAATGCCAATCAGCTGAGCTATGATTGGCAACAGCAGCGCTGAAAAGCAGAATATAAATTCAACATTTTAAACAGGAGGCATTGACATCATCTGGTAATATTGAACTATCAACAGTGTTTGAGAACCTAGTCAGAAAAGGTGTTTATGGATTCAGCATAAAGCATCAGCTGTATCAGAGCTATGTGCAGCTCATTGATGTACCTAAATTATCATCAGGATTCTTTTTGATATTTCCTAGCAGTTCAAATTACCCAGTATTCTTGGAGTCTCAATGCCACCGTCTGGGAATTATTTTGTACTTTTAGAGACTTCAGTGTCCATGTGGCTAATCTTGGAGATATCTGGAGGGTTGTAATTGGGAGGAAAAGACTGCCTAATCAGAAACTGTGACTGGTTTGGGTTGGAGGGAAACTGTGGATCCAAACTGAGGATATTATAAAGTGGTGGAAGGCTCAGCCTCCAAGTACTCTGCACAGGGGGCAGAGTCTGAGGAATTGGGGGAAGGCAAGTTCATTATCATGGCAGAGGTTGCTGAGCTTCACAGCTGGGGCAAACAACATTCACCATGAGATTCTAAAGGTTCTGAACATTGTGGGGCCAATCATGGTTGACAAGCCTCTTCAATGGTACATTGAGGAGTGGAAAAACACTGGCAGAGTGGCAGACCAGGATGGTTCCAGTCTTTAACATTGGGGATCAGAGAGTGCATTCCAACTCAAGGAATCAAACTTCTCTGCTCCCATTGACTGTCGAACCTCAGACCTAGGAGCAGCAGTATGGCTTTTGTCGAGGTCATGGAACAGAAGCCAAGACCTTTACCCATTTCCATTTCCATACTACTGGAAATGGGTAAACGGCACTTAGTTTTGGCCTAAATGTGTTTTGTAGATTTGCCGACAGTTTATGACCATGTTCACTGAAGAATTTTAGGGCATTGCTTTAAGAACTTATGATGCTTTTCAGGACTATGTAGTTCTTGTATGACCTGCTTTGATTATATACAGAACAGTATTGCAGGGCTGCCTTTTTTCACTGATCCTTTGTGGTATTCCTGGGCAAGATCTCAAGACACATTCACTGTAGCGGCAATTAGAGTCAGCTCCTATAAGTCTGAGGCCATGGTCCTCAACTGGAAAAAGGTGGAATAAAAACAAAGACTGGGCTTAGCCTGCAGGAATGTGGGCATTGCTGCATTTTCTCATGATAAAAAAAGAGCTGAGTCAAAAACCAAAGCTCTAGATTTACCAGTCAGTCTATGATCTGACTCTCACCTTACTTTACTTATCCTTACCTAGGATGCTTAAATAGTGCCTTTAGTCACCTTAGAAGTATGTGGGATTAAGTCAAAGTTCAAACATTATTACATACAGAAGTGTTTAAAGTTCAATAATCTGTATGTTGTATGCATATTTTCAATGCATTGTTTGATTTTTATTTCAACTAAACAATAATCTGTTACACCATGATCAAGTGATGTGGTGCCATACAACAGCTGTGTTGTGTCTTCATTCCACCTTTCTGTTTCCTGTCACTGAAGGCAGTGTGCTAAAGTAGTGTCTATAGTGCAGAGATTATTTTCTGTCTGACTGTCTGTTCATCCGTTTCCATATATGTGTCTGACTTTGTCTGGCTGTGTTTAGTGTGGATTTGCAAGCTGTAGCAGCTTTTCTCAGTCTCTCTTTGAAAACCTGTCTTCCCTACATGCTGTGTGACGTGTCTTTGTCTGTTATACCTTCCTTTTGCTGGACATCTTCCCTGCCTGCTTCGTGTAGCTTTGGCTGTATGCATCACTGCCTCTTTGTTTCTGCTGTGCTTCAGAAAAAAACCCTCCATCATACGCAATAGCTACGTAATTCTGTTGGGCACAGTACATCAGTTATATTACAGGTGGTACAGCTGAGGGAAGGACATGAACAATTAAAGATAAAGTCTTACATGAGACATTTAAGCAACTTAGGAAAGTGGTCTCTTAAATTCTTAAATGACCCCACCTTGACTGTGCAGGTTTCTGAGCCCACACAGACCGCATTAACTATTAACATTACAGTTTAAACTTTAAGTGCATTGGTGGCTTTTTAACATATTATTGCAAAAGATTCTATCAATTTATTTGGCAAATTATTTCATGCCACAGAGTATTTTTCAACAAACAACTGCTTGCCTGGCAATTTAGTCACTGCTGCCATTGACTTCCCTTCACCATTATAGAACAATAGCCATTTTTTCAATAGCCATTTAGTTAATTCTGTTTATAATTTCTCGTAACTAAATGATATAACATTTAATTAAAATTACTGCTGAGAAAACAATAGCTGGAGGCTGTTTGCAGTAGGATATATGTAGATACAATTTAAATATGCTTGAAAAATTTTAAACATCAAATACTTTTTTTAATTTTGAGCCACAAAAATCTATTGCTTTACAGCTAATATGAGAGGGAACAAGTGTGAAGACAAACTTAGGTATGACTTCAAAATATGAATAGTCTTCTTGCAATTGGAGAGTCATAGGTTCAATTCCAGCTTTCTCCTGTTCCATGTTGATGTGCCCCTGGGCAAAGCACTTAACCCCAGGTTGCCTACAGAGCACTGTATTGGTGTGTAAATGTGTGAGCGTTTGTGCGTGCGAATGGGTGAAATTGGCTCTATATAAGTTTAGTCCATTTACCATTTACCATATAGGACAAATTACTGTATCATTATAGTCAACATAAAGTGATAACTATGCTCACAAAATCAGCAAATCTTCAACATAGTGATTTATGCTGCAGCTTAAAACTTGTTTCTTTTCGTACTTAGGAGTAAAGTTTAGAAGTTATGTAAAATAGTTATGTACGTAAAATATATTGATTGTTAAACTGTAAACTATGTCTAATTGTTTGTTTTCTACTGCATCAATTCTGTTCTGGGGATACTCCAGAACATCTGGAAATGATGGTGGAAAGAAGAATTCTTCATAAAATCAAGAAAATCACAGATAACCATGAGGATTCTCTTCATTAGACTCTTACAACAGTGTTTTCAGTCAGATACTTTTTTCAGAACCGCTGTAAAACAGACTGCTACGGAAAATTCTTCCTTCCCACTGCCATCAGTATCTACAACAAAACTTTGAAGAAAATTGTGTATTATGAGTTACAACAATAATAAATTCACTAAGTAAATAGATAAGTAAAGTATTTTTGAATTTGATGTCAGTTTATCACATAGTATATCTATTTTTGAAAATCTCATTTTTATTAGATTGTATCGCTAAAATCTGTTTCCATGATCACCAAGCATAAAGGTATGCAAATCCCACTGATCTCCAAACACTCAACTGATAAATGGTTAAGTTAAAGGTCATCCAAATATCCCTATTTAGATAGTTTAGTTAACAACCTGGTTTCAGCTTCTTTCTTATTTTCAAACGTTTTTACATAACAAAAAAGGAAGCATTTTTGTCTTTTAAAGCTTTAGCAAGTCACCCTGATGGCTGTAGAACCAGAAATATAATGATCAGCAAAACACAAAAAGTAGGCAGAGCAGTGACTGCCCCTGTTCTACATTCAGTTTATATGTATCACTGAAAGTGTTTTTCCCTCTGGTGCTGCCTCTCTTTCAAATGCTTCACTTTATTGTTCTGATTTCTTTCTTTTCCCCAAAGAGGGGGATATGATTGCCAGTTCAATTCAGTTTATTTATACAGCGCCAATCCAAAACAGATTTCATCTCAAGGTACTTTACAAGAAAGTCATTTCAATACAAACATTCCAATTAGTTTAAAGGTTTAAGGTACAGTGGCTTGCAAAAGTATCCGGCCCCCTTGAACTTTCCCACATTTTGTCACATTACAGCCACAAACATGAATCAATTTTATTGGAATTCCACGTCAAAGACCAATACAAAGTGGTGTACACGTGAGAAGTGGAACAAAAATCATACATGATTACAAATAAATAACTGAAAAGTGGGGTGTGCGTAATTATTCAGCCCCCTTTGGTCTGAGTGCAGTCAGTTGTCCATAGACATTGCCTGATGAGTCCTAATGACTAAACAGAGGCACCTGTGTGTAATCTAATGTCAGTACAAATACAGCTGCCCTGTGACGGCCTCAGAGGTTGTCTAAGAGAATGTTGGGAGCAACAACACCATGAAGTCCAAAGAACACACCAGACAGGTCAGGGATAAAGTTATTGAGAAATGTAAAGCAGGCTTAGGCTACAAAAAGATTTCCCAAGCCTTGAACATCCCACGGAGCGCTGTTCAAGTGATCACTCAGAAATGGAAGGAGTATGGCACAACTGTAAACCTACCAAGACAAGGCCGTCCACCTAAACTCACAGGCCGAACAAGGAGAGCGCTGATCAGAAATGCAGCCAAGAGGCCCATGGTGACTCTGGACGAGCTGCAGAGATCTACAGCTCAGGTGGGGGAATCTGTCCATAGGACAACTATTAGTGGAGCACTGCACAAAGTTGGCCTTTATGGAAGAGTGGCAAGAAGAAAGCCATTGTTAAAAGAAAACCATAAGAAGTCCCGTTTGCAGTTTGCCACAAGCCATGTGGGGGACACAGCAAACATGTGGAAGAAGGTGCTCTGGTCAGATGAGACCAAAATGCAAAACGCTAAACACTGCACATCACTCTGAACACACCGTCCCCACTGTCAAATATGCTGGTGGCAGCATCATGCTCTGGGGGTGCTTCTCTTCAGCAGGGACAGGGAAGCTGGTCAGAGTTGATGGGAAGATGGATGGAGCCAAATACAGGGCAATCTTGGAAGAAAACCTCTTGGAGTCTGCAAAAGACTTGAGACTGGGGCGGAGGTTCACCTTCCAGCAGGACAACGACCCTAAACATAAAGCCAGGGTAACAATGGAATGGTTTAAAACAAAACATATCCATGTGTTAGAATGGCCCAGTCAAAGTCCAGATCTAAATCCAATCCAGAATCTGTGGCAAGATCTGAAAGCTGCTGTTCACAAACGCTGTCCATCTAATCTGACTGAGCTGGAGCTGTTTTGCAAAGAAGAATGGGCAAGAATTTCAGTCTGTAGATGTGCAAAGCTGGTAGAGACATACCCTAAAAGACTGGCAGCTGGAAGTGAAGCAAAAGGTGGTTCTGCAAAGTATTGACTCAGGGGTCTGAATAATTATGCACACCCCACTTTTCAGTTATTTATTTGCAAAAAATGTTTGGAATCATGTATTATTTTCGTTCCACTTCTCACGTGTACACCACTTTGTTTTGGTCTTTCACGTGGAATTCCAATAAAATTGATTCAGTTTGTGGCTGTAATGTGACAAAATGTGGGAAAGTTCAAGGGGGCCGAATACTTTTGCAAGCCACTGTAGTTTCCTATTAAAGGAATCCCAGCAGATTGCATCGAGTCATTGACTTGAGGTTGCGTCCCGACTCCAACCACATCAATCCCTCATTCTGAGCAAGCATGTAGCGATGGTGGAGAGGAAAAACTCCCCTTTAACAGGAAGAAATCTCCAACAGAACCTTAACCACAACCTGGCTCAGTACTAGCGGCCATCTGCCACAACCATCTGGGGGTTTGAGAAGACAGAAGGCTGTGTTGTGTGAAGGGCAATGGAGGACTTCCATCCATCCATCCATTTTCTTCCGCTTATCCGGGGTCGGGTCACGGGGGCAGAAGCTTAAGCAACGAGACCCAGACTTCCCTCTCCCCAGCCACTTGTTCCAGCTCCTCGGGAGGAATTCCAAGGCGTTCCCAGGCCAGCCGAGAAACATAGTCCCTCCAGCGTGTCCTGGGCCTTCCCCCTCCTCCCGGTGGGACGTGCCCGAAACACCTCACCAGGGAGGCGTCCAGGAGGCATCCTGACCAGATGCCCGAGCCACCTCAACTGACTCCTCTTGATATGGAGAAGCAGCGGCTCTACTCTGAGCCCCCTCCGGATGACTGAGCTTCTCACCCTATCTCTAAGGGAGAGCCCAGCCACTCTACGAAGGAAACTCATTTCAGCCGCTTGTATCCGTGATCTCGTTCTCTCGGTCACCACCCAGAGTTCGTGACCAAAGATGAGGGTAGGAATGTAGACCGACCGGTAAATCGAGAGCTTTGCCTTTCGGCTCAGCTCTCTCTTCACCACGACCAACCGGTACAGCGCTCGCTTGACAGCAGACACCCTACCAATCCGTCTATCGATCTCCCACTCCATGGAGGACTTCCCAAATCATAATTTGCCTGATTTTGAAAGAGAATGGATTAGAATAGCTGTTGTTTGTGTTAGGAGTCTGGGGTTATAGTCTGTGTTTGTCTTGGTCTGTCTTGGCTTCCTGTTTATTTCTCCGACATTCTGGAGATTTCCACCTGGTCCATGTCCTGGCTGAGCTGAGGACCTGTCCATCAAGCCAGTGGCGGAGCCAGCATGCTGCACCTGCGCAGATGCAGCTTATTGAGCTCATCACTGATGAGGATATAAGGAGCTGGCCGTCAGATTCTTGTTGCGCTTTGAGTGTTAAAGCCGTTTTGGTGCTGCTTTCAAGCTTCAAGTTCCTCTCTGATCCATGCTCCACCTCCACTCTCTGCTTGCCTCAGTGCTCAACCCTCGCTCCCAGACTCCACCATCTCTAAGAACGCAGCTGGAAGCTCCCACATACATTCTGGACTCCTAGCATTCCCTCCCTGGTGTTCAAACTTAACTTCCACCAAGTAAGCCTCATTTGAGTCCATCAAAGCAATTATACTTCATTCAAGATTTTATCTCAACTCTGGATTTCTTCCCCTGCAGTTCAGCTCTCCTCCGTTTCCTTGTGCAGATTTCCCGGTTCCCGTGCCCTTCATTCAATTAAAATTCAAAAATACTTTATTGATCACACAGGGAAATTAAGTATTTTTGTTGCTCATACTATTTAATTCTTTATGTAATTGTTGTAGATCCCGATGGCTGTGTTGGCAGGAAAGATTTCCTGTTGAGGTTTGTGTTGCAGCAAAACTGAAGAAGCCTCCGGCTGAAGACACTGTTGCAGGATAGTCTCATGAAGAGGATGCTCAGGGTTGTCCATAATTTTTGTTTTTTATGGAGAATCCTTCTTTGCATCATCTCCAGTGGTTCCACAGTAGTGCCAAGTACAGAACCAGCCTTCTTAATTAAATTGCTGGGCCTTTTTAAGTCCCTGGCTCTGATACTGCTACCCCAACAGGTCATCATCTTCACATTTTCATTGTTTCAATAAAAACCTCAACACTTTTACAACTGGCCTCCCTAGTGGTGCTCTGCGTATGAGTCAAGAAGTTTAATTCCAACATCACAGTTTGAGCAGCATAGAGTCATTGCTGTTCTTAATGAATATATATATATATATATATATATATATATATATATATATATATATATATATACAAAAACAATGTAGATATAAAATTGGAGTCATAAATAAAAGTACTGCATGGTATCAGCCACACACACCTTAATACTGAGCGATCTCATCGTTTATGATGCTTCTTCGCAAACCTATAACAGAGTTAAAGCATGACCTCACATTTTCTTAATAGCCCCCCCGACCAAGTTTAACTGAGTGGCGCCAGGTGGATCTACACTAACCTTGTTTTCCTCATGGCTGGCATAATTAATATCTAATGTCTGCTATTAAACTCATAGCTTCCGGCTGCAAAGGAACAACAATGAAGACCCATAGAGGTCATCCGGGGACAAAACAAAAAGAAATTCCCAAAATATGTTCAAACTTGTAATTCACATGTCAGAGGACTAAGGGAGCTGCAGTGGGGGGTATGTGGCTAAGGGGAAGGAGGTCTGCAAGCTATAAAGCATTCCTTCCATCAGCACATTAGGCACGAGACTCGGGCAAGCATAGGGTGATTGATGGTGGTTGCCAAGAAAACATCTTGTCTGGTGCCCAACACACAAGGGTGCCTCACAGAACAATGATAGACAAACCTGTAGATTCTACATAAAAGTCAAAGCTGGCATACATAACACATTCCCAGCTCCTTATCTTAACATATAATGTATAGCGATAGAAATTTGTTTTGCAGTCCATTGCCACAGACAGCGATGGATGCAAAAAGAAACACAGGCAAAAGAGTAGAGGGGAGAGTGTGTGTGCATGAATTTTGTTGGGCACCTTAACACTTTCCCTGTATAGACACATATAATCTTAGTGCAAAGAGCAAAAACATTAGTTTTTTTAAAAATTATTTATTTGTTGTAACTTGTAACAATGCTTCTTGTCAATAAGTCTTATACTGTTGTAAAGCCAGTTTATGTTCCACTAGATGGTGGCACATTTAAAGAAAAATGCCTTTGTTGGATAAGCTGCAGAGTTGAGTATATGAGTTGTGACCATGAAAAACATTCCCAATCCTTTCTGCCAATCCCAATCAGCTTTTGGTGACAGCAGTTTGATGGTGTGGGGTGGCATCTCACTCAATGAAAAGAACAAAGATACTTTTTTTGATCAATCAGTCAATCTCAATGCAGAGATATATTGGGATAAGACTCTGCAGTCCTAGATTTTAATTTGTTGAAAACTCATGATCTGTGGTGTTGAGCAACAGCCATGTTTTCCTTGATGTTTGACATTTGTTACACCACTAGAGAGAAAGCTGTGGTGTGTGACCCTAAAAACAGCAACTAATTAAAAAAATTGATGTATAAATTTGTTTTGTAGCATATAAAAACTCATACATCTAATTGCATTTCCTGTTTGGCAGGATTTCGATTTTGTGTCAACGACACAAAACGCAGGCGACTCTACTGTCGGCGTCGGCGTCCTTTCTACAGAGAGACTTGCCAACTTCGGCTCCCTAAATAACACGGTTCTAACTGGTTTTAAATCGTTTTTGTTTTTTTATGATTAGTTTTAACCGATTTTAACACCACTGACTTTTAGCAACTTGTTTTTACCGGGGGCGTTTTTAATCCAAACACGGACTACTTTTATTTCATCATGCCTTCACTCACCTGCACCCCCGGATGTGATGGCTGTTTTAAATTAACTCAATAAGTTCTGGAGCTGGAGCAGAGGATCTCCACGCTCCATCAAATCCAGGACCACGAGCGCGACGTGGACATCATCTTCGGCCGGACTTTCGCCGCCGCCAACAGCGCTCAGCTGGCGGACACAATTCCTTTCCCAGCCTGGTGAAGCTGCGGAGGGGGAATCCATCGCTGGACTCGGACTGCCGAACGCCGGAGGTGCAACAACAACTGCAGAGGAGGGCCGCTGGTTCCATCTGCGGGCTAAGCCAAAAGCTCCCATCAGCTCAACACCGGTGCTTCAGGGTGCCTGGTCCATGGTCGGGCCCGGCCGCGGTGTGGGGGCCCGGAGCAGCCGCCACCGCTCTCCTTCACCCGGCCTACCATTATTAAACCGCTTCGGTGCCCTGGAGCTCGACTTTCCTCCTCTGACTGTCCCTCCGGCCGCCCTGAAACACCGCAGCTTTGCAGGTGTGCCGCCCATCCCCTCCCAGCAGCCGGAGCAGCAGCCGGGCTCCCGCAGCCCTCCGCGTCGCGCTAAACCCAGGACTCGCCGAGGAGCGCTCCACTACACCCCGAACCCACGGAACGAGCCCTCGGCGCCGACTACACATCGCTGCAGTCCTGGGGAAGCTAATCCACCCAACATCCAGCAGGTCCTGGACGGTGAAAGATCCTCTGCCCAGCATCAACTTGTTGACCAGCCGCCCATAATTGGAGACTCTATTATCAGGAATGTAAGGATGAGAGGAGCCCTCACACTATGTTTACCTGGAGCCACTGTAAAGTATATTACTGAACAGATCCTGGACCACATCCAACATCACCCATCTGTGAGTAGAGTTATTATTCACGCTGGAACCAATGACATTCGTAAACAGCAATCTGAGCTCCTGAAGCTGGATTTTATTCATTTGTTTAATCTTTTAAAATACACACATGTGTCTGTGTTTATTTCTGGCCCCACCCCCACTGTTGGCAGAGGAATTGGTCGTTTTAGCAGGCTTTTATCTTTGAACACTTGGCTTTCCTCTGCCACCGTGACACACAATCTTAGTTTTATAGACAATTTTTACATTTTCTGGGGCAGGAGTCAATTGTTTGGACCAGATGGACTACATCTCAACAGACAGGGTGCCCGCATGCTGGCAATAAGCCTGGCATGCCCTCGCCCCCCCCCGTCTACCACACCAGCCCCACCTGCCCCTGCCCTCTCTGCCCCCTCCGCCACATCCTGATGTGCAGCTGGCCCCTGCTCCTATGAACTCAGTTCTGATTTTAACAGTAACTCACATATCGGACTTGGACCTTGTTCTACCTCATTCATACCTGTTATTATCAGCAGAGAGGGGAAAAATAATATAAAATATAGCAAATGCAACCCTAATAATCTCAAACAGTTACCAAAAGTACTACCTCCAGTAAACCATACAGTCACTCGATCTCCAATCACCATTAACATGGCACTTCTAAATGTTCGCTCTCTGCTGAACAAAACTTTTATAATAAATGACCTAATTTTAGACCATAATATTAATTGTTTATTTTTAACAATTAGGCACGAGACTCGGGCAAGCATAGGGTGATTGATGGTGGGTGCCAAGAAAACATGCAGATGCCCCCGTTGTTCTTACAGAGGCCTCCCCAACAAATTTTTATTTCACTTATTCCACGAGGAGTTGCAAAAGGGGAGGTGGAACAGCTTTTATTAGTTCATCAGTGCTTTCTGCCAAACCTGTTTTATTTGATCATTTTAGCACTTTTGAATATACTGCGTCTGTTTTTAGCACTCCTCAGATTTTATGTGTCACAGTTTATAGGCCTCCTAAAAAGAGTGCACTTTTTATTCAAGAATTTTCAGTTTTTATCGATTTTGCACAACTCTTATGAACGAATCTACAGTGATTTTAATCTACATATAGATAACATCTTAGATCCTTTATCAACAGAATTTTTAAATATTTTGAATAATATGGATTTTAGTCAACATGTCACGCAGCCAACTAACAACAGAGGACACATCCTGGACTTGGTCATCACGTATGGCCTGTCCACCAGTGTGTCCTCTGTTGTTGACTTGGCTGTCTCTGACCATTATTGTGTGTTTTTTAATATCACCAGTTTTATCCAGAAGGAGACCTCTGTGAGAACTGTCAGGAAGCGCCATCTAACCCCTGAAGTGGCTGCAGGTTTTCTGGACATTTTTGAAAAAAATCCTCCTATTGTTTTACCTGCCCCCTGTGATTTCATTGTTAATAATTTTAACAGAAGGCTTCAATCCGCTCTTGACCTGCTGGCTCCGTTTAAAGTTAGAAACAAACACTCAAAACCAACAACACCATGGAGAAATGAAGACCTTAATAGATTAAAAAGTAGCTGCAGGGTGGCAGAGAGAAAATGGAGGAAAAATAAAATCACAATAAATCATCAAATCTACATCAAACGTCTCAAATCATATAACAATGCAGTAAGAAATTCCAGAAACGCATACTTTGCCAGAATCATCTCACAACATAAAAATAATCCCAAAATTCTGTTTTCCACTATATACATTTTTAACTGTACTACTAATGCATATCAGAAAACCCCCTCAAATGCTCTTTGTGAGGAGTTTGCAGACCACTTCAGAGGGAAGGTAGACACGATCAGATGTAATATTTTATCTTCTCAGTGTAACATGGTTTTAGACAAATCTGATTGTGTGTCTCTACCAGAGGAAACGCTGGACAGTTTTGTCCTGGTAGAAGCTGGGACTCTTGATAAAATTTTCTCCTCAGTGAGGCCCACCACATGTGTCTTGGACCCGATTCCCACTTCCTTTTTTAGGCAAATTTATGAATCTTTTAGAGATGAGATTTTAACCGTGATGAATTGCTCCCTTCAGACGGGGGTCTTTCCTGCCGCCTTTAAAGGGGCGGTAGTGAGGCCCCTGCTGAAGAAGAGCAATTTAGATTTGAATGATTTAAACAACTTCCGACCGGTATCTAACTTACCATTTTTAAGCAAAGTTTTAGAAAAACTTGTTTTAATTCAATTTAATAATTTATTAACGCTCATAATGTCCTAGAGAAATTTCAGTCTGGTTTTAGGGTGAACCACAGCACAGAGACAGCTCTTTTAAAGATTTTAAATGATTTTAGATTAAATTATGATGCTCAGAAGGTGACAGTGTTGGTCCTACTGGATCTAAGCGCTGCCTTTGATACAGTGGACCACACTATTTTTTTAACTCGTTTAAAACAGATCGGCCTCTCTGGTGCTGTTCATTAATGGTTTACATCCTATCTCACAGACAGGACTTTTATGGTAAGTTTAGACACCTGCTCCTCTATGGTCCAAAAGATTACATGTGGTGTGCCCCAGGGTTCAATTTTAGGCCCAGTGCATTTTAACCTCTACATGCTCCCTCTTGGCAGTGTCATCAGAAGACATGGAGTTAACTTTCACAGTTATGCTGATGATACACAGTTGTACATCTCCGTGTCTCCCGACGACACAAGGCCAATGGATTCACTTTTTAACTGCATTTTAGACATCAAATCCTGGATGGCAGAAAACTTTCTCCAGCTCAACCAGGGCAAAACTGAAGTTTTAGTCATCGGTCCTGAGGCTCAGAGAGAGAAACTTTTACCAAAACTACAATCACTATTTTTTAATCCTTCTTTACTAGTGAAGAACTTGGGCGTGATTTTTGACTCTGAGGTGACTTTTATTCCTCACATAAAAAATATTACTAAAATAGGTTTTTATCACTTAAAGAAAATTGCCAGAGTCCGCCCTATTCTCTCTCGGGCCAATACGGAGACGCTGATGCATGCTTTTATCACCAGCAGGATTGATTACTGTACGGTGGGCCAGTACGATCCTCCCAGTAACTGAACATCCACTGTGTCCTGTTATCAACTTTTTACTTTCTGTAACATAGAAAGTTCTCTTATATCAGATCTTCTGTTCCTTCTGTGTCTCTGCTCTGTCTTCTCAAACCCCCAGACGGTCGTGGCAGATGGCCGCTCCTACTGAGCCTGGTTCTGTTGGAGGTTTCTTCCTGTTAAAGGGGAGTTTTTCCTCTCCACCGTCGCTACATACTTGCTCAGTATGAGGGATTGCTGAAGGATTGCTGTGGTTGGAAAGTCTGCATCAACGGGGCCCAACCTCACGCCAATGACTGACGCAATCTGCTGGGATTCCTTAAATAGGAAACTTTTTAACTGATTGGAATGTTTGTATAAATGTATTGAAATGACTTCTTGTTAAGTGCCTTGAGATGACATCTGTTGTGAATTGGCGCTATATAAATAAACTGAATTGAAAATTGAATTAATGCCCTGCTTTCTGGTCTTCCCAAAAAGACTACCTCAAGTTTACAGCTCTTACAGAATTCAGCAACACGTGTCCTGACGAAGACCAGGAGGCGGGAGCACATTACACCGGTCTTAGAATCATTGCATTGGCTCCCCGTACATTTCTGGATCGACTTTAAGGTTCTTTAAATGGTTTTTAAGTGTCTTAATGGTCTTGGGCCTTCTTATCTTTCGGAATTTCTTCTACCGTATGAACCTTCGCGGTCTCTGCGCTCCTCTGGCAGCCGTCTCCTTGTCATCCCTAAAGTCAGGACACACACTTATGGTGAGGCGTCTTTCCATTATTATGGCCCTCAACTCTGGAACAGGCTGCCAGAGGACCTCAGGGCCGCAGAGAAAGTTCATGTTTTTAAGAGCAGGCTCAAGACTCACCTTTTTAACATAGCTTTTAACTGATTATTATTTATTAAATCTGTTTAATTGCTCTGCATGTTTTATTTGATTGAATTCTTCTTAGTTTAGCTTTTAGCTGGCTATTTATCAATTATTGTTTATCTGCTTTCCATTTTTATCTGATCATATCTTATAATTGTATTAATTTTAATATTTTAACTTATTTTAGTTTTCCTTCCAGTGTTTCCTCTGTGGGACCCTCTGCCTCAGGGGCGGTGGTCGGCTGTGGCTGCCTTGGTGCTCTCCAGGTGGTGCTTGGGTGGAGGTGGGGGTACCAGCCCTCCCTCCTCTGGGCTCCCTGGGTCAGTGCCTTCGCTGCTGCTTTTGATCTGCTGCTGCAGATGTAGATGTCTCCCATGATGACGTTTCCTGGTTCATCTGTACTCAGCCCGTTCTGCTTTTTTTATGTGCTTTTGTTTATTGTTGCTTTTATGTGTGTGCGTGCATTGGGGGGTATAGCTGTGGTGATGTTCTTTACTTTTGGGTTTTTAGCCAGGGGGGGGGGGGGTTGTGGGTCATTTTTAATCTGTAAAGCACTTTGCGAAGCTTTGTTATGGTTTGTAAAGCGCTCTATAAACAAAGTTTGATTTGATGTGATTTGATACTGTCGCTACACATTGGTCCAGGAGGTCAGAAGCTCATTTTTTCAGTATGTGAATGTAGTACATCTAGGTGCCAGCAGGCTGAGCAGACAACAACCCTCTTTGTTGTAAACACTGTTACTGAGGGACAACTTAAATGGTAAATTGACTGAACTTCTATACGGCATTTCTAGTCCTACTGACTACTCAAAGCGCTTTACATTGGAGCCATATCCACCCATTCGCACTCACAAACGAGCATACATTTATACATACGATATGCAGATTGGCAGGTACTTTGGGGTTAAGTGTCTTGCCCAAGGGCACATCAACATGTGACAGGCGGAAATTGGAATCAAACCTACAACCCTCCAATTAATTACATTTTCAATTCAGTTTATTTATATAGCGCCAATTCACACCCAACGTCATCTCAAGGCTCTTTACATGAAAAGTCAAATCAATTCAAATGCTTTTGACACAGTCGATCATAATATTCTCTTAGAAAGGCTTGAACATGTTGCAGAGATAAAAGATAAAGCACTAGGCTGGTTTAAATCATATTTGTCAGACTTCCGTTTGTTCATGTAAATGATGAATCTTCTTCACACTCAAACGTTACTTATGGAGTACCACAGGGTTATGTGCTTGGACTAATTCTTTATACTAAATATATATGCTTCCAATTGTTTCAATCATTAGACAGCATGAGATACATTTCCACAGTAATGCCAATGATACACAACTATATTTATCCATAAATCCTGATGAACCCAGTCAGTTAGGTAGATTACAGGCATGTCTGGAAGACATAAAAACATGGATGAATCTAAACTTTTTGCTTTTAAATTCTGACAAGACAGAATTTGCCGTCTTTAGACCAGAAGTTCTAAAAAAGAAACTGCTTAGTCAATCACTTCATCTGGATTGTATTAAGAACCTCTGCATTATTTTTGACCAAGACATGACATTCAAATCCCATTATAAACAGGTTTTCTTCTTTCACCTCAGGATTATTGCTGAAGTTAGAAACATCCTGCACAGGAGAAACTAGTCCATGTATTTGTTACCTCAAGGCTTGACTACTGTAAGTCTTTACTATCAGGTAGTCCACAATAAACCATTAAAAGCCTTCAGTTGATCCAAAATGCGGCAGCAAGAGTTCTGATGAATATTAAAAAGAGAGATCACATTTCTCCTGTTTTAGCTTCCCTTCATTGGCTCCCTGTTAAATCCAGAAAAGAACTTCTTATATATAAAGCCCTTAATAATCAGCTCCATCATACATCAGAGATCTGATTTTTCCACATGTTCCTAACAGAGCACTTTTCTCTCAGACTGCAGATTTATTGCTGGTTCCTAGAATTTCTAAAAGTAGAATAGAAGGCAGATCTTTTGGTTATCAGGCTCCTCTCCTGTGGAACCAGCTCCCAGTTTTAGTCCGTGAGGCAGACACTCTGTTTACTTTTAAGGCCAGGCTGTCACTGTGACCCAGAATATTGATTTTATAGACAGTTAACATTTCTGGGGTAGGAGGCAACTCTTTGGGTCAGATGAGCTTCATCTCAACAGACAGGACAGCCACATGTTGGCAATGATCCTGGGATGTTCTGCACAACTCTTATAAAAAGGTAATTTTAGCTGGTGATTTTTATCTACATGTGGATAACCTTTTAGATCTTTTAGCAAATAGCTTTTCTTTATTTGAATTTTATGCTTGGTCCAGGTTTTAGCATGAATGCTAATTTTCCACCTGAAGCCCCTGAGGAGGTTGATGATTACATACTGAGATTATATAAAACAATTGTAAAGGAATATATACATTTTACATTAGGGTTGTCCCGCACCAGTCCCGAAGGGCCACAACCCTGCAAGGCCCCCAGCGCAACCACACCCACACATAGCCAGCCCAAATGGGTGACCGAGTGGAGAGCCACAAGCTACTGGATCCACCCACCCAGAGCCAGGACCACAAGAAAAACACCAGGACACTTGGTCGGGAATCCTTTTGCAGAAATGACTCCTTCAATGCGGCATGGCATGGAGGCAATCAGCCTGTGGCACTGCTGAGGTCTTATGGAGGCCCAGGATGCTTCGATAGCGGCCTTAAGCTCATCCAGAGTGTTGGGTCTTGCGTCTCTCAACCTTCTCTTCACAATATCCCACAGATTCTCTATGGGGTTCAGGTCAGGAGAGTTGGCAGGCCAATTGAGCACAGTAATACCATGGTAAGTAAACCATTTACCAGTGGTTTTGGCACTGTGAGCAGGTGCCAGGTCGTGCTGAAAAATGAAATCTTCATCTCCATAAAGCTTTTCAGCAGATGGAAGCATGAAGTGCTCCAAAACCTACTGATAGCTAGCTGCATTGACCCTGCCCTTGATAAAACACAGTGGACCAACACCAGCAGCTGACGTGGCACCCCAGACCATCACTGACTGTGGGTACTTGACACTGGACTTCAGGCATTTTGGCATTTCCTTCTCCCCAGTCGTCCTCCAGACTCTGGCACCTTGATTTCCGAATGACATGCAAAATTTGCTGTCATCCAAAAAAAGTACTTTGGACCATTGAGCAACAGTCCAGTGCTGCTTCTCTGTAGCCCAGGTCAGGCGCTTCTGCCGCTGTTTCTGGTTCAAAAGTGGCTTGACCTGGGGAATGCGGCACCTGTAGCCCATTTCGTGCACACGCCTGTGCACGGTGGCTCTGGATGTTTCTACTCCAGACTTAGTCCACTGCTTCCGCAGGTCCCCCAAGATCTGGAATCGGTCCTTCTCCACAATCTTCCTCAGGGTCCGGTCACCTCTTCTCGTTGTGCAGCGTTTTCCGCCACACTTTTTCCTTCCCACAGACTTCCCACTGAGGTGCCTTGATACAGCACTCCGGGAACAGCCTATTCGTTCAGAAATTTCTTTCTGTATCTTACCCTCTTACTTGAAGGTGTCAATGATGGCCTTCTGGGCAGCAGTCAGGTCGGCAGTCTTACCCATGATTGCGGTTTTGATTAATGAACCAGGCTGGGAGTTTTTAAAACCCTCAGGAATCTTTTGCAGGTGTTTAGAGTTAATTAGTTGATTCAGATGATTAGGTTAATAGCTTGTTTAGAGAACCTTTTCATGATATGCAAATTTTTTGAGATAGGAATTTTGGGTTTTCATGAGCTGTATGCCAAAATCATCAGTTTTAAAACAATAAAAGACCTGAAATATTTCAGTTGGTGTGCAATGAATCTAAAATATATGAAAGTTTAATTTTTATCATTACATTATGGAAAAGAATGAACTTTATCACAATATGCTAATTTTTTAAGAAGGACCTGTAATGCTCTCATTCATCCCTCATGTGCAATGTTGTTGTGATAACAGCCATTTCTTCGTCAGGTGTGCAAAGATAGAAAATCTTGTAGTGGCCAGAAACTGTTAGCAAACTATTCCAAGATTTTATGAGAGTATCTGAAAATGCTGTTTGGGTTTGTGCCGTTTTACATTTTGGAATACTGCACTGCCCTGTAGAAGAAGAGCATGTCAGACAAGAGGTCAATAAAAAAAAAAAATTTTCATAGGAGGAGCAGCACCATAAATGATAGCAACGGATAGTTTATATAAATACATACATACATAAATACATCAAAGTTTAAAAAGTTATACTTGGCAAGAATAAGACCAGGGTTATACTGTTGAGGTTTTTTTATCATGGATTTTAACTGCACATTTATAAGATGGTTCAACAGTTTGAGAGCTGTCTTGCACGAAAGCTTGTCATGCAGTACAGAAAACGAGACATTATCATTGAATTCAGGAACAGATACAGCACCTCAGTGGTCAGTGACCGTCCTATATGTTTAAAATTTGAACTGACAAATTTAAGGGATTGACACAACCTTTTAGTATGTTTCATCACTGTAAAGATTGAGTCCCCCCCCCTAAGGGGGTAAATCAATAACTTTTTTAATTTTGCTACGCATGGACTCTGTTTGCAACAGTGGAAAGACTAACTAATCCTCCAGTGACAGTAGCCCCTGAACTAAATTCTACCAAGGCCTACAATGACTTTGCTGCTTTTTCACTGAACAGATTATAACAATTAGACAGTCGGTCAGTATGTATGTATGTAAAAACAGCAAGAAGCATACACAAAACATATGATACATGAAAACATACTCAAAGGCAGCTCTAAACAGATTTTTAGTTGTGATTTAAAAGAACTCAATCTTTCAGTAGCTTTCCAATTGTCTGGAATTTTGTTCCAGATTAGAGAAGCATAGAAACTGAAAGCTGCCTCTCCATGTTTGGTTCTAATTCTAGGGATGTTGAGTAGACTGGAATTGGAGGACCTGAGTGGTCTGGGGGGTTGGTATAGTAACAGTAGATCTTCAACATACTTTGGTGCTAAGCTATTCAATTATTTATAAACTAGTAAAAGTATTTAGAAGTCTATTCTCTGAGCTACAGGGAGCCAGTGTAAGGACTTTAGAACTGGGGTGATGTGCTCTACTTTCCTGGTTCTAGTGAGGAACATGAGCAGCAGCATTCTGGATCAGCTGCAGCTGTCTTATTGACTTTTTAGGCAGACCTGTGAGAACGCTTTTGCAGTAATCAATCCGACAAAAGATAAACACATGGTTGAGTTTTTCCAGGTCCTGTTGCGACATCAGTCCTTTAATCCTAGAAATGTTCTTCAGGTGATAGAAGGCTGACCATGGCCGCATTTTCAAATGCGATCATTCTTAAGGACTTAAGAAGGCTCTAAGAAGGGTTCAGCTAAGATGGAGCGCCAAGATACGGGTGTTTCCCAGAAGCGTTCTTAGGAGAACCTTAAGATCAAGCCTAACAAGCTTCTTAAGAAGCTCTTAACGGGAGCTGTCAACTGCGGTGGTGCTGAAACTGAATCAATTGATGCCAGGCTAATCGATCACCCACTCCTTTATCAGCGCTGACCGCAGCGCGCAGTCACACACAGCGTTGTTTATAAGAACTTGCGATATTCATGATGAGTACAGAGTTAGTGAATTAGCTTCACATTGAGTGCTGATACCCATATATAGATAAAATAAAAAGAAAAGAAAAAATAATAAAAAGAAAACACCAAGTAGCCTTGTTGCGCGCCTACGCGCGTCTCTCCTGCTCACACAAAGTGTTTGCACGTGGATATAGCATTAAGTTAATTTTTGCTTTAAGTGTGTGTGTGCCATCAGGTGTATCCAAGTAGTAATCAATATATATGCCCATTAGCGCATATATACCCCCATTAATATTGGCACACACATGTGACAATGGATGAAACTGGCAGCAAAAAGAGCAAGCGGGCACCGTCGTTTACCGCGGAGGAGATGGGCGTCCTAGTGGATGAGGTGTGGCAGCACCGTGAGGTTTTATTTGGAGGAACAAAAGGGGAAAAAAAACATAACGGTGAAGAACCGTGTATGGCAGGCTATAGCGGAGAAGATGTCCCCCTCCAGCCCATGTGGCCTACGTGACTGGGGGGCTGTCAGAAAGAAGTGGCAGGAGTTTCAGAGCCTGACCAAAAAGAAGAATGGCAAGGTGAGAAGGGAAGCAATGGGCACAGGTGGTGGAGCACCGGGTGGGACGACCTTCACTCCCGATGAAGAGAAAGTTCTCTCCATCATAGGGAAGACGGCTTCTGAAGGCATCACAGGGGGCATCGACATTGAGGGGGACGAGGGCCTCTCAGAAAGTGAGGAAGAGGAGCCATCCGGGAGCGGAGTAGGGGCGTGCACGCCCACAGGAGAGGACGACCCCACACAGCTGTGCCCTGTCCCCGTGCGCCAACCAGCACGGCCCAGTGTCCGCATGCGGGGAGGCTTAACCAGGCGGCCTGCAATAACTAGCTGCACCTGCAGCGAGACGCTGGTGCGCCTGGAGAGGGAAAAGCTGGTGGTGCTGCGTGGGATAGAGGACCAGCTCCTGAGACAAACTGCTCACCGTCCCTCCATCTCCGTTCCAATCATCCTTCCCCAGGATTCAGGTACCGGACAGTTCTATTTAGTTTTATTAGCATTACGCAATGTATGCCATTCAATTTCATTAATCAATCCCCCTTCATTGCAGGTGATGCAGACGCCCAGACAGCCCAGTGAAGCCGGAGACGCCATCCCTCCTCCCCCATTATGCTTTCAATAAACTTTGGTTTCCTTTTTAACCATGTATTGTGTGTATCATTTTGCATTGAAATGAGTATTAAACCTAGCAACAAAAAGTCCGAGGCAATTTGTAATTTTAAGTAATTTATCTAAGAGTAAGTTCATGACATGTACGTAATGTGCGCCCTGACGCACATGCTTCTCACTACTACTCACTACAGCACAGCATGTTTTGCCGGTAATTTAATATATATTATATATAATATATATCCAGAACCAGAACTGGATCTGTTTATTTCAGCCTTCTGGCCTGACAGTTGATATGGGTGGTGTGGTGGTTGTGGGTTTATTGTTTTGCTGATCAGTGCTTGGTGACTGGTGGTGAAGGGGTAGGTGCTGGGATTGTTGGACCTCAGAAGAGGTTGACGAGTTCCTGTCTGGTCTGGGCACTGGCCTGATGGAGCACTGCTCGCAAATCCTGGGGGGCGGGGTTCGGGGCTTCGTCCTCTGAATGGTCCTCTTCGTCATCCACAGGAGGCGGCTCATCTGCGCCAACGCGCACTGCGATGTTGTGCAGCATGGCGGTGACAACAATCATGCGGCAACACTTGCATGGTGACAAGTGCAGCCCTCCTGACGAACGATGAATGTACCTGTAGCGGGACTTCCACCTGCCAAACACCCGTTCAACCCTCGTCCTGGTGCGTGTTTGGGCCTCATTAAACCTCTCCTCCTGAGGTGTTGCTGGATTGGTCACCGCCGTCACGAGGTAACTCCGGAGAGGGTAGCCACTGTCCCCAAGGAGGAAACTCCGACCAAACTCTCCTCTACCAGCCTTCTGCCCCACAGCGGAGTTGGCCCACATGAAGGTGTCATGTGTGCCCCCTGGCCACCTGGCGACGATGTCTATGATGAGGCCGTTGTGGTCCACCACAACCTGGGTGTTGATGGCCGCGTAATGCTTCCTGCTGATCCAGCACGGATCCACCAAGGAAGGGTTGAGGATAGGAATAAGGGTGCCATCCACCACACCGATCCCCCGGGGGATCCCAGCCACTGCGTGGAACTCCTGATGGACCTGGCGGACCTCGTCCCATGTGGTGGGCATCTTAATGTGGGTACGGGCATGGCGCAGGAGTATCGGTGTCACAACTGCCACACTCCGGGACACAGATGCTTTGCTGAGGCCAGTGCCGTCCCCTACCACCTCCAGGAAGCTCCCCACTGCATAAAACCACAGAGCAGCCAGGAGCTGCACCTCCGGGCTGAGGGCAAAATTGCGGCGGGTTGCTCTCTGGATATGTGGAGACACCAGAGTGATCAGCCGTCAGATCGTCGCACGGGGCAGCCGGTAGTTTTCCTGGATAGCCCGGTCTGACAGTACGTCGAGTGGGGAGAAGTGCTGACGCACATGAACATTTATATAAACCGTCTGGCTCCGCGCTCGGCGACGCTGTTGATTAGCAATGAGAATGTGCTGTATTGCAGCCATGGTTTCTCACACACGCGGACTTTGGCAACGCCTTTATATAGAGTAGCAGGTGAAGCCTCTCTGGATTAGGTTCAGCTGAGTTCAATTACATCTGTTTCCTTGATACCTGTGAAATGCCACAGAGTGGTTGATGTTTTTTATGTGTAAACACATATGCAGATGTGTGGAAAACTTAAACGTGTACTTCAATAATATATATTTTTTCCTTCTCTACTATTAGCCTATGTTTCTTGCGCCAGTGCTCCACAGCTATGAGTGCATTATTATTTCAAAAATTGGAGGATATAAATTTCCCTGATGCAGCTTGATCACTGTAGCCTAGAAATCTAGACGCCGCTGGTGGCAGGCTATGATCACTGAGCATTTGATCGCTAAGAAGTAGGGTTGTAAAGTCCTAGTCGACTGGTCGACTGATTGGTGGATGCTTTCTGAGTCACCCAAAATTCTGACTGGTCGATTTTATGCCGTGTTAATTTTTGAAATTTGATTGGACAAGAGACATTCCATGAGAGCTGATCGATGCTGATGTTAGAGTAGGCTACAACAGCGCTGCCTCTCGTGTGATATTGCTTTAACAGTCTACAGGGAGATCGAAGAACGTCAACGTTATTCAACGTGCCGTGGCATCAGTGCTTAATTTGTAAATCATTAGGTGCCGGAACGCAAAGTACATGACAGCGCAGGCGTGACCAGAGACGCGCACAGGTCTCGGAACGCAGTAAAGGGTAGCGGAAAAAAAACATGTAAAAACATGATGTGGGCCTTACAGGCCTGAATGTTTAAAATATTGTAATGTTCTCCGATAGATGCAGACAATGGTTGTAATCGAATGCTTTAATGCTGACTGCTGTTGGCCGCAATCACACTGTACAAAACAGTAATCAACTCTCGCATAAACCAGTTGTCTGTCTAGCTCCATTTACAGACACACACTAGTTCCCCGCGCGCAGCCTGCAGAACAGTGCTGGATTTGGTCTGGTTTTTTATTTTTTTTATTTTATTGCTTAATGCGCAATTGCGCCGTGCCCACAGTCTTTGTTTTGAGCCCAATGCACAGCTTTATTCCATTTGTACTTGTCTTGATCAGGCATGTTTAATAAAGATCATTGTCCCTGAATTGCCTTGCCGTTTAGTGCAATTGCAGTAATCTTGGCATATTATAATGCGCAGATGCACGTAATGCAAAATGATGTCAGAGCCCCCCCACCCCCCGCAAATTAGTCGATTTTTGGTTGGAATTTCAGGGTTTCAGTCGACCAAGAATTTCTTTGGTTGATAACAGCCCTACTAGGAAGGCTGTCAAGAGTGGGTCAGATCGATCTTACGTTTCCTTTTTAGTGAAAGATCTTCTTAAGCTAAGAGCGACTCTGGGAAACGTGTTCTTCTTTCACAGCGTTCTTAAGAGCGCTCCAAAGAAGATCTAAGAGCTTCTTAACTCATTTGGGAAACACGGCACTTGTTATTGCCTTTATGTTACTCTGGAGGTTTAGGTCTGAGTCCATTACTACACCTAGATTAGGCATGATCAGTAGTTTCTAGCTGTATTAACAAAGGTGTGTGCTGACTCTAGATCTTTCCTCTTTAGGTCCAAAGGTAATTACTTCAGTTTTGTTTCTGTTCAGCTGGAGAAAGTTATGGCACATCCATCCATGTATTTGCTCGATGCATTTACTTAGGGTTTGGATGGGTTCAAAGTTACCTGGTGACATCGTAATGTAGAGCTAAGTATCATTTGAATCAGAATCAGAATCACTGTATTGCCATTGCCAGTAAAGAAAAAAGAAAATTTTAAAGACTAGGAATTTGCTCTGATGTAACGGTGCAGATATAAAAAAACGAAGTAAAAGAGAAATTAAGTAAAAACAAAAACATAACACTTTTAAATTAAATAATTGGTTAAAAAGAACATGTTTTTTTTTCTTTTTCAATAATTTTATGATATATGGAAGATTAGAGATGTGCCTGTAGTTCTGCATTAACATGTTTTTCAGATTATTCCTTTTTTAGTAGTGATTTAATAACTGCTGTTTTTAATGCCTGGGGGAAGACACCTGACAGGAGGGATGAGTTCACTATTATTTACGTCTAGCCAGGTTTCTGATAATTATGTGCAGTGATGAATTCATTGATTAGGAATGACTTTCCTGATAAAGACCTAATATTTAATAAAGCTAACTTAAGTGGTTTAATGATCGATACCTAAACCTTCTGACAGGAGATCAATTTGGGATTTGTTTTAATATAAGAGCATTTGGGGCTGCACAGTGCCACAGTTGCTAGCACTGTTGCCTTGCATCAAAAAAGTCCTAGGTAAGAATCCCAGCCTGGGGTCTTTTTTGCATGGAGTTTGCATGTTCTCCCTGTGCATGCGTGGGTACTCCGGCTTCCTCCCACAGTCCAAAAACATTCATATGTTAGGTGAATGCCCTGTGACTACTGGAGATAGGCACCAGCCCCCCTGCAACCCTGAATAAGATGGACGGCTACATTTAATGGCTGGATAAGAGCATTTTGCTTTAGATTTTTGTTTTCTCTTGCTTATAATGACTTGAATGATTTTTTTCTGTGTGGCCGGAGGACTTCTGGGAGACGGTGGGAAAATCACTGTCCAGTTCCCTTCTATATCAGGTGTCTTTTATTACCAGTTGGGGCATGGGCGGAATACATCCAGTGTTCGTCCCAAAGGCCTGATGTAGTCCAAGTTCTGGTATTAATTGTGACCCAATTCTAATTTGTGCTTTCAGTCTATCTGAGAAATCTCTAAACGGAGAGTCTTTAGGTGTCAATGAGTCTGATGACATAGGAATACTTGAAGAACACTGTGCTGAGCAATGTAAATCTTTGCGTGCTGCTGGAAATATTTGTTCTCTGTCAGTCCGTGCAGCTGTCTGGGCTTGTGATGTCACTTGGTGTGTGGGGGGAAATGTTTGTTCTTTGATAATATCCATGGGCCATGTTTCGAGGTCAGCTCTTGTGTGTTTTATCAAGTGCTTATTCAGATAACAAGAGTCTCAGTCCAGCTCTGTTAAGATAATGACAATTTATCTTGAACAAGTGCTTTGCACATCCAAATATTTTAAAGTTATTAATAAATATATAATAATAAATAAATAAAATAATAAAAAAATAATAAATATTTTTCAACAGATTTTCTCTTCAACTATGGAGCTTGCAAAGTCTACTGTACCTTTCATAATTTCCTTCAGCGACTGGTCCACTGATAAAGACGTTTATGTTGAGTCCATCAAGTCTCTGTAGCAGATCAGAGTAGTCTGTTTCGAGAATCTCTGATTTTTTTCTTGGTTACATCAGTTGTGCCTGTGTGTATAACACACTTTTTCCAGTTTGGGGTGTTAGTGTTCTGGCTACAGAAATCTTCAATGCCACTAATTGATCCATCATGTATGATGAGAACTTTTGCTGGGGGGGGTTCTTGCTTTCTTATGTGTCCGCTTCATGTGGATGGATTTCTCTGCTTGACCTTGGCTGGTCCCAGGGACTGCGTCGTCTTTCAGGGAACTGAGGGCTGCAAATCTTTTTCTCAGCGGCATTCCAGGGGGAGTGATATGTCTTGTTTTGGGTTGAAGTTTCTTTTGTTTCCTCTTTCTTGGAGAAGAGAAGTCAGGTGCAGATTCACGAGGGGTAAAACATTACACCTCCTCCTTCTGCAAAGTCGGATCTCTACCACAGATACAAGGAAAGAATGTTCTTTAGGTTCAACAAAGGAAACATCTACCCTTCCAATTTGGAGGGAGATGGGAGTAGAACCAGGATCCATAGAGAACCAGCAGGTCATCCATAGGGAAAGTTCCCACAGAGAACCAGCAGGTCATCCATAGGGAAAGTTCCCATCACATCCACGGTTTCAAAGTATGGAGCACATGCGGTGTTTCCTGTGGCTTGAGAGTGAGTCAAAGTACTGGAGTCATTAGACATATTGTTTTTGTGGACAACTGTTCTCTCTGGTTTTGAATTCTGTGCAGCTGGAAGGATTTTTGCTGATACTTTTTATTTTTGGACATTTGTTATGATGCATAACCATGGCAACAAGATGGTTTACAACTGGCAGCAGCTGATTAACATCACAAAAGCTCAAATAATACCGCAACTACAGCCACAAAACCCTGATGAGTTGAAAAGAAGACGCCATAGATCCAGAGCATCCTCTACATCAGACTGTCAGACAACTACAGAGCGTCTTCAGTCAAAGGCTTCTTCAGATCTGCAGAGCACTACAAGAGATCATCCCTACCCACGGCCATCAGCATCTACAACAAATCTTTGAAGGAACTTGCATGATGAGTTACAACAACATTTAATTTCCCTTTGGGATTAATAAAGTAATTTTGAATTTGAATTTGAATATAAGTAAATGGTACATGTGTATGTATACAAAGCCTTCGTGGTATATTTCCCATGTCCCGAGTGGTATGAAAGTGGGGTCAGGTTTTTCTTATTTTCAAAACAAACAAACCTCTGGTCTGGCCTCAAGTGTACCGGTCCTGTTTCAATAATTGTTGAACTATCCATGTTAACCCCATGTCGTCTCCCATTCACTCTTACTATTGAAGTGGATGTAAATGGATTTTTACGTATATAATTTCCCATCTGGTTATGAAAAATTGTCCAAACCCTGAAGGAGAGTGAAACATCTGGAAACAGATTAGTGAGATTGATGAAAGGCTCTACATACATTGGCAGATGCCCCAAAGAGTATTGCATCTGGGAATAAACACAACAGTTACTAACATTCTGTATATTTGCTAGATATCTTGCAAATATACACTGTAGTTCAGTGGTGGAGTTGTCGGCCTGCGACCCAGAAATTGTGGGTTCGATTCCAGCTTCCACCTACTGCATGTCGTTGTGTCCTTGGGCAAGACACTTCACCTACCCGCCTACTGGTGTTGGCCAGAGGGGCCGATGGCGCAAAATGGCAGCCTCGCTTCTGTTAGTCTGCCCCAGGGCAGCTGTGGCTATAATCATAGCTTGCTTCCACACAGTGAATGAATAATGGAGTTGTAAAGCGCTTTGAGTCTCTCGAAAAAAGCGCTATATAAATGCAAGCCATTATTATACCATATGTGTAATGCTATTTTAGACTTAATTGGCTTTACTCAAAAAGTACAGGTATCCACCCACTCGGGTAAACACACTTTGGACCTTGTACTGACATTTGGTACTGAGTGTGAGGAAATAACAGCCCACCCACATAACCAGGTCCTGTCTGACCACTTCTTGATAACTTTTGAATTTACTTTAACTGACCATCTTAAATCTGAAAGAAAATTTCATTATAGTAGAGCTTTATCAGACAATGCTGTAACAATTTTTAAAGAATCTGTTCCATTCTTACTTTTGTTGACAAGGTGTTTTCACTCTAATTTAAAGCCTCTCTTAAAGAAACAGACACCCATTTAATTTTATGACTCTGGGCTCCCTCGGGCTCTTATTTCACCTTCCAGCGTGCTCATTCATTTCTGTAAAAAGGAGCAAGAAAAATAAGAAACAACTATTACATATTTTAACAGCGAGACGTCGTTCGCAGGACCCAGTTCTATTAATTGAGCCCAGATCTACGTCAGCATAGACTTTTTATTTGAAACAAGAGTTTGCAGGAAACTCCTCCCACATAGCTCTTTGTTCACAGAATAATGGTCACAGCTTCTTCACATAATGGAACACATGATGTACTACATTCTTCTTGATTGTTCACTGTTTTTGAGTGTTGCCACATGCACTACAGAATTAAACCCTCACACAACATTTACAGATTTTTTTATCTCTTCACTTTCCTCAGTGTCTCAGAGTAACACAGTGGATGGCAGCAATTCCATCTCTAACCCTTCAGAAATTGATGGTCTGGTTCACAGCGTTACTTCCTCATTGCGTTTGGCATTAGATAGTGTAGCCCCCTTAAAAAAGAGAGTGGCTAGCCATAGGAGGCTGACTCCTTGGTTGAAAGCAGAGTTGCGTACTTTAAAGCAGAATACTAGGAAGTTGGAGAGAAAATGGCGCTCTACACATCTAGAGGATTCCTATTCAACCTGGAATAACAGTCTACTGCTGTATAAAAAGACCCTTCGACGAGCTAGAACAGCATATTTTTCATCAGTAATAGAGGCGAATAAAAACAATCCTAGGTTTCTTTTTAGTACAGTTGCCAAAATTACACAGAGTCATAGCGCTGTTGAGCCAGCTATTCCCCCAGCTCTTAGCAGTGATGATTGTATGGGATTCTTCATAATTAAAATTAATTCTATTAAAAATAAAATCATTGGCATCCTCCCAAACATGATTACTTCTTCCTCAGTAAATGAGGCAGGATCGGAAAGA
Source organism: Valencia hispanica (assembly GCA_963556495.2). Lineage (NCBI taxonomy): Eukaryota > Metazoa > Chordata > Actinopteri > Cyprinodontiformes > Valenciidae > Valencia > Valencia hispanica. The sequence goes on along the minus strand of OY747712.1, from coordinate 53,947,973 downwards.
ACTGTCGAACCTCATTTGTGCTATGGCTGTTTTGATTCAGTCGAGCTTTCGGAATTATCAAAAATATTAGCCTCATCTAAACCTTCAACTTGTATGTTGGACCCAATTCCAACCAAATTATTTAAGGAAGTGTTCCATTTGGTTCCTGGCCCCATTTTGGATATGATGAATCTATCCTTAGTAAACGGATACGTACCACAAGAATTTAAAAAAGCTGTAATTAAACCTTTACTCAAGAAACCTTCCCTTGATCAAGATGACTTAGTGAATTACAGACCTATATCTAACCTTCCTTTCTTATCCAAAATCCTTGAGAAAATTGCTGCTTTTGACACAGTCAATCCTAATATTCTCTTAGAAAGGCTTGAACACATTGCAGGGATCTAAGGAACAGCACTAGGCTGGTTTAAATCATATTTGTCAGACAGATTCCAGTTTGTTAATCTAAATGATCAATCTTCTCAACGGTTGCTTGTGGAGTTCCACAGGGTTCTGTGCTTGGACCAATTCTTTTCCCCATATATATGCTCCCAATTGGTAGAATCATTAGACAGCATGGGATACATTTCCACAGCTATGCTGATTATACACAACTATATTTATCCATAAATCCTGATGAACCCAGTCAGTTAGGTAGATTACAGGCATGTCTGGAAGACATAAAAACATGGATGAATCTAAACTTTTTGCTTTTAAATTCTGACAAAACAGAAGTTGCTGTCTTTGGACCAGAATGTCAAGGACTGTGTCTACAGGTGCAGTGACTCACATGCAGACATGGATGAAGTGAGGGTTGATTTATTCTCAGAATGGCTGAGAGATGAGACAGGAGACAGCAGGAGTAGACACCATGGAAGACGACAGAAGACAGAAGTTGCGGTCTTTGGACAAGGAGTTCTAAAAAAGAAACTGATTAATCAATCACTTCATCTGGATGGCATTAAATTGGCCCCCAGTAATAACGTAAAGAACCTCGGCTTTATTTTTGACCCATACTTGACATTTAAATCCCATATTAAACAGGTTTCTAGGATTTCCTTCTTTCACCTCCGGAATATTGCTAAAATTAGAAACATCCTGTCCAGGAGTGATGCTGAGAAACTAGTCCATGCATTTGTTACCTCAAGACTGGACTACTGTAATTCTTTACTATCAGGTAGTCCACAAAATGCCATTAAAAGCCTTCAGTTGGTCCAAAATGTGGCAACAAGAGTTCTGATGAATATTAAAAAGAGAGATCACATTTCTCCTGCTTTAGCTTCCCTTCATTGGCTCCCTGTTAAATCCAGAATAGAATTTAAGATCCTTCTTCTTACATACAAAGCCCTTAATAATCAAGCTCCATCATACATCAGAGATCAAATTGTTTCATATGTTCCTAACAGAGCACTTCGCTCTCAGACTGCAGGTTTACTTGTAGATCCTAGGATTTTTAAAAGTAGAATGGGAGGCAGATCTTTTAGTTATCAGGCTCTTCTCCTGTGGAAACAGCTCCCAGTTTTAGTCCGTGAGGCAGACACTCTGTTTACTTTTAAGGCCAGGCTTAAAACTTTCCTTTTTGATAAAGCTTATAGTTAGAGTGGCTTAGGTCATCCTGAGGTAGCTCTGTATTTATGCTGCTATAGGCTTAGACTATTGGAGGACAGACTTACCAATTTTCTTCACTCTGCTACTTCCTTTTCTACTACTACTCTCCAGTTGTATTACAGTACATTCTGCTATTTTGACTGTTAACTTTGTGTTATCTGGCTAGACGCATTGCTGAATTCGCAAGTAAAACGCGTCTGATACGTTACGCTCCGCTCACGCGGAAAGCAGAGGTCAGACTGTTACTAAATGTTGCATGCCTTTATTTCTCACTTTCGCTCGTCAAGCTGGCTTTGTGTCTTTGTGACGGTGGAATCCCGTCACCCACTTTCACTCCGGGAAGGACCCCGTGGTTCCTGCTGGCCTCCTTCTTTGTCCTAACGTCGAGGCAGATGGCTTTCAGCTCAGGTCTCAGACCTGGCTGTGCACGGTCTTCAGCAGCCTACGCCCCCCCCCGCGGAGATCAGTCTGATGTTGGGATCCGGCTTGAAGGACAGCCGACGATGCAGAAACTCGAATTCTATTAGCTAAAAATATTTGCCGCTCAGTGTGAAATGCATATGGGTTTACGGGAGGAAGGTGGGATTAAAAAAAAGTGTTGTGGAGCACTAGCCTTTTATCATAGTATTGAACCCCACTATCAATTTAAAGATTTATAAAACTTTGATACATTTATATATTCTCCGGACTGCAGCTTTAAGAGCAGCAATAAAAGGACAATGAACTGAGTACAGATGACCCAGGTTAGGAAATGCCATCAAAGGAGTCATCCGCACCGGCAGCAGCAGATCAACTGCAGCAGCCAAAGCACGCAGGGTGCCTAGAGGAGGCAAAGTCGAGACCCCCACCTCTGCCCAAGCACTACCTAGAAAGCACCCAGGCAGCAACAGCTGACCACCGCTCCCGAGGCAGAGGGCTCCCACAGAGGAACCACTGGAAGGAACATTAAAATACCAGGTTAAAATATAAAAATAAACAGAGATTACAAAGATTAACAAAGATTAAATAGGGAACCACTGATCAAATGGGGGGCACGGTGGCGCAGCTGGTAGAGCAGGTCACCTCACAGCTAGAAGGCCCTGGGTTCAATTACCGCCGGGGACGCTGTGGGTGCCGAGGGTGTGTTTGTTCTCCCGCATCATCGGCACCCACACCCTGGGTGGGGTTGGCAAAAGGGCCTTTCTGTGTGGAGTTTGCATGTTCTCCCCGTGTTCCCTTGAGCAGCTAATGTGAGCTACTCCCACAAAAACATGCACTAGTCCTGGGGCTATATACTGCCTCCTCCTGGAGGAGCGCCTGAAGGGATGGGGAGGATCTGGCTGGAATACCGTGATCCTTCCAGGCGCCACGTCCAGCCGCAGAAATCCCGCCCCATCAGGTGAAAAGAAGGGCCTGCCCAGTCCCCAAGCACGAAGGAGGCTTGGGTTTCAGTGAAGGGCCCTCCAGGGGCTGGCAGAGGGAGAGTGGAACCCCAGGACTGGAACTAGGTCGGAGCACTGGGGGATAAATAATGGGAAAAAACCGTGGGACAAAAATAAATAAATAAAATAAAAAAACACTGATCAAATTTATTAGGTAAAACATGCAGAGCAATAAAACAGAAATAATAATCAATTCATTAAAAGCTAGGCTAAAAAGGTGAGTCTTGAGCCTGCTCATAAAAACATGAACGTTCTCTGCGGCCCTGAGGTTCTCCAGCAGCCTGTTCCAGAGGTGAGGGTCATAAAACTGGAAAGATGCCTCACCTCACCATGAGTGTATGTCCTGACTTTCGGGATGACAAGGAGACGGCTGCAAGAGGAGCACAGAGACTGCGGAGGTTCGTATGGTAAAAACAGTTCTGAGAGACAAGAATGCCAAGACCAAGGCCAACACACTTTAAAACCATTAAAAGATCCTTAAAATATATCCTAAAACATACAGGGAGCCAATGTAATGAATGTAAGACAGGTCTAATGTGCTCCCGCCTCCTGGTCTTCGTTAGGACACGCTACTGAATTTTGTAGCAGTTTAAAACCTGAGATATTCTTTTTGGGAAGACCAGAAAGCAGGGCATTACAGTAATCAATTCTGCTGGTGATAAAAGCATGCAACAGTATCTCCGTGTTGGCCCGAGAGAGAATGGGGCGGACTCTGGCAATGTTCTTTAGATGATTAAAGCCTATTTTAGTAATGTTTTTAATGTGAGGGATAAAAGTCAGCTCAGAATCAAAAACACCCAATTTCTTTACTTGTAAAGAAGGATTAAAAGACAGTGATTGTAGTTTTGGGAAAAGTTTCTCTCTCTGAGCCTCAGGACCGATGACTAAAACTTCAGTTTTGCCCTGGTTGAGCTGCAGAAAGTTTTCTGTCATCCAGGATTTGATGTCTAAAATGCAGTTAAAAAGTGCATCCATTGGCCGTGTGTCATCGAGAGACACGAAAATGTACGAGTGTGATTCGTCAGCATAACTGTGAAAGTCCATGTCTACCGATGACACTGCCAAGAGGTAGCCTAAAATTGAACCCTGGGGCACACCACATGTGGCCTTGTGGACCTTAGAAAGGCAGGTATCTAAACTTACCATAAACGTTCTGTCTGTGAGATAGGATGTGAACCATTTGTGAACAGCACAAGAGAGGCCAATCTGTTTTAAACGAGTTAAAAGAATAGTGTGTTCCACTGTATCAAAGGCAGCGCTTAGATACAGTAGAACCAACACTGTCACCCTCTGGGCATCATAGTTTAATCTAAAATATTTTAAAATCTTTAAAAGGGCCATCTTGATTGGTGATTCATTGGTTCATTGGTGTGCAGGCGTCAGCGTCTGTCAGCCCGCCAAGACCGGCTCCCTATCAAGCACGGTTTTTTAAACCTTTTTAAAGACCGGTTTTAACGGATTTTTAAACACCACTGACTTATTAATAACCAGGACGTTTTTTACCGGATCGTTTTAATCGGTGGGAAGCGCGGATTCCTTCTCCCCCACCAGGCCTCCACTCACCTGCAGTCCTGGGTGTGATGGCTGCGCAAAACTTAGCCAGAGGGTTCTGGAGCTGGAGCAGAGGATCTCAACACTCCACCAAATCCAGGACCATGAGCACGACGTGGACATCATCTTCGGCCGGACTTTTACCGACGCTTGATGCTGCTGCATCACTGCTGGTTTGTGCTGCTGAGGTGGAGGCAACAGAGGGACAGAAGAGGAGTATGTGACACCAGTCTAATAATAAACACATGATTTAAAAAATACAATAAAATTAAATAATATAAATGAGAAACCTAGAGATTTTTTAGATAAAAATTATATTAGTAATTCATATTAATTAAATTAATTAAATGTTATTATCATTACAATGAAATTCTAATTAGCAGAATGCAAAATAATCAGTAAACTGCAGTATAATATTGCATGTGGGAATGTTAAGTTATGCTCTAACATTAATGATGTGCACTTTAACACAGGTGTAAAGTTTAACATGATAAACACACTTTATAGACAATATGAGCGGTAACAACTATGTAATTATTATTATGATTATTAATGGTATTTTGATTGATTATTACAAGCTGGGAAAACGTGAGATAATGATGCCAATGAAATTAACATTAATACACCTGTTGATTAGATCTAATATTTACACATTTGTCCGAGGAAGGTACTCGTAATACTATTTTCCATAATAATAGCGCTAGGCTTATCTGTTAGAACCATTTACTGTTAATATTTTGGTTAGAACTAGCAGATAGCGCTGGCTATTTATAGATCATACAATACATTATTGATCATCGTTCTGTAACATCAAAAATAATATCATTAACATTATCTTTACTGTAACATTACCTTTGTCTTTGGTGCGCTTTCCTACTATTCTTTTCTTTTTTTCCTCCCCTGGGCACCAGATAATTTGGGACGCTTTGACATTTTAACTTTTTTTTGACAAAAAACCGAATGGTGGGTAAAAGAAGTCTGATTGGTGGAGGTGGTCTCCCATCTTGCTTTGCGGCGCCTCATGTTTTGTTCTGCCCTGTGAGCTAAAAGTATGTGTGATCCCTTCAAATACCCCCTGGTAGCATTGCAGATAGAACGTATAAACGAAAGTTAAGGTCATGTAAAGTTCATTGTTGCACCATCAATGAAGTACATTGAAAGCGGAAAGTTCTTGGCGCGGCTCTGGCGCCCCCAGGGTATGCGGCGCCCTTAGCATCTACCTACACAGCCTATGCCGCGGGCCGGCCCTGTCATCAGGGACTCTATCATCAGAAATGTGATGATGAGAGGAGCCCTTACACTGTGTTTCCCTGGAGCCATTGTCACGGACATTACCGAACAGATCCTGCAGCTTTTTGATCATCACAAATCTGTGAGTAAAGTTGTGATTCATGCTGGCACCAATGACATTTATAAACAGCAGATTGAGCTCCTGAAGCGTGATTTTATTCACCTTTTTAATCTTCTAGAAAACACACATGTCTCTGTTTTTATCTCTGGCCCCACTCCCACTGTCGGCAGAGGAATTGGCCGTTTTAGCAGACTTTTATCCCTTAATACTTGGCTCTACTCCATCACCGCCGTTCACAATATTGGTTTAATAGACAATTTTAACATTTTTTGGGGCAGGAAGCACCTGTTTGGACCAGATGGGCTCCATCTAAATAGACATGGCACTCGTACACTGACATTGAGCCTGGCATGTCCACGCCCCCCTCTGTCAACTACACTGGCCACAGCTGCCCCTGCCCTCTCTGATTCCTCCGCCACATCCTGATGTGCAAATGGTCCCTGCTCCTATGAACTCACCCCTGATTTTAACAGTAACTCACATACTGGACTTGGACCTTGTTCTACCTCATTCATACCTGTTATTTTCAGCAGAGAGCGGACTAAAAATCATAAACCGCACAAATGCAATCCAAATAATCTCAAAAAGTTGCCAAAATCCCCACTTTCAGTAAATCATACAGTCCCTTCATCTCCAATCACTATTAAAATGGCACTTTTTAATGTTCGCCCTCTGCTGAACAAAACTTTTATAATAAATGATCTGATTTTAGACCATAATCTTCATTGTTTATTTTTAACAGAAACTTGGCTGAGTGCAGATGCCCCTGTTGTTCTTACAGAGGCCTCCCCACCTAATTTTAACTTCACTTATTCTACGGGGAGTAGCAAAAGGGGAGGCGGAACTGCTTTTATAAGTTCATCAACACTTTCCATCAAACCTGTTTTATTTGATAACTATTTTACTTTTGAATATAATGCAAATGTTTTTAGCACCTTTTAGCACGTTTAGCATTTTATGTGTCACAATTTATAGGCCTCCTAAAAAGAGTGCACTTTTTATTCAAGGATTTTCAGAGTTTTTATCAATTTTGCACAACTCCTTTGAAAGGATAATTTTAGCTGGTGATTTTAATCTACATATAGATAATCTTTTAGATCCTTTTTCAACAGATTTTTTAAACATGCTGACCTATTTGGATTTTAGCCAACATGTCATGCAGCCGACTCACAACAAAGGACACACCGTGGACTTGGTCATCACGCATGGCCTGTCCAACCGTGGTTCCTCTGTTGTTGACTTGGCTGTCTCTGACCACTACTGTGTGTTTTTTAACATCACCAGTTTTATTCAGCAGGAGACCTCTGTGAGAACTGTCAGGTAGCGCCATCTAACCCCTGAAGTGGCTGCAGGTTTTCTGGAAATGTAAAAAAGAATCCTCCTATTGTTTTACCTGCCCCCTGTGATTTTATTGTCAATGATTTTAACAGAAGGCTTCAGTCCACTCTTGACCGGCTTGCTCCACTACAAGTTAAAAAATTTAATATCTAAAGCTGCAACACCGTGGAAAAATGAAAACCTTCGAAAAATGAAGAGAAATTGTAGGGCGGCAGAGAGAAAATGGAGGAAAAGTAAAACCACAATAAACCATCAAATATACACAGATCTTCTTAAATTATACAACAATGCAGTAAGCAATTCAAGAAATTCATACCTCTCCAAAATCATCTCGGAACATAAAAATAATTCCAAAATCCTTTTTTCCACCATTGATAAACTTTTTAACAGAGCTACTACTGCATTTCCTTAAACCCCTCAAACTCTTTGTGAGGAGTTTGCAGACCACTTCAGAGGGAAGGTAGACACCATCAGATGTAAGATTTTATCTTCTTAGAGTAACATGGTTTTAGACAAATCTGAGTGTGTGTCTTTACCAGAGGAAATGCTGGACAGTTTTGTCCTGGTTGAAGCTGGGACTCTTGATAAAGTTTTCTCCTCAGCGAGGCCCACCACATGTGTTTTGGACCCGATTCCCACTTCCTTTTTTAAGCAATTTTATGGATCTTTTAGAGATGAGATTTTAACCATGATGAATTGCTCCCTTCAGACGGGGGTCTTTCCTGCCGCCTTTAAAGGGGCGGTAGTGAGGCCCATGTTGAAAAAGAGCAATTTAGATTTTAATGATTTTAACAATTTTAGACCGGTATCTAACTTACCTTTTTTAAGCAAAATTTTAGAAAAAATTGTTTTAATTCAACTTAATGATTTTATTAATGAGCACAATGTCCTGGACAAATTTCAGTCTGGTTTTAGGGTGAACCACAGCACAGAGACGGCCCTTCTAAAGATTTTTAATGATTTTAGATTAAACCATGATGCACAGAGGGTGACAGTGTTGGTTCTACTGGATCTAAGCGCTGCCCTCGATACAGTAGACCACACTATTCTTTTAACCCGTTTAAAACAGATTGGCCTCTCTGATGCTGTTCACAAATGGTTCACATCCTATCTCACAGACAGGACTTTTATGGTAAGTTTAGATACCTGCTGCTCTAGGGTCCATAGGATTACATGTGGTGTGCCCCAGGGTTCGAGTTTAGGCCCAGTGCTTTTTAACCTGTATATGCTCCCTCTTGGCAGTGTCATCAGAAGACATGGAGTCAACTTTCACAGTTATGCTGATGATACACAGCTGTACATCTCCATGTCTCCCGATGACACACGGCCAATGGATGCACTTTTTAACTGCATTTTAGACATTAAATCCTGGATGGCAGAAACCTTTCTCCAGCTCAACCAGGACAAAACTGAAGTTTTAGTCATCGGTCCTGAGGCTCAGAGAGAGAAACTTTTACCAAAACTACAATCACTGTCTTTTAATCCCTCTTTACAAGTGAAGAACCTGGGCGTGATTTTTGACTCTGAGCTGACTTTTATTCCTCACATAAAAAATGTTACTAAAATAGGTTTTTATCACTTAAAGAAAATTGCCAGAGTCCGCCCCATTCTCTCTCGGGCCAATACGGAGACGCTGATACATGCTTTTATCACCAGTAGGATTAATTACTGTAATGCCCTGCTTTCTGGTCTTCCCAAAAAGACTACCTCAAGTTTACAGCTTTTACAGAATTCAGCAGCACGTGTCCTGACGAAGACCAGGAGGCGGGAGCACATTACACCGGTCTTAAAATCATTGTATTGGCTCCCCGTACATTTCAGGATCGACTTTAAGGTTCTTTTAATGGTTTTTAAGTGTCTTAATGGTCTTGGGCCTTCTTATCTCTCTGAACTGCTTTTACCATATAAACCTTTGCGGTCTCTGCGCTCCTCTGGCAGCCGTCTCCTTGTCACCGCAAAAGTCAGGACGCACATGCATGGCGAGGCGTCTTTCCAGTTTTATGGCCCTCACCTCTGAAACAGGCTGCCAGAGGACCTCAGGGCTGCAGAGAACGTTCATGTTTTTTAAGAGCAGGCTCAAGACTCACCTTTTTAGCCTAGCTTTTAACTGATTATTATTTATTACTGTCTGTTTAATTGCTCTGCATGTTTTATATGTTTTATCTTTATATGACTTCTCTCTGCGACTGCTGAAGGAGGAGCAGCTGCTCTCTGTCTCTCTCCAGATCCGTTCACTTTATTTTCTTTTCTGTTTGCTTTTCTTATTTTCTTTTCTTAACCTTTTCTTAGTTACTTTATCTACCCAGCCCCTGGAGTTTCTGTATTGGACCGGATCTCTTCTTGGATTACTTTTTTATGGACTTATCAACATGGCTCTTTGCTCAGCTGAGGATTTTGGAAAACTGCTCCACAGAATTGAGGGCATTGAAATGAAGCTACGTCGTCTGGAAATTAATTTTGATCTTCACTCTGATTATGGACAAAATGATACAACTTTACCGTTGAATACAAACAGGGAACAGCCTATCAGCCCGGTGTTACATCGGTCTAACCGTGTCACAGAGACTCCCTACAGGCGTCTGAGCGGCAGAACTCCACACTATAATGAAGACTGGCCAGCATTAAAACGCACGAAATCATCAACCCCAGCCTGTTCTCCGAGGAAGAAAAAACAAAAGAAACTCCGGCACAGAGAAGGCTCTGAACCCAGAACTGCCGCTTCTGCTAAAAGTAAACAAAAGAGGTTTCAGCCAAAAACAAGAGATATTTTTCCACCTGGAATCCCGCTGAAAAACAGATTCGCAGCCTTGAGTTCCCTGAAAGATGACGCAGCCCCCGGGACCAGTCAAAGCCACCAGGAGAAACCCAGCCGCATCAAACGGACACATAGCAAAGTAAGAGCCCCCCCAGCAAAGACTGTTATCATACAAGACGGATCAATTAATGGAATTGAGGCTTTTTGTAGCAAGAACACCAGAGTTTTTAGCTGCTACAAAAATACAGTGAGAGAAATATCAGGAAAAATCACTAAAATCTAGGACCAACATCCTGCTTTGGAAAAGCTCATCATTCACGCTGGATCAGCAGATATCGCGATGAGACAATCAGAGATTCTGAAGAGAGACTTTTCTGATCTCCTACAGAGACTTGATGGACTTAACGTAAACATCCTCATCAGCGGACCAGTCCCTGAAGGGAATGATGAAAGATTTAGCAGACTCCGAATGCTCCATATATTGTTGAAGAAACAATCAGCTGAGAAGTCGTTCACATTTAATAATAATAATAATACATTTTATTTAAAAGCGCCTTTCAGGACACCCGAGGACACTGTACAACTCAGAAAGCACATTAAAAATACAGATAAAACATTAAAACAAGGTTACAACAAGACAAGGTAAGTGCATGACTAATTGATGTAAGATAAACGGAACAGATGAGTTTTGAGTCTGGATTTGAACAGCGGGAGCGAGTCTATGGCACGGAGGTCAGGGGGGAGAGAATTCCAGAGCTAGGGGGCAGAGTGGCTGAATGCTCTGTGGCCCATGGTGACAAGTTTAACGGGTGGAACAGAGAGTTGTAGAGTAGAGGAGGAGTGGAAAGTGCGTGCTGGAGTGGAAACATGAAGAAGGTCAGAAATGTAGGAAGGGGCCAGGCTATGAAGTGCTTTAAATGTAATGAGGAGTTTTTTACAGTTGATTCTTTGTATTATGGGAAGCCAGTGAAGTTGTTGCAAAGTAGGGGTGTATGGTGAAAGCTCGGAGTCTGGGTTATGATCCGTGCTGCAGTTATGGAGGAGCTGCAGTTTCTGGAGGGATTTATTGGGAAGGCCGAAGAGAAGTGAGTTACAGTAGTCAATCCGGGAGGTGACGAGGCTGTGCACGAGGATAGCAGTGGTGTGGGGGGTGAGTGAGGGACGGAGACAAGAGATATTGCGTAAGTGGAAGTATGCAGATCGAGTGATGCTGTTGATGTGGGACCGGAAAGATAATGTACTGTCGAGGATGACACCCAGGCTCTTGACTTGAGGGGAAGGAGAAACAGATGAGTTATTAAAGACTATTGAAGAGAACTTGGATTTGGAGAGAATTGAGGGGGTACCTATGAGAAGGACTTCTGTTTTAGAACTGTTAAGTTTGAGAAGATTGGCGGAGAACCAGGAATTAATTTCTTGTAAGCAGAGGGTAAGGGAGGATGGAGGGAGATACTTGAGTGGTTTAGTGGAGAGCTAGAGCTGGGTGTCATCGGCATAGCAGTGAAAATGGATTTTGTATTTACGGAATATGTAACGGAGTGGGAGAATGTAAATGATGAAGAGGAGGGGTCCCAGGACAGAGCCCTGAGGGACACCGGCAAACACGGGGGAGGGGTCAGACCTATGGGATTTGAGTTGGATAAGCTGTGTGCGACCAGATAAATATGAAGTGAACCAGGCGAGCGGGCTGTTGGTTAAGCCGATGGAGGAGAGTCTGTCGAGGAGGATGGAGTGATAAATGGTATCGAACGCTGCTGTGAGATCAAGGAGAATGGGGATGGAGAGCAAACCAGAATCGCAAGCTATAAGCAGGTCGTTGGTTATTTTAAGGAGGGCTGTTTCAGTGCTGTGGAGGGGGTGGAAACCAGATTGAAAATGTTCATAAATATTATTTGAAGTGAGATGGGCATGGAGTTGAATAGCCACAGATTTTTCTAGAATTTTGGAAACAAAGGGAAGGTTTGAAATAGGACGACGGTTATTGAAATTAGTGGGATCCAAACCAGGTTTTTTCAGGATAGGTGTGATTATGGCTGTTTTGAATGACTGAGGGACAATACCAGAGATGAGGGATGAATTAATAATGTTGGTGATGAGGGGAGCTAGAGAAGGAAGACAGGATTTAACCAGAGTAGTGGGGAGGGGATCAAGCTGACAGGTTGAGGGTTTAGATTTGCAGATGAGTTCTGAAACATCTTGGATGGAGGGGATGGTGAATGCAGCTCCGCATGAGGTCAGGTTTAGGTGGATATCAAAGATTTTGGAGACAAAAAAGGACATGAGCGAGTTGCAGAAGTCAGGGGATTGTATGTGATGGGGAAGAGAATCAGGGGGTTTCGTTATAGTGGTGAGGAGTGAGAAAAGGGTTTTGGAACTATGTTGATTTGAGTGAATTAAAGTAGGCAGATTTGGCAGAGGAGAGGTGATTCTTGTATTGAATGACATGGTTATTGTGCATTTCTTTATGTATAGTGAGACCAGTTCTATTGTAGTCGTTCAAGTTGGCGTCCTTTGGATTTGAGTTGACGGAGGGCAGGGGTGAACCAGGAGACAGATCTGGACTTCAGTGGAGCATGGCTGTCCAAGAGGTTATGGAGCGTGCTGTTATAGTGGAGAACGAGAGCATCCGGAGAGCTGTTGGGATAAATAATGTGGAGGTTATTGATGTCTGAGGAGAAGGTGGAAATGTTAATGTCTTTTATTTTGCGAAAAGAAATAGTTTGGGGGAGGATGATTTTAGAGAGGGTGAGATTAATGTTAAAAGTAATGAGCACATGGTCGGAATAAGGAAGTGAATGAGGTTTACAGATGGTGGGAGTTATACCAGAGCAACATAACAAGTCCAAAATGTGATTTTTACAGTGAGTTGGAAAATGTATAAATTGTTGCAAATCAAAACTGTCTAAGCAGGATAAAAACTCTTTAGAGAGAGTATTATTGGTGTTGTCCATATGGATATTAAAGTCACCAAGGAGAATAACATTATGAGCCAGAGATGAAAGATGTGTCAGCAGCTGAGAAAAGTCATTCATAAAGTCCTTGTTCTGTTTTGGTGGGCGGTAGATGATGGCAATAACTGTAGGAGTAGGTCCAGGGAGAAGGGAGGCAGAGTACTCGAAGGAGGAGAACACAGGAGCAGCAGACACAGGAACAACTTTCCAACTCTCGCGGTGAATCATTGCGAGACCTCCGCCCCGGCGGCCGCACGTATGGGGCTGGCAGATGTAAACAAACCCAGGCGGAGTAGACTCGTTCAGAGAGGCGAAGTCATTAGGCTGCTGCCAGGTTTCAGTCAGACACAGAAAGTCAAGCTTATGTTCAGCGAGGACATCCTGAATGAGATGACCTTTGTTGATGAGGGAGCGGATGTTAAGAAGGCCGACGTTGATGGTGGTGGAGCTAATCTTGGCCGTCGCGGTGCTAGCCGACTTAGCTAGGCAGGCCAGAGCACTGTGATCAACATCCCGATGTGGGCGGTGGTAGCGGCGGCGTGTAGAGGACCAGATAGACTTAATATGATGGGAGTTGTTGTACTGGAACTTACGGCGAGATCCACGGTGGGCATATCTCCGTCGTGGCTGGAAAACAATGTTTTAAGAGTACAGCAGCAGAGTATTGGAGGAGTCCATCGGTATGCAGGTGAAGAAGGGACAGAATGATCCAGAAAATGGCAAACCAGCGTCTTGTTTGGTGGATCCACATCGTTGCCCAAGAGGGGAATCCGACAGCCAGGAGTCCCAGGTAAGAATATATCCAGAACGGTCGCAGAAGCTACTAACAGTAGGAGACTTTGTAGGAGTAGCTTGTAGTCCTTATAATCTCTGAAAAATCACAACCGATATCACGAAAACAGTTTATTCGGCTAAGTTGGTGAGCAGCGGAAGCAACGCGCCAGCGTTCACTCACTCAACTCAATTTATTAATAATTTCAAAGTATTTGGAAGTGCTAATCATCTGTTCAAAGAAGGGATACGTTATCTGAAGGGCGGACTAAGGCTGTTAGCAGCAAACATTTTTTCTTATCAAAATCAGAAAGCAAAACACTTGCTCCCAAAAGCTGACCTTGAGGCGCCCATGGAAATCAGAGAACAAAAACAGCAAGTCATGATGACACCACAGGACCGAACAGATAAACAATCATCAGAGATTAAGTCTTCATCTTCCTGTGACTCAGCCACATCAAATGAGTCTCCATTTAGAAACTTTACAGACAGACTGAACGAGAAAAACAAATTTGGGACACAATTAACACCAAAACTTAGAGTACAACAAACGCCTGGGACTAGTGTCAATAAGTCTGGGAGCTTCCCCCCACTGATTATTACAGATATTTGATATTTGAGGGAACCGGGCAATAAATCCACCCCTACCGTCTCCCAGAATTCACCCGGCACCCCTGAGGCTATATCAGTGATTATCGGCATAAGGAAACATAAACCGTTAACCACATGCTCTCATATTAAACAAAATCTCAAATTGATAACCTGTCAGAAGGTTTCACATTTATTATTCTGACAAGCTGTGGTTTTTTTTATGCGATCTATAGCATATAATGTGCGCAGGTGTTAATTGAATATTTTCTACATTTGTCCCGTCTTTAGAACAGTGACCGAAATTCTGAATCTATTTTTATCATCATTTGTCTTAATGAAGTAAACTAAATTTAAAAAAATAGAAACCAAGTTAAACCCCACTGTGTGTGTGTAGGTCACACCTGTTGGCTTAAAGATTGCACTAAATGCATAATTTTCACATATACCATACCACTTTATTTATATAGCACGTTTATACACAGCCGAGGCTGTACAGAAGAACATCATATGCATCTGAAACAGGTAGCCTAGTGTATCCCAAATGCGTCCTTATTATTTAACATTTTTATTAAACATTACTATCATTAAGGAAAAGTTATTTTTGGTCGAGGTATGGCTAAAGCTTTATTTTTTATCATTTAATGTTCTAATCCTAAATTTGTTTTATGATTTCTAGCTCCTTTGTGTGAATCTAAATTTATGTGCAGTCTATGATCTAAATGCTTCTATTATCTGTCACTTTGCTGCCGGTACAGCAGAAGTTCCCCTTCTTGGGAAAATAAAAGGAGGATTCATGAAGTTAAGCATTACAGTTATTTAATTTGGAAAGCTCATGTTTGAAACAGGAAGTGGTTTTGCGCAAAAAACAAACAGTTTGACTAACCCAGACTCGTTAACATCCAGGAAGCAACTGAAAACTCAAGACTAAACTTTTCATCAAAACAAGTGTTTAAGTTCCTATTTTTAGACTTCCAGTCTAAGAGCACTATTAACGCGTCATCAGTGTCGGGATCTATGATTGTTTACAACCAGAGAATCGCAGCACATCGGTACCACATTGTAGTTAATAACTCGCTGGCTAAGATTAACCTTAGAGTTTTTACCCACGTTGTTTCTATTCGTTTTCTGTAAATTACTCAAAAGACTGAAATACTTTCATACTGCTACTCCCATCTGTATTAACTGGAGTTGGTTTTCAATATATCCGATTCTAACCGTGCGTTTTCCGTGTTATTTCTATTTACTACTGACTAGGCTACGTTTTATCAAAAGTATTAGTTAAACATAGAAATCATCATTCATCTAGTTTATAGCTGAATGGCATCGTTTCTCATAGAATCTTAAAAGCAAGTTTTCAAGCTAAGGTTCCCGGGCCAAACGCGGCCTTATCTCATGAACACAGAGTGTTATAGTTTTAGGTCGAACCAGTTTTATCAGTTACAATAGTTCAAATTTTATATTACCATTTACCTTTGTGCATTATTTCCCCCCGAGGCTTTTATTGATTAGCGCAAATCTAACAGCTGTAACTCACTGAGTACAGCTCACCCATTTAATAGGCTATAAAATTAATATGGATTCAGGTTAGAAAATACTCAAATATTAGATTGATGAGGTAAATACAGTCAGATGTCATTTCCATCTCTCACATTTATTTGAAGCATTGCTTTGGAAAAACCAGCATAATAAATCACATAGACTAAAGAATGTTTATTCATATTTGCACCTTGCAGAAAAATATCATTATTAATGATTGTTGGAAATGTGTTCCAGCAAATATGTTTTCAAAACTGATGTAGGAATTTATTCTCCAGTAAATCACTGAGTCACGTTTAGATAATTAATCATTACTATATTATCACCATTAAAACTATAGCAAGTTTTCAAGATAATATAGTTTAGTTTAAACATAAAATCTGACTCGTATGCACCAATATAGATCATAATCATCAATCATTCATTATGCTTTAAATTGGAATATTCTCTGTTTTATTTGATCTTTTTTTTAATCCAAGATCACTTGATGTTAAGATTGCAGTTTTTCTAGATCTGTTGCGTTTAGTTTTTCAGATAGAGCGATGACATATTTATAATCCTGAGATCCCGAGCAATCCACTGATACTAAATGCATGTCAAATGCATTAAAAAGCCTATTATGGAAATAATATTTAACAAGAATGAGAAAAGATAATGGAGTGTTTCCACGTCCTTCAGTCAGCATGCAGACACATCTCACAATTGGTGACCCAAGACACAGAGAGTATCCTTGAGCTTCTCACATGTTGGTTCAACATAACAATACATATCTCAGTTAACACAGAGATTTAACCTTTAACATGATCAGTATATTTTTTCCCACATTAAGCCATTCAAATCCTCTTTTATAAAAAATGCTACGCAGAAAAATTCTCACAACAGGCCTAAAATAATTTAGGCTTTGATAAAAGCCAAGAGAGCTACAACAAAACTAACTGTGAAATCTATAGTTCAGGATTAGATTTGTACCCATAAACACCAAGTGATTATATATTATTTGCTTTCTTAATTTGAAAAATGATACGTCACTGTTGACGAACAATTACGTTTTGTTGGATTTGCTTTTACTACAAGAAAGTAAAACAATTGGCTGAACAGTGTCCAACATTAGTAATTCAGTATGCCCATTCATTTGGAAACAAGCAATTAAATTCCAACATCTCATGTTCTTATTACGTTTCATTATTACTATTTTAAAGAAAACGGGTCCCCAGAGTGGTTTTGCAGCTACAGGGGATCACACTTCTGAGCCTCCCTTGTAAGGTCTAAGAGAAAATGTAAGAATTTGAATTCCCTTCACCATAGCCCCAAATAAGCCAAAATATATAAGCAGCCCCCAAACTCAGGTACGCACAGGTAACCTCCCAAGCCACTTGTCCATACCTTTTTGGGTCAAACCTCGAACATTACTCCTCCCCTGTGGACAAAGTGGTCAGTCCATTCTAGAAAGAAGAACAAAAAAGAATGAGAATCAGTCTGATTTGCATTCTGGTTCAGTTGAAATTGAAAATTGATTCGACGGGGTAAGCCGTATTGCGTCATTTCCTGTTGTCACTGTTGCGCTCCCTGTAAACTGTTTGGTGTTCAGACTCTCTTGAATTGATCTTATTTTCTCTGTGCTGAGGCCTTTCTAAGTTATTTTAACACACAAGCACACTAAAACACACGTTTTGTGGTGGTGTACTTTACGTTTTGGGAACTCCTTGTGTTTCACACAGCTTTTCTTGGGGTGGTAAGGTCTCGCTAGCTCAGTTAGCTTGGCTTCATTGGGGCTATGGCTACTCTTCTCTCTCCTGTCTCTAACTCTTCTCTTCTCTCTTGCTCTCTCTGTCAGATGTTTAGTTACTTCCCTGCCTCCTTTAGTGATAATGGTAACTCTAATAAATGTAATATTTTTGTAGCTTTGGAGGCGAGGGTATCAGAATTAGAAGCACGGCTCCGCGCTGTTGAAAAACCAGCAGATAGCTGAGGCCCATTAGCCAGCGCGGAGCCAACAAGGATAGAACCCCCTAGCTGTCCTCTGGTAGAGCCCGCGCAGCCGGGACCTCAGGCTGGTTGGGTGACGGTACGTAGGAAGCATAGTTCTAGGACCCAGCCCCCGGGCCACCACCAACCGGTCCGCGTTTCTAACGGATTTTCCCCGCTCAGCGACACACCCGCTGAGAAACCGACCCTGGTAATTGGCAGCTCCATAGTAAGAAACGTGGCATTAGAGACACCATTGATCATAGTCAAATGTTTGCCAGGGGCCAGAACGGGCGACATCAAATCCTACCTGAAACTGCTGGCTAAAGATAAGCGTAAATACAGTAAGATTGTTATTCACGCTGGCGGTAATGACACCCGGTTACGCCAATCGGAGGTCACTAAAATTAGTGTTGCTTCGGTGTGTAAGTTTGCCAAAACAATGTCAGACTCGGTAATCTTTTCTGGTCCCCTGCCTGATCGGACCAGTGACGACATGTTTAGCCGCATGCTGTCATTCCATCAATGGTTGTCTGGGTGGTGTCCTGCAAATGATGTGGGCTACATTGATAACTGGAGAACATTTTGGGGAAAACCTGGTCTGATCCGGAGAGACGGCATCCATCCCACTTTGGATGGAGCAGCTCTTCTTTCTAGGAATATGGCCAAATTTATTAGTCCTCCAAAACACTGACAACCCAGGGTCCAGACCAGGAAGCAGAGTCGTAGTTTAACCCACCTCTCTGCTTCTTCTGTACTGTTACCCACCCATTACCCTATAGAAACAGTGTCTTGCCCACGGCCAAAATTAAATGGATTAAAAGTTAAGCCAACAATAACAAATTATGGAAATCTCATAAAAATAAATACAACTTTGACTGAACAGAACAAATAAATCTATTAAATGTGGTTTATTAAACATAAGATCTCTCTCCTCAAAGACTTTGTTAGTAAATGACTTGATTTGTGATAATCACATTGATTTCCTTTGTCTCACAGAAACCTGGTTGCTGCAGGTGGATTATGTCAGTATAAATGAGTCAACTCCTTCCACTCATTTAAATTTTCACATTCCTAGAAATACTGGGCGAGGAGGAGGAGTTGCAACCATTTTTCGTTCTGATTTACTAATTAGTCCCAGACCAATTGATAGCTACAGTTCTTTTGAACATCTAACCCTTAATTTTCCTCATCCAAGTTGCAAAACATTAAGACCATTTTTGTTTGTGGTTTTGTATCGTCCACCAGGCCCTTACTCTCAATTCTTGGATCAGATCTCACATTTCTTATCTGATTTAGTATTAAATACTGATAGGGTTATTATAGTGGGGGACTTTAATATTCATGTGGATACTGAAAGTGATAGCCTAAATGCAGCCTTTAGTGCTATTTTAGACTCAATTGGCTTTACTCAAAAAGTACAGGGATCGACCCACTCGGGCAAACACACTTTGGACCTTGTACTGACATACGGTATTGAGTGTGAGGAAATAACAGTCCACCCACATAACCCGGTCCTGTCTGACCACTTCTTAATAACTTTTGAATTTACTTTAACTGACCATCTTAAATCTGAAAGAAAATTTCATTATAGTAGAGCTTTATCAGACAAAGCTTTAACAATTTTTAAAGAATCTGTTCCATTCTTACTTTCCTTAGTGTCTCAGGTTAAAACAGTGGATGGCAGCAATTCTATCTCTAACCCTTCAGAAATTGATGATCTGGTTCACAGCGTTACTTCCTCATTGCGTTTGGCATTAGATAGTGTAGCCCCCTTAAAAAAGAAAGTGGCTAGCCATAGGAGGCTGACTCCTTGGTTCAACGCAGAGTTGCGTACTTTAAAGCAGAATACTAGGAAGTTGGAGATAAAATGGCGCTCTACACACCTAGAGGATTCCTATTTAACCTGGAATAACAGTCTATTGCTGTATAAAAAGACCCTTCGACAAGCTAGAACAGCATATTAATTCATCATAAAAACAATCCTAGGTTTCATTTTAGTACAGTTGCCAAACTTACACAGAGTCATAGCTCTGTTGAGCCAACTATTCCCCCAGCTCTTAGCAGTGATGATTTTATGGGATTCTTCATAAATAAAATTAATTTTATTAAAAATAAAATCATTGGCATCCTCCCAAACATGATTACTTCTTCCTCAGTAAATGAGGCAGTATCGGAAAGAACTGTAGATCCTCAGTTGTGCTTAGGCTCTTTTGATTCAGTCGAGCTTTCGGAATTATCAAAAATATTAGCCTCATCTAAACCTTCAACTTGTATGTTGGACCCAATCCCAACCAAATTATTTAAGGAAGTGTTCCATTTGGTTCCTGGCCTCATTTTGGATATGATGAATCTATCCTTAGTAAACGGATACGTACCACAGGAATTTAAAATAGCTGTAATTAAACCTTTACTCAAGAAACCTTCCCTTGATCAAGATGACTTAGTGAATTACAGACCTATATCTAACCTTCCTTTCTTATCCTAAGTCCTTGAGAAAATTGTTGCTAATCAAGTCTGTGAGCATCTAAACAGTAACAAGCTGTTTGAAGAGTTTCAATCAGGTTTTAGAGCCCATCATAGCACTGAAACAGCAATGGTGAAGGTTACTAATGATATTCTCATGGCCTCAGATAATGGACTTGTGTCTGTTCTGGTTTTGTTAGATCTCAGTGCTGCTTTTGACACAGTCGATCATAATATTCTCTTAGAAAGGCTTGAACATGTTGCAGGGATCAAAGGAACAGCACTAGACTGGTTTAAATCATATTTGTCTGATAGATTCCAGTTTGTTCATCTAAATGATAAATCTTCTTCACTCTCAAGGGTTACTTGTGGAGTTCCACAGGGTTCTGTGTTTGGACCAATTCTGTTCACCATATATATGCTCCCAATTGGTAGAATCATTAGACAGCATGGGATAAATTTCCACAGCTATGCCGATGATACACAACTATATTTATCCATAAATCCTGATGAACACAGTCAGTTAGGTAGATTACAGGCATGTCTGGAAGACATAAAAACATGGATGACCCTAAACTTTTTGCTTTTAAATTTTGACAAAACAGAAGACTTCATTTGGACCAGAAGTTCTTAAACAGAAACTGATTTGTCAATCACTTCATCTGGATGGCATTAAATTGGCCCCCAGTAATAACGTAAAGAACCTCGGCGTTATTTTTGACCGAGACTTGACATTTAAATCCCATATTAAACAGGTTTCTAGGATTTCTTTCTTTCACCTCCGGAATATTGCTAAAATTAGAAACATCCTGTCCAGGAGTGATGCTGAGAAACTAGTCCATGCATTTGTTACCTCAAGGCTGGACTACTATAATTCTTTACTATCAGGTAGTCCACAAAATGCCATTAAAAGCCTTCAGTTGATCCAAAATGCGGCAGCAAGAGTTCTGATGAAAATTAAAAAGAGATATCACATTTCTCCTGTTTTAGCTTCCCTTCATTGGCTCCCTGTTAAATCCAGAATAGAATTTAAGATCCTTCTTCTTACATACAAAGCCCTTACTAATCGAGCTCCATCATACATCAGAGATCTAATTGTTCCATATGTTCCTAACAGAGCCCTTTGCTCTCAGACTGCAGGTTTACTTGTAATTCCTAGGATTTCTAAAAGTAGAATGGGAGGCAGATCTTTTAGTTATCAGGCTCCTCTCCTGTGGAACCAGCTCCCAGCTTTAGTCTGTGAGGCAGACACTCTGTTTACTTTTAAGGCCAGGCTTAAAACTTTCCTTTTTGATAAAGCTTATAGTTAGAGTGGCTTAGGTCATCCTGAGCTATCTCTGTAGTTATGCTGCTATAGGCTTAGACTGCTGGAGGACAGACTTACCAATTTTCTTCACTCTGCTACTTCCTTTTCTCCTACTACTCTCCAGTTGTATTACAGTACATTCTGTTATTTCGACTGTTAACTTTGTTTTCTCTCAGTGTTTTTCTCTCCATAGAAGATATACCTGGTCTAGTATCCTGCTTGGCTGCAATGCCCTGTTGGACCGGGGGCATCGACTGGGATGATCCTCCCAGTAACTGAACATCCACTGTGTCCTGTTATTAACTTTTTACTTTCTGTAACATAGAAAGTTCTCTTATATCAGATCTTCTGTTCCTTCTGTGTTTCTGCTCTGTCTTCTCAAACTCCCTGACGGTCGTGGCAGATGGCCGCTCCTACGGAGCCTGGTTCTGTTGGAGGTTTCTTCCTGTTAAAGGGGAGTTTTTCCTCTCCACCGTCGCTATATGCTTGCTCAGTATGAGGGATTGCTGAAGGATTGCTGTGGTTTGAAAGTCTGTCCAACTTCACGCCAATGACTGACGCAATCTGCTGGGATTCCTTAAATAGGAAACTTTTTAACTGATTGGAATGTTTGTATAAATGTATTGAAATGACTTCTTGTTAAGTGCCTTGAGATGACATCTGTTGTGAATTGGCGCTATATAAATAAACTGAATTGAATTGAATTGAAAATTGCATTGGTTGTCATAAGCAAAATTCCAAACTCACAGGACCACTGTATTGTTATAATTGATGGCCCCTAAAAAGCATTTCAGGCATGTCAATATTTACTTAAAACAGTGAGATGACTTCCCTTTAATTACAAAATCAGGTGTCTTATATTAAGACCCACTTATATAACTTCCTGTGTTTACCCACCAGAGTGACAAAACCATCAGATTTCTAGGATCAAACCTTTCCTGACCTCTTGCCCCTTATCCTGGAAGGAGACACAGAATACTTCACAGCTTGAGATCAATTCAGTAATTTTCCAAGCAAAATTTCTAATAAGGCTGCTGTGACGCTTGAATGTTGCCCAGATAAGATTAGTATTTACCTTTTTTCCATTTATTTAAGACCTAAGTAGCCTAAGGACTAGTCATCTTTATTTTAATGTTACCCAGCAGAAACCTAAAGTTGTATTTTTTTTAGTTGTGTTCAAATTATAGCCTAAACAATGTTTTTTTACTGTTGCTTCTCCCATCAAAGTCTTGTTATTTTTAAGTCTCGCGATTGTTTACATTAGCGCCTTGCAAGCTGATAAAAAAATTCATCCTTCACAGCTGTGGCGAAATCTAAGCAGTGTTACTGTAAAGGTCCAAGTTACTTTAGTTAATGTTCACAGATCTAATATTTATTACTTTCTTACAACAAACCCCAAAATACAAGGAAACAATTCAGCCCAATTGTCCCAGAAAGAAAGGAAAATATGTTTTCATTGTCAGTCAGCTTAGTCAAAATTTAAGTCAGTCAGGGTATAATTCACAACCTACCCTAAATGCCCCAATCAACTTTATTTGTTCTAGTAATAAAATGGGAACGTTTCCGTTTCTAAGTTAGTGCACACAAGCTGCAACAGCTAAGGAAACTTGTACTTAGTGTAATAACAATTCCATCAAATAACTTCCAACCAAAATGAAATAAAATAAAATGTGGGCTCTCCTGACAGAGAGCATTAGGAGAGAAAATAAAAGACTTCTTGACCATTTACTGTGGTCAACACCGTCTTTAAGCTCTAATTAGACTAAACTCACCGGATGACGAATCATCACCTTATCAGAGCCGTAGCAGTTTCGTTGTCTGCTTTACCCCGTCTGTCTAAAACAAACAAATTTGGTTTAGTTGCACATCAACTTTCCCTTACAAATTACAACACAATAACAAAACAAATTAGATCAACATAAAGAATAGAAAGAATCAGAAATTATGGCCTGCTTCCATCGAGACCCCTTTCGCTCTAAGGGTCCGCTGGCAGAAACAAAACAAAAACAAAACAAGATTTACTTTCCTAAGGGAGTGAGTATGTGTGTGTGTCATAAGCAGGTGTCACAGAGATAATATACAGCTACATCAGTCAGCAAGCATTTCTTATATGCATTTGAGCTTTGTGTATTTTTGTCCTGCCTGAATTTCGCTGGGTCATCTGCAGGCTGGCCGGCCCAGGGCCCCCCTCTCGATCCAGCTAATCGCCATGTTTCAGGGACCACAGCCCCCAAATAACCCATCTCACCTGAGCAAGAGTTTTTCCCTCTGCCCACTGGTCAGCCCGCATTAAGGCCGGAGTCCGGCCTCCGCCTTTGTTATGGCTGCCAAACCCCTTCTTCCAAGGGTGGGGGAGGTACTAGGGCTCCTTGTGGCCCTCCCCAGGCGCCGCTGGACCGAAGGCAGGGGTCCCAACCAGCCTGAAGAAAAACACAGGATAACTCAGCGAAACTCACCAGCAGTCCTACCATGGAATGTGTAACAATAACAGTGTGTGTGTGTGTGGTATTCTGCATTATACCAAGTCATCAAACAAATGATCTTAATGCTCAAACACTCCAGTTCTGGAAGAAGCAAACAATAAAAGAGAAATAAGCAAAACCACATAAGTAAACCACAAAGAAATTACATAACTTTTAGATTTTCTTTCAGATTATCCAAATTCCTCCCCAGGGCCCATTAATTCTTTTATTTTTATTTATTTATTTTCTTTCTGTCGACATATTGGACTGTCTGGAGGCGAAGTGTTGCTAGATTACAGACCCGATTGTCTGCCTGGGTACCCAGTTCCAATGAAGGACGTCTCCCCCATTGCTTTCTAGTTTCCTTGAGTGAAACAAAAGCTTAAAAAAACCCTCGTCGGAAAATAATAAATCAATTTAATTAATTGACCACTTGTCCAACTGCCGTGCTCCCAGGTAAAACCCGGAGCAAAAACCCGATACTTTCTTTAACGTTGATTAAATAATTAACCATACAATTATATATAAGTATATATATTATATTAAGTAATCAATCAACCGCGTGTAAGTAAATAAACACAAAACCGCTAGCAAATATTTCACCTCCTGAGAGTGCATATAAAATTCTGTTATCACTATTTATTTAAAGGACTCAGTCTTACCAGGTTCTGTCTCAGGCGACAGCCGGGCCGACAGAGACGCTTCAAGGCCTCCATCTCCCAAACAGCTACTGGAGGTAAGAGGCTGGGAGAAACTTTCCCAGGACGCTATCAACTCCCTTGACCCTGTCCCTGTCGGTCCATTCCGTTCGCTGAGGCTAAGTTGGGTCCCAAGTGTAATGGCAAAAAATAGTATCTCAGGGTTTCCATAATAAAGAAGACTTGAGTCCCAGAAGGCGTTTAAGTATTTAATTCAAACATGTCTGGCCAGACACGGAGGGGACAGAGTTACTCGTGCATCACCCTAACCAACCTTTCTAACTAACCGCTTAAATAGTATTCAGCAATCATTGTTTATCTCTGTAGATGTCTTCTCCAACGTTTACGCCCCGCCTCCAGAGTAACCGCTTCACGCGAGGCCCCGTTGATGCAGACTTTCCAACCACAGCAATCCTTCAGCAATCCCTCATACTAAGCAAGCATGTAGCAACGGATGAGAGGAAAAACTCCCCTTTAACAGGAAGAAACCTCCAACAGAACCAGAACCTAGCTTAGTAGGAGCGGCCATCTGCCACGACCATCTGGGGGTTTGAGAAGACAGAGCAGAGACACAGAAGGAACAGAAGATCTAATGTAAGAGTAGTTTCTATGTTACAGAAAGTAAAAAGTTGATAACATGACATGGTGGATGTTCAGTTACTGGAAGACTCATCCCAGTCGATGCCCCCCGTCCAATAGGGCATTGCAGGCAAGCAGGATACCAGACCAGGTATATCTTCAATGGAGAAAAAAACACTGAAGGAAAACAAAGTTAACAGTCGAAATAAGAGAATGTACTATAATACAACTGGAGGGTGGTAGTAGAAAAGGAAGTAGCAGAGTGAAGAAAATTGGTAAGTCTGTCCTCCAGCAGTCTAAGCCTATAGCAGCATAACTACAGAGATAGCTCAGGATGACCTTAGCCACTCTTAACTATAGGCTTTATCAAAAAGGAAAGTTTTAAGCCTGGCCTTTATTAAAGGACTGATGTCGCAACAGCACCTCGAAAAACGCATCTTTAGTCGAGTTGATTACTGCAACAGTGTCCTCACAGGTCTGCCTAGAAAGTCAATCAGACAGCTGCAGCTGATCTAGAACGCTGTCACTAGAACCAGGAAAGTAGAGCACATCACACCAGTTCTAAAGTCCTTACACTGGCTCCCTGTAGCTCAGAGAATAGATTTCTAAATACTTTTACTAGTTTATAAATCATTGAATGGTTTAGCATCAAAGTATGTTGAAGATCTACTGTTACTATACAAACCCACCAGAACACTATGGTCCTTTAATTCCAGTCTACTTAACATTCCTAGAATTAGAACCAAACACGGAGAAGCAGCATTTAGTTTCTATGCTCCTCTAATCTGGAACAAACTTCCAGACAACTGCAAAGCTGCTGAAGCACTGAGTTCTTTTAAATTTCAACTACAAACATACCTGTTTAGAGCTGCCTTTGAGTAATGCTTTGATGTATCATATGTTTTGTGTATGAGAGATGGTATGTACAATCATCTGTCAAAATTAATGAGTTCACACTTAACCCAGAGTTCACACCTCACCACCTGTCAAAATTCATGAGCCCCCCCCTTGTGCCCATCAATGAAAACTCCCATCCCCATGATGCAGTGCACCCGATCAATGACCACTCCCACACCTGGGATGTCCAAAACTTCCTTAGTTGGCACCTCGCACCTAGCCTAACCCCCACCCCACTCAGGACCCCAAAATTCATGAGTACCAACCTACACCAACAAACCATCCTCACCCCCAGGATGTCCAAAACTTCCTTAGTTAACACCTAAACCGGAGTTCACATATCTGTGGGTCTGGGGGGGATGTCCAACAATCCTATTGGTCAGGCTATCTTAATATACATCCCTCAATTTAATCTCAGGGTGGCTTGGTATACAAGACTCAGATTCTGGAGGCAGCCTCTGCATCACATCGAAACCATTGGCGAAATCCGACATACAGCTATACATCTTCAACGGGAATCCAGCAACTGGACATTGGGTGAATTTCATTATACAGACGACGCTACCATCATACTGGGACTTCATTCGGCCTGTAGAGGGTCTCCTCAATCCTGCATCACTGGTTGGGTTAAACCACGCTGACCCGTATTAAATCACGGCGGATGACCCTCGCACGCCCTGCTCTTCGCCGCTGTCTCCTACGCTCATCTTCTCCGACAATCTGCAGTCAGACGGCTTACCTGATGGCTGGTTAGTGGGAACAAGTACTCCATATGGCGGCGAAGGATGCTACGACACGGGTCGGCCGTGCTTCAACTACTTTCACCCCTCAACTCCGAGGCCTCATCGAGTGCGCCCCCCGCAGCCTAGACCATCGCCGGTACCGATGAGCGAGCTCTAGGATGAGAGTGAGGGCCCGGCATCACAAGCAGAGAGTGGAGACCATGATGAGGCGCTCGGCGCGTCACCGCACCCCAGAAGCGGAGTCGTGATGAGGAGGGTGATTTCCAGGATGAGGTGGATGGTTGGATAACATCTAAACTCATTAGTATGCAGGCGATCCATGCTGAATTCAAGACATATATGGCGACATGGAGGGTGACAAACATCTGGATGAACTCAAGGCGGTTTCTCTTTGCTATGGTTTGCAAGAGTGATTTAGACCAGCATCATCAATAATTTTACTGTTTAAAGTTGTTTTTAATCCCTAAGATTTGATTTAATCCTGTTTTGGAGTGTTTTGAAAAATTTCTGTTTTAAGCTTTAAATAAAAGCATGAACCCAATCATCTGTCTCGTTTATCAGATTAATTTCTATAAAATTAATAAAATATATCACACACACTCAAGTATGAGGGATTGCTGAAGGATTGCTGTGGTTTGAAAGTCTGTCCAACTTCACGCCAATGACTGACGCAATCTGCTGGGATTCCTTAAATAGGAAACTTTTTAACTGATTGGAATGTTTGTATAAATGTATTGAAATGACTTCTTGTTATGTGCCTTGAGATGACATCGGTTGTGAATTGGCGCTATATAAATAAACTGAATTGAAATTGAAATTGTATTCTCATTCATAAGAGAATGGCTGCTTGGCGGGTGATGAGTGAGGTGTGTTATAACCCAGAACATCCTGGGAGTTATGGACGCCCTGAGAGACTGAGAAGAGGTTTACATGATAGAGAAGGCCTGATAATCGGTGCTGAGAAAGTAAAAGACTTTGTCAGGAGAGGATACCTATACCCTACACAAACCTGCAAGAGTAAAATTTCTGAGGAAACTGTTTTTTGTTTCCAGAGCGTTGAAGCAATTCCAAGCAGACTTATGCGACATGCTGGCATTAGCGGATCATAATGATGGCTTCAACTATTTACTAAAGCCGCGTTCACACCGGTCAGCGCGTCCAGGCAGCAGGGCAGCTAGATTACATGCAAGTCTATGGTATCTACGCATCTAGTGGGCGGCAAACTGCCAAGCAGCAAGTCGCGCGCGTCGGCGCAGCTGGCATCAGCGCGTCCACGCAGCTGATGCCCGGGGAGCGTCGGGGCGTCTGCTGCTCAAGTTGGGAAAATTGAACTTTCGGGCAGCAGACGCGCGGCGTCAACCAATCAGAGCGACTCGTTGTACTGACGTAGTAACTCCTTCCATGGGGGAATCGGCAAATTTTTTTTCAAGATGGAGGACAAACTGATCGTCGCTGTATGTAATGTCCGTGAATTGTATGACCCGTCTTCGTCTTTTTACAAAGACAGGAAGAGATCGGATCTGATTTGGAGGAAGATATCGGAGGATATTGGAGTGCCAGGTAAGCAGTTAAACATAGAAAAAAATATTTTTTCTTTTAACTTTCTTGTTATGTTAGCTAACGCTACGCTAGCCAAAAGCGGTTAGGGCAACTACGGTACTAAATACGCATTACCAGTTTCCCATTGTGTATTTAGACGAGATCTGCAAAAAACGGTGGAAGACATTGAGGGACACATATGTCAGGCAGAGCAGAAAAGAGAAAGAGAGAAGGAAGAGCGGAGCAGAAGGAGGGAAAGTGCAGAAATGGAAGTACCTCTCTGTCCTGTCCTTCCTCGAACCCTTCATCGCCCCCCGCGAAACATCGAGCAACATGGGGGTCGAGGAGGAGCAGGCGGAGGGGTATGACCACCCAGAGGAGCCAGAAAAAGAAGCAGCAGGGCGGTTAGAGGCAGAAGGTTGGTGATTTTGAGAAGAAAACCCAGACATAGAGGCACACAAACACACACAAAAACGTGCTCAGAAACATGAAAATAATTATCGTAAAGCTGAAACCTACATCATTTTGCTACTACAAAGTTTTGCTATTTATTATTAGTGCTAGCAGTAGAAGTATTGTTGATCTTGGTATAAAGCATAATAAACAGGAGGGTCAATAATATTCCTTTCTGTCTTGACAGATCCAGCTAACATGGAGGCAGGTGACATGGCTGAACCAGAGTCCCCTGGCCCTTCCTTTTCTGCTTCTGACCAGCCTGGCCCTTCCTCTGCTTCTGCTTCTTTTTCTGACCAGCCTGGCCCTTCCTCTGCTCCAGCACCTGCAGGTGTGTAGTGCTGTTTGGAAAGGTTGGGAATGTAGGTTTTATTCAAAGATGTCAATCTGTTTCTTTCGGTTCCCAGACACTTGGCGAATTACTTTTTGTACTTTCTGAAATGTCTGTGTATACCCTGGAATTCACACTCAGCCTTTCATACAGACTTAAAATGTTGCTTATAATTTTATCTAATTTGTATATTTGTTCAACATAATTGTAAGCATTTTTAACACATTTTTCTACTGTGTTTTTTCACAGGCCCTCCAAGAAAACGAAGGCGGAGGCAGCAGGACTTGTCAGTGCCAACAGAGTTCCAGCAAAAGCTGCTTGATGCGCTCAAGGCCCGGCCTGAACCAGCTCCTCCTCCTCCTGCAGATGATGACATGCACTTCCTTCTCTCTCTTCATCCTCTCCTGAAAAGGGTGTCACCTCTAAAAAGAGACATCCTAAAATTTGACATTCATAGACTGATTTTTGAAAGAATTAATGTAACACTCAATTTGACCCATTTGGACAATACTCAGTAGTTTTACTGATCGGGCTGACAGCTTTTTCAGGGGAGGAAGGAGACTCCTTTCTGTGTCCCTCCTGTCTTCCACCGCACTTCCTCCAAATAAGGTCCTTTCTCTTCCTGTTCTTTATTTTATTGTTTGTTTATTATATGTATATATGTTGTATGTATTTTTTTTATATTAAATATTTTTATATGTAACATTTTGGTCAGCTACTTTCCTTAATTTAATTCTACTGTCCTATGTAATGCCATTTGGGTGAAAATATTATTTTTAATAACAGATAATAATTACCTTAATGAAATATACCTTTTTATTGACTATATAAAATATCATAGAAGTACAAAAGCAAGAACTATTTGAGTTTATTTGATTGATTTCACCATATCCATAGACGAGTTTGTGGGAGAAAGCAGAGCAGTCTGTCAGTGATTACCTGGAAACGAGAGGTACAGGTGAACAGGTCAAAAGTATATAGGTACAGAACAAACAATAATCCATAAATGAAAGGGATTTGTGAATGTATATATGAATGTATAGAGAAAAACAAATTACTAAAATATAATATAGTAAATATAGATGTGGAAATTTTCAGAAAGTTTTGCTCTTAATTTTTTTACTGGGTGGCTCTTAAAAGAGCCGTTTTGGGTCAGTCCTGTATGGACATGACTATTCTGCCGGCTGCCATGGCACTGCCCCCTCCTCACTGAGGTGGGCCATGAAAACTTCTCTGGTCTCCACTGCCTCTCTGGTTGCGTTGTTGGCTCCGATTCGCCCCACAGCTGGAAGTGGTCTTTCTCCATGAGCAGCGGCAGCTCCCCTCACCACTTCGGGGTTGACTTCCAGTCTGCGGTGAAACATTCTCCACTGTGCAGACCAGATCCCGAATGCATCTTCACCACCAGCCGGGCCCGGGAGAGCCGGTAGTTGAAGACGCGCTGCTGATCCGACAAGATCCGCCATGTTGTAAACAACTAGCAACAGACAAATCCACGCCCGCACGCTGACGTAATGACGTGACGCGCTGATGCCCCGACGCGCCGACGCAGACCACAAGTGTGCAAGCAGCTGGGTTTTAATTTTAAAGCATCGACTTTCGTCCGTTTGAGCGATTTGACGCCTGGACGCGCTGACCGGTGTGAACGCGGCTTAAGAGTGATCAACGTGTTTTCCAAAAAGGCAATCGTGCATGCTTCAAAGAGGAAGACAGGGGGTTAGGTTGTTAAGGCGCTCGAATCAATTTTTAAAGAGAGTCAGATTCCTCAAAAACTGCAGATGGACCCAGGCAAATAATTCTTTAATAGGATGTTTAGGCTGCTGGAAAAATATGGCATTGTGCACTTTAGTACAGCCAGTGACCTAAAGGCTTCTGTTGTAGAGCAGTTTAATCGCGCTCTGAAAGCTAGAATGTGGAGATATTTCACGGCCAATAATACCCACCGATACATTGATGTCCTTCAAAAACTTGTGGAAAGTTACAACCACAGTTTCCATTCAAGTATTAAGATGACCCCAATGCAAGTGACGTCAGAGAATACTCCGTGTTACAAAACTTCTACAGGGATACCCCAGCGAAAGAACTGCTAAAATGAAGATGAGGTTTAAGAAGGGGGATTTGGTTAGAATCTTAAAGCTGTGCGGAGTGTTTGATGAGACATGTGAGAAGACTTTTACCGATGAGATGTTTACAGTAAATCGCTGCATACATCGTTACCGCCCAGGTCATGAAAGAATTTATCATATGGATAAGATTTTGAAAAGTCATTGGGGAGGAGCATGTTTTTGTGAGATGGAGAAATTGGCAGAAAAAATTCAACAGTTGGATCAGAGCCTTAGATGTTCCCAAAGTGAAATAATATTACAATATCCGGCTTCCAAGATTAATTAACACAGATGTGATGTCACGGTAGCGCTCCACTTTAATGTGCGGCTCTAATGGCTAATCACATATAGTGTGTTGGAGAGTGCCCTGACTGCTGAAGGAGGAGCAGTCTCTCTTTGTCTCTCTCCCAAGCCCTTCACTTTATTTTATTTTCTGTTTGCTTTTCTTGTGTTCTTTTCTTAACCTTTTCTTTGTTACTTTATCTACCCAGTCCCTGGAGTTACTGTATTGGACCGGATCTCTTCTTGGATTACTTTTTTATGGACTTATCAACATGGCTCTTTGCTCAGCTGAGGATTTTGAAAAACTGCTCCACAGAATTGAGGGCATTGAAACGAAGCTACATCGTCTGGAAATTAATTTTGATCTCCACGCTGATTATGGAAACAACACAACTTTACCATCGACTACACACACGGAGGAACAGCCCGCAGCCCGGTGTTACATCGGTCTAACCGTGTCACAGAGAAAACACAGGACAACGCTACTCCCTCAGCAAACAATTCAGTTTCAATTCAATTCAGTTTATTTATATAGCGCCAATTCACAACAGATGTCATCTCAAGGCACTTAACAAGAAGTTATTTCAATACATTTATACAAACATTCCAATCAGTTAAAAAGTTTCCTATTTAAGGAATCCCAGCAGATTGCGTCAGTCATTGGCGTGAGGTTGGGCAGATTTCCAACCACAGCAATCCTTCAGCAATCCCTCATACTGAGCAAGCATGTAGCGACAGTGTAGAGGAAAAACTCCCCTTTAACAGGAAGAAACCTCCAACAGAACCAGGCTCAGTAGGAGCGGCCATCTGCCACGACCGTCTGGGGGTTTGAGAAGACAGAGCAGAAACACAGAAGGAACAGAAGATCTGGTATAAGAGTAATTTCTATGTTACAGAAAGTAAAAAGTTGATAACAGGACACAGCGGATGTTCAGTTACTGAGAGGATCATCCCAGTCGATGCCCCCCGTCCAACAGGGCATTGCAGCCAAGCAGGATACCAGACCAGGTATATCTTCTATGGGGAGAAAAACACTGAGAGAAAACAAAGTTAACAGTCGAAAAAACAGACGTCTAACGGGCCGAACTCCCCACTCTGATGAACACTGGCCAGCTTTAAAATGCAGGAAATCATCAACCCCAGCCGAGGAAGAAAAAACAAAAGAAACTCCAGCACAGAGAAAGCTCTGAACCCAGACCTGCCACTTCTGCTAAAAGTAATCAAAAGAGATTTTAGCCAAAAACAAGAGATATTTCTCCACTTGGATACCCGCTGAAAAACAGATTCGCACACCTGAGTTCCCCGAAAGATGACGCAGTTCCCGGGACCAGTCAAAGCCACCAGGAGAAACCCAGCTGCATCAAATGGACACATAACAAAGTAAGAGCCCCCCCCCAGCAAAGATTGTTATCATACAATATGGATCAATTAATGGAAATGAGGCTTTTTGTAGCAGGAACACCAGAGTTTATAGGTGCTACAAAAATACAGTGAGAGAAGTATCAGAAAAAATCCAGAAAATCTTGGACCAACATCCTGCTTTGGAAAAGCTCGTCATGTTAGGATCCTTGTTCTGCTGGTGTTTCTGCTGTTTGTGTGTCCGCTCTCCTACCTTCTCTGCAGGGGCCTGGCTGATTGGTGACAGGTGCAGATCGTTTAGGCTCATCATCTCCACTATTCAAAAGAGGGACAGAGGCTGCAAGCTGATGCCAGATGGTTCTCGCTTCTAGCGTGGTAACACGGCCAACAAATATCTCCAGAAAGTTTACCCTTTGTTTTTTCGGTGCGCTTACTCTTCCTGGTTTCCTCCCAGATCCTGATCCAGACTCCTTGATCCTCCGAAGTTGATCCCCTCCTCTGATCTCCGTCCCAACGGTGAGGCCTCCTGGAAACAACTTACCGATCGCTCTGGATTCCCTCCCGGTCAGCTTCTGCTCCGTTACCTCCGCTAGTCTGCCTATTCTCCATCTGCCTGCCCGTCTGCCCGCTCCACCTGCTAACACACACAGCCTTGCACAACATCAGCCTCCACTCACCTCCGGCATTGGATTCAACTTATCTCCCTCCAGGATCGGACATCACAAACATTCCATGAGTAACCATCCACTCTCTGCCTCACAATACCGTCACACCATCTCATATCCCCTTTTCTGCTGCAGTTCCTACACCTGCCATCGTGGACCCGTTTTTCCCTGCGATCAACCAGAGACTTTCATATCTGTTATAAATAAACATTTTTTAACATATCCAAAATACAGTCTGGTTTTCTGAGTCTGTTGCTGCCTTTGAGTCATTAAAACCCAGCAAACATGACACGTCATTCATGCTGGATCAGCAGATTTTGCGATGAGACAATCAGAGATTCTGAAGAGAGACTTTTCTGATCTCCTACAGAGACTTAATGGACTTAACGTAAACATCCTCATCAGCGGACCAGTCCCTGAAGGGAATGATGAAAGAATTAGCAGACTCTGCATGCTCCATAAATGGTTGAAGAAACATTCAGCTGAGAAGTCGTTCACATTTATTAACAATTTCAAAGTATTTGGAAGTGCTAACCATCTGTTCAAAGCAGGCCAACGTTATCTTAACAAGGGCGGAGTAAGACTGTTAGCAGCAAACATTTTCTCTTATCAAACTCAGAAAGCAAAGCACTTGCTCCCAAATGCTGACCTTGAGGTGCCCATGGATATCAGAGAATAAAAACAGCAAGTCATGATGACACCACAGGACCGAACAGATAAACAACCATCAGAGAGTAAGTCTTCATCTTCCTGTGACTCAGCCACATCAAATGAGTCTCCATTTAGAAACTTTACAGACAGACTGAATCAAATTTGGGACACAATTAACACCTAAACTTAGACTACACAAAACCCCTGGGACTAGTGTCAATAAGCCTGGGAGCTTCCCCCCACTGATTATTACAGATATTTGATATTTGAGGGAACCGGGCAGTAAATCTACCCCTACTGTCTCCCAGAACTTGCCCGGCACCCCTGAGTTTAGCATACCAGTGATTATCAACAGCAGGAAACATAAACTGTTAACCACATGCTCGCATAATAAACAAAATCTCAAATTGATAACCAGAAGGTTCAGCTGCCCATCATTACAAAACTAAAGTTAGCTTTTTTAAACATTAGATCCCTATCCGGGAAGTCTTTTCTTATCAATGACTTCATCACTGAGCATAATTTACACGCCCTTTTTTTATCAGCAACTTGGCTAGATTAAAATACCGAAACAACTTCATTAATAGAATCTACTCCTTCAAATTACAATTTCTTAAGCGAGAACAGAAAACACAGACGAGGTGGAGGTGTAGCCACCATTTTTCACAACTCAATGAACTTTAAAAAGGTAACCCTGGGCACGTTTGATTTTTTTGAATACCTAGCCACCCATTTAAGTGAGCCTAACAAAGCTTTATTTCTAAGTTTATATAAACCACCAAAACTTAACTCTAACTTCTTTAATGATTTGAATGACCTTCTTTCTGTAATATGTATCGACTATGACCAACTAATCATTTTGGGGGACTTGAACATCCATACCGACAACCCCCAAGATAGACAAGCAAAAACTTTAGATGATACTGTTCCACAACAGCATGTCAAACAACCAACACACGATAAAGGACACACTCTGGACTTGATTATCAGCAAAGGTTTAAATATATCCAACATCTCGGTAATTAATATTGCATTATCTGACCATTTCTGTATTTTTTTTTGAAAGTACCATCTCTGCTAAATTATCCAACCACAGTAAGACCACTATAAAAAAACGTTTTCTAGGGGACAGTTCAGTGGAAACCTTTAAACGTATTTACCCTTCCACCACATCCCCCTCATCTCCCAACTCAAACTCAGTAAATAAGCTGGTAGATAATTTCCTTGCGAAAATCTCAGACATCATGGATTCCATTGCTCCAACTAAAGTGAAAGTAGTCTCAAGAAGTCTCCGTGGACAAGTAATTCACTGGTATGTAGTGAAAAAAGAGAGTGTCGACGAGCCGAGAGAAAATGGCGGAAAACTCGACTCCAGGTTCATTGGGAGATCTACAAAGAGAGACTGAATAGAAATCAGCTAACTATAAAAGATGCCAGGGAATCGTTCTTTTCTGAAATCATCAACAGAAACATAAATAATGCACTGACTCTATTTGCAACAGTGCAAAGACTAACTAATCCTTTAGTGACAGTAGCCCCTGAACTAAACTCTACCAGGGCCTGCAATGAATTTGCCAGCTTTTTCACTGAAAAGATTCTAACAATTAGACGGTCAATCTGTACCTCAATATCGCACCCATAACCAGTGCCATCCCCAATCAACAACAATGTAGAGAAAATGTCTGAATTCCACGAATTAAACCAGAACGGCCTTGAAAAAATCATTATCCAATTAAGCTCCTCCTCCTGCTGTCTTGATATCCTACCCACAGCTTTTCTAAAGAAAGTTCTTCCTGTTATTGGGTCTGATCTTGTTCAAATAGTGAACTCATCCCTCCTGTCAGGTGTCGTCTCCCAGGCTTTAAAAACAGCAGTTATTAAACCACTACTAAAGAAGAAAAATCTGGACAACACGTTAATGCAGAACTACAGGCCAATCTTTAATCTTCCATTAATCAGTAAGATTATTGAAAAAGCGGTGTTTCAGTAGTTAAATAGCTTCATAACAATGATAAACCGTTTTGATGTTTTTCAGTCTGGTTTCTGTTCTCACCACAGCACCGAGACTGCCCTCGTCAAAGTATTCAATGACATCCGGATAAATACAGACTGTGGTAGAACCACAGTGCTGGTTCTGTTGGACCTCAGTGCAGTATTTGACACTGTTGATCATGATATTTTATTGGAACGACTGGAGAGCTGGGTCGGACTCTCTGGTACACTACTTGGCTGGTTTGAGTCTTACCTAACGAACAGGGACTTCTATGTTTCAATAGAAAACTTTTCATCAGAACAAACAGAAATCACATGTGGGGTGCCCCAGGTCTCCATCCTGGGGCCCCTCTTATTTAATATCTACCTGCTCCCACTAGGCAAGATTATAGCAACCAATAATATTAGCTACCATAACTACGTGGATGACACTCAGCTTTACATTACAATGTCACCAGGTGACTCTGAACCCATTCAAACCCTAAATCAATGCATTGACCAAATAAATGGATGGATGTCCCATAACTTTCTCCAGCTGAATAGAAACAAATCTGAAGTAATTATTTTTGGACCCAAAGAGGATTTGATCAAGAGTCAGCACACAGCTTCAATTAATACAGCTAGAAACTACTGATCAGGCACGAAACCGAGGTGTAGTAATGGACTCAGACCTGAACCTCCTGGGTCACATAAAGGCAATAACAAGGTCAGCCTTCTATCACCTGAAGAACATTTCTAGGATTAAATGACAGATGTTGCAACAGGACCTAGAAAAACTCATCCATGCGTTTATCTTTAGTCGGATTGATTACTGCAACAGCATCTTCACAGGTCTGCCTAAAAAGTCAATCAGACAGCTGCAGCTGATCCAGAATGCTGCTGCTCGCATCCTCACTAGAACCAGGAAAGTAGAGCACATCACCCCAGTTCTAAAGTCCTTACACTGGCTCCCTGTAGCTCAGAGAATAGACTTCAAAATACTCCTACTAGTTCATAAATCATTACATGGCTTAGCTAGGGTGACCAATTGTCCTCTTTTCCGAGGACATTTCCACTTTTCACATTCTTTTTACAGATCAAGGAATACTTTTTTCTTAGCACATAAAGAAGGAACACATTGAATATGTTGAAATCAAAATTATTTTTAACAAAACAGAGTATTGAAGTGTTTCAGGAATTAGTCAAGTGTCCTCTTTTTTTGGAAGTCAAAATATGGTCACCCTAGCTTAGCACCAAAAAATTTTGAAGACCTGTTGTCACGGTACCAACCACCAAGACCACTCAAGTCCTCCAACTCCAGCCTATTAAACATCCCTTGACTCAGAACTAAACATGGAGAAGCAGCTTTCAGTTTCTATGCTCCCCTTATCTGGAACAGACTTCCTGACGAGTGTAGAGCTGCTGAAACTCTGAACTGCTTTAAATTGAGACTAAAAACCCATCTTTTTAGAATAGCCTTTGAGTAAAAGATTGATGTCAAATGTATAAAATGTGTTCATGCTCTCTTGCTTTATTAATCTTTCTCTTGCTTTATTGTGTATCATGTGTAATGTGTGATTCTTTTACTTTTAATTTCCATTATTTTTTTGTTTTTTAAATCACCAAATCATGTAAAGGACCTTGAATTACCCTGCTGTTGAAAGTGTGCTATACAAATAAAATAGCCTTGTTGATCAATTCAAAGCCACCAGGTGCATTTTATGCTCTGTCAGACTCATAATGGCTGATGAGGGCTTCTATGTAACTCTTCCATCCAATGCTAGCGGAGATGTCTTTAAACATAATACAAGCTCCAATTACACTACAGACTTGGCTAAGGCTATTGAGCTGAGTGGCGACAGGGTGGTGGGTTTATGCGAGATTGTGTACCCCCACACGTGGTATAATTTACCTGATCTGCAATATTACTTCTGTATATACAGATATCATTCAGTTTCAAACTGTTGGGGACAGTTTCTCATCTCTGCTGTGTGTTGGAAACGTGGAGGGTAAATTCAGTGATGTTATAGGAATAATAAATAACACTGTTTAGTATGTCTCAATTTGAAAAAGCTACATTAAAACAATCAGCATACAGATTAAATTGATCAGAATAGGTGCGTGGACTTTGTCTATGGAAAGACAATCGTGAAGCTCCACTTTAAACCAGCTGCGTCCTCTGCAGAGAGGGGGAGATAGCATACCTAACAAGCAGAGAAGAACCAACACGTTTTGTACAATATTATGTGAACCAGACTGGTGGGGAATTACCAGGCTTTTCCGGTCAGGCTGTTATGTATGGGCGTGGTTTTGGTTCTGTCTTTGCCCGCCTCTTCCGGTTCATATCACCCATTGCTAAGAAAGGGGTTTCGCTTGTTAAACCACACCTTAAAGCTGCAGCATCAAATATAGCTTCTGATGTATTTGGTAAGGCTGTCAGTAAAATCACCAGCGCCGGCCAGAATCCAGACGCCCAGGAAGGTTCTGGAATTATGATCCTATCAAAACGGATGAACAAGGGACCCCTGGTTGAGCGTGTATGGACGACTAGAAAACTGGCCAGAGCAAAAAAAAAGAAAACACTCGAAGTGAGCAAGCGGAGGAGACGGAAGTCTGACATTGGGTCTGACATATTTTAACTGAGCTCCAATGACTCAGCTATCGATAGAGGAGAAGGTATACACAGAAATTTCACCCCTCTCACCCATTACAGATGGGGGTCCAATAAAATTTTTTAAACCGGAGGGAGGCGAGTCCTACGTCGATTTAAACGACATGTTGATCTATCTGAGAGTAAACATTACTGATGCTGATGGCTCCCCACGTGATGCTAAGGTGGGGCTAATTAACTACCCTCTGAACACAATTTTTTCTCAATGTGATGTAATCCTGGGAGATCGATTAATCTCCCAATCCAACGCCACCCATCCGTACACGGCCATGATTGAGACCGTACTGAATTATTTAGCCCAATCTCTCCAAAGTCAATTCAGCTCAGGCTTTTTTATAAAGATATGGCCGGTGAAATGGACTCTATAAACACGGGTGAAGGTCCAAATGAAGGATTAAACCAACGAGCCCTGTTTACAGCGCAATCTGGAGAGGTGCATCTGCTAGGACCGCTTTATGCTGATATATTATTCTGTGAGAGACTACTTCTGAATTCTGTTGATATACGAATTAAGCCAAACTGTGGATTTTAGGAGCTCGTCTCTTTGTCAAGAAGGTGACTGTATCTCCAGCTGTACGTCATGAGACGGCATTATTGAAGGGGAATGCCCTGTATCCGGTGTCACGTGTGAATGTGAAAACATACTCTATCCCTGAAAATTCCAGGATATGTAGCCAGGAAAATCTCTTCCTCTGTGTGGCAGGCATTTAAAGGATCTCCTTCTGAGCATAACTAGGGAGGATTTCAATGATGGCTATGCATTATTTGCTTTTAATCTGGACCCTTGTGGAATATCTGAAGCATTATCACCTGTCCGGACAGGCAACATTAGGCTTGAAATGAACGTTAGAACTCCCCTACCTCACACTGCAACGTTAATTGTATACGTGTGTTGCGATTCTATTTTGGAGATAGACTCGAAAAGGCACGTTTTGGTTGATTATTATTAACCGACTCTAAAATATGAATAATAATGAAATTGATACATTACTCAAGCACCTGCTTGGGGAGCTATTCTGCGGGGTTTGGGCCTGCGATCAGCTGGAGCTGCTGACACATGCATTTCCACGACCAGCTTATTTACCCCGTCGCACAAGCCTGGGGAGCATTGGCTAGCTCTTACTCTGGAGGAGGGTAGAAAAGCAAAGTTTTTCGACTCCTATAGCTACTCTCCCGAATTTGTTTATTACCCCTCATCTATTTCCGATTTTTTGAAAGACTGTTCCAGTACAATAATGCATCATAACTAACAATTTCAGAGTTTCCAATCATCTGTCTGTGGGCATCATTGTATTTATTATTTATGTCATAGGGCTTGTGGTTTTTCACTGCAGCAAGTTTTGTCAAAATATAGTGAAAATGTTGAACTGAATGATATGATGGTTAGGGTTGTCAAATTATCGCGTTAATTGCGATCAATTAATTACAGCCATATTTAGCGCGCTATGTTTTTAAATCGCCTTACTCTCATTTTTAATCTTTAATTTTACCATTTCTGCATGCAAGTTCTGTGAGGATTGTGTGTGTGTGGGTGGGTGTGTGTGCTTGCCTCACCTGTTTTCCATCCAAGGGTGCAGATTGGTGATCGTGCTCCTGCAGCTGGTGCCACTCAGCCTGATTGAGGAGGAGCACTCAAAAGGAGAGTGCCAACCTGGAGCAGACGCCAGATGGTTAAACCGCGTCGTGTGGTAACAAGCCACTTCCTCTGCCTTTCTGCCGTCCGCAACTTACTCCACGTAAGATCCTTACCTCCTTGCCTTTTTCCCTCCAGTCACTCTGCGGTCCCGGACCTGCTGGTCGGCCTGCAGCCTTGGCGTCTGCTCCTTCCCAGCATACTGGGCTTCCTCCTCAAGGTATCTGGCTGAGCTCAGGGTCCCCACTGCCTGTCCACCCTCGCTCTGCTTCCTGGAGACAAACACCCCAAGGTCGGTCCCTCTTCCATGCACCAAGGACCACATCCTCCCCAATTCCTCCTCAGTGGAATCTGCACCAACGGCAAAGTAAGAATCCACAAACTTCTGTTTTTCCTCCTGCCAAGCAACATTGAAAGATCACTCACCTCCATCTCTTGTCTCCAGTGGTT
Organism: Valencia hispanica; assembly: GCA_963556495.2. Taxonomy (NCBI): domain Eukaryota; kingdom Metazoa; phylum Chordata; class Actinopteri; order Cyprinodontiformes; family Valenciidae; genus Valencia; species Valencia hispanica. The sequence goes on along the minus strand of OY747712.1, from coordinate 53,906,895 downwards.
GTCCTCCAAGTTCCCCGTGGTTCAGAGTTTTCTGAGTTCCTGTGTTCCTGGACCCTTCGAGCAAAGAGGGGGAAAATAAATTACTTTTGCAAACTTTACCTCCAGTCTCACTGAGTCGTTTGTGTGTCTGCACTAGAGTCCGAAAGCTAAAATCATGACAAGTTCCCTTTAAATAAAACCCGTTTTATGCACTGGGCTTCTTGTGCTTGAGTTGTTCGGGGTTAACCACACCCTAAAGTGGACATCGGTTGGCTGTAAACTCATCAGAAGATGGCTGGCTTCCATCGTAGTGGGGAGGGCGAGGTGAGGAGGAACGGTGAGTTGCCAACTTTGCTATATTTGGCGAGTTTTTATACCCCTCTAGCGATTCTTAAAAAAAAAAAACTAACTGCAAATCTAGTAACTTTTTATGGGGTTATTGGAAACTTTTGAGTAAACGATGTAACTTTGTTACTCTTTCCACCGAGCAGCGGGGCGCTCTCCTGTCTCAGAGCTTACAGCTGGCAACTATGAAGCACCGCACACTGCAGCTCGCCTCCACCCAGCCGCCCAGCTCCACCGGTATGGCAAGCCATCGGTATCAAAAATAATGTGCATATTAGGTGTTGTTTTAACCTGTAACACAGCTGGACTCAGAGAAGATATTTACCCCACTGCATCCAGAACGCTAATGAATCACGCATGCTCGAAGGAAAAGGTTGCAGGCTCCACTTGGGACTAGTCACAAAAACAGCAGAATGTAAATGGCTGGGACTGGATCTATTTGAGTCTGTTAAATACAATATATGACTTCATAAAGCCAGTTTTTTTTTATTACATGTATCAAACTTTTGTTCTACATCTTCATCACTAATATTCTCAGCATCAGATTTAGAAAAGGTGTCTGTGACAAACAGACTACTGGACCTCGATACACCGCTGTCAAATCGCTGATGATCTGGCTGTCCTTTGCTGGGTCCTGACTCGCTCGGTCTCTCTGGAGAGTTGGAGTAACCCGGGGCTCTTCATTCTGACCCTGTTTAGGCAACAAAAGGCAAGGCAATTTTATTTGTATAGCACACTTTTAACAACAAGGTAATTCAAGGTGCTTTAGATGATTAAGAGGTAAAATAAAAACAGCAGTAAATCACAGACAAAGCTTATAAAATAAAAAGAGCAATAAAGCAAGAAGCTAACACAGATACATCAAGGCATTACGAAGCATTTAATGTAAAAAAAGCAAGAAGCATAAACAAAACATGATACATGAAAACATTGCTCAAAGGGAGCTCTAAACAGATAAGTTTTTAGTTGTGATTTAAAAGAACTCAGTGTTTCAGCAGCTTTGAGTTTTCTGGAAGTTTGTTACAGATTAGAGAGCATCTAAACTAAATGCTGCTTCTCTGTGTTTGGTTCTAACTCTAAACAGCAAATTTCTGGAGTGAAATAATCTGGAGTTAAGCAAAAAAGTGTTAAAGTGTTTATTTTTCAACTTTGACTCTTGTTTTAGTAAAATAATGCTCTGCGGAAGGCTGTTGTAATTTAGAAACCATTCCACGGGTGTTCACGGGCCTATTTTAACTCTAACTAGAGTTAGACTCATTGTGGCATGGTGCGAGCACCACAAAAGACTTCGTTGTGAGGTAAGTAGATATAAGTATGATTCTGTCCATTTTAAAAAATATATATTTGGTGTTTTCAGTCAGTATAACATATTTTTGTTCATGGCCTTAGGATATCTATTAGTTATATTAGCGTTGTTGCAAACTTGAACTAACCTAGTGTTTTTCAAAAAAACAAAAGAAAAACGTAGTCAAGTGTGCTATATCCTCCATTATGCTGAGCATGTGTTTAATGGTAGTCCATACAACTATTTTTTTTGTCCGCGTTTTCTTCTTTATATTGGGTCCTTGAAATAAAAGCGTGTGGTGTAGGGTAGGCTATCTGTGAAGACGGAAAGCTGATTTGCTTTGCTAATGTGAATGCTAACGTTAATGGCGACGCGGTAACATAGGGCACTGATGTTTTGGTTTGGGTGTCATATAATCTATTAGGGCAACGATGTGCCAGTCATTTAAGATTTAAGTAAAACATTGAAGCCTGAAATGACAGTCAGTCCTGACCAACAAGCTAACAGCAAAACCAGTAAGTTTATGGAGGATGTTTTTCCAGATCTCGCTACAGCCACAACACATAGACATATATTTTCAGGCCAACATGTTAATAAAAGTGCAGCTTGGAGGGAAGAAGAAATATCTGAAACTTGAAGAAGTTTGCTTTGCAGAGTTTCTCACTGCAGGTGAGTTATGTGTTTATTATTAAACTATTAATATTGAAGGTGCAATAACGTTGTGATGTGTTTTTGAAATGATGTAGTCCAGCAGAAGTTTCTGATACCAGAGACTGCACAACTGAGAGTCACAGATGACCAGGGAGTTGAAGTTGATGAGGATGTTTTTCCAGAGCTTGCAACAGCCAAAGAAATTTGCTTTTTCATCTACACTGATCATGGTATGGCATTAAAATAAGTTCTGTTGCATAAACATTTTCAGGGATTTAGGCGTTGATTCATAATGAAACAAAATGTTCTAGTGAATAATAACAGCATCAAAATATGATATTTCATCTGTCTATATTAAGTTACAGTGGCTTGCAAAAGTATTCGGCCCCCTCGAACTTTTCCACATTTTGTCACATTACAGCCACAAACATGAATCAATTTTATTGGAATTCCAGGTGAAAGACCAAAACAAAGTGGTGTACACGTGAGAAGTGGAACGAAAATCATACATGATTCCAAACATTTTTTACAAATAAATAACTGAAAAGTGGGGTGTGTGTAATTATTCAACCCCCTTTGGTCTGAGTGCAGTCAGTTGCCCATAGACATTGCCTGATGAGTGCTAATGACTAAATAGAGGCACCTGTGTGTAATCTAATGTCAGTACAAATACAGCTGCCCTGTGACGGCCTCAGAGGTTGTCTAAGAGAATGTTGGGAGCAACAACACCATGAAGTCCAAAGAACACACCAGACAGGTCAGGGATAAAGTTATTGAGAAATTTAAAGCAGGCTTAGGCAACAAAAAGATTTCCCAAGCCTTGAACATCCCACGGAGCAATGTTCAAGTGATCATTCAGAAATGGAAGGAGTATGACACAACTGTAAACCTACCAAGACAAGGCCGTCCACCTAAACTCACAGGCCGAACAAGGAGAGCGCTGATCAGAAATGCAGCCAAGAGGCCCATGGTGACTCTGGATGAGCTGCAGAGATCTACAGCTCAGGTGGGGGAATCTGTCCATAGGACAACTATTAGTGGTGCACTGCACAAAGTTGGCCTTTATGGAAGAGTGGCAAGAAGAAAGCCATTGTTAAAGGAAAACCATAAGAAGTTTGCCTCAAGCCATGTGGGGGACACAGCAAACATGTGGAAGAAGGTGCTCTGGTCAGATGAGACCAAAATGGAACTTTTTGGCCAAAATGCAAAACGCTATGTGTGGCGGAAAACTAACACTGCACATCACTCTGAACACACCATCCCCACTGTCAAATATGGTGGTGGCAGCATCATCCTCTGGGGGTGCTTCTCTTCAGCAGGGACAGGGAAGCTGGTCAGAGTTGATGGGAAGATGGATGGAGCCAAATACAGGGCAATCTTGGAAGAAAACCTCTTGGAGTCTGCAAAAGACTTGAGACTGGGGCGGAGGTTCACCTTCCAGCAGGACAACGACCCTAAACATAAAGCCAGGGCAACAATGGAATGTTTTAAAACAAAACATATCCATGTGTTAGAATGGCCCAGTCAAAGTCCAGATCTAAATCCAATCCAGAATCTGTGGCAAGATCTGAAAGCTGCTGTTCACAAACGCTGTCCATCTAATCTGACTGAGCTGGAGCTGTTTTGCAAAGAAGAATGGGCAAGAATTTCAGTCTGTAGATGTGCAAAGCTGGTAGAGACAGACCCTAAAAGACTGGCAGCTGGAAGTGCAGCAAAAGGTGGTTCTGCAAAGTATTGACTCAGGGGGCTGAATAATTACACACACCCCACTTTTCACTTATTTATTTGTAAAAAACATTTTTGGAATCATGTATGATTTTCGTTCCACTTCTCACATGTACACCACTTTGTATTGGTCTTTCACGTGGAATTCCAATAAAACTGATTCATGTTTGTGGCTGTAATGTGACAAAATGTGGCAAAGTTCAAGGGGGCCGAATACTTTTGCAAGCCACTGTATATGTGTATTTCAGACCTTCCATCTGCTGAAGCATCAGTGAACCTAACTCAGTGTTTGGACATGACTGAGTATGTGACCCTCACTACTTGTGGTAAGTATAGCTTAAGGTGAATGTCAGCTTTTGACTTGAGATAGTAAAAATCCATCTAGGAATGTGATACACTTTTGTTTTAGTTGATTTAAGTTTTTATATCTTTCATACTCTGGTGTTTTTGTAATCATCAGATTTGACAGTCCTGCAGGAAGAGGGAGAAAGGACATGTTCACCAACCCTGACAGATACAGTTTCTATCTCAAGCAGTTTAAACAGTTTAAGCAGTCAGACAAGTGATCTGGAATGTCAGATTGTTCCCCCTTTGAACAGGATCCTCGCAAAAATTGTAATGTTTTTAAAAAACGTTTTAAGTAATTAGTAATGCCATATTCTACTCTGAATATTTGATAGATATTGATTTGGTTATAGGTTGTAATCATCTTTCTTTTTCTTTTTTACAATACTTTCTTTTTTAGAATATGGAGCCAATTCTTTCCTCAAAACCAGCTGGTATGTCTGTGATTAAAGAGTATGAGGAGACAGGGAGTTTGAAAGATTCCACCCGGCGGTTAATATTCAACATTATTGTGGCTCACATGCATGAAAAAGAAGGGTAAGATGCTATAAAATATTACTATGTTTTCCTTTTTAAATTAGCTAAAATTATAAGATGAACAACACTGTCACTCTTGCAGGAGAGCTGTTAGTAAAGCAACAAAGGAATTCCATGCCCTTGGAATTGTGTCACTGTTCCCGTCTCTGAAGGGCCAATACTCTAAAAAGGGATATGTAAGTTCTCCTGCCTCTTTGTTATAGGTGCCTGAACAACAATTAATACTCTCTTGGTACTGTTGCAAGATTACTCTTTATTTCCAACATGACATACTGCTCTCCTCTCAGGAACACTTTTATGACATTCAGAGCAACACAGGCTTTCTACAGTGGCGTGTGAAAACTGTGCAGCGTATATCGAGAACCATGTCAACAACCCAGCGTAACGTGGAGCTCACAGGAGGTCCTACATCATCAAGAACATTTGGTACCATGGATGATCAGCGAAAGGGGGATGAATGCATGGAAGCCATGTCTCTCCTTCACTACACAACTGACCGTGACTTGGTGTTCCAGAAGATGAGAGAAACTTTCTGCTACCATCAGCAGATCCTTCATGATCCACAGCACTCAGCTAATGTACTACAAATGTTTCCTCGTTTCTTGGATGTCAAAGGACTGGTAAGTATCAAATACAGATTTCTTTTTTTATTATTATAATAATTAATTATTATTATTACTATTGTTAAAGAAACTGTGTTTGATGTGGTTGTACTTTTCTTTTTGATTAGATTTTTCAAGACTTCTCACTGATGTTTGGTGCTGATGTCGCTTCGAGATTCCTTGAAAAGTGGAACATCAGTTTCAAAGACAAAGTCATCCAGGAGGCCAGGACCCTTCTAGAGACTGTTCTCCTAAAACAGCAATTAAAAGCTGCCCTGAATGAGAGGTCTGACTCTGTTGATGAGCCAGGTACAGTCATCATCAAAAAACTAATGTAGTTATTCTTTTAGTCAAATAACTTTTACAGATTTTTTTTATATTAATTCCATAGAGCAATTTTTCTTTTCAAATCCTTACAGCTGACTGTGTCTTTCTGCACTTCCAAAGAAAAAACAAGAGAAGATAAAAATAATACACACTGTAGCTTTAATCCAATATATTACAAGAGGTCTTCAATTTATTTATCCACCATGAATCTTTACTTATTCATGTGCATAAAATAATCTTACTCATATGTTGTAGACAAAAAGGGGTAGGAGTTAGTTTTGTACTTCTTCCTTCTCCTTTTTTTCAAAACAGGTAGATTGCTTTAAATGGTCTTTTTTTTCTTTTCTTCTTTCTCCTTTTATTTGATGCTTTTGATCTTTTTTGTTGTTTTGCCATGGTGTTTGCTTACAATTTGAGTTAGTTGTTCGAAAGAAAGAAATCAAAAAGACATCTTGCTTTGAAATGATTGGTTTTGTTCATTGTTGTTTACAGAGTGGGACAGCGACATGGCTTCCATTCTTGTCTCGCTGCATCTTCTCACTCCCCAACCTGCTGGTAGGAAGCGGCCCAAGAAGATCAGTGTTGGAGAGGCAACAGATCATCTGGTGAAATTTCACAAGGTTTGCCAGAACAATACAATCCTGTTCCAAAAGATTCTTTGTAGTTGTGTTGTGTTCTGTTACATGGATGCGCACCAATAGAGGGCGCGGCAGAGCTGTCTACTGCAATGACAAGTTGGTTGTTGAGTAGAAAGAGAAATAAAAAAAACGTGGCTGGAAGTAAAGCAGAGAAGTCGTCTTTTTCATTATTTTACAACTCTGTCTAAATACCACAGCTGGTCACCCATATTGTTCACAATATAGAGATGCAGTTTTTTTCCTTTTTATCAGCTTGCAATCCAAAGTCTTTTCAGCTTTCCCTTTTTTCACCCCCGCATGGATCTTGAACTGTCTGAACAACAAATTTTAAATGCTCTGCTGCAGAAATCTTCGCATTGGACTGTACCAGGTTATCCAAAAATGTCTCAAATTCATTCATAATATTTCCCCCTCCCTCAGCAACACTGAATGTCACATGGTGAGCTGTGTTTGGACCGGTCACCTCTATTTGGACAACATCATTTTGGCTTACCATGGCTGACATTCTGTCTGATAAACCCGTGAGAGTGGTCATTACATCTGTATGTAAATCTGCTAAGCTGGGTCGACAATCCTGGGATGGAACCAGCGTTTGCCTTATATCATGATTGTTAAAAGTCTCCCGTGCGGTGTTGCGAGACCGGCTGTCTTGACGGACATCAGGATGTTCTGATGGTACATTATGCCCAACGCTCTGGAGGGAGTCAGGATCTTCCACATTTTGCTGCAAGGCTATAGTATCTGGATGTGGAGCAGTTACATCTACAAGCTGATATAGCATATCATTACCTATTTCTGTTTCAATAACCGGTTGCTGTAGGGGCTAATTGCGTAGCTGACACGCATCATTTCCAGGGTCCGCTATAGCGTCCACTGAGGGTGGTGTACTGTTGTGACATCACCTGCTCCGATGACGGATTTATCCGGGCAAGAGCGTCATCTATACGCTGGAGAAATATGCTGTCCTGAGCACCGGTCGCGGATGTCCAACTCTGCTGGATATGGCCGCTAAATTCTATCTCATCAGATTGCTGAACCAATGTCCGTGGGACGGGTAATTCTGTTAGCTCATTTATAGCGTCTAGTAATACACTGAGGGTGGTGTGCTGTTGCGACATCATTTAAACACCCGGCCAACTCACTAAACAACCACCAGGTCTAGACAGAGTCCAAAACAGAATAACAAAAGGCTAAAGTCCTGAGGTCTGCGACAAAGGGGCAGGAACCTGGGAGGCCGGCGACGAGGAACCAGGAGACGAGGAGGCGTGGTGGCCTCCTCGTCTCCTGGGAACCTTGGGAGCCTTGTGACTTGGGAACCGGCTGCTGAGAACCTTGTGGCTTGGGAACCGGCTGCTGAGAACCTTGTGGCTTGGGAACCGGCTGCTGAGAACCTTGTGGCTTGGGAACCAGCGTCCACTCAGGGGACCTTGGTAGGAACTCCCGGAGCGGAGTAGAAGACACACGACGTAGCATAGAGGACCCACGGCGACGGCGTGGCGTTGAAGACCCACGACGTGGCGTAGACTCCGAGGTTATGTCCCTCTGGAGACCCTTGGTAGAGTCAGGAGCTAGAGGCGTGTCCTCCGGAACACTCCCTTCGGAGTCGAAAGCCAGAGGCGTGTTCCCCAGATCACCCTCTGCGGGGTCAGGAACCAGAGGCGTGTCTTCTGGAACACCCCCTGCGGAATCAGAAGCCAGAGACATGTTCTCCGGAACACCCTCTGCAGAGTCAAGAGCCAGAGGCGTGCCTTCCGGCACACTCCCTGCAAAATCATAAACCAGAGGCGTGTCTTCCGGCACACTCCCTGCAAAATCATAAACCAGAGGCGTGTTCCCCAGATCACCCCCTGTGGAGTCAGGAACCAGAGGCGTGTTTTCTGGAACACCCACTGTGGAGTCAGGAACCAGAGGCGTGTTCTCTGGAACACCCCCTGTGGAGTCAGGAACCGGAGGCGTGTTTTCTGGAACACCCCCTACAGTCTCAGAAGCCAGAGGCGTGCCCTCCGGAACACCCTCTGCAGAGTCATGAGACAGAGGCGTGTCTTCCGGAACATCCCCTGTGGGAACAGGAGTAGGAACCAGGGGCGTGTGGCGTTTCCTCCAAATGGAAGCGCCATTTGCCTCAAACAAAGTTTCCAACATTCCCGAGTCATTTTTGTATTCTTCAAATAATATAGCAAACTCCTCCTCAGTGATGGTGTATAATAAAGGTGGTAAATCTGGAGGAGAAGCGGAAGGCGGGGCTTGAGGCTGGCTGGGAGCCGGGACCGGAGACTGGTCGAGCCGGCTTTGTGCAGGGAGCGGATCCCGGAAGGGCGAGTGCAGGCGAGTAGCGTCTGCAACCGGCAGCCCGCAGCTACGGAGAACCGAGACTGGAGCTTGGGCGGTCTGGAGGTCGTGGTGCAGGGTAGGCTTCTGGGAAGCCAGGATGTCGCCCCTCGAGTCCTCCTGGAGAGTAATAGGAGCGACTCCAGGGCGGGAGACATCCTGGCGTTTGGAGGCTTTAGGACGCCGACGACGGCGGCGGCTCGAGGAATGGGGAGCGGAGGTGCAGACCGTCCCAATCCCGAGAGGACCAGCACCGGGAGGACAACAGACTAACCGGGATTCGACATTGGGTGAGTCGGAATAAAGTCCTTGGCTAATACACCAGTCTAATAGCTCCTGCAAATTCTCCTCTGAATGTGTGTGTTCTGCTGGGTCCTTAGTGGCTTGTTCGTTCTGTCAGGTTTGTGTGTTTGAAATAGGACCCAAAATGCAGAACTTTTATGTTTTAAATTGAATTAAATAATAAATAACAAAACGTACAAAATAATGACGAGAAAGCCAGGGAACATGGAGACCAGGGAACGCGGGAAGACAGACCAGGGACCGCAGGAACCAGGAAGGGAGGAAAGACAACGAACCAGCGAGTTGTGACTGAGTGTGGACTGTATCTATACTGAGGGGGAGTGTGAGGATGGAAGCAGAAGGAGCTGAAGACTAATTAAGGGAAGCGGTTGCAGCTGAGAGGGAGTGAGCAGGTGAAACTAATTAACAGCTGGGATGGAAGGCAGAATGCCTAGGGAAACTGGGAAGAAGACCAGGAGCAAAACATAAGGACTAGACAGAGGATAATACTAAAGAGGAATACAAAATAGAAAGGAGCAAAGGGTGAAAAACATCTAAGAACAAGGAGAAATATGGAAACAAGAAAGTGCAGTAATAACTAGTAGAAACAAAGAATAACTAAACACCATAATAGAACTAAATAAGGAAAATAACTAACAAAAACACAAACACCTAGGAACCATGACAGATGCATCATATGTATGTGTGTGTGCTTCTTGATTTATTGCTGTTTTTACTTTACATGAGTTGTCAGTGTTTTGATGCTATTTTTACTTTACCCCTTAATAATGTAAAGCACCTTGAATTACCTTGTTGTTGAAAGTGTGCTATACAAATAAAATTGCCTTGCCTTGCCTAGCCTTGCATTCTACACAATATTTATATTTAAACAAGATCTGTTGGTTATTGAATGCTGAAAACTGCAGCCAGGTAAGAATTTTCAACTGGAATTCAAGCAACTTTCGGTCTCTGGCAGATTGTTTTACCACATAAAGAGATGGAGGCCTACACTGCTGAGGTGATTCAGCAGCTCAACATAAATTAAAAAAGAAGACAATTTTTAGTAGTATTAGTAGTTTAATATATTAGATAATCGTAGAGAATTTTCAATTTAGACCAACCAAAAGAGCCTTGAGATGACATGTGCCGTAAACTGGCGCTACATAAATAAATTAATTGAATTCCAATTTTTATTACTTGTGACACAAAGAGGTTATGTTTTACCAAATGTTTTAATTTGCTCCTTGAGTTAAAAAGACATGAAATAGTAAGAAAGATGGAAGTCCGATACTCCAGCTTTATTAATGTGGTGCTGGTAAGGCCCGAAACATCACCCTGTCTCATGTTGAAGGAGAAATACAGCGGCTGACAGAGCCTTTGCATTGCTTATTGATGAGTGTGAGTGGATAGGATGACAGGACAATGTGAAACAAGAAACTGTTCATAGGATGGGGGGGGGGGGCGGAGTGACAGTGGTGGCTGCAGTGTGATTTAACATTTCAACATTATCACAAGCCTTCCCCCGTGTGGGCCCAAACAGAGCAGCTGGTAAGGTAAGGAAGGAGGTAGAAAGAAAGGAAAAAACGAAGCTAAGAGATCACATTCCACATAGAAGTAGAGTAGAAGAAAACAGAAAAAAGGAAGTAGCGGTTGTATTTCCACTCATAACTTAATTATGTATGGAGGGACAGCTGGAGAGAAAGAGGTGAAGAGCAGCAGATGAAGAATAGAAGAAGGCAAGGCAATGTTGTTTGTATAGCACACTTTCAACAACAAGGTATTTCAAGGCACTTTACATGATAGGGGGTAAAATAAAAATAGCAGTAAAACACAGACAAAGCATATAAAGTAAAACCAGCAATAAAGCTAGAAGCATACACAGATGCATCAAGGCATTACAAAGCATATAATGTAAAAACAGCAAGAAGCATAAACAAAACATGATACATGAAAACAAAGGCAGCTCTAAACAGATATGTTTTTAGTTGTGATTTAAAAGAACTCAGTGTTTCAGCAGCTTTGAGTTTTCTGGAAATTTGTTCCCGATTAGAGGAGCATGGAAACTAAATGCTGCTTCTCCATGTTTGGTTCTAACTCTAGGGATGTTGAGTAGACTGGAATTAGAGGACCTGAGTGGTCTAGTGGGTTGGTATAGTAGCAGCAGATCTTCAATATACTTTGGTGCTAAGCTATTCAATGATTTAAAAACTAGTAAAAGTATTTTGAAGTCTATTCTCTGAGCTACAGGGAGCCAGTGTAAGAACTTTAGAACTGGGGTGATGTGCTCTACTTTCCTGGTTCTAGTGAGGAACACGAGCAGCAGCGTTCCAGATCAGCTGCAGCTGTCTGATTGACTTTTTAGGCAGACCTGTGAAGACGCTGTTGCAGTAATCAATCCGACTAAAGATAAACGCATGGATGAGTTTTTCCAGGTCCTGTTGCGACATAAGTCCTTTAATCCTAGAAATGTTCTTCAGGTGGTAGAAGGCTGACCTTGTTATTGCCTTTATGTGACCCTGGAGGTTCAGGTCTGAGTCCATTACTACACCTAAATTCCGGGCCTGATCAGTAGTTTCTAGCTGGATTAACTGAAGCTGTGATGCTTGATCGTTCCTCTTTAGGTCCAAAATTACTTAATTAATTAATTAATTACTTCTGTTTTGTTTCTATTCAGCTGGAGAAAGTTATGGCAAATTCAATTCAATTCAGTTTATTTATATAGCGCCAATTCACAACAGATGTCATCTCAAGGCACTTAACAAGAAGTAATTTCAATACATTTATCCAAACATTCCAATCAGTTAAAAAGTTTCCTATTTAAGGAATCCCAGCAGATTGCGTCAGTCATTGGCGTGAGGTTGGGCCCCGTTGATGCAGACTTTCCAACCACAGCAATCCTTCAGCAATCCCTCATACTGAGCAAGCATGTAGCGACGGTGGAGAGGAAAAACTCCCCTTTAACAGGAAGAAACCTCCAACAGAACCAGGCTCAGTAGGAGCGGCCATCTGCCACGACCGTCTGGGGGTTTGAGAAGACAGAGCAGAAACACAGAAGGAACAGAAGATCTGATATAAGAGTACTTTCTATGTTACAGAAAGTAAAAAGTTAATTACAGAAAATTGAGGATGTTCAGTTAATGGGAGCATCATCCCAGTCGATCCCCCCCGTCCAACAGGGCATTGTAGCTAAGCCGGAAAGTCAGGTCAGGAGCATTCATGCTTCAGTTATGTTCCAAAGTTTTCTGTTTATTTTTTACTTGTTTCATTTGTTATTTTTTTAAGGGGGGGTTGCCTGCTGCTACTGAGTATGCTGTGTGGTCAGTTAATACATTTTCATGGAAAATGAGTCAGTGAAAATTATTTCTTTTAATGTAAAAAGGGTTTTGAATGTGATTAAGATCAGTAAGATACTGTCTAAACTAAAGAAAGAACAAGCCCAGATTGCACTACTTCAGGAGACACACATGAACCAAGCAGACCACCTGAGATTGAAAAGAAAGGGTTTTAAATATGTATTTTCCTCCTCCGTCAAATCTAAACATAAGAGGGGTGTGGCTACTCTTATCTCTGGTACAGTTACCTATTAACATATCTCCAAAGGTGTCAAGTAACGAAGTACAAATACTTCGTTACCTTACTTAAGTAGAAATTTGTATACTTTACTGAAGTAATTATCTATGGGCCTACTTTTTACTTCTACTCCTTACATTTTTACGCAATTATCTGTACTTTCTACTTCTTACATTTTAAAAATAGCCTCGTTACTCCTGCTTCATTAAGTCTTATATTAAGAAGACACACAAAAATCGATCTAAAAATGCGCCACCTGGATAGAATTTCACAGCGGTTTGATCATAATTTTAAACTTCTACCATTCTTACACCCCGCTTGTATGTGATCCATTGCGTACTGTGCACACGGGGTCCCGTTAACCAAATATTTTCCATATTAGTCAGTTTTTTGTTTTTTTTTACAACGGTGACGGAAAATCCGAAGGCCACTTGTGATTTTGAAAGATCAATATTCACACCCCAACCATTTGGTGCGGACGCGCTGACATTTTTAGGTTTGAGTTGAAGCGCGGAGTACAAGTAACTGAATCAATAAATTTATAACAAGAAGATTTCCATGAAGTCATCTGAGCATCATCTCAGACCGGGAAGCTTTGGAATGTGACTGTTACCTGTGCAGCTGGTTAAAGACGCGCTTCAAAGAGCCCGGTGTTGTGCCAAACAGCCGTGCGAAGAGCGCATGCTCCGACATTTTCTGCTGCTGAAGAGATATGAAGCTGGGTTCAGAGAGTCTTTCCGACTTCTGATCACTTGAATCAGAGAATTGTTCCCCGATTTCAAAACTTTGGCTGAAGTGCTTTTAGTTCCAGTCTCCAGTGCGTCAGCGCGGATTCAGCCTCTAGAAGGTTCCCAACATGAACGTGAGCCACAAGGGGGTCATTAGAGATTGCAGGGGTCTGCACAATCTTGTCTGTGCTGAGGTTGTAAGACTTTTGGTGATACTATTCTTAATTTATATATATATAAATAAGCTTTTTTCTTATATATGATAAATAAGCTTTTTTCTTGAATGACATTTTAAAAAAATATATTACTTTTACTTTTATACTTTAAGTAGTTTTGAATCAAGTACTTTTTTACTTTTACTTGAGTAAAAAACTTGACCTGATACTTCAACTTCTACAGAAGTCTTTTTAAACCCTAGTATCTATACTTCTACTTGAGTATTACATGTGAATACTTTTGACACCTCTGCATATCTTAAATATCTGTGACAATGAAGGCAGATTTGTTAGAATAACAGGAAGGATAGAGGGGTCTGAAATCCCAATATTAAGTGTTTATTCTCCACCTGGGAGCGATTGGCTCTTTTATAGAAATACTTTTGATCTAATGGCGGACTCTCAGGGGACAATCATCTGTGGGGGGGACTTTAACTTGAGACTCAATCCCAAAAGAGACTCCTCCAACCCGACAAATCAGATTACTCCACTTATCAGAAAAGTTAACTCTTTTATTATTATTATTATTATTATTATTATTATTATTATTATTATTATTATTATTATTTTGTATATCTCCATAAACAAACTGGACGAGGAAACCTTGCACAGCCTGGAAAGCTACTTGGACGAGTGCTTTGACAACATTGTTATGGGCAAGCCACAGAAATCCACCTCTGCTATGCCGACAAGCACAGCATCACAAAAACGTACTCGTTCTGAGGCCAGCACCTCCACCATCTCTCCAGAGAAAAGCTACAGCGATATCCTGGACTCAATAGATAAGAAGCTAACCAGCCTAGACACCCGTCTGGGCCTGGTTGAGGTTCTCCATAAAGAATTTCAAGCTCTAAGGGAATCCCTGGAGTTCAGCCAACAACAGGTAGCATCGCTCGCTGCAGAAAACCAAACGCTTAGGGAGAGTGTAAAGAAACTCACCGAGGGGATGACGCAGCTGTCCGGAGAAAGAAAGAGGATGAAAGAAACTATCTTGGATATACAGGCCAGGGGAATGCGGGACAATCTTGTTTTTTCCGGGATCCCAGAACAAGCTGAGGACGACGCTGAATCCACCGTCCGAGATTTTCTCCAACATCAGTTAAAGCTCCCAAGCGACACGGTAAAAAACATCATTTTCACCGCGTTCACCGCCTAGGAGGTAAGAAGCCCAACAACAGCCGGCCGCGACCAATTGTTGCTAAATTGGAGCATTACAAGTAAAAAGAGCAAGTCAGAGGCCAGGGCAGAGAACTGCGGGGAACGAATTACAGCGTTAATGATCAATATCCGAAGGAAATTCTGGATAGAAGGCGCGTTTTGTTCCCAATCAGGAAGAAAAATATCAGTGAAGGCACCAGAGCTACAGTAGCGGTAGATAAACTGTATGTTAATGGGCATCTGTTCAGGGACCCCCAGCTTACTCCTTGGCTTTATTAGTCATGTAACACTGATCTGATAAGAGTTGTTTTATCAGTCAACTATAATGTAATGTTAGCACAGCTCTGTAAAGTTGTTTACATTACTCAATGTGGGCGGGGCCAGGGCTAAGCACTGGGTTACTGGCTCTTTTTTCTTTTCTCATCTTCACATGTCTATCACCAAATGTCTTTGTCACTCCTTTTTCCTTCTTTTATCACTCACACACACACAAAGAATTTTTTCATAACATAACTATTTCTTTCTCTCTCACCCTTCACACCTTCACAACTTTCTTCTATTTCTCTCTTTCTTATATCTCGGCTTTTGGATTTTCAATCAGGCAACCCCAAGCACAAACTAATAATACACCTGTGTTTATCAGTTTCTATGGTGATATGGACTTTACAATTTTTATCTCAAAACTATGACTACTCTAAGGCTTGTCACGTGGAATGTTCATGGAGCTGGCACCAGAGAGAAAAGAGTTAAGATTCTTAACCAGCTTAAAAGATTGAAGGCAGATGTCGTCTTATTACAAGAAACCCATAAATCTACCTCGGCTGCAGATGATCTTAAATCCCCTGAGTTTCCTAATGTGTTTTCTGCATGCTATAACTCCAGACAAAGGGGAGTAGCAATATTAAAAAATAAAAATGTAAATTTTACAGTAATAGATACAGTTACAGATCCAGAGGGTAGATTTTTTATAGTAAAACTATCTATACATAACCAAAAGTTATGTATTGTCAGTATATATGGTCCAAATGTTGATGACCCCTCATTCTTTCATTCCTTCTTCTCGGTGCTCCTTGAACACATGGATTGCTCACTCCTTCTTGGGGGTGACATCAACTTTGGTTTAAATGAAGAAATAGACAGGCTCAGCACAGCAGGGACTCAGCGCAGCTGGAAATCTATAGATATAGTCAAACAGTACATGAGCGATTATGGACTTTGTGATGTATGGCGATCTCTTCACTCCAATGACAAAAAATATACTTTCTTCTCAAATGTCCACCATTCATATTCTCGACTGGATTATTTGTTAGTCAGCAGCTCACTGTTGACTGACATTTCAGACACTGAGATACACCCTATAGCTGTTAGCGATCATGCTCCTGTTTCTCTAACTTTAGTAAATAAAACAGAAACACCTCAAAGCAAAAATTGGAGATTTAATATATCCTTACTTAAGGATAAAGAATTTATTAAATATTTCGAAAAAGAGTGGGCCTCATATTTGGAATATAACGACCTCCTTGGTACGTCGCCATCCATTCCTTGGGAGGCAGGAAAAGCTGTGATTAGAGGTAAGATAATCTCATTCTCATCAAATAAAAAGAAAATGGAAAAAAAATTATTCAGGAATTAGAAGAAACTATTAATTCATTAAAAGCTTCTCTAGATGAGGAGAGACTAGGCAAAATCCGTAAAGCAAAGCTAGAATTAAATCAAATTATTAATTAACAGACCCAGTTCTTAATTCAAAGACTTAGGATAGAAAACTTTGAACAAGGTAATAAATCAGGTAGATTTTTGGCTAACCAGCTTAAAATTAATAAAGAAAAAGCAACTATATCTGCTACTATATCAGACCGGGAATACAGTATATGATCCTGGAAGAATAAACAACACATTTAAAGAATTTTACAAGGCTTTATACTCACCAGTGATAAATCCATCGGATCATGAAATTGAACAATTTTTTGATAACATAACACTACCTAAATTATCTGAAAGTCAAGCGATGGCCCTGGATTCACCACTAACAGCGGCTGAACTCCAGGAGGCCCTCCAAGGCATGCCCAATAAAAAGGCTCCAGGCCCAGATGGATTTCCAGCAGAGTTCTATAAAGAATTCTGGAATAGTCTGGCACCAACATTCCAGAGAATGCTGCAGGAAACCAAGGAAAATGGCCGACTCCCACCAAATATGAGTTCTGCCTACATTAGTCTTCTATTAAAATCAGGTAAAGACCCTTTGTTTCCTACCAGCTATCGTCCCATATCCCTCATTAATGTTGATCTTAAAATAATCTGCAAAGCCCTCGCAAAAAGGATAGAGAAAGTAATCCCTCTTATAATACATCCTGATCAAACTGGTTTTATTAAAGGGAGACATTCATCCACAAATTCACGTAGATTAATTGATTTAATAGATTTTTCTTACTGTAAAAACATTAAAACTAATATATTATCTTTAGATGCAGAAAAAGCATTTGATAGAGTTAACTGGAAATTCTTATTTGTAACCTTACATAAACTTGGCTTTGGAAATTCTTTTATAAACATGTTGAAAATATTATACAGTTCACCAACAGCATGTATCAGGACAAATAACCAAACATCATCTGGGTTATATCTTCAGAGAGGTACCAGGCAGGGATGTCCTCTCTCTCCCTCGCTATTTGCTATTATTATTGAACCACTAGCTGCAGCAATCAGGCAAACTCACAATATTAAAGGCATAAAATGCAATAACATAGAACATAAAATCAGTCTTTATGCAGATGATGTATTACTTTTTCTCCAGCATTCAATTCAATTCGGTTTATTTATATAGCGCCAATTCACAACAGATGTCATCTCAAGGCACTTAACAAGAAGTAATTTCAATACATTTATACAAACATTCCAATCAGTTCAAAAGTTTCCTATTTAAGGAATCCCAGCAGATTGCGTCAGTCATTGGCGTGAGGTTGGGCCCCATTGATGTAGACTTTCCAACCACAGCAATCCTTCAGCAATCCCTCATACTGAGTAAGCATGTAGCGACGGTGGAGAGGAAAAACTCCCCTTTAACAGGAAGAAACCTCCAACAGAACCAGGATCAGTAGGAGCGGCCATCTGCCACGACCGTCTGGGGGTTTGAGAAGACAGAGCAGAAACACAGAAGGAACAGAAGATCTGATATAAGAGAACTTTCTATGTTACAGAAAGTAAAAAGTTGATAACAGGACACAGTGGATGTTCAGTTACTGGGAGGATCATCCCAGTCGATGCCCCCCGTCCAACAGGGCATTGCAGCCAAGCAGGATACCAGACCAGGTATATCTTCTATGGAGAGAAAAACACTGAGAGAAAACAAAGTTAACAGTCGAAATAACAGAATGTACTGTAATACAACTGGAGAGTCGTAGGAGAAAAGGAAGTAGCAGAGTGAAGAAAATTGGTAAGTCTGTCCTCCAGCAGTCTAAGCCTATAGCAGCATAACTACAGAGAATGCTCAGGATGACCTAAGCCACTCTAACTATAAGCTTTATCAAAAAGGAAAGTTTTAAGCCTGGCCTTAAAAGTAAACAGAGTGTCTGCCTCACGGACTAAAGCTGGGAGCTGGTTCCACAGGAGAGGAGCCTGATAACTAAAAGATCTGCCTCCCATTCTACTTTTAGAAATCCTAGGAACTACAAGTAAACCTGCAGTCTGAGACCGAAGTGCTCTGTTAGGAACATATGGAACAATTAGATCTCTGATGTATGATGGAGCTTGATTATTAAGGGCTTTGTATGTAAGAAGAAGGATCTTAAATTCTATTCTGGATTTAACAGGGAGCCAATGAAGGGAAGCTAAAACAGGAGAAATGTGATCTCTCTTTTTAATATTCATCAGAACTCTTGCTGCCGCATTCACAAACCTCTTTCTCTCAGGTAATCGGGTTGATAAACTCTTACTCAAATGTTTCAGATTATTCTATAAATTGGTTAAAATCTACAGTTCTTCCAATCAATTGTTCTGTCCAGAATCCAACTAATACACAACTGCAGTCAGGGAATATTACCTATTTAGGTATCAATGTCTCACCAAGACTGGCAGATTTAATAACGCTAAACTACTTCCCACTTTTAAAAAAAGTGGAAGATGATCTTGCTAGATGGAAATCCCTACCCATATCACTTATGGAAAGGGTTGCTTCAATTAAAATGATGGTTTTGCCCAGAATCAACTACTTATTCTCAATGATCCCAAGTAAACCATCACTAGACTGGTTTAGATCTCTGGACTCCTTTGTCTCTAAATTTCTTTGGAAAGATAAACCCCCACAAATCAGCTTAAAAACACTGCAGAAGACCAAAGAAAAAGGAGGTCTAGATCTACCAAACTTCCATCATTATGTCTTAGCCAACAGGCTCCAATACATCTCAAGATGGTTAAAACATAGCTACCTAAACGAGTCCTGGATAGACGTAGAACAGACACTATGTAATAAGATAAAACTTTCAGACCTACCATTTGTTAGCTCAAATATAAAACAATATGAATGCTTTAAAAGCATAAATATCAACTCTCTCTGACAGCATGGTGGGAGTTTCTAAAAATGACAGAGTCCACAATAATCCCATGCAGACGCACACCCATCTGGAATAACCCCGACATCTTGCAAAAAAAAATGTATGATACATTTTCCAGTCTGGAGGTGCAATGGAATTGAATACCTGGAACATATATTTGAAGGAACAGACTTTATCCCATTTAATACATTAATTACACAATATGGAATTGATAAAAACAAATTCTTAGAATATCAACAAATTAAATCTATTATTAAAGGTAAATTTAGGCTCAATACAGCTGAATTACAAATTCCAGCAAGAATTTTAGATTTTCTTAATCTCAACCCCCCCAAATTGCTGTCTAAAATATACAAAACTTTATCTACATTAGATGAATCAATAGCCATCCCTATTTCAAAATGGGAGGTGGATTTATCAGCCAGCTTTGACGAAAACGTCTGGTCTCAGATATGTTTAAGAACCTTTAAAATAACAAAAAAATCCTCATTTGCAATTAATACAATACAAAATCCTTCATAGAGTACACTATACAGGTCAACGAATGTTTAGGATGGGTTTTACATCGTCTAATACCTGCTTACAATGCACAAGCAATATACCAGATACTTATGTTCATGCGCTTTGGTTCTGTCCACCTGTTAAGAAATTTTGGTGCCAGATATGTGAGGACTTATCAAAGTGTCTGAAATGTAACATCCCACCATCTCCCTCAATTTGCATGTTAGGAAATTTAAATGATGTCACCATGGCCACAAAGTCAGTTCTAATGGTTAACATTGCCTTATGCATTGCAAAGAAAACTATCCTGAACTGGAAAAATAAAAAA
The DNA here is from genome assembly GCA_963556495.2 of Valencia hispanica. NCBI lineage: Eukaryota > Metazoa > Chordata > Actinopteri > Cyprinodontiformes > Valenciidae > Valencia > Valencia hispanica. The sequence continues at coordinate 53,886,801 of OY747712.1, read as the reverse complement.
GCTCTTAATATTAATCAGTATAGAAATCTCTTGTTGGACCATATTGGTCTTGAGACGGCCTCTGGCTCCATATCTGATCAATCTCTCTGGGCTTACTCAACCTGGGTGTCTAGTGTCCTTTGTGTTCTGATAGTAGAGGGAATGTCAGGGTGCGTTTAGTTCCCCTTCTGGGATGGGGCTGGGGGGACTGCCTTGGGGTCCGTGGGGCTTTGTGGTGCTGTGGCCGTGGGCCCCGGGTTGAACGTGCCATGGCCTCCCTCCCCTGGTGGATCCCGGTGAACAGCCGTGCCTATTGGGGTCAGTGGGGGAACTGGCTCCCTGGGAAGACATTTTGTCTCCCAGTCCTTCCCTCCCCATCCCTGGACACCTCTGTCCACCCGCTCCATCACTTTACCACTCATATAGGGTCTTGGGGCATGGGCACATCACTGGGGTGCGAGGAGGGACTTCCCTCCTCGCTATCCCGTGGTGTCCTGGGTCCCAATTTTAATATACAACTTAGACACTCCCACTTATAACATTATGTAGGGACTTTGGGGTGGGCACACTTTTTGGCATCCAGAGGGGGAGTGGTTCAATCAGCTTCACCTCTGGTGCCGGTGGCCACTGTTAAACCACATATAGACACTGAGGGCTCGGGGTGGGGGTTGGGGGACCATACTCGAGCGGGAGGATGGAGGCTAGGGGTCTTTTCACACCCCTGTTCGCTACGGGCCATCAGGGGTTGGGGTCCGGAGGAGGAACAGGCGGTCTGGTCGGGGTCCTGGGCTGTCGGGCTGCTTTGCCACTGTGGGGCCCTTGGCGGTCTGCTTGTCTCCGTCCTAGAAGGTAGGGGGTCCATCTCCCGGGTCCGGGGGCTGGTGGCTCTACTGGGGCATCGGTACCTGGACCTGGGAGCATAAAGTGTGTATGGGGTTTGTGAGTGAGGGTACAGCGTCATTTTTTTGGGTTTCTTGGTGAGTCAGTGAGAATGTATGGGTTTAAGAGGGAGGGAACGTATGACTGTGTCTGTATGTCTTTGTCTACCTTTCAGGTTGGATCTTGGTCTGCCCCCTCGCCTGGCGCACCTCAGGCCTTACATTTAATGGAGGGCCTATTTCCCCTCTCTCACTCCCCGCCGGTGACGGGGGTCCCTGCCTGCCGGTGCATCAATGGTCAATCCGGTTCAGACCTGGTGCGTGCCTGGCCGGGCCTGGGGGGGCCGGTGTGTCGGTCAGCCGATATCTTCCTTTGGTTGGTTGGGGCACCTCTTTTAGAGGTGCCAGGTTTGGGATTGTTGGGTGGTGCTTGCTCGGTGGCTCGGCGGAATGCGTATCCGGCGTCTCTGCTCGTTTAATCACGTGTTCTGTGCGCACCGTGCGTGGCCAGTTCATTGGCGGGTTGGACCGGCCTTGGCCCTCGTTGGATGCCTGGTCTCGGCGCCCTGCGTTGCGGGGGATCAGGACCCAGGAGCTGGTACAACTTGGTGTCCAGATGCTGCCTGAGCCCGGCCTGGGTATGCTGTCCGTCCCCTGCGGCTATCGGTGGGGCGCTGGGATGTTGGCGGTGGGGATTGGCCTAGGGTGGAGGCGGTGCGTGGCGGCCGGAGGCCCCTCGTCGGGCGGTCCTTTGTCGGGTCCCTGCTGGGGGGTGGGGTGCCCCTGGGCCCCGGCTCCCCCGGTCTATTGACCGGCCCGCCCTGGTGCGGCCGGTTGCCGGCGCGGCCCGTGGGCTCGTCACTGCTGCCCCCCGGGGCCCTGCATAGTGGCCGCTGGATGTTCCCCTGGGGTTCTCCTTTGGTCCACTCTTGGGGGATGCGGTCGGCCCCGCCCGGGTCCGCCTCGGGCTCTGGGGGTCCTTTGGACGTCTTTGCTCCGATCTCCTTCATGTCTGCATCAATTTCTGGGAGACGGATTGATGCCTGCCCACACCAACTATTGAACACTCTTATGGAGAAACCTTATATGCACCAGCATGCTAACACACACACATAGATGTGGGGTCTCTGGTGTTTAAGTATATATTCTTGGGCTGAGGTTATCATTACTAGAGCTTGATTAATCGGTACCATGAGTTTTTCTGTGACATTGTTGTTGTATTTTAATATCCATTCTTGTGTGATGTGGTTGTGTAGTTCTTATTTAAAGATATTATTTTTTTTTGTCAATGTTCCTTTTTCGTGTTTTGTTTTGTTTTTTCCCCCTCTCTCTGCCGTCCTGTGGGTATGGAGGCAGACTTCCATTCTTCCTGTGTTTTCTTTGTTCCCCTTCCTCTCTTGTATTTTCAACTCACCCTCTCTCTTGACTTTTTGTTTCCTACCTCTCTTCTTCATCTTCCTTCTTTCTTCTCCTTAATTTTCCGTCTCCGTGTCCGTAACATCAGGAAATAAAAACCCCAACAATTCATTAAGATTTTTCACACATATATCAAGTGGAGGACTATAGCAAAAGCTGTACTGCTCCGCTTGTGAAAGTAAATCTGTTGGGCTTCTACTTGGTACTCAGATACCGATTCTGAGCTCCACACTGCCAAACAGGACACATAAAAAAAAAAAAAAGTTAACTCTTATATGGTAGAAATGGATGGTGCGACTTGAAATAGATGTATGGAGAGAGCGATATCCATCTACCAGAGATTACACTCACTATTCACGCTCATTTAAAGTCTATGCAAGGCTGGACTATTTTTTTATGTTTAATGTGGATAGATTTAAGATCAGAGAGTGTGACATACTAACGAGGGATTTATCTGACCATAGTCCTATCTCTGTGTCTTTACAGGTGGCTAAGAAAAAACGAAACACTCTGTGGAAATTTAACTCACATTTACTCAATGACCCCTCCATAGTTTCTAAAATAAAGAAAGACATTAAAGAATTTCAGGAAATTAACAACACAGGGGAGGTCTCACCATCTGTTCTCTGGGATACGCTTAAAGCGGTAATGAGAGGTAAATTAATTTCTATCTGAAGGCAGAACTAGTCCCCAAATTACTTAAGATATTTAACCACATCCTACAAGAGGGTGAAATCCCCCCCTCTTGGAGAGAGGCAACAATCTCAGTTATCCCAAAAGAGGAGAAAGATAGGCCATACCTGTCAAGTTTTGGATTTGAAAATAAGGGAAAAATCCCATCAGCCGCAAGCCAAACCGCCACCACAACCAACCTATAGTATCTCTTACATTTTAGGATGGGTGTACAAAAAAAGTCTATAATCACTTTTCAACCAATTACTAACTACAATTAGGTGTTCAGAATCTGATAGGCCTACCTGTGTTGACATTGAAATGCTGTGAACATTATGTTATAATACAGCCTAAATGAAAACACAAAAGGGTAAATCAAGCACATTTATTGATTTTAAATTTTTCAGTTCATATGCAATTTAACACATGACATACTTACAGTTTATTTCACAACGCTTGTCTTTAAGTTAAACATTTACATTTAATTTTCATTACACATTTTCTTTGAATATATCATGTTCACTCCTCTGGCTCTCTGACATTCATTAGTGACTTATTATAAAATAGGGTGACCATATTCTGAGAATCCAAAAAGAAGACAGATTGATGAGGTAAATACAGTCAGATGTAATTTCTCTCACATGAATTTGAAGGACTGCTTTGAAAAACAAGCATAATGAATCAAATGGACCAAAGAATGTTTATTCATATTTGCAGAAAAATATCATTGATTGTTGGAAATGTGTTCCAGCAAATATGTTTTTAAAAATGATGTAGGAATTTATTCTTCAGTAAATCACCGAGTCATGTTTAGTGCTTTACCTGCTGTCTGACAGAGAACTTCCTCTGTATCTTATAACATGCAGGCTGGATGGTGCGACTTGAAAACTTTATTTTCTAGTTGATGCATTAGATTAAGTAATTAATCATTATTACATTATCACCATAATAAACTATAGTAAGTTTTCAAGATAATTTAGTTTATTTTAAATCTGACTCATATGCACCAATCTAGATCATAATAATCAGACTCTGGCTTTCATCATTCATTATGCTTTAAAATTGGAATATTCTCCTTTTTATTTGATCTATTTTTACCCAAGATCACTTGATGTTATGATTGCAGTTTTCTAGATCTGTTGCGTTCAGTTTTTTAGATAGAGTGATGACAGTAGCATATTGTCGGCTTCGTACCATAATATGCTCTGCAACTCACTTTCTACTCAGAGAGGTGGGGGCGCCGAACTCCAAAACCCCGGCGGGAACTGTTTCAAAATAAGACCCAGAACTGAGAGACAGAGAGTAAAATAACACACACAAACAGATATCTGTTTCACAAAGGACGCACCTGCAGATGGGAGCCAGAAAAGATCTGACTCGCTTCTCTACAAGGGTGTACCATTTTTATTACAGAAGAACAAAGAAAATATCACATGACTCCTCTCTCCTCCTTCTACATCTTGACAGGTCATACATTTTAACCAGGTCTCCTGACCTGGTTTTATAGCCGTACCATGAACTAGAGTTATAACCGATCCTCCCTGCTTTCAGTTCATATCTTTACCCAAGAGTTTATTTACTTAAAACCTTACCCCCATAAAATACTGGTAAAGAGTCATGTTTTACTACCCTGAATAATATAAACAGGCCTATTTACTTCTAAACGCTTAAAGATATAGTTAAAACATATGTACTGCATAATAAAAAATAGCCCCAAAAAAAGTAGAATACAACAATATTTATAATCCTGAGAACCCGAGCGAATCCACTGATACTAAATATGTCCAGATTGATTACTGGGGAAGGGATGAAATATTGATCCAAAGTCGAACTTTTTTTTACCGCGACGTCACAGAGTCAAATGATTGTTGGTGATAACTTTGAACTTCGGATAATAATTCATCCACAGGGGCAACTGTATGTGGCGGTTCTCGCGAGGCTGCTTCTTCTTCTTCATTCTTCTTGTTTAACGGCGGTTGGCAAACAGCTTAAATGAGCATTATCGCCCCCTACTGTTCCAGAGATCAGTTTGGAGAGGCAGAGGAATTTTAAAGATATATATAATACGGAAGATTTACGGGAAAATAATAAAATGGGAGGACGGCGGGAAAGCAAGATAAAATACGGTACTTTCCCGGCCAAAACGGGATACTTGACAGCTATGAGATAGACAAGAATGTGGGAACTATCGACCGATTAGTGTCCTCAACTTAGATTATAAATTGTTCACCTCTATTTTCGCCCGTAGACTGGAGAAGCTGTTACCTGACCTCATTAACCTTGACCAGACTGGTTTTATTCACTACAGACAAACAACTGATAATATAAGAAGAATATTACACATCTTAAGTCAAATAAAACAAAACAAAACTCAATCAATTATAGGAAGCCTAGATCCTGAGAAAGCCTTCGACTCTGTCAGATGGGCATTCCTGTATAAGGTTCTGGGATAGTTTGGCTTTCAGGATAAATTTATCAGAGTAATCCAAGCGCTCTATGACAGACCAACAGCCCGTATTAAGGTAAATGGGGATCTGTTTGAGGCCTTTATTCTGGAACGTGGGTGTAGGCAGGGTTGTGCAATTTCCCCACTCCTCTTTGATTTATTTATAGAAACACTGGGTCAATCGATAAGACAAAATCAAAATATTAAGGGTATTGCACTGTCTGGAGTCAAACATAAGGTAGCAATGTTTGCTGATGACGTCCTGGTCTGCTTGGGGGACCCAGAGGAGTTGTTCAGCGAACTGATGTCTACTTTATCTGATTTTGGGAATCTATTGGGGTACAAAGATAACATTTCTAAAACACAGGTGTTAATTATACAGCCTCCTCAACTTTACGCAAGAAATTTAAGGCGAACTGGGAAAATTAGAAAATTAAGTATTTGGGTATACATCTGACTGGAGACCTCTCGGGGCTCTTCCGGGCAAACTATGAGCCAATATCTGCAAGCATAAAAGCTGATCTGCACAGATGGAATCTAATCACCTTCTTGAGCCTTAGCGCCAGGATAAATGCTGTTAAGATGAATATGCTCCCCAGACTGCTTTACCTTTTTAGAAACTTGCCTATAGAAGTAAACGAAAACCAATTTAGGGAGTGGGACAAATGTATTTCCAGATTTATTTGGCAGGGCCGAAAGCCAAGGATTAAATATACCACCCTTCACTCCCCAAGGAAAAAGGAGGGTTGGGTCTCCCTTGTCTCAGGAATTATTTTGCTGCACAAATAGCCCCCCTATTATACTGGTGTAATGAAACATACATAGCTAGGTGGAAGGAGCTGGAGTCCAGTCTGTCGTTTCGGTTCGCTATTCAAGCTGCAGTAGCGGATAAGGGTCTAATCTGCCACTTGGAAAAACTGGGAAACCCTTGGTTGACCCATACACGCCAAATTTGGCAGAAGGTAATTATCACTTGTGAGATACACAAAATGTTGAGAATCTTCATGTGGGTTGCTTATGAGTCAGATTTTATTCCTAACAGACATGACTCAAACTTTAAATCTTAGCTAACATTTGGTCTCACAACATTCCTTTCACTTACTCATAAAAACACTGTGCCTAGCTTTGAGACCTTGCGAGACAAATATAGCATGACACAAAACGACTTTCACAGAGATCTGCAACTGTGTTCATATATTGACCATGAATGTAAACTGACTGACTTTACAGATGCTGAGTCACATTTTTACCACATCCTGAAAAATGCCATGACCCCTTCTAAATCCATATCCAAACTATACAAAGCTCTCTCTAGTGCCAATGTTGATAACACTTTATACATTAAAGATAAATGGGAAAGGGAATCGGGGATTGACATCTCCTTGGAGGCATGAGATAACATCTGGTCCTTCCAGTGGTCGACATCCAATTCTATGAGCTGGAGGGAGCACTGCTGGAAAAATATTATTAGATTTTTCAAGACACCATATCAGGAGAGATATAAAGGTGTTCTTATGCCGTGCTGGAGACAATGCGGCTCCACTGTTGCTAACCATTACCATATCTTCTGGGACTGTCCCAGGCTAAAGGTCTTCTGGAAGGGTGTTCAGGCCTCTTTAAGCACAGTCTTTAACATTCAAATTCCTCTGGATTTCAAGGTTCTGTATATGGGTCTTGTCCCTTCTCTGGAACATAGGAGTGAGATTAAGTTGCTGCAATTACTCTTAGTGGCAAGTAAAAAAACAATTACAAGGAGATGGTTAAGCCCGGTTCAGCCTACCCTGGATGACTGGATTGGAATTAATTTAGAGATATTTAGGATGGAAAAACTGACTTATCAGTTAAGAATACAAAAGGCCAAATTCTACCAAATTTGGAACAACTGGATCTCATTCATTACCCCCACAAGAGTTGACTTTACTTGATTTTCTTTGGTACTTATTTAATTCCTGACTAATGTTTGCATTTATCTTATTTTCTCTACAACAGCAGCACGGGCAACCCCCTAGTTCATGTGTATAGTTCTATATAAATTGTTTTACTTAAGTCATACTGGAATTCCCTCCTAGAGAACATGTTAACCTCATAGATTTTTGTTTAATAGGAAATTCTGCAAATTCTTTCACTTTGAGGATAATGAGCATCTACACTCAACAAAAATATAAACGCAACACCTTTGTTTCTGCTCCCATTTTTCATGAGATGGACTTAAATATCTAAAATTCATTCCAGATACACATTACCATTTCTCTCAAACATTGTTCACAAATCAGTCTAAATGTGTGATAGTGAGCACTTCTGTTTTGCTGAGATAATCCATCCCACCTCACAGGTGTGCCACATCAAGATGCTGATCTGACATCCTGATTAGTGCACAGGTGTACCTTATACTGCCCACAATAAAAGGCCACCCTGGAATGTGCAGTTTTTTGCTTTATTGGGGGTCTGGGGACTCAGAACCGGTCAGTATCTTGTGTGACCACCATTTGCCTCATGCAGTGCAACACATCTTCTTCGCATAGAGTTTATCAGATTGTCAATTGTGGCCTGTGGAATGTTGGTCCACTCCCCTTCAATGGCTGTGCGAAGTTGTTGGATATTAGTGGGAACTGGTACACGCTTTCGTATACGCCGGTCAAGCACATCCCAAACATGCTCAATCGGTGACATGTTCGGTGAGTATGCTGGCCATGCAAGAACTGGGACATTTTCAGCTTCCAAGAATTGTGTACAGATCCTTGCAACATGGGGACGTGCATTATCTTGCTGAAACATGAGGTGATGTTCATGGATGTATGCCACAACAATGGGCCTTAGGATCTCATCACGGTATCTCTGTGCATTCAAAATGCCATCAATAAAATGCACCTGTGTTCTTCGTCCATAACAGATGCCTGCCCATACCATAACCCCACCACCACCATGGGCCACTCGATCCACAACATTGACATCAGCAAAGCGCTCACCCACACGACGCCACACACGCTGTCTGCCATCTGCCCTGAACAATGTAAACCGAGATTCATCCGTGAAGAGAACACCTCTCCAACATGCCAGACCCCATCGAATGTGAGCATTTGCCCACTCAAGTCTGTTACGGCGACGAGCTGGAGTCAGGTCAAGACCCCGATGAGGACGACGAGCATGCAGTTGAGCTTCCCTGAGAGGGTTTCTGACAGTTTGTGCAGAAATTGTTTGGTTATGGAAACCAATTGTTTCAGCAGCTGTCTGAGTGGCTGGTCTCAGACGATCTTGGAGGTGAACCTGCTGGATGTGGAGGTCCTGGGCAGGTTTGGTTACACGTGGTCTGCGGTTGTGAGGCCGGTTGGATGTACTCCCATATTCTCTGAAACGGCTTTGGAGAAGGCTTATGGTGGAGAAATGAACATTCAATGCACGAGCAACAGATCTGGTTGACATTCCTGCTGTCAGCATGCCAATTGCACGCTCACGCAATGCTTGTGGCATCTGTGGCATTTTGCTGTGAGACAAAACTGCACATTCCAGGGTGGCCTTTTATTGTGGGCAGTATAAGGTACACCTGTGCACTAATCATGATGTCAGATCAGCATCTTGATGTGGCACACCTGTGAGGTGGGATGGATTATCTCAGCAAAGCAGAAGTGCTCACTATCACACATTTAGACTTATTTGTGAACAATGTTTGAGAGAAATGGAAATATTGTGTATCTGGAATGAATTTTAGATCTTTAAATCCATCTCATGAAAAATGGGAGCAGAAACAAAGGTGTTGCGTTTATATTTTTGTAGAGTGTACTTATCGCTGTGAAAATCATACGTTTCTCCTGGACTTAAATAAAAAAACCTGAAAGGACACTTGTTTCCACTCTGTTCAAATATTGCTATGCTGTAAGATCTTCTATGTCTGTTCCAAATAAAAATATAATAAAAAAAGAAAAAAAAGAAATCCTAGGAACTAAAAGCAGCGGCCCAGATCGTACTGTAAGGGCCAAGTACCTCCTCTGTCTGCTCGCCGGGTCCAGCGCTGCTCTGCTCCTGTCTGCTGCGCCTCCTCCTCCCGTGCTCCTGTCTGTTGCGCCTCCTCCTCCCGTGCTCCTGTCTGTCTGCTCTTCTCCAGCGCTCCTATCAGCTGCGCCTCCTCACCTGCGGTTCTCTGCTGCGCGGGCTGCTCCATGCCTGCAGGTGCTGCTGCTGCATCCTCCTCTCTACCCAGTGTGTCAGTGAGCGAGCTATGTCCAACTTCTTTAGTTGACTGAAAGAATTCTGTCAGCTTAGGCATTTTCTTTCTTATTTCTTTCTCTCGAAGCTCCTTCTCACGAATTGCTTTTCTTTTCTGAGCACTGCTCTCAAATTTTTCCACGTTTCTTTACATCTAGATGACCACGCCCTGAAATCGTCTAAATTATTTGATTGGTGAGCTCATGGTGCAATGGGAACTTTAGAGGCCATGTGGGTGAAGTAGGTCACTTGTAATTTAGATCAATTCGCAGCATTAAATTAGCATATAAGATGATTAACAGAAAACCTGACAAGTAATAAAACAATGTTTTTTGGTTGTTGTTTTTTACCTGAAATGAAATGATCTCCCTGATCGTCGTAGGCCCCTGGCAACCGCCTGGTTGGCCCGTGCATTAAGGCCGCCTTGAATACAGTATGCATCCTTCGCTTTCTGCCGTATGGATGCTCAGTTATCCTGCTGTGTCATACGCTTTTATTGGTGAGGTGAGACTAGAAACATTTTCTGTGATGTACTCAGTGCCATTCTTCTATTATCTTCCTCCTAATTACACCGGCAACCAGCTTTCCAAGAAACGGTATTAAAGCTGCAGTTAAGGGGAGAATCCCCCCTGTCTGGGTTATCATAATAATAAAAAATAATAATAAACTTGATTTATAAAGCGCTTTTCACAAAAAAAAATGCAGTTCAAAGTTCTTTACAGTAAAATTACCCCCCACACGTTTAACCATGAACACAATTATACTACCCTCCCCCCAATCCTATCCCCAAAGAGGGCTGCGCGAGGAGTGAACGGTTCAGGCGCCTGATATGTCTGCAAAAACTGAATCACATCAGGGCTAGTTTTCTTCATATGATCCCACTCATGCCCCCAGATTACTTCCAAATGGAGCCCATATTTTGTGCGTAATATATGCTCCTGCTCCATTGTTGCAGCGTATAGCTCCCCATATGGAACACGAGCCAGAGGAAACACTGATCATATCTTATAATTGTTTTAATTTAAATATTTTAACTTATCTTAGTTTTCCTTCCAAATAGAAATGCTAAGCAGATAAACAATAATTTATAAATAGCCAGCTAAAAGCTAAACTAAAAAGAATTCAATCAAATAAAACATGCAGAGCAATTAAACAGATTTAATAAATAATAATCAGTTAAAAACTATGTTAAAAAGGTGAATCTTGAGCCTGCTCTTAAAAATATGAACGTTCTCTGCGGCCCTGAGGTCCTCTGGGAGCCTGTTCCAGAGGTGAGGGCCATAATAATGGAAAGACGCCTCACCATGAGTGTGCATCCTGACTTTAGGGATGACAAGGAGACGGCTGCCAGAGGAGCGCAGAGACCGCGAAGGTTCATACGGTAGAAGAAATTCCGAAAGATAAGAAGGCCCAAGACCATTAAGACACTTAGAAATTATTAAAAGACTCTTAAAATGGATCCTTAAACATACGGGGAGCCAATGCAGTGATTCTAAAACAGGTGTAATGTGTTTCCGCCTCCTGGTCTTTGTCAGGACACGTGCTGCTGAATTCTGTAAAAGCTGTAAACTTGAGGTAGTCTTTTTAGGAAGACCAGAAAGTAGGGCATTACGTCTTAGGCCAGCCCTTGGTCCATGGATCAATTTTTGTGAATATGACCATTTAAAAGGAAGTAATTTCAGTTGAAACGGAAGTCAGGTAGTGGGGACGGGGCGCGAGGGTTTTACTATGTTATGAGAGGTTTTCACTATGTTATGAGAGGTTTTACTATGTTATATGAGAGGGTTTTACTATGTTATATGAGAGGTTTTACTATGTTATGAGAGGTTTTACTATGTTATATGAGAGGGTTTTACTATGTCATATGAGAGGTTTCACTATGTTATATGAGAGGTTTTCACTATGTTATATGAGAGGGTTTCACTATGTTATATGAGAGGGTTTTACTATGTTATATGAGAGGGTTTCACTATGTTATGAGAGGTTTTCACTATGTTATGAGAGGTTTTACTTTGTCATATGAGAGGTTTTACTATGTTATATGAGAGGTTTTCACTATGTTATATGAGAGGGTTTTACTATGTTATATGAGAGGGTTTTACTATGTTATATGAGAGGTTTTACTATGTTATGAGAGGTTTTACTATGTTATATGAGAGGGTTTTACTATGTCATATGAGAGGTTTCACTATGTTATATGAGAGGTTTTCACTATGTTATATGAGAGGGTTTCACTATGTTATATGAGAGGGTTTCACTATGTTATATGAGAGGGTTTCACTATGTTATATGAGAGGGTTTTACTATGTTATATGAGAGGGTTTCACTATGTTATGAGAGGTTTTCACTATGTTATGAGAGGTTTTACTTTGTCATATGAGAGGTTTTACTATGTTATATGAGAGGTTTTCACTATGTTATATGAGAGGGTTTCACTATGTTATATGAGAGGGTTTCACTATGTTATATGAGAGGGTTTCACTATGTTATATGAGAGGTTTTCACTATGTTATATGAGAGGGTTTCACTATGTTATATGAGAGGTTTTCACTATGTTATATGAGAGGGTTTTACTATGTTATGAGAGGTTTTCACTATGTTATGAGAGGTTTTACTATGTTATATGAGAGGTTTTACTATGTTATATGACAGGTTTTACTATGTTATATGAGAGGGTTTCACTATGTTATATGAGAGGGTTTTACTATGTTATGAGAGGTTTTCACTATGTTATATGAGAGGGTTTTACTATGTTATGAGAGGTTTTCACTATGTTATGAGAGGTTTTACTATGTCATATGAGAGGTTTTACTATGTCATATGAGAGGTTTTCACTATGTTATATGAGAGGTTTTCACTATGTTATATGAGAGGGTTTCACTATGTTATATGAGAGGTTTTACTATGTTATATGAGAGGGTTTCACTATGTTATATGAGAGGGTTTTACTATGTTATGAGAGGTTTTCACTATGTTATATGAGAGGGTTTTACTATGTTATGAGAGGTTTTCACTATGTTATGAGAGGTTTTACTATGTCATATGAGAGGTTTTACTATGTCATATGAGAGGTTTTCACTATGTTATATGAGAGGTTTTCACTATGTTATATGAGAGGGTTTCACTATGTTATATGAGAGGGTTTCACTATGTTATATGAGAGGGTTTCACTATGTTATATGAGAGGGTTTTACTATGTTATGAGAGGTTTTCACTATGTTATGAGAGGTTTTACTATGTTATATGAGAGGTTTTACTATGTTATATGACAGGTTTTACTATGTTATATGAGAGGGTTTCACTATGTTATATGAGAGGGTTTTACTATGTTATGAGAGGTTTTCACTATGTTATATGAGAGGTTTTACTATGTTATATGAGAGGGTTTTACTATGTTATATGAGAGGTTTTACTATGTTATATGAGAGGTTTTACTATGTTATATGAGAGGTTTCACTATGTTATATGAGAGGGTTTCACTATGTTATATGAGAGGTTTTCACTATGTTATATGAGAGGTTTTATTATGTTATATGAGAGGTTTCACTATGTTATATGAGAGGGTTTCACTATGTTATATGAGAGGGTTTTACTATGTTATGAGAGGTTTTCACTATGTTATGAGAGGTTTTACTATGTCATATGAGAGGTTTTACTATGTTATATGAGAGGTTTTACTATGTTATATGAGAGGGTTTCACGATGTTATATGAGAGGGTTTCACTATGTTATATGAGAGGGTTTTACTATGTTATGAGAGGTTTTCACTATGTTATATGAGAGGTTTTACTATGTTATATGAGAGGTTTCACTATGTTATATGAGAGGGTTTCACTATGTTATATGAGAGGGTTTTACTATGTTATGAGAGGTTTTCACTATGTTATATGAGAGGGTTTTACTATGTTATGAGAGGTTTTCACTATGTTATGAGAGGTTTTACTATGTCATATGAGAGGTTTTACTATGTCATATGAGAGGTTTTCACTATGTTATATGAGAGGGTTTCACTATGTTATATGAGAGGGTTTCACTATGTTATATGAAAGGGTTTCACTATGTTATATGAGAGGGTTTTACTATGTTATGAGAGGTTTTCACTATGTTATGAGAGGTTTTACTATGTTATATGAGAGGTTTTACTATGTTATATGACAGGTTTTACTATGTTATATGAGAGGGTTTCACTATGTTATATGAGAGGGTTTTACTATGTTATGAGAGGTTTTCACTATGTTATATGAGAGGGTTTCACTATGTTATATGAGAGGGTTTTACTATGTTATGAGAGGTTTTCACTATGTTATGAGAGGTTTTACTTTGTCATATGAGAGGTTTCACTATGTTATATGAGAGGTTTTCACTATGTTATATGAGAGGGTTTCACTATGTTATATGAGAGGTTTTCACTATGTTATATGAGAGGGTTTTACTATGTTATGAGAGGTTTTCACTATGTTATGAGAGGTTTTACTATGTTATATGAGAGGTTTTACTATGTTATATGACAGGTTTTACTATGTTATATGAGAGGGTTTCACTATGTTATATGAGAGGGTTTTACTATGTTATGAGAGGTTTTCACTATGTTATATGAGAGGGTTTTACTATGTTATGAGAGGTTTTCACTATGTTATGAGAGGTTTTACTATGTCATATGAGAGGTTTTACTATGTCATATGAGAGGTTTTCACTATGTTATATGAGAGGGTTTCACTATGTTATATGAGAGGGTTTCACTATGTTATATGAGAGGGTTTCACTATGTTATATGAGAGGGTTTTACTATGTTATGAGAGGTTTTCACTATGTTATGAGAGGTTTTACTATGTTATATGAGAGGTTTTACTATGTTATATGACAGGTTTTACTATGTTATATGAGAGGGTTTCACTATGTTATATGAGAGGGTTTTACTATGTTATGAGAGGTTTTCACTATGTTATATGAGAGGTTTTACTATGTTATATGAGAGGTTTTACTATGTTATATGAGAGGTTTTACTATGTTATATGAGAGGTTTTACTATGTTATATGAGAGGGTTTCACTATGTTATATGAGAGGGTTTCACTGTTATATGAGAGGTTTTCACTATGTTATATGAGAGGGTTTTACTATGTTATATGAGAGGGTTTCACTATGTTATATGAGAGGGTTTTACTATGTTATGAGAGGTTTTCACTATGTTATATGAGAGGTTTTTACTATGTCATATGAGAGGTTTTACTATGTCATATGAGAGGTTTCACTATGTTATATGAGAGGGTTTTACTATGTTATATGAGAGGGTTTTACTATGTTATATGAGAGGGTTTTACTATGTTATATGAGAGGGTTTTACTATGTCATATGAGAGGGTTTTACTATGTCATATGAGAGGTTTTTACTATGTCATATGAGAGGTTTTTACTATGTCATATGAGAGGTTTCACTATGTTATATGAGAGGTTTTCACTATGTTATATGAGAGGGTTTCACTATGTTATATGAGAGGTTTCACTATGTTATATGAGAGGGTTTCACTATGTTATATGAGAGGGTTTTACTATGTTATGAGAGGTTTTCACTATGTTATATGAGAGGTTTTTACTATGTCATATGAGAGGTTTTACTATGTCATATGAGAGGTTTCACTATGTTATATGAGAGGGTTTCACTATGTTATATGAGAGGGTTTCACTATGTTATATGAGAGGGTTTCACTATGTTATATGAGAGGGTTTCACTATGTTATATGAGAGGGTTTTACTATGTTATATGAGAGGGTTTTACTATGTCATATGAGAGGGTTTTACTATGTCATATGAGAGGGTTTTACTATGTCATATGAGAGGTTTTTACTATGTCATATGAGAGGTTTCACTATGTTATATGAGAGGTTTTACTATGTTATATGAGAGGTTTTACTATGTCATATGAGAGGGTTTTACTATGTCATATGAGAGGTTTTTACTATGTTATATGAGAGGTTTCACTATGTTATATGATAGGGTTTCACTATGTTATATGAGAGGGTTTCACTATGTTATGAGAGGGTTTCACTAGGTTATATGAGAGGGTTTCACTAGGTTATATGAGAGGGTTTCACTATGTTATATGAGAGGGTTTCACTATGTTATATGAGAGGGTTTCACTATGTTATATGAGAGGGTTTCACTATGTTATATGAGAGGGTTTCACTATGTTATATGAGAGGGTTTCACTATGTTATATGAGAGGGTTTCACTAGGTTATATGAGAGGGTTTCACTAGGTTATATGAGAGGGTTTCACTATGTTGGAAAATATGTGATAAATGCAGTCTTTACTTATGTTGAACATAGTCTGTTCTTAAGTTGATCTTTGTGTGTCAAGACTAAGGGAAGTAATTTTTAGTGTGGGGGTAAGAACTTTCTTAAGGAAATGTGCTTATTCAATTCAATTCAATTCAGTTTATTTATATAGCGCCAATTCACAACAGATGTCATCCCAAGGCACTTAACAAGAAGTCATTTAATTACAATTATACAAACATTCCAATCAGTTAAAAAGTTTCCTATTTAAGGAATCCCAGCAGATTGCGTCAGTCATTGGCGTGAGGTTGGGCAGATTTCCAACCACAGCAATCCTTCAGCAATCCCTCATACTGAGCAAGCATGTAGCGACAGTGGAGAGGAAAAACTCCCCTTTAACAGGAAGAAACCTCCAACAGAACCAGGCTCAGTAGGAGCGGCCATCTGCCACGACCGTCTGGGGGTTTGAGAAGACAGAGCAGAAACACAGAAGGAACAGAAGATCCGATATAAGAGAACTTTCTATGTTACAGAAAGTAAAAAGTTGATAACAGGACACAGTGGATGTTCAGTTACTGAGAGGATCATCCCAGTCGATGCCCCCCGTCCAACAGGGCATTGCAGCCAAGCAGGATACCAGACCAGGTATATCTTCGATGGAGAGAAAAACACTGAGAGAAAACAAAGTTAACAGTCGAAATAACAGAATGTACTGTAATACAACTGGAGAGTCGTAGGAGAAAAGGAAGAAAATTGGTAAGTCTGTCCTCCAGCAGTCTAAGCCTATAGCAGCATAACTACAGAGATAGCTCAGGATGACCTAAGCCACTCTAACTATAAGCTTTATCAAAAAGGAAAGTTTTAAGCCTGGCCTTAAAAGTAAACAGAGTGTCTGCCTCACGGACTAAAGCTGGGAGCTGGTTCCACAGGAGAGGAGCCTGATAACTAAAAGATCTGCCTCCCATTCTACTTTTAGAGATCCTAGGAACTACAAGTAAACCTGCAGTCTGAGAGCGAATTGCTCTTTTAGGAACATATGGAACAATTAGATCTCTGATGTATGATGGAGCTTGATTATTAAGGGCTTTGTATGTAAGAAGAAGGATCTTAAATTCTATTCTGGATTTAACAGGGAGCCAATGAAGGGAAGCTAAAACAGGAGAAATGTGATCTCTCTTTTTAATATTCATCAGAACTCTTGCTGCCGCATTTTGGATCAACTGAAGGCTTTTAATGGCATTTTGTGAACTTCCTGATAGTAAAGAATTACAGTAGTCCAGCGTGGAGGTAACAAATGCATGGACTAGTTTCTCAGCATCACTCCTGGACATGATGTTTCTAATTTTAGCAATATTCCGGAGGTGAAAGAAAGAAATCCTAGAAACCTGTTTAATATGGGATTTAAATGTCAAGTCTTGGTCAAAAATAACGCCGAGGTTCTTTACGTTATTACTGGGGGCCAATTTACTGCCATCCAGATGAAGTGATTGACTAATCAGTTTCTGTTTAAGAACTTCTGGTCCAAAGACGGAAACTTCTGTTTTGTCAGAATTTAAAAGCAAAAAGTTTAGGGTCATCCATGCTTTTATGTCTTCCAGACATGCCTGTAATCTACCTAACTGACTGGGTTCATCAGGATTTATGGATAAATATAGTTGTGTATCATCGGCATAGCTGTGGAAATTTATCCCATGCTGTCTAATGATTCTACCAATTGGAAGCATATATATGGTGAAAAGAATTGGTCCAAGGACAGAACCCTGTGGAACTCCACAAGTAACCCTTGAGAGTGAAGATGATTTTTCATTTAGATGAACAAACTGGTATCTATCAGACAAATATGATTTAAACCAGCCTAGTGCTGTTCCTTTGATCCCTGCAACATGTTCAAGCCTTTCTAAGAGAATATTATGATCGACTGTGTCAAAAGCAGCACTGAGATCTAACAAAACCAGAACAGACACCAGTCCATTATCTGAGGCCATGAGAATATCATTAGTAACCTTCACCAGTGCTGTTTCAGTGCTATGATGAGCTCTAAAACCTGACTGAAACTCTTCAAACAGGTCGTTACTGTTTAAATGTTCACAGACTTGATTAGCAACTATTTTCTCAAGGACTTTGGATAAGAAAGGAAGGTTAGATATAGGTCTGTAATTCACTAAGTCATCTTGATCAAGGGAAGGTTTCTTGAGTAAAGGTTTAATTACAGCTATTTTAAATTCCTGTGGTACGTATCCGTTTACTAAGGATAGATTCATCATATCCAAAATAGGGCCAGGAACCAAATGGAACACTTCTTTAAATAATTTGGTTGAGATTGGGTCCAAAATACAAGTTGAAGGTTTAGATGAGGCTAATATTTTTGATAATTCTGAAAGCTCGACTGAATCAAAACAGCCTAAGCAATACTGAGGTTCTACAGCTCTTTCCGATACTGACTCATTTACTGAGGAAGAAGTAATCATGTTTGGGAGGGTGCCAATGATTTTATTTTTAATAAAATTTATTTTATTTATGAAGAATCTCATAAAATCATCACTGCTAAGAGCTGGGGGAATAGTTTGCTCAACAGAGCTATGACTGTGTAAGTTTGGCAACTGTACTAAAAAGAAACCTAGGATTGTTTTTATTCGCCTCTATTAATGATGAAAAATATGCTGTTCTAGCTTGTCGAAGGGTCTTTTTATACAGCAGTAGACTGTTATTCCAGGTTAAATAGGAATCCTCTAGATGTGTAGAGCGCCATTTTCTCTCCAACTTCCTAGTATTCTGCTTTAAAGTACGCAACTCTGCGTTAAACCAAGGAGTCAGCCTCCTATGGCTAGCCACTTTCTTTTTTAATGGGGCTACACTATCTAATGCCAAACGCAATGAGGACGTAACGCTGTGAACCAGACCATCAATTTCTGAAGGGTTAGAGATAGAATTGCTGCCATCCACTGTGTTACTCTGAGACACTGAGGAAAGTAAGAATGGTACAGATTCTTTAAAAATTGTTACAGCATTGTCTGATAAAGTTCTACTATAATGAAATTTTCTTTCAGATTTAAGATGGTCAGTTAAAGTAAATTCAAAAGTTATCAAGAAGTGGTCAGAAAGGACCGGGTTATGTGGGTGGACTGTTATTTCCTCACACTCAATACCGTATGTCAGTACAAGGTCCAAAGTGTGTTTACCTGAGTGGGTCGATCCCTGTACTTTTTGAGTAAAGCCAATTGAGTCTAAAATAGCATTAAAGGCTGCATTTAGGCTATCACTTTCAGCATCCACATGAATATTGAAGTCCCCCACTATAATAACCCTATCAGTATTTAATACTAAATCAGATAAAAAATGTGAGATCTGATCCAAGAATTGAGAGTAAGGGCCTGGTGGACGATACAAAACCACAAACAAAAATGGTCTTAATGTTTTGCAACTTGGATGAGGAAAATTAAGGGTTAGATGTTCAAAAGAACTGTAGCTATCAATTGGTCTGGGACTAATTAGTAAATCAGAACGGAAAATGGCTGCAACTCCTCCTCCTCGCCCAGTATTTCTAGGAATGTGAAAATTTAAATGACTGGAAGGAGTTGACTCATTTATACTGACATAATCCTCCTGCTGCAACCAGGTTTCTTTGAGACAAAGGAAATCAATGTGATTATCACAAATCAAGTCATTTACTAACAAAGTCTTTGAGGAGAGAGATCTTATGTTTAATAAACCACATTTAATAGATTTATTTTCAGTCAAAATTTTATTTATTTTTATGAGATTTCCATAATTTGCTTTTGTTGGCTTAACTTTTAATCCATTTAATTTTGGCCGTGGGCAAGACACTGTTTCTATAGGGTAATGGGTGGGTAACAGTACAGAAGCAGCAGAGAGGTGGGTTAAACTACGACTCTGCTTCCTGGTCTGGACCCTGGGTTGTCAGTGTTTTGGAGGATTAATAAATTCGGCCATTTTCCTAGAAAGAAGAGCTGCTCCATCCAAAGTGGGATGGATGCCGTCTCTCCGGATCAGACCAGGTTTTCCCCAAAAAGTTCTCCAGTTATCAATGTAGCCCACATCGTTTGCAGGACACCACCTAGACAACCATTGATGGAATGACAGCATGCGGCTAAAGATGTCGTCACTGGTCCGATCAGGCAGGGGACCAGAAAAGATTACCGAGTCTGACATTGTTTTGGCAAACTTACACACCGAAGCAACACTAATTTTAGTGACCTCCGATTGGCGTAATCGGGTGTCATTACCGCCAGCGTGAATAACAATCTTACTGTATTTACGCTTATCTTTAGCCAGCAGTTTCAGGTTGGATTTGATGTCGCCCGTTCTGGCCCCTGGCAAGCATTTGACTATGGTCAATGGTGTCTCTAATGCCACGTTTCTGACTATGGAGCTGCCAATTACCAGGGCCGGCTTCTTAGCGGGTGTGTCGCTGAGCGGGGAAAATCTGTTAGAAACGCGGACCGGTTGGTGGTGGCCCGGGGGCTGGGTCCTAGAACTATGCTTCCTACGTACAGTCACCAAGCCGCCTAGAGGTCCCGGCTGCGCGGGCTCTACCGGAGGAAGGCTAGGGGGTTCTATCCTTGTTGGCTCCGCGCTGGCTAATGGGCTTCGGCTATCTGCTGGTTTTTCAACAGCGCGGAGCCGTGCTTCTAATTCTGATACCCTCGCCTCCAAAGCTACAAAAATATTACATTTATTACAGTTACCATTATCACTAAAGGAGGCAGGGAAGTAACTAAACATCTGACAGAGAGAGCAAGAGAGAAGAGAAGAGTTAGAGACAGGAGAAAGAAGAGTAGCCATAGCCGCAATGAAGCTAAGCTAACTGAGCTAGCGAGACCTTCCACCCAAAGAAAAACTGTGTGAAACACGAGGAGTTCCCAAAACGTAAAGTACACCACCACAAAATGTGTGTTTTAGTGTGATTGTGTGTTAAAATAACTTAGAAAAGCCTCAGCACAGAGAAAATAAGATCAATTCAAGAGCGTTTGAACACCAAAACAGCTCCACGGAGCACAGCAGTGACAACAGGAAATGACGCAATACGGCTTACCCCGTCACCATATTACCATTATAAGGAGCTGACTTTGCAAAAATATGCTGTGCAAACAGGATGCACCTACAAACCGTTAGAAACAGTTCTGCTGTGTGTTGTATGGTGATAAGACAATGGGGGTGTGGGGAACGGTTCACATATGTGAATAAATAGAAGCTGTAAGTCTCAACATCTTTGAGACTCTGCTGGATCAGAACAACGACTGGTGTGTCAGTTTCTTTTACTGCATGATTCTCCCTCAGCTGAGCAAACACATTTCACATCTTCTCTGTGCGTGCTTTTCTTTCTAGGTAAACCTGTGAGTTAAAATAACCTAACATTTCTGGTGCCGTGACTCGACGCTTGGTCCGCGCAGGGGAAGGTCTTCGCCGGAGGGCTGCATGGGGCCCCACTTGACCTACAAGTCCAGGCTGCTTTCTTGCTTCACTGGCCAGCTGATTAGCTCCGCCGGACACCTTCTCTGCCGGTCCCTTGCGATCGACTCGGTTTGAATCGCTCGCACAGGGGGGAGATTGTGAGAACCAGTTTGGTTTTTTGCACCCTTATTTTAAAATTATTTCTAACTAAGACAGAGAGGGTACAGTTCTGCTGTTCAGGTTTAAAAGACGTTTTAAACCTCTGACTAAGGGAGTTAGGTAATGCGCCTTCCCGGGACAAAATAGGAATAAAATAGGTATAAAACAGTTGATTATATGGGAAGGTTGTAACGGATTAGATCGGTGAAATCTAAAACCACCTCAGAGGGATATAAAGAACGCCACTGAAGGCAGTAAAAATACGAAACAGCAGAACTCAAAAACAAAAGTACCGACCCTAGGTTGGTGTAAGTTAAGTAGGCACACGACATAATCCTTATGTATGCCATTTCCTCCTGAAACCTGACGGTGTTAACGTACGGAGAGAAGGGCATTCAAGGGACGTCCTGTGTGGATCCAGGATTTGTACCGTTCTTAGATTAGAAAAGTCTATTGACTCAAAACAGGGGTTCACAAAACCGGAATATAAGACTATACGATCACTAAAAATTTTCTTTCCTCTAGATAAAAGATAAAATAAGATGAAATAGGAGAATAAACTAAGTCTGATTTTAAATTCCCCAAGGAACGTTCCTCATAATACTCCTTATTATTACTCTAATTTTAATAATTACAGTGATAAAATTGACAAAACTCGTTAAAACTTGATCAAGACTGGAAAGGAACTGTAGAACCTGCCCTTTCAACAGGGGATCTTCATTAGAAATAGGCCTAATGATAAATAATATCTAAATAATAATACTAGTAATGAAAAAGCATGATAATAAATACATAATTATCTTAATGTGTGATAAACCGGTTGTGTGACTGTGTGTGTGTGTGTGAATGGAGATTTCTATGGTGAAACAGCTGTAGGCTGAACGGAGTCTCATGGTTTGAAAATTGAGTAAATAACACTGCGATAAGATAAATAGATCAGATAAAAGAGAAATAAAAGTTGAATTTACTTCATTAACCTGAGAATTAAAAATGAAAAATGAAAACAGTAAAATGTAACTTATTGAAAAATGGGGAAAAATAGCAAAGAAGATTTTAAAGGAGATGTAAAAAATTTATGTAAGAGAAAGGACAATACATTTCTTTAAAATAAAGATTATGAATTTGAAGGACGACTGCCTGAGTAATTTCGTGCACTTCTTGGTAGTTGCGATATAAAATAAAACTAAAAGATGAAAATTGAAGAATTAGATATTTGGCGTCTCAAACAAACAGGGAAAAAAAGGGGGGTTAATGCGTGAAGCAGATGTGTTTTTTAGCACCCGGGAGGATAAAAAAAAAAACTTTTTAAACTTTGTTTTCTCCTAAAGTTCCGCCGAAAGAAAAATAAAATAAGAGAAAACTCACTAACATATTTTAAAAAATCCTATGAAGAGTAAGGTAAACTTTATTGTGATTTAAATGAATTATCTTAAACAACCGACCACCTTTCCCCTTCCCCTCAAGGAAGGGCTGTTCTGATAATAAACAAGACCCTTCTGTCCCTCAACAATGGGTCGTTAGTTGTTCTCTTAATAAACAAACCAACTGTGATGGGTTGTGACAGAAATCGGTAAAATGGACTTCCTGAGGAAGACTTGTTTGAAACCAGATTCATCATGCGTTTCAAAATTGTTAAAGGTTATCAACTGCCAAGGCAGAAGAGGAGGAAAACACCTCTCCTGCTAGCTGATAATGAGGGGGATGTTTTAGCTGCGTGCAGCTCAATACAAAAGGTTGGGATTTCTTAAGTGCAGCAGCAACTGTTACTCTATAATAATAATAATAATAAGAAAAAACTTAGCTAATATTTTTAATGATATTCATGGGATGTCTGTGAGATCTCTCATATAGTAGAAAAGAAATGGTTTAAAATGACGGATTATGAGCAGAGTGATTTTATTTTGAAATTTAGACGGATACTACAGGTCCTGTGGGGGAGCAGCTGGGTGGCTACATGAATTTATTCTTTGTAACAAGTGGCAGCTTCAGATGTTTGCTTCTAACATTTTAATGACAGATAAGATACATGTTTAAAGGAAACAATCTTGTAATGCGCTGGGTTAGAGACTGAAATAAGAGAAGAAATTTTCGTTATGGGACTACCGTAGTAAGGAATGTAGTAACGCACTCCGAAATTCAATTTTAGTTCCACATATAATCATAATAATAAGCTAATTTGTAGAACCTATATATATATATATATATATACAAAAAAAAACAATGAATAAGGATTAAAGATGTGATGTTTCATCATGGAAATATTAGTTGCTGATTAACTCAATAATAAAATTGCATTAAGTTATTGAAGTCCAATGGGAAAAAATTATGAATTTGGTGGAATTTTGTTTTCCACTAAAAAAATGAGGTTGAGTTGTTAGAAAAATGAAATTAAAATAATAGATTTTGCTACAGGGAAAACCTGTTGTGATAATCATAAAATCTAGAGATTATTTTCTAATTTGTTAGGAAGAGATTTCCTATTTCACTTGAAGTTGGGCATGTTCTCTGTAGGGGATAAATAAAAAATCCAAATTGTAGATTTTCATAAAACTCTTGAAATGAGACACCTACCAAAGAATTGTTCTACTTGGAAAGAGATGAATAAAGTCTTAACTGAAGTTTGTAATCAGATGAAGATGAAATACTCATAACAGTAGATCCAAATTGAACTTTACATGTTTTCTTGGCATTTGGCCAACAATGGGGGAACAAGGGTATGGTGATCTTTAGTGACAAACTACTTAAAGCATTAGAGCAATATTGACCCATGGCCCGTGCAATGTGTCAACAGGGGGGATGGTTAGTATAATACAACATACAATCTAGAAACTTACTTTACAACATACAATCTAGAAACTTACTTTACAACATACAATCTAGAAACTTACTTAAAAATTTTTTTGTAGATTATGTGTTATTTGTGTAAAGCACAATCCTCAGGGAAACATGAGACCAAAACGTGACCAGTTTCCCCAACCAAACCAGCCTTTCCAAACTATACACATGGACTTTATGAACTAACACAGAGTGGTTCCTATAAATACTGCCTAGTCATGGGTTGAAATTATTCCAACAGCCGAAAATGATGCACTAACAGTGGCAAAAGCATTATGCAAAACAATCATTGCCAATCATGGCATACCAGAGACTATCTACTCAGATAATGGACCACATTTTGTTAATGAAGTTATTCAAAACATGGCAAAATATTTAGGAATAGTGTTAAAAAATCATTGTGCTTATCATCCTCAAAGTACAGGTCTGGTTGAAAGAAATAATGGGACAATAAAAAGCAGGCTAAGAAAATGTATGGAAGAAACAAAAAGGCCATGGTTAGAATGCTTAGATTTAGTTAAACTCTATATGAGAATAACCCCAACAAATCAGGGATTAACTCCTTTTGAAATAATTTATGGTAGACCGTATAAATTGCCCATTACTGCACCAGACCTACAGAAAGCAGATGAAGAATTAACCCTAGCTGATTACATGAGGAAAATTATTCAGACTAGAGAAGTACAAAGAGCACATAGTTTGCCTGTATCTCCTTCTGTGTTACAGGATCCTGAGAACCCCATAAAGCCTGGAGATTGGGTATTCATAAGAGTCATCAAGAAAAAGAATTGGACAAGTTCAAAGTGGGAAGGACCCTTCCAAGTTCTGTTAGCCACTCCCACATCTGTGAAGATTGCTGAGAGACCTTCCTTGATTCACCTTTCACATTGCAAACTGCAGAGACAATTGGATTAATAGACGTGTGACAGGAGGAAGTCTGGGCTATAAAGGGCATTGGTACCACTAGGGCCTTTGGTCTCAAACCCCAGCAGAAAAGCAGTCCTGTCACCTAGTGGTCAAACCCTCTGAAAAGAGGGGCTATTCATCCAGTTGTTTTTCTCTGCCAACACCATGAAGATTATTACATTATCTGGTTTGACATTGCTAAGCTTTGCAGTGTTATGGCTTCTGATAAATTCGAACACCACCCCATCATGAGATAAAAGATTTGTAATTAACACCCACTACGTTTTTAAGAACGCCTGGTATCAAGTAGCTAATCTGACTGCTAAACGTTTCACAATTTGGAACAGGAACACCTGATGGCTACATTTGGAAATGTGGACATACTTTCTACCTTTACCTGCCTAAAGACTGGTGTGGTACCTGCAGTTTGGCTCGACTGCAACCATCCTCATACAGAGAATGGTTTTGTATCATCATCATCAGAGCTGAAGAAGAGTGATTTCTCACCGGTACAGGAGTTCGTTCCTTTTACCGACAACGGTGGGCGTAAACTGCTCTACAGTGATGCTAAAGGAATTTTCCACACCATGTTTCCATCTGTTGGAAGTTGCAGGTCTGACAAATAGGATGAACGAAGTTTGGTGGTCCCTGGAAAACACCACTGTCATCCTTACGGAAATGTCTGATCTGATGGGAAACGATCCTGAAAAATTGGCTATGAGAACTATGCTAATGCAACACCAAGTTTGTACAGTGATTGGAGAACATTATTGTACTTGCATCCCATTTACACATGACAACTGGACTCTCATCCATGACAAGGTGCAAGGACTTGCTGATTTCCTGAAGTCACAAGAATCACAAAATGCTCCCTGGTACTTTATGTCATGGTTGACTACTGGACGTTGGTATCAGGTTCTTTTGAAATTTGCAATGCCTTTTATTGTCATTCTGATTCTATTTTGCTTATTTGTATCCTACATTTTACTATGTATTAAACACCTGATGAGAAGTAGGAGTATGCTTGTTGAGTTAACTTTAATGAATTCTACAATGTAAACTACTTTTAAGGTAGCCGTTGTATGAAGGATGTTTTTTATTGTTTCTTTTACTGGAGTTGTTAAGACTGCATTTCAGGGGGGAAATGTTGGAAAATATGTGATAAATGCAGTCTTTACTTATGTTGAACATAGTCTGTTCTTATGTTGAACTTTGTGTGTCAAGACTAAGGGAAGTAACTTTTAGTGTGGGGGTAAGAACTTTCTTAAGGAAATGTGCTTATAAGGAGCTGACTTTGCAAAAATTTGCTGTGCAAACAGGATGCACCTACAAACCGTTAGAAACAGTTCTGTTGTGTGTTGTATGGTGATAAGACAATGGGGGTGTGGGGAACGGTTCACATGTGTGAATAAATAGAAGCTGTAAGTCTCAACATCTTTGAGACTCTGCTTGATCAGAACAACGACTGGTGTGTCAGTTTCTTTTACTGCATGATTCTCCCTCAGCTGAGCAAACACATTTCACATCTTCTCTGTGCGTGCTTATCTTTCTAGGTAAACCTGTGAGTTAAAATAACCTAACAGACTATGTTATATGAGAGGGTTTCACTATGTCATGAGAGGTTTTACTATGTTATATGAGAGGTTTTACTATGTTATATGAGAGGGTTTTACTATGTTATATTAGAGGGTTTCACTATGTTATATGAGAGGTTTTCACTATGTTATATGAGAGGGTTTCACTATGTTATATGAGAGGGTTTCACTATGTTATATGAGAGGGTTTTACTATGTTATATGAGAGGTTTTCACTATGTTATATGAGAGGGTTTCACAATGTTATATGAGAGGGTTTCACTATGTTATATGAGAGGGAGGTTTCACTATGTTATATGAGAGGGTTTTACTATGTTATATGAGAGGTTTTCACTATGTTATATGAGAGGTTTTCACTATGTTATATGAGAGGGTTTCACTATGTTATATGAGAGGGTTTCACTATGTTATATGAGAGGGTTTCACTATGTTATATGAGAGGGTTTCACTATGTTATATGAGAGGGTTTCACTATGTTATATGAGAGGGTTTCACTATGTTATATGAGAGGTTTTCACTATGTTATATGAGAGGTTTTCACTATGTTATATGAGAGGGTTTTACTATGTTATATGAGAGGGTTTCACTATGTTATATGAGAGGGTTTCACTATGTTATATGAGAGGGTTTCACTATGTTATATGAGAGGGTTTCACTATGTTATATGAGAGGGTTTCACTATGTTATATGAGAGGTTTTCACTATGTTATATGAGAGGTTTTCACTATGTTATATGAGAGGGTTTTACTATGTTATATGAGAGGGTTTCACAATGTTATATGAGAGGGTTTCACAATGTTATATGAGAGGGTTTCACTATGTTATATGAGAGGGAGGTTTCACTATGTTATATGAGAGGTTTTCACTATGTTATATGAGAGGTTTTCACTATGTTATATGAGAGGGTTTCACTATGTTATATGAGAGGGTTTCACTATGTTATATGAGAGGGTTTCACTATGTTATATGAGAGGGTTTCACTATGTTATATGAGAGGGTTTCACTATGTTATATGGGAGGTTTCACTATGTTATATGAGAGGTTTCACTATGTTATATGAGAGGTTTCACTATGTTATATGAGAGGGTTTTACTATGTTATATGAGAGGTTTCACTATGTTATATGAGAGGTTTTACTATGTTATATGAGAGGGTTTCACTATGTTATATGAGAGGTTTCACTATGTTATATGAGAGGTTTTACTATGTTATATGAGAGGGTTTTACTATGTTATATGAGAGGTTTCACTATGTTATATGAGAGGTTTCACTATGTTATATGAGAGGGTTTCACTATGTTATATGAGAGGGTTTCACTATGTTATATGAGAGGGTTTCACTATGTTATATGAGAGGGTTTCACTATGTTATATGAGAGGGTTTTACTATGTTATATGAGAGGTTTTCACTATGTTATATGAGAGGTTTTCACTATGTTATATGAGAGGTTTTCACTATGTTATATGAGAGGGTTTCACTATGTTATATGAGAGGTTTTCACTATGTTATATGAGAGGGTTTCACTATGTTATATGAGAGGGTTTCACTATGTTATATGAGAGGTTTCACTATGTTATATGAGAGGGTTTCACTATGTTATATGAGAGGGTTTCACTATGTTATATGAGAGGGTTTTACTATGTTATATGAGAGGGTTTCACTATGTTATATGAGAGGGTTTTACTATGTTATATGAGAGGTTTCACTATGTTATATGAGAGGTTTTTACTATGTTATATGAGAGGGTTTTACTATGTTATATGAGAGGGTTTCACTATGTTATATGAGAGGTTTTCACTATGTTATATGAGAGGGTTTCACTATGTTATATGAGAGGGTTTCACTATGTTATATGAGAGGGTTTTACTATGTTATATGAGAGGGTTTCACTATGTTATATGAGAGGGTTTTACTATGTTATATGAGAGGGTTTCACTATGTTATATGAGAGGTTTCACTATGTTATATGAGAGGTTTCACTATGTTATATGAGAGGGTTTCACTATGTTATATGAGAGGTTTTACTATGTTATATGAGAGGGTTTTACTATGTTATATGAGAGGGTTTTACTATGTTATATGAGAGGGTTTTACTATGTTATATGAGAGGGTTTTACTATGTTATATGAGAGGTTTTACTATGTTATATGAGAGGTTTTACTATGTTATATGAGAGGGTTTTACTATGTTATATGAGAGGTTTCACTATGTTATATGAGAGGGTTTCACTATGTTATATGAGAGGGTTTCACTATGTTATATAAGAGGGTTTCACTATGTTATATGAGAGGTTTCACTATGTTATATGAGAGGGTTTCACTATGTTATGAGAGGTTTTACTATGTTATATGAGAGGGTTTTACTATGTTATATGAGAGGGTTTCACTATGTTATATGAGAGGGTTTCACTATGTTATATGAGAGGGGTTCACTATGTTATATGAGAGGGGTTCACTATGTTATATGAGAGGGGTTCACTATGTTATATGAGAGGGTTTCACTATGTTATATGAGAGGGTTTCACTGTGTTATATGAGAGGGTTTCACTGTGTTATATGAGAGGGTTTTACTGTGTTATATGAGAGGGTTTCACTATGTTATATGAAAGGGTTTCACTATGTTATGAGAGGGTTTCACTATGTTATATGAGAGGGTTTCACTATGTTATATGAGAGGTTTTCACTATGTTATATGAGAGGTTTTCACTATGTTATATGAGAGGTTTTCACTATGTTATATGAGAGGGTTTTACTATGTTATATGAGAGGGTTTCACTATGTTATATGAGAGGGTTTCACTATGTTATGAGAGGTTTTACTATGTTATATGAGAGGGTTTTACTATGTTATATGAGAGGGTTTCACTATGTTATATGAGAGGGTTTCACTATGTTATATGAGAGGGTTTTACTATGTTATATGAGAGGGTTTCACTATGTTATATGAGAGGGTTTCACTGTGTTATATGAGAGGGTTTTACTGTGTTATATGAGAGGGTTTCACTATGTTATATGAGAGGGTTTTACTGTGTTATATGAGAGGATATTTCAGTATGTCATACGTGAGGCAATTTTAGTATATTGTATGAGAGCTTTCCCTATATTTTGTGAATGATTTCAGTATGACATATGAGAGGTTTCACTATAGTATGTGAGTGATTTCAGTATGCTACATGAGATGTTTCACTATAGTGTGTGAATGATTTCAATTTAACATGTGTGTGTGAGAAGCTAATTCTGAATAATGTCTCAAACGGCCCCTCATAACTTTGGCTGCCTTTGGCTGAGTTATGTAGTTCTTAGTTCACATTGTTTTGTTTTGTCGATGTTCCTTTTTTGTTTTGTTTTTTCCCCTCTCTCTGCTGTCCTGTGGGTATGGAGGCAGAGTTTGATGTTTTCTTGTTCTTTTTGTTTCCCTTCTTCTCTTGTATTTTCAACTCACCCTCTCTATCTACTTTTTCCTACCGTGTCCTACCTCTCTTCGTCACCTTCTTAATTTTTTCCCCTGTTTTCCGTCTCCGTGTCCATGACATCAGAAAATAAAACCCACAGCAATTCATAAAAAAAAAGAAAAAAAAAAGATTTTCTCAGGTGTTCAACTACTTATGTGCAGCAATAAAATACAAATAGATTCTTTAAAAATCAAACAATGTGATTTCCTGAATTAAAAAAAATGCTTACCCTCACAGTAGAAATGCACCTACAATGTGAATTTCAGACCCCTCTATAGATTCTAAGTGGGAGAACTTGCAAAATCGCAGGGTGTTCAAATACTTACATTCCTCACTGTATACACACACACATATATATATATATATATATATATATATATATATATATGCATATATTTGCAAAATGTCTGGCAGCTCCTTCAGTAATACACATTGCTTTTCCAGTCACAAAATGTATTTTTTGTTATTGACCAAATACTTATTTTATGCACCATTATAGAAAAAGTCTTTAAAAATGTATTTTGTTTCACATTCTGTCTCTCACAGTTGAAGTGTACCTATAATGAAAATTACAGACCTCTCTCATCTTTGTAAGTGGGACAATATGCACAATTGGTGGCAACCAAAAAATCTTTCTTGCCCCACTGTAGATCATTTTGAGAATTGTTCATGTTTTATTTATTTCTCACATTTTTGAATTCAGCTATTTTCACTTATTGACCAACGTTACAGAATATTTCAATGTTATGTCAATTAATTATTATTAGTAAAGGCATCTGTGGAATATGGCATAGTTAGAGCCAGGGAAGAGGCCTTTCACCCACTCTGATCTAACTGCTGACTCCTCAGCAGTGAGGAGTTTTGGTTAACCTTGCAATGAAGACATATCAGGGGATTGGAGGCAGAAGCTGCTTGCAGAGAGAAGCATGAGCTGGTTGTGAGAGAGTTTGAGCGTTGGCCCAGACGGGCTCGTGCTTAAGACTGCCCATAATAAAATATGAAAAAAGGCCGATGCCGGCTCCAGCCTTGTTCCTATGAAGGGAACAAGACATGTCTTTCCACAACACCAGTCTAGTATACAAATTGCAATGTGAGACAGGCAGCTGTAACTAAAGATAGCTGGAAGTCAGATCTGATAGTTGTTCCTCTGTGGAAAGATGCCTAAAGCACTTACAATAATGGACATACCAAAATGGACACATCAGTCATCAACTTGACTTCTGCTCCCCTCTGCACACCCGTGTGCATTTACTCCCTACAGCATGTAACTCAGAGTACACACACAAGCAGCTGCAAGACACACATGCTTCCATGGAGAAGGACTTCAGATGGGTTTCCTGGACTCCCACACATGCACAATTATGCACAGCACACACAAATGTTTGATCATAGAAATAAATTTTAAATACTTAATGTATGTACATGAAAAATGTTATCGTTAGCCTTAGCACTTTAACTGATGGTAACAAGAACACTGAAAGCCCATTCCTTTGTATGCATATTGACACCCACCAGTCCCTGCACACGCTCCAGTTCTGCATGCACGCAAATGTGCGTGATCCGGTGTGTTTGCATGACAGTGTCCAAATATATGTGTAAGAGTACTGCTGACACTCAGCAAAGGTGCTATCCTGCCCTGCTGCTTTTTCCTGTTCGCTGTAACTAGGCAGGAGAAAGGCAGAAAAAGGTGGACCTTCTTTCCACATCAGCAGAGTTCAGTTGTAAGCATTAGGTGTTCCATCTCATGTAGGCTCTGTTGTGAGGATAGGCGTGCAGGTGGCCACTGATTATTTTTCTGCTTTTGTAATCTTGTGACCTCACTGAGCATTTTACACGAAGGAGATTTGAGAAACAAAAATGTAACCAAAATACAAACTGAAACCTGCTGCTTCTAGAGTCTCAAATGAAATAAGTAAGCCATAATACCACATAGTAAAAACAGCAGTACTCAGTTCTCAGTATCAATTATCTGGTGCTCTCTACTGGTCAAAATGTGAAACTACATCCATGCCATTTGAGATCATGCCTTTTCCTGCATGCGTTCTGGACATGCGCATTCTTGCAATAAGTTTTAAAGAGATCACAATTTGGATGAAACATTCCTATTTAACTTCATTTTGGACATTATGTGTTCTAGGATTTGTCATCTATTCTTAGTATGCATTTTTTGAGTCAGTGGTTAATTTGTTGTGTAATTTAAAAATAAAGAAAGAAGATACAAACATGATCCATTGGCACTGCTTGATTGGTTGAAGGATGCAACATAACTGTAAGATTTTTACTAAGAAATTTTTATTTCTAGGTTTGTAGTTGCAAAAATGGCTTAAATGCTACTAGAAGTCATGGTCCACATAGGAAAGTCAAAGGTGTTTCACGAAAACAGACCTTGAGATCCAACATGGGCACCTTGCATATAAAATTTTGTTAAAGGCCTCATTAAAAACAGTTTACTTGCACTTCTGAAGGCTTTGCTCTCTTCTAATCTTTCACAAACCCTGTATTGTACTTGTTGCTACAGTGTTTGAAAGTACAGCATGAGGACATATGCACTTATTTAATTAAGTACACCTTGTTACTACTTGGTTGGACCCCCTTTTAAATAATTTATCTTTTTCTGAACAGTCTCCTAAAACACCAGAGATGGTTGTGCATGAAAATCCAGAGTCTGAAGTTCTCAGACCCACCCAGCTGGCACCAACAATCATGCCACATTCAAAGTCACTTACTGTAAATCATCTTTTATTGCAATAGCAAATGACCATGCATTTTGAATTAGAGCATGGTTAATTTGGGTTATTCATAACATGAAGAAACATAAAATCTAACTAATACCTAAAGGAACATTCCACAAAGAACTGAGAACACTATTAGTAACGTCAAATGAGTGGAGGTTGATGGCAAGGCTCCGGGGGTGGATGAGATATGCCCAGAGGCCCTTAAGCCCCTGGATGTTGTGGGGCTGTGTTGGTTAACACATTTCTGCAATATTATGTGGACATCAGGGGAAGTCCCTTTCGATTGGCAGGCAGGGGTGGTGGTCCCCCTATTTAAGAAGGGGGACCACAGAGTGTGTTCCAACTACAGGGGGATCACACTTTTGAGCCTCCCTGGTAAGGTCTATTCAGGAGTTCAGGAGAAGAGGGACCACCAGATAGTCGAGTCTTGGGTTCAGCAGGTACAGTGTGGTTTTCGTCCTGACCATGGACAAGGTCATGGGTGTTTACCCAACCAGTCTACATGTGTTTTGTGGACTTGGAGAAGAAATTCAACTGTGTCCCTCAGGGAGTTCTGTGGGGGGTACTCCGGGTGTATGGGGTACCAGGCCCCTTAATATGGTCTGTTAGAGCCTTATATGACCGGTGTCATAGCTTTGTCCTCATTGCTGGCAGAAAGTCGGGCTCATTTCTGGTGACAGTTGGACTCTGCCAAGGTGTTGTCCCTTTGTTGTCCATCAGCCATAATGCAGGGCTGGACAACAGAGACAGACATCCTGCTGTAAGAACTAATAATCCCACAACACACTGCGTTAAACAAACCTTCAGTTCAACAGAATAAGGAGGAATCTCACTGCATGAATGTGTGACATCATCACCCCTATGCTCTACCCCAATCATGTCCTCTTTGCGACGATTGCAGCACTGAAGAGGGCATGTGCTTTAGGCCACGTCCACATGAAGCCGGTGCATTCCCAATCCGATAATTTTTTTTCCTCGTTCTGAAAAAAAATTCCGTAAACATGGGATCGTCTCAAGAAATATCTGCATACACATGAAACCATTGAAACCACCTGAAAACGGTGTAGTATATATGCCAGACCAGTATGGGGCGCTGTAATTCTGCCACAGAGATGCACTGTAGACGGAGAAGAAGACTGAGCATGCGCATAATCTTGCGCGCTGTATACGAACCAAGAGGAAAAAATGTAAACAAAGCTATAGATTTTGCTGTAATAAAGCTAGTAGGCTTAGTAGCTTCTGCAGCACGAACAAAATCATGTAGTCTGCCATTATTGTTGTTGCAGTTACGTGTGACGCAGCCGACACGAGATGTGATGACATCATCGTTTCACAAAGTATACGGATTGGCTGCACACACGAAACCGCAAGGGTGTCATTTTCAGATTTATCCACTTTGGGACCCGGTTTAAAAAATAGCGGTTTAAGTCTCCCAAAACGCCGGATCCGTGTGGACAAAACGCTAATACGCTAAAAAATTTATACGTACACAGCGAAACGCGTCTCCGTGTGGACGGGCCCTTAAACCTCCATCCTTTGCTGGCGAGGGGGGAGCAAGCTTCTGGAAGAAGCACCTTGGATCAAGAATATATGCAGTCTGCTGATCATGTATCAGGTAACTGTATTCCAGTCGATGGAATAAGTCCTGAACCTGACCTGTTTAAATCTCTGCAGAAGGAATTTTTGAATTACATATTCCACCAAAGTGACATCCTCTCTGCAACTGATGCCCTACTGTCCTACTGTGGGAGAAGATATCCAGCTTAGCAGAAGGTGCTGAGCGGAAAGCTTCCCTTTGCCCATGACCACTCAGACACCTGCTGCAAGCACAACTACTGCTAGCTCCATATTCATGTGGCTAGCTGCCAACCGGTACATCTGCTGCTAGCCGACGAGCTAACCACAGCCCATTTCCCATCAGTAAATGGTGAGAATCCAGACCAGACAGCAGATTCACCCTTCTATGGAGATCTTAAAACCATTCAAGTAAGGTTGTGTTTGGGCAGAGATAAATTAGCTCAGGATAAACAATTTCAAGATTGCTTGATTGACTTTCACTGTGGTAAGATTTCATTCTTCAACTTCTTGAGTACAAATAAGCTGTTCAACCTGTCGTATAAAAAGTGTGTTTATAAAGTTATTGAATGTTCAGTCATAGTCATTTTAACCATGCAACACGACTTACTCTATTTTATCGGAGTGTTACGTTCAGCCTGCACTAGATGCTAAAATTAGCTCTGTGTGCTGGTGTTAATAAACATATTTTATCTGTTTGTGTGGCCTGCAAAGCAACTTGAATTACCTTGTTGTTGAAGTGTGCTATACAAATAAAATTGCCTTCCCTTGCTTCAACAGACCCTGGCGCTCATAAATATTATTATTATTTACTGTATTCAAAATACAGATCGACTTTAAAATAGATAGTTTAAATACCTAAAACTAATCTTACAAGTCATTTTGATCCATCACTGTGGTGACTGATCCATGAAATAAAATCAATTTTCCAAAAGGTTACTGATTTCTAATTCAGCAAAGTTTTCAAACATTACTTCCTCCAAAAAATCTTTTGTGTTCTCTTCTGCTTTGCATTGTGAATTGCTTGTTTGAACCCAAACCAAATGGTACAATGTTAAAACCCAGCTCAGTTAGAGAATGGGGAAGTAACATAACACCCTGTACTCCAGTGGTAAAGGTGTAAGAACAAAAGCATTTAATCAGAATAAAGCAACAAAACAAATATACAGAGCAGAAATGGTCTAACAAAATGAACTAAAGTACTAAGGCTTTCAAAATAAAACATCTGCCCCAAAACACAGGCTAAGAGAAGCCTTAAATAAAATACAGGGGCAAAACAAGGAACTTAAAGCACTCAGTACGTTTACATTCAGCAAGAGAAATTCGAATTATTGCCTCAGTCCGACTGAAATCAGACTTTTAAAATGCATGTATACACCTTAGTCCGGCTGGAATCAAACCGAACTGCAGTTTTAGAAGCTCGACTACTCTTGCTGGATAATGCGATTCAAATCGGACTACTCTGCAACCAGCCCCCCCGGCCCCACCCGCACTCGCGCGCCCCCCTCGGGAAGTTTGGAGAGCCAGAAATCCGACCCAGTACAAACAACCTTAGTGTAAGAGGCATATGGCATCTAAGACAAACGTAAGCGGCCAATCAGTGCATTGTTGGACTTACGAAGAGGCGATGCGTTGTTACTGTGAATATCCTGCTTTAACTCCAACTGCTTCACTCCTGCCAGCCTCAGTTTACTGCCTGAATGCAGCTGGAAGCTAACCGCTATTAGGCTAACTCGTAAGGGCGCATATTGTCATCTATCGTCAGGGAGTGGAACGTACTTCATTTAATAATTCGATTTTCTGATGGACATGTAAACTGGGACTCGGCTCGCTGCAGGAGGGAAGTCTTTAGTCCGATTACTCAAAAAAGCTCGATTTTAGCTGTGTATGTAAACGTACTGACTGTCTTTTTAACTTCAAGGCAGATGGTGTTATCCAAACTAAACGACTCAAACATATACTCTAAAGGATAACACAGCTACGAACTAACAAGGGTACAGCACTAAACAGAAGTTCTAACAAAGCGAATGGTAGAAAAATCAAAGCATACAGTGAGGAACATAAGTATTTGAACACCCTGCGACTTTGCAAGTTCTCCCACTTAAAAATTATGGAGGGGTCCGAAATTCACATTATAGGTGCATTTCCACTGTGAGAGAGCATTGTTTTTTTTAATTCAGGAAATCAAATTGTCTAATTTTTTTAAAGAATTTATTTGAATTGTATTGCTGCACATAAGTATTTGAACACCTGAGAAAATCAGTGTTA
This sequence comes from Valencia hispanica, assembly GCA_963556495.2. Classification (NCBI taxonomy): domain Eukaryota; kingdom Metazoa; phylum Chordata; class Actinopteri; order Cyprinodontiformes; family Valenciidae; genus Valencia; species Valencia hispanica. Next base: position 53,850,003 of record OY747712.1, on the reverse strand, counting down.
ATATTTGGTACAGAAGCCTTTGTTTGCAATTACAGAGGTCAAACATTTCCTGTAGTTCTTGAGCAGGTTTGCACACACTTTAACAGGAATTTTGGCCCACTCCTACACACAGATCTTCTCTAGATCTGTCAGGTTTCGGGGCTATCGGTGATCAACACGGAGTTTCAGCTCCCTCCAAACACTTTCTATTGGATTTAGGTCTGAAGACTGGCTAGGCCACTCCAGAACCTTGATATGCTTTTTACGGAGCCACTCCTTGGTTTTCCCGGCTGTGTACTTCGGGTTATTGACATGAAGGAAAACTCAGCCACAACCCATCTTCAATGCTCTGACTGAGGGAAGGAGGTTGTTGCTCAAAATCTCACCAATACATGGCCCCATTCATCCTCTCGTTAATACAGTGCAGTCATCCTGTCCCCTTCGCAGAAAAGCACCCCCAAAGCATGATGTTTCCACCCCCATGCTTCACAGTAGGGATGGTGTTCTTGGGATGCAAGTCATCCCTCTTTTTCCTCCAAACACAGCGAGTGATGTTTAGAGCAAATAGTTCTATTTGGGTCTTATCTGACCACATGACTTTCTCCCATGCCTCCTCTGGATCATCCAGATAGTCACTGGCAAACTTCATACGGGCCTGGACATGTGATGACTTGAGCAAGGGAACCTTCCGTGCAATGCTGATTTTAAACCATGACGGTGTAGTGTTCTACTGACAATAGCTTTTGAAACTGTGGTCCCAGCTCTCATCATAGCTCCTTTCGGACTGTAGGAACCTTTGTAGTTGCTGTAACCTTTTCAGGAACTAGGCCGTTTTTTTTAGTTCATTCGGACAGGTAAGAACTTGGGACTATGACCCTCAGTTCCTATAACCATTGTAGCTCCTACTCTGAGGCAGGGTATTTTCGTGGTTCCCTTGGAACTCATATGGCGTAGGTGTTTGGTGAAGTCATAAGCTACGCCCCTTGCTAGTTTTCTGCTTCTTAAGGCCCCGGCATAAAAAAAAAACTACAGCTGCCCATATTACAGCACAACAGCAAAATGGACGAAACCTGGGACAAGTGGACTGACGAGGAAGTAAAAGCTCCTCTGACTATCCATTCAACCTATAAGGTTTGAGAGGGTCCGAAGGCTCGCAGCGCAATATAATACAATACAATTCTAGAATTGCACTGCGCTGGGTGGCTGCATGTTGAGTGCGTCTGTTGGCTACATATTAAGTTTTGTTTTTTTGTACATTGGTTCATCTGTTTTCTTGATGAAGATTGCATTTTTTGACCTGTATACTTTATTGTTTTTGGTGCTGTGAAGCTGGTAGAATTTTCACTTTTTGATAACTTGTTATGATGCGTAACCGTGGCAACAATGTGGTTTACAGCTGGGAGTAGCTGATTAACATTGCAAAAGCTGAAATAATACCTCAACTGAAGCCACAAACCCCTGATGAGTTGATAAGAAGGAGACGTGGATGTAGAGCAAGAGCAAAAAGGAGACAGAAAGAGGAAGTTCAAGCCATCTCTTCCATCGATCATAATGGGCAACGTGAGATTACTGGCTAACCAGACGGATGAACTCCAAGCCCTTACAAGGACTCAGCCAGAGTATCGGAAATACAGTGTTTTGTGTTTTAATGAGACGTGGCTGCAGGATCATATCCCCGACTCCAACGTCTCCCTGCCCGGCTTCTTGACTGTACGAGCAGACAGAGATCTGAAGACGAGCAGAAAAAGAAGAGGGGGTGGAGTAGCAGTGCTTGTCAACAACAGAAATTGTCATCCAGGACATGTTACTGTGAAGTGTTGTCTCTGCAGCCCAGATGTCGAACTCTTGGCAGTAAGTTTTTGTCAATATTATTTACCAAGACAGGTCACCAGTGTAATTTTCGCAGTTGTTTACATTCCACCTTCAGCTGTTGGCAACAATGCATGTGATGTCATCAATTCCGTTTTCGCTAAGCAACAGACCCAGCACCCCAATGCATGTGTGGCAATATCTGGTAATTTTAATCATGCCTCGCTCTCTACTACATATCCAACATTTCAACAGTTTGTCAACAGCTCTACAGGAGAAAACAGACCTTGGATTTTTTTAGGCAAATGTAAAGGATGCATACATGTCCAAAGCAAGTGCAAATCTGGGACAATCAGATCGCAATCTTGTTTTTCTCTGTTCAGAATATAAGCCACTTGTTCAGAGGCTTTAAGGACAGGATGGATTGGATAGATGGAAGTCTGGACAGAGCCAATGAACTGAACATATTCTTCAACAGGTTCAGTTCAGGAACTAGCTCAGCATCCTCCTCTCCTGTCCCCAGCCAAACAGACATCCCATCCTCCTCTGACCCACAGCTTTCTAGTCACACCTCGGAGGTTTTATCCTTCACCTCAGCCATGGTCTCTTCTGATTTCACAGGTTTGACTTCAACCAAATCAGGAAATGCTGCTACCCCCTTCACCTCCCCCTCCCACTTATCTGTCTCTAAAAGTCAGGTGAAGAGGCAGCTGGAAAAACTGAACTGGAACAAGGCTGCAGGTACAGATGGTTTTAGCCCCAGAGTCCTGAAGGCCTGTGCAGAGCAGCTCTGTGGGATTCTGCAGCACCTCTTCAACCTTAGCCTAACTCAGGAGAAGGTTCCAGTGTTGTGGAAGACATTCTGCCTTGTTCCAGTACCAAAAATAACTCACCCATCAGTCATCAATTACTATAGACCTGTTGCTCTGGCATCCCACATTATGAAGACCCTGGAGAGACTCCTGTTCGCCCACCTGAATAAGCAAACAAGAACATATCAGGATTTGCTGCAGTTTGCTTATCGCTGTGGAGTTGGAGTTAAAGATCCCATCATACACCTGCTTCAACCAACCCACTGTCATCTGGGCAAAGCAGGCAGCACTGTGAGAATCATGTTCTTTGATTTCTCCAGTGCATTTAACACAATTTAGCCTGATTTGCTTTGTCAGAAACTTCTGAAGACACAGGTGGAGCCCTCAACGATCGCCTGGATCAATGACTACCTGACAAACAGACCACAGTTGGTGAAACTGAAGAATTGTGTGTCAAACCAGGTGGTCAGCAGCACAGAAGCACCACAGGGGACCGTACTCTCACCATTCCTTTTCACTCTGTACACCTCAGACTTCCAGTACAAATCAGAGACGTGTCATCTGCAGAAATACTCAGATGACTCTGCAAGTGTCTTGTGTATCAGAGATGGACAAGAAGCTGAATACAGAGAACTGGTGGACCGCTTTGTGACATGGTGTGGAAACAATTGTCTTACTTTGAATGTGAACAAAACAAAGGGGATGACTGTTAATTTCAGAAGAAACAGGGATAAGTCAAACACTGTTTCCATCATGGGAGAAGAAATGGAGCTGGTTGAGGAGTATAAATACCTCGGAGTTCACCTTGACAACAGACTGGACTGGAGACTGAACAGTGAAACCATCTACAAGAAGGGACAGAGCAGACTGGATTTCTTGAGGAAGCTTAGGTCCTTCAAGGCTTCTAGAAGTCTGTTGTGGAGAGTGTAATCTTTTCAGCCATCATCTGTTGGGATAGCAGCATCAGAGCCAGGGCCTTAAAAAGGCTCAACAACCTGATGAAGAAGGCTAGTTACTAGTTACTACTAGTTACTAGCTACTACATCATACTCTGAAACCACTGTATGACGCAACGAAGAATTTTTCATAAAATAAAATAAAAATATGGACAACCCTGACCATCCTCTTCATGAGAATGTCATACAACAACAGTTGTGTCAACAACAGAGTGTCTTCAGTCGGAGGCTTATTCAGTTTCGCTGCAATACAGACTGCTACAGGAAATCCTTCCTGCCCACAGCCATCATCATCTACAACAACTCCTTAAAGAATTTATTATAAACTCAGCAAAAAAGAAACGTCCCTTTTTCAGGACTTTGTATTTCAACAATAATGTTGTAAAAATCCAAATAACTTTACAGATCTTCATTGTAAAGGGTTTAAAACATGTTTTCCATGCATGTTCAATTAACCATAATCAATTAATTAACATGCACCTGTGGAATGGTCGTTAAGACCTTAACAGCTTCCAGAAAGTAGGCATTTAAGGTCACAGTTCTAAAAATGCAGGACACTAAAGAAACTTGTCTACCGACTGTGAAAAACACCAGACATCACCAGCAACAACGCCGCCTATGGGCACAAACCCACCTTCGCTGGACCAGACAGGAGTGGCAAAAAGTGCTCTTCACTGATGAGTCACGGTTTTGTCTCACCAGGGGTGATGGACGGATTCGTGTTTATCGTCGAAGGAGTGAGCGTTACACCGAGGCCTGTGCCCTGGAGCGGGATCGATTTGGAGGTGGGAGGTCCCTCATGGTCTGGGGCGGTATATCACATCACCATCGGACTGAGCTTGTTTTCATTGCAGCAATCTCAATGCCTTGCGGTACAGGGAAGGCATCCTCCTCCCTCATGTGGTACCCTTTATGCATGCTCATCCGGACATGATCCTCCAGCAGGACAATGCCACCAGCCATACTGCTCGTTCTGTGTGTGAGTTTCTGCATGACAGCAATGTCAGTGTTCTGCCATGGCCAGCAAAGAGCCCGGATCTCAATCCCATTGAGTACGTCTGGGACCTGTTGGATCGCAGGGTGAGGGCTAGGGCCATTCCCCCCAGAATTGTCCAGGAACTTGCAAGTCCCTTGGTGGAAGAGTGGGGCAACATCTCACAGCAAGAACTGACAAATCTGGTCCAGTCCATGAGGAGGAGATACACTGCAGTACTTCAAGCAGCTGGTGGCCACAGCAGATACTGACTGGTACTTTTGATTTTGAGCCTCCCTTCATTCAGGGACACATTATTCCATTTCTGTTAGTCACATGTCTGTGAAACATTTTTAGTTTATGTCTTATGGTGTCGACTCTTTTAGTGTTCATACAAATATTTACACACATTAAGTTTACTGAAAGTAAGAACAGTTGAAAGTCAGAGGACTTATTTTTTTATTTTGTTTATGAGCTACAACAACACTTAACTTCCCATCAATAAAGTATTTTTGAAGTGAATTAAAATTAAAAAATGTTTGCCGATAAGTACGCAACTAGAAAAAAGCCACACATTATCACACCGCGAAGCAGTGCAAAAAAATAAATAATCAAAGATCGTAACAACCAGAGTGGGACGAACCACAAAACTAGTAAGTGATATGACACCCTGGATGCAATCTTAGGCCATCGTCCTGCTTACCCCTCCTTTCCACCGGACGCGTAACCGGCACGTTACAGGAGCAGCACGTTTCAATTGTGTATTCTGCTGCTTGGCCCTTTTCCACCGGGTGCATATGAGGCGCATAGCAGCAGGGAAGCAGCTGTCACCGAGAGCACGAAATCACGCAAGATTAGCAAAATCACGCGTGGTTTCGTCAGTAAACACAACAACCATAGACATATATAAACGTCTATGACATTAATAACCAGGAAAAGACAACAACATGGCTCCAAAAGGTTGGTGTTTTATGTTATGTCCGTTTTATATTCGCCAATAAATTTATGTTATGTCAGGGAATATCCAAAATCGCTCATTTGTGTGATGACACACAAATGAGACCCTCCCGCGAGGTACTGACTTCTCACCGGCCCGCACAGGTAGTGACTTTTTTTTAAGTAAAGCAACCGCAAAGCAGCACGTTTCTTTTATTTTGAAAATTTCAGGTGCCAAGCCGTATACTTCCTGTCTCCCCTGTCCAAAATGTAGAAATTTACGTGTTTCAGAGGCGTACTGGGTAGAAAATAGGACTGCCGCGTATATTTAGAAGTGCTGCGACATGTCGCTCCTCAGACGCGGCAGACTTGTGCTGCTTTCGCCTCTGGTGGAAAGGGTTCTATTGAATACAGTGGTGGCTATCAGCTGCGTATTATGTGCTCCTCCTGTAACGTGCTGCTTACGCGTCTGGTGGAAAGGAGGGGTTACTGTGGGAACGCTGGGACCCCGGACTCCTGCACAGGGCTTTTGGAGTCCATCGTTTGCGGTGAAAACACAGCACACCCAGAATTGCTTGAAGGTTAGTAAACAGGAAAAGAAGCGTAATCACTCTGGTGTATACCTTAGAGCTGTTTAGAAATACCACCTAAATAACTGAGCTAAAATACATCACCAGTTTGGCCTTTTTTCTATTTTAGTTTTCTTTTTTGTGACTCCTGTTAAAATGAAATCTGAAAAGGTTCCCCTGGAAGGATAGTTATAAGAACTAAATTCTAAGTAAATTTTAAATCACTATTGACTATTGTCATCAGGGCCACCTTAACCAGCTGATAGGCCCCGGGGCAGAGAGGCTCAGTAGCCCACACTTCCTTTCTGAGGTGAATAGCACAACCATTCTCTTTTCACAAGCTCCCCATTGTTTAGCCTGCGGTTGAAATGGCATTTAGAGAAAACCCTTTTATGGTCTTTATGCTGCTGCTCAGATGCAAAAAAGTCAAAATCTTTGTTTTGACACTGTTCTGGTCCAACCTTTACCCAGAAAGGACATACTTGTTCAGAGACCACATTTCCCCAGCGGCCCGGATCGTACTGTAAGGGGCATGTACCTCCTCTGTCTGCTCGCTGGGTCCAGCGCTGCTCTGCTCCTCCCATGCTCCTGTCTGCTGCACCTCCTCCTCCCGTGCTCCTTTCTGTCTGCTCTCCTCCAGCGCTCCTATCGGCTGCGCCTCCTCACCTGCGGTTCCCTGCTGCGCGGGCTGCTCCATGCCTGCAGGTGCTGCTGCTGCATCCTTCTCTCTGCCCAGTGTGTCAGTGAGCTAGCTATGTCCAACTTCTTTAGCTGACTTAAAGAATTCTGTCAGCTTAGGCATTTTCTTTCTTATTTCTTTGTCTCGAAGCTCCTTCTCACGAATCGCTTCTCTTTTCAGAGAACCGCTCTCAAATTTCTTCCACGACATTTTTTTACGTTTCTTTACATCTAGATGACCCCGCCCTGAAATTGTCTAAATGTTTTGATTGGTGAGCTCATGGTGTAATGGGAATTTTAGTGGCCATGTGGTTGAAGTAGGTCACTTATAATTTGGATCAATCAGCAGCATTAATTTAGCATATAAGATGATTAACAAAAAACCTGACAAGTAATGAAACAATGTTTTTTTTTTACCTGAAATGATAGGCTCCCTGATCGTCATAGGCCCCTGGCCACCGCCCGGTTGGCCTGTGCATTAAGGCGGCCTTGATTGTCTTTGACCAGCTCCTTCCTTGTAGTTCTGGGCTGACTCCTCACCTTTCTTATCATCAGCGATACCCCACGAGGTGAGATCTTGCGTGGAGCCCAAGTCTGAGGGAGACCAACAGTCATCTTTAGCCTCTTTTTTACTATTTTTTTACAAATTTTCTAACAATTGCTCTTTCCAGCTATATGGAGGTCTACAATTTTGTCGCTGGTGTCTTTTGACAGCTCTTTACTTTACTTTACCCATGGTAGTAGTTGGAGTGTGAGTGACTGTGGGGTGGACAGGTGTCATTAACGAGCTCAGGCAGGTGCTACTGATTTAGATTAATAATTGGAGTAGAGGTGGACTTTTTAACGGCAGAGGAACAGGTATTTGAGAGCCAGAATTATTGCTGATTGCCAGGTGTTCAAATAAGTATGTGCAGCAATAAAATACAAATAAATTCTTTAAAAATCAGACAATGTGATTTCCTGAATTTGAAAAATAAAAACTGCTGTCTCTCACCTCAAATGGGAATTTCAGACCCCTCCACAATTTATAAGTGGGGGAACTTGCAAAATTACAGGGTGTTCAAATACCTAAGTTCCTTATTGTATCCAAATCAAGCTTTCGGCAATAATCGGAATAATAGCTTAGCCAGAATGGGAGCCTTTATACCAGTTTACATGTCACTCAAAAAATTTAATTATTGAAAGGTTATATTGAAATGGTGTTTAAATACTTATGTTCCTCACTGTAAGCAGAGTAGGCTAGGGGTGAAAAAAGCACAGTGACAAGCTGCTCCCCAACTGCAGGTGAATCTGAAGATCTTTTAAAGGCAAGGGAGCTAATCATTACCTTCCAACTTCTTGATCACCCACAGCTGGTCCTCATTGCCTTAATGAGGAGGAGGAGCAAGGTCTTCTACCCACATTTTGGCTGATGGATGTGGATGAGGGAGGAATGTGGTAGACAAAAAAAAAACACAAACTAAGAGAACAAAATCTCACATTATAACTCAAGGCCCCTGTAAAAACAGGCAGCTGTAACATTCTAATTAGCCTTAAACTAAGCATAATTATTTCAAAACTAACTTAGTGTCACTTCCAAAACTCTTTAATACAAGCTATGGTCTTTAAGCATACATATTCATACTGGAATGTGACATTACTATCAATTTACTGGGTATTGTTCTGAATCTTTGCATATTGATACATTTTTACTATTTTACCATTTGTATTTTTTGTTTTATTATTCATTCCTTTTTTGCTTAGTAGTTTAGTTGTGCGTTACTAGCTTAGTGAGTTTGTTGATTAAAGTATTTTGACTAAAAGGTTGAATTCCTTGTTGTTAATAAACTCATTAATAACTTGTATTTTGGAAAGTCATTGACATTTTTTCATATACATGTGACGAAACTTTCTATTCCAAGAACGCCAGTGCTGAACTTGCTCCATCTATTATTTTAATACCTCAGCGTATCATAAATAGGGTGTGTGACTCTGAATACAGCCAACAACCTCAGACAACAGATAACAGTTTAGTAAAAGGTTTATTTAAATTATCCTGGGTAACAAGAATGAGGTCATCGTAACACAGATCCGGAGCTGTGGGCTGAGGAGAACAGTAAGGGAATGATTATTTAGAAGAAATTTTGTTTAGATATGGTGGGTGAAGCTTAGTTTCCAGAATGGTGAGGAGCTCTAGGGGAAGGTAAGTAAGAGAACAGTTACTGAGGCTGGCTGGGCGTGGATGGACTGAGGGTTTTCTGAACCAATGTCTGTTTGTAGCAGGTGTAGTAGTGTTGAAGGGTGGACAGGCAGGTGATCGACTAGAGCGCATACAGGGGAGTTTCTCTCCAGGGAGGAGTGGCATGGAGACTGACCGAGAGGAATCCAAGTGTAGATCTGAGGACGGAGGAACTTGACAAGAACGAGGAAATCAGGACACGGAAAAGTGTTGTACCGCAGATAGGTAGGATTTGGCTATGAATAATTATGAATAATTGCTTAGGGCAATTATTAATAAGAATAATAATTTTATGTAAAAATTACCAAGTTTAGGGGCACCATCCTGGTGGATTCCAGGAACATTTAGCCAAATTGTTCATTTCCATGTTATGTGTATGATTACCAGCCTGATATGGCTGATATAATTAAACAAATGAAGGAATAAGTTCTTACGCTGTGGACATTAATTGTATGCATCACTCCAAGTAATCCCAGACAACTTCTCTTTAAGATAAGGGGACTTTATTTAGAAAATAAAATACCTCCTGATCAACAGCATGTATCAGGACTAATAACCAAACATCATCTAGGTTTTATCTTCAGAGAGGAACCAGGCAGGGATGTCCTCTCTCTCCCTCCCTGTTCGCTATTTTTATTGAACCACTAGCTGCAACAATCAGGCAAACTCAAAATATTAAAGGCATAAAATGCAATAACATAGAACATAAAATTGTCTTTTATGCAGATGATGTATTACTTTTTCTCCAGCATTCACAAACCTCTTTCTCTCAGGTAATCGGGTTGATAAACTCTTACTCAAATGTTTCAGATTATTCTATAAATTGGTTAAAATCTACAGTCCTTCCAATCAATTGTTCTGTCCAGAATCCAACTAATACACAACTGCAGTCAGGCAATATTACCTATTTAGGTATCAATGTCTCACCAAGACTGGCACATTTAATAAAGCTAAACTACATCCCACTTTTAAAAAAAGTGGAAGATGATCTTGCTAGATGGAAATCCCTACCCATATCACTTATGGGAAGGGTTGCTTCAATAAAAATTATGGTTTTGCCCAGAATCAACTACTTATTCTCAATGATCCTGTTGTGATTGCATTTCTCATAAGATGAACTGAACAGACTTTTGGATGTCTGGGAGCTATTTTAAAGATGGACTGAGCAGACCACATTTCCCAGCAATCCTAGCAGTGACCCCCAACACACTCCTATTGGTCCGTGACCACCCACGGTGACATCAGCGATGACATCACGGCCAAAGGGGGCTATAAGAGTAGTCGCGCCCATTTTGAATTGTTCTCCAGCTAGAAGTTCTTGGATGGACTACTGCTGAACAGAGGACATCTCACCGGTGAAGATTCTCTTTTGTTCTGACCCGCTGGACCGGGGAAGAACTAATTTCAAAGCTTCGAAGTGCGCACCCCGTCTGCGTAACCAGGGTGCACGACATAAGAACTGTTCCAAGACAGTTCATTAGACGTCGATCCTGCAGGCCATCCAGCCTGCATTTGGGGCACACGGTCCTTAAATCCTGTACAGGTTTATTTTTTATAACTCTTCCTTTTCTTGCTCAACGACGGACACAATTTGCTCTCCTCCTAGTGGACTGGACCTCCTCCAAAGCAAAGTGGACTGAACCGGTTCATTTATACTAATACTGTGTCTGGGCGGAGATAAACAGAGAAAATAGAGTTTTAACAAGTTAGATCTCATTCATTGTTGGTTAAAGTGTTTTTAAGCGCTGTACCTGTTTGCTCATTTTTGCGTCGTCGCACGTATAAGTCTGAGCTGTGAAATTGCTGTCTTTGAAACTGTCTGTTTTATCCTGAGCAGATCACGCCTTTCTTTTTTTCCTTCCTCTTGTTTTCCCTCTCTCTCCCTCCCTGATAACTCCATCGGCAGTCGGGCTCGGTCCGGCCTGCGTTAGCTGGTCTTAAGCCGCGTTCACACCGGTCAGCGCGTCCAGGCAGCAGGGCAGCTAGATTACATGCAAGTCTATGGTATCTACGCATCTAGTGGGCGCCAAACTTCCAAGCAGCAAGTCGCGCGCGTCGGCGCAGCTGGCATCAGCGCGTCCACGCGGCTGATGCCCGGATGCCCCGACGGTCCGTCGGGGCGTCTGCTGCTCAAGTTGGGAAAATTGAACTTTCGGGCAGCAGACGCGCGGCGTCAACCAATCAGAGCGACTCGTTGTACTGACGTAGTAACTCCTTCCATGGGGGAATCGGCAAATTTTTTATTCAAGATGGAGGACAAACTGATCGTCGCTGTATGTAATGTCCGTGAATTGTTTGACCCGTCTTCGTCTTTTTACAAAGACAGGAAGAGATCGGATCTGATTTGGAGGAAGATATCGGAGGATATTGGAGTCCCAGGTAAGCAGTTAAACATAGAAAAAAATATTTTTTCTTTTAACTTTCTTGTTATGTTAGCTAACGCTACGCTACCCAAAAGCGGTTAGGGCAACTACGGTACTAAATACGCATTACCAGTTTCCCATTGTGTATTTAGACAAGATCTGCAAAAAACGGTGGAAGACATTGAGGGACACATATGTCAGGCAGAGCAGAAAGGAGAAAGAGAGAAGGAAGAGCGGAGCAGAAGGAGGGAAAGTGCAGAAATGGAAGTACCTCTCTGTCCTGTCCTTCCTCGAACCCTTCATCGCCCCCCGCGAAACATCGAGCAACATGGGGGTCGAGGAGGAGCAGGCGGAGGGGTATGACCACCCAGAGGAGCCAGAAGAAGAAGCAGCAGGGCGGTTAGAGGCAGAAGGTTGGTGATTTTGAGAAGAAAACCCAGACATAGTGGCACACAAACACACACAAAAACGTGCTCAGAAACATGAAAATAATTATTGTAAAGGTGAAACCTACATCATTTTGCTACTACAAAGATTTTCTATTTATTATTAGTGCTAGCAGTAGAAGTATTTGTGATCTTGGTATAAAGCATAATAAACAGGAGGGTCAATAATATTCCTTTCTGTCTTGACAGATCCAGCTAACATGGAGGCAGGTGACATGGCTGAACCAGAGTCCCCTGGCCCTTCCTTTTCTGCTTCTGACCAGCCTGGCCCTTCCTCTGCTGCTGCTTCTTTTTCTGACCAGCCTGGCCCTTCCTCTGCTCCAGCACCTGCAGGTGTGTAGTGCTGTTTGGAAAGGTTGGGAATGTAGGTTTTATTCAAAGATGTCAATCTGTTTCTTTGGGTTCCCAGACACTTGGCGAATTACTTTTTGTACTTTCTGAAATGTCTGTGTATACCCTGGAATTCACACTCAGCCTTTCATACAGACTTAAAATGTTGCTTATAATTTTATCTTATTTGTATATTTGTTCAACATAATTGTAAGCATTTTTAACACATTTTTCTACTGTGTTTTTTCACAGGCCCTCCAAGAAAACGAAGGCGGAGGCAGCAGGACTTGTCAGTGCCAACAGAGTTCCAGCAAAAGCTGCTTGATGCGCTCAAGGCCCGGCCTGAACCAGCTCCTGCTCCTCCTGCAGATGATGAAATGCACTTCCTTCTCTCTCTTCATCCTCTCCTGAAAAGGGTGTCACCTCTAGAAAGAGACATCCTAAAATTTGACATTCATAGAATGATTTTTGAAAGAATGAACAATTTTACCCATTTGGACAATACTCAGTAGTTTTACTGATCGGGCTGACACCTTTTTCAGGGGAGGAAGGAGACTCCTTTCTGTGTCCCTCCTGTCTTCCACTGCACTTCCTCCAAATAAGGTCCTTTCTCTTCCTGTTCTTTATTTTATTGTTTGTTTATTATATGTATATATGTTGTATGTATTTTTTTTATATTAAATATTTTTATATGTAACATTTTGGTCAGCTACTTTCCTTAATTTAATTCTACTGTCCTATGTAATGCCATCTGGGTGAAAATATTGTTTTTAATAACAGCTAATAATTACCTTAATGAAATATACCTTTTTATTGACTATATAAAATACCACAGAAGTACAAAAGCAAGAACTATTTGAGTTTATTTGATTGATTTCACCATATCCATAGACGAGTTAGTGGGAGAAAGCAGAGCAGTCTGTCAGTCATTACCTGGAAACGAGAGGTACAGGTGAACAGGTCAAAAGTATATAGGTACAGAACAAACAATAATCCATAAATGAAAGGGATTTGTGAATGTATATATGAATGTATAGAGAAAAACAAATTACTAAAATATAATATAGTAAATATAGATGTGGAAATTTTCAGAAAGTTTTGCTCTTAATTGTTTTATTGGGTAGCTCTTAAAAGAGCCGTTTTGGGTCAGTCCTGTATGGACATGACTATTCTGCCGGCTGCCATGGCACTGCCCCCTCCTCACTGAAGTGGGCTATGAAAACTTCTATGGTCTCCACTGCCTCTCTGGTTGCGTTGTTGGCTCCGATTCGCCCCACAGCTGGAAGTGGTCTTTCTCCATGAGCAGCGGCAGCTCCCCTCACTGCAGGTACCTGGCCATCTCCAGAAACCCTCATGAAGTTGTGGAGAACACACGTCGCCTTCACACACTTCTCCACAACTTCGGGGTTGACTTCCAGTCTGCGGTGAAACATTCTCCACTGTGCAGATCAGATCCCGAATGCATCTTCCACCACCAGCCGGGCCCGGGAGAGCCGGTAGTTGAAGACGCGCTGTTGAGGGGTTAGGCCACCACGTCCAGGAAAGGGGCGCATCAAATGCCTGCGCAGTGGAAAGGCCTCATCTGCCACAAACACATGGGGCTGGGCTCTTCGGTGTGCAGCTCCGGGCATGTGCTGGTCTGGAGGCAGACCAAGTGTGCCATCACGCAGAGCCTGACCAAAGGTGGAGTTGGCCAAGATCCCTCCATCACTGGTTATGCCATACCCCCCAACATCGACCACCCTAAACCTGTAACGGGCATCTACCACAGCAAGGAGCAGGATGGAATGGTGCCCCTTGTAATAAAAAAAAGAGAACCAGAGTTGGGGGGTGCCTTTAAGCTGATGTGCTTCCCATCTATAGCACCACAGCACAGAGGGAAGTTCCACCGTTCCTTGAAGTCCTCGGCAATGGACCTCCACTCCTCTTCTCCTGGGACAGCCATGAATTCCTCCACTAAACCATCCCAGATGGCTGTCACAACATCAGGGATGATGGTGGAGACAGTGGAAATGCCCACTCTGAAGCTGCTGGCTATGGTCCTGTAGGAGTCCCCAGTGGCAAGAAACCTGCATAAAAGAGAAAACGATAGTGAATAGACTAGCTGTGGGCCAGATTAGTTATTAAATCTACTATTATCTACTATAATGTATATTACTTATAGATAAGATAAATGCTGTGTGAGTATATATTGGGCAGGAGATGAGAAATGACAGTGGGGTGAGATAACTTACTTAACTGTTCACTAAATATACATTCACCTATGTTGTTACCTGTGGCTTTTATTTGGCTGCATGTTAATATAGGAAAATGAATTTTTTTTATTTGCCTGTGTGTACTGTTTTAATCTACTGTTATGTGTGGCGGAAAAAAACTGGTACCAAATGCAAAAAAGGCATATTTGGTAAGTAGACAGTTTGGTTTTACAGTGACTCTTTAATATGCATAGTATAAGCACATGAGCATCAGATTAAACGTTTATACAAAAAAAAATTTTTTCAGAATCACAATGTACCCACTAACCGAAGACAGATGGACAGGCGCTCTTCAGCAGGAATAGAGCGCCTGTAGTTGGTGTCCTGGTAGGCGATGCGAGCACCGATGCGGGTCAGGAGGTCATCAAAATGGGCGCGGGACAGACGAAAATAGCGCTGAAACCGAACCTCATCCATACGCAGCTCCTGGAGCAAATGGTGAAACTCTCCGAAGTCCGAACGCCTCTGAATAATGGGGTGTACCCACACACATCGCAAACGACGACGACGTCTGGCTTGTGTAGCTTCATTAATTAAATAAGCCCAAGCCACTCTCTCGACAAGATCCGCCATGTTGTAAACAACTAGCAACAGACAAATCCACGCCCGCACGCTGACGTAATGACGTGACGCGCTGATGCCCCGACGCGCCGACGCAGACCACAACTGTGCAAGCAGCTGGGTTTTAATTTTAAAGCGTCGACTTTCGTCCGTTTGAGCGATTTGACGCCTGGACGCGCTGACCGGTGTGAACGCGGCTTTAGCTGAAAAGTTTAACTCCATTGTCTTTAGTCTGTCGCTAAAGCAGAGGCCTACCACATGGACGCTTCCCCCATGTGCTCCTTTAGCCAAAGCTAGTTTTATGATTCTTTCTTAGACTCCATGTGCTCTCCTCCATCTTGGCACAGAGCTGAGATTTATGACTTTGTCTCCTAGGCTATCTGTGATTTGGGCTCCCTGGAGTGAGGGCCCCTCTCTCCTTTTCTGACCCGAACCTCAGCTGTCTCACTGATTTCATTTCATGTTAATTGTGTTTAATGTTCACCTATTATTATTGTCTAAGATCTGTAGTAATTTTTGCATGCTTTAGAATAGATGGGATTTTCTATTTTCTAAATAAAGTCCCCTTAACTTAAAGAGAAGTTGTCTGGGATTACTTGGAGTGATGCGTACAATTAATGTCCACAGCATAAGAACTTATTCCTTCATCTTTTGTTTAATTATCTCAGCCTTGTCAGGCTGGTAATCATAAACATAAACTGAGACTGAACAATTTGGCTATATATATAAATGTTCCTGGAATCCAACAGGATGGTGCCCCTAAACTTGGTAATTTTTACATAAAATTATTATTCTTATTAATAATTGCCCTAAGCAATTATTCATAATTATTCATAGCCAAATCCTACCTATCTGCGGCACAACAATCCCAAGTAAACCATCACTAGACTGGTTTAGATCTCTGGACTCCTCTATATCTAAATTTCTTTGGAAAGATAAACCCCCACAAATCAGCTTAAAAACACTGCAGAAGACCAAAGAAAAAGGAGGTCTAGATCTACCAAACTTCCATCATTATTTCTTAGCCAACAGGCTCCAATACATCTCAAGATGGTTAAAAAATAGCTACCTAGACGACTCCTGGATAGACGTAGAACAGACACTATGTAATAAGATAAAACTTTCAGACCTACCATTTATTAGCTCAAATATAAAACAATATGAATGCTTTAAAAGCATAAATATCAGCTCCTCTCTGACAGCATGGTGGGAGTTTCTAAAAATGACAGAGTCCACAATAATCCCATGCAGACGTACACCCTTCTGGAATAACCCCGACATCTTGCAAAAAAAAATGTATAATAAGTTTTCCAGTCTGGAGGTGCAATGGAATTGAATACCTGGAACATATATTTGAAGGAACAGACTTTATCCCATTTAATACATTAATTACACAATATGGAATTGATAAAAACAAATTCTTAGAATATCAACAAATTAAATCTATTATTAAAGGTAAATTTAGGCTCAATACATCTGAATTACAAATTCCAGCAAGAGTTTTAGATTTTCTTAATCTAAACCCGCCCAAATTGCTGTCTAAAATATACAAAACTTTATCTACATTAGATGAATCAATAGCCATCCCTATTTCAAAATGGGAGGTGGATTTATCAGCCAGCTTTGACTAAAACGTCTGGTCTCAGATATGTTTACGAACCTTTATAATAACAAAAAATCCTCATTTGCAATTAATACAATACAAAATCCTTCATAGAGTACACTATACAGGTCAACGAATGTTTAGGATGGGTTTTACATCGTCTAATACCTGCTTACAATGCACAAGCAATATACCAGATACTTATGTTCATGCGCTTTGGTTCTGTCCACCTGTTAAGAAATTTTGGTGCCAGATATGTGAGGACTTATCAAAGTGTCTGAAATGTAACATTCCACCATCTCCCTCAGTTTGCCTCCCTCCCCTGGTAGATCCCGGTGAACAGCGGTGCCTATTGGGGTCAGTGGGGGAGCTGGCTCCCTGGGAAGACATTTTGTCTCCCAGTCCTTCCCTCCCCATCCCTGGACACCTCTGTCCACCCGCTCCATCACTTTACCACTTATATAGGGTCTTGGGGCATGGGCACATCACTGGGGTGTGAGGAGGGGCTTCCCTCCTCGCTATCCCGTGGCGTCCTGGGTCCCAATTTTAATATACAACTTAGACACTCCCACTTATAACATTCTCACGTGACACATATGTAGGGACTATGGGGTGGGCATACTTTTCGGCATCCAGAGGGGGAGCGGTTCAATCAGCTTCACCTCTGGTGCCGGTGCCCACTGTTAAACCACATATAGACACTGAGGGCTCGGGGTGGGGGTTGGGGGATGTGTGGCTGCCTTCCCCACATCCCACCCCTCTGTTTTAAATGCACATTCTAACAACACGCATCAACACCATTCTCGAGCGGGAGGATGGAGGCTAGGGGTCTTTTCACACCCCTGTTCGCTACGGTTCATCAGGGGATGGGGTCCAGAGGAGGAACAGGCGGTCTGGTCGGGGTCCTGGGCTGCCGGGCTGTCGGGGTCCATCTCCTGGGTCCGGGGGCTGGTGGCTCTACTGGGGCATCGGTACCTGGACCTGGGAGCATAAAGTGTGTATGGGGTGTGTGAGTGAGGGTACAGCGTCATTTTTTTGGGTGTCTTGGTGAGTCAGTGAGAATGTATGTGTTTAAGAGGGAGGAAACGTATGACTGTGTCTGTATGTCTTTGTCTACCTGTCAGGTTGGATCTTGGTCTGCCCCCTCGCCTGGCTCACCTCAGGCCTTACACTTAATTGGGGGCCTATTTCTCCTCCGTCACTCCCCGCCGGTGACAGGGGCCCCTGCCTGCCGGTGCATCGGTGGTCAATCCGGTTCGGACCTGGTGCGTGCCTGGCCAGGCCTGGGGGGGCCGGTGTGTCGGTCGGCCGATGCGCTGGGCCGATATCTTCCTTTGGTTGGTTGGGGCACCTCTTTTAGGGGTGCCAGGTTTGGGATTGTTGGGTGGTGCCTGCTCGGTGGCTCGGCGGGATGCGGATCCGACGTCTCTCCTCGTTTGATCACCTGTTCGGTGCGCACCGTGCGTGGTCGGTTCATTGGCGGGTTGGTCCGGCCCTGGCTGTCGTTGGATGCCTGGTCTCAGCGCTCTGCGTTGCGCGGGATCAGGACCCGGGAGCTGGTACAACTTGGTGTCCAGATGCTGGCTGAGCCCGGCCGGGGGATGCTGTCCGTCCCCTGCGGCTATCGGTGGGGCGCCCCGACGTAGGGCAGGGGTGGGGCACTGGGGTGTTGGCGGTGGGGATTGTCCTAGGGTGGCGGCGGCGCGTGGCGGCCGGCTGCGGCCTCTGCAGTGCCAGGGGCCCCTCGTTGGCCCGTCCTTCGTTGGGTCCCTGCTGGGGGGTGGGGTGCCCTTGGGCCCCGGCTCTCCGGGTCCATTGACCGGCCCGCCCTGGCGCGGCCGGTGTCCGGCGGGGCCCGTGGGCTCGTCACTGCTGCCCCCCGGGCCCCTGCATAGTAGCCGCTGGACGTTCCCGTGGGGTTTTCCTTTGCTCCACTCTAGGGGGATGCGGTCGGCCCCGCCGGGTCCGCCTGGGGCTCTGGGGGTCCTTTGGACGTCTTTGCTCTGATCTCCTTCATGTCTGCATCGATTCCTGGGAGACGGATTGATGCCTGCTCACACCAACTATCGAACACTCTTATGGAGAAACATATGCACCAGCATGCTAACACACACACATAGATGTGGGGTCTCTGGTGTTTAAGGATATATTCTTGGGCTGAGGTTATCATTACTAGAGCTTGATTAATCGGTACCATGAGTTTTTCTGTGACATTGTTGTTGTATTTTTATATCTATTTTTGTGTGATGTGGTTGTGTAATTCTTATTTCACAATGTTTGGTTTGTTTTGTCGATGTTCCTTTTTTGTTTTGTTTTGTTTTTCCTCCTCTCTCTGCCGTCCTGTGGGTATGGAGGCAGACTTCAATGTCTTCCTGTGTTTTCTTTGTTTCCCTTCCTCTCTTGTATTTTCAACTCACCCTCTCTCTTGACTTTTTGTTTCCTACCTCTCTTCTTCTTCATCTTCCTGCTTTCTTCTCCTTAATTTTCCGTCTCCGTGTCCATAACATCAGGAAATAAAAACCCCAACAATTCATAATAAAGATTTTTCACACATATATTAAGTGGAGGACTATAGCAAAAGCTGTACTGCTCTGCTTGTGAAAGTAAATCTTTTGGGCTTCTACGTGGTACTCAGACACCAATTCTGAGCTCCACACTGCCAAACAGGACACATAAAAAAAAGGGGGAAAAAAGAAAAGAAAATAGAAATCCCATATATTCTAAAACATGCAAAAATTACTACAGACCTTAGACAACAATAATAGGTGAACATTAAACACAATTAACATCAAATGCAATCAGTGAGACAGCTGAGGGGGGCCCTCACTCCAGGGGGCTCAAATCACAGATAGCCTAGGAGACAAAGTCATAAATCTCAGTTCTGTGCCAAGATGGAGGGAAGCACTTGTAGTGTAACGAGACAAAGGGTCTTAAACTAGATTTGGCTAAAATGGACAGAGCACATGGGCTGAAGCGGTGTCCTGCAAACGATGTGGGCTACATTGATAACTGGAGAACATTTTGGGGAAAACCTGGTCTGATCCGGAGAGACGGCATCCATCCCACTTTGGATGGAGCAGCTCTTCTTTCTAGGAATATGGCCGATTTTATTAGTACTCCAAAACACTGACAACCCAGGGTCCAGACCAGGAAGCAGAGTCGTAGTTTAACCCACCTCTCTGCTGCTTCTGTACTGTTACCCACCCATTACCCTATAGAAACAGTGTCTTGCCCACGGCCAAAATAAAATGGATTAAAAATTAAGCCAACAAAAGCAAATTATGGAAATCTCATAAAAATAAATACAACTTTGACTGAACAGAAAAATAAATCTATTAAATGTGGTTTATTAAACATAAGATCTCTCTCCTCAAAGACTTTGTTAGTAAATGACTTGATTTGTGATAATCACATTGATTTCCTTTGTCTCACAGAAACCTGGTTGCAGCAGGAGGATTATGTCAGTATAAATGAGTCAACTCCTTCCAGTCATTTAAATTTTCACATTCCTAGATAAAAATGGGTGAGGGGGAGAAGTTGCAACCATTTTCCATTCTAATTTACTAATTAGTCCCAGACCAATTGATAGCTACAGTTCTTTTGAACATCTAACCCTTAATTTTCCTCATCCAAGTTACAAAGCATTAAGACCATTTTTGTTTGTGGTTTTGTATCGTCCACCAGGCCCTTACTCTCAATTCTTGGATCAGAGCTCACATTTTTTATCTGATTTATTATTAAATACTGATAGGGTTATTATAGTGGGGGACTTTAATATTCATGTGGATACTGAAAGTGATAGCCTAAATGCAGCCTTTAATGCTATTTTAGGCTCAATTGGCTTTACTCAAAAAGTACAGGGATTGACCCACTCGGGTAAACACACTTTGGACCTTGAACTGACATACGCCAATGACTGACGCAATCTGCTGGGATTCCTTAAATAGGAAACTTTTTAACTGATTGGAATGTTTGTATAAATGTATTGAAATGACTTCTTGTTAAGTGTCTTGAGATGACATCTGTTGTGAATTGGCGCTATATAAATAAACTGAATTGAATTGAATTGAGTGTGAGGAAATAACAGTCCACCCACATAACCCGGTCCTGTCTGACCATTTCTTAATAACTTTTGAATTTACTTTAACTGACCATCTGAAATCTGAAAGAAAATTTAATTATAGTAGAGCTTTATCAGACAATGCTGTAACAATTTTTGAAGAATCTGTTCCATTCTTACTTTCCTTAGTGTCTCAGGGTAACACAGTGGATGGCAGCAATTCTATCTCTAACCCTTCAGAAATTGATGATCTGGTTCACAGCGTTATGTCCTCATTGCGTTTGGCATTAGATAGTGTAGCCCCCTTAAAAAAAGAAAGTGGCTAGCCATAAGAGGCTGACTCCTTGGTTCAACGCAGAGTTGCGTACTTTAAAGCAGAATATTAGGAAGCTGGAGAGAAAATGGCGCTCTACACACCTAGAGGATTCCTATTTAACCTGGAATAACAATCTACTGCTGTATAAAAAGACCCTTCGACAAGCTAGAACAGCATATTGTCATCATTAATAGAGGCGAATAAAAACAATCCTAGGTTTCTAGGTTGCCAAACTTACACAGAGTCATAGCTCTGTTGAGCCAACTATTCCCCCAGCTCTTTGCAGTGATTATTTTATGGGATTCTTCATAAATAAAATAAATTCTATTAAAAATGAAATCATTGGCATCCTCCCAAACATGATTACTTCTTCCTCAGTAAATGAGGCAGTATCGGAAAGAACTGTAGAACCTCAGTTGTGGTTAGGCTGTTTTGATTCAGTCGAGCTTTCGGAATTATGAAAAATATTAGCCTCATCTAAACCTTCAACTTGTATGTTGGACCCAATTCCAACCAAATTATTTAAAGAAGTGTTCCATTTGGTTCCATGATTACAGGCATGTCTGGAAGACATAAAAACATGGATGAGCCTAAACGTTTTGCTTTTAAATTCTGACAAAACAGAAGTTGCTGTCTTTGGACCAGAAGTTCTTAAACAGAAACTGATTAGTCAATCACTTCATCTGGATGGCATTACATTGGCCCCCAGTAATAACGTAAAGAACCTCTGCGGTATTTTTGACCGAGACTTGACATTTAAATCCCATATTAAACAGGTTTCTAGGATTTCTTTCTTTCACCTACGGAATATTGCTAAAATTAGAAACATCCTGTCCAGGAGTGATGCTGAGAAACTAGTCCATGCATTTGTTACCTCAAGGCTGGACTACTGTAATTCTTTACTATCAGGAAGTCCACAAAATGCCATTAAAAGCCTTTAGTTGATCCAAATACGGCAGCAAGAGTTCTGATGAATATTAAAAAGAGAGATCACATTTTTCCTGTTTTAGCTTCCCTTCATTGGCTCCCTGTTAAATCCAGAATAGAATTTAAGATCCTTCTTCTTACATACAAAGCCCTTAAAAATCAAGCTCCATCATACATCAGAGATCTAATTGTTCCATATCCATATCTGCTAATTCCTTTTCTCCTACGACTCTCCAGTTGTATTACAGTACATTCTGTTATTTCGACTCTTAACTTTTTCTATCAGTGTTTTTCTCTCCATAGAAGATATACCTGGTCTGGTATCCTGCTTGGCTGCAATGCCCTGTTGGACGGGGGGCATCGACTGGGATGATCCTGCCAGTAACTGAACATCCACTGTGTCCTGTTATCAACTTTTTACTTTCTGTAACATAGAAAGTTCTCTTATATCAGATCTTCTGTTCCTTCTGTGTTTCTGCTCTGTCTTCTCAAACCCCCAGATGGTCGTGGCAGATGGCCGCTCCTACTGAGCCTGGTTCTATTGGAGGTTTCTTCCTGTCAAAGGGGAGTTTTTCCTCTCCACCGTCGCTACATGCTTGCTCAGTATGAGGGATTGCTGAAGGATTGCTGTGGTTGGAAAGTCTGTATCAACGGGGCCCAACCTCACGCCAATGACTGACGCAATCTGCTGGGATTCCTTAAATAGGAAACTTTTTAACTGATTGGAATGTTTGTATAAATGTATTGAAATGACTTCTTGTTAAGTGCCTTGAGATGACATCTGTTGTGAATTGGCGCTATATAAATAAACTGAATTGAATTGAAATGTGGAAGGCCTCAAAGAGAATGAAGTTAAACTTTCAGCTAAGACCAGCTAACGCAGGCTGGACCGACTCTGCCGACGGTGATCAGGGAGCGAGAGAGAGAGAGATAGAGGAAAGGAGAGGAAGGAAAAAGAAAGAAAGGTGTGATCTGCTCAGGATAAAACAAACAGTTTCAAACACAGACATTACAGCTCCAAAGTATGCGTGCGGCGACGCAAAAAAGAGCAAACAAGTACAGTCTTTAAACCAACAATGAACAAGATCTAACTCGTTAAAACTCTATTTTCTCTATTTATCTCCGCCCAGACACAATATTAGTATAAATGAACCGGTTCATTCATACTTTGCCTTGAAGGAGTTTCAGTCCACTAGGAGGAGAGCAAATTGTGTCCGTAGTTGAGCAAGAAAAGGAAGAGTTATAAAAAAGAAAGCCTGTACAGGATTTAAGGACCATGTGGCCCAAATGCAGGCTGGATGGCCTGCAGGATTGACGTCTAATGAACTGTTTTGGAACTGTTCCTATATCGCGCACCCTGGTTACGCAGACGGGGTGAGCACTTCAAAGCTTTGAAATTAGTTCTTCCCCGGTCCAGCGGGTCAGAACAAAAGAGAATCTTCACCAGTGAGGTGTCCTCTGTAGAGCAGTAGTTCATCCAAGAATTTCTGAGTGAGAACAGTTTGAAAATGGGCGCGACTCCACTCTTATAGCCCCCTTTGGCCGTGATGTCATTGCTGATGTCACCATGGGTGGTCACGGACCAATAGGAGTGTTTTGGGGGTCACTGCTAGGATTGCTGGGAAATGTGGTCTGTTCAGTCCATCTTTGAAATAGCTCCCAGCTATCCAAAAGTCTGTTCAGTTCATCTTAGGAGAAATGGAATCACAACAAGAGATAGCCAGGAATCTACGAGGACAAGGAATGTAAGTTAGCAAATCTCAATAGTAATATCCTTTCTGCACACTGGAACAAATATTAAGGGGCCTTTTAACATGCTAGGTGAGTAAACCATCTGGCGTCAATCTCAGGGAGTCGCTCCTCTATTACGCTCCAGCACTGATGAGGATCAGCTGGGGAAAAATCCTGCCCGCCGCACCCTGCAAAGAGGTAGAGACACAGACAGACACACCCACAATCCCAGCACACAGTAATTGAATCCTAACACAACCTTTTCAGGCAGTTATTCATAAACATGAACTAAGACTGTACTATTTGGGTATTGGTATTAGTTCCTAAATTCCAGGATGGTGCCCCGACATGGTAGTTATTAACTTTGTTAATAATTATCATCTGGTGACATCAGGGTAAATAAACATTGCGGACGAGGAGGAGGCATTGGCGATAGTTTGTGGACTATTTTTAATGGGGGGGAAAGGGCAATGCTGTTTGGATTCCCCTCACTGCAGTGTTCTTGCATTACCTCGCTTTCTTCTTCTTCTTGGTTTGGCAAGCTAGATGCTTGTTATGTGTTTTGCTGCCCTTCAAATAATTTTCTGATTGAACAAACGTCACATTCAACAGGCTGCATGCTTGTTTGTCCTCCGAACACGCCACACACGCTGTGATATCGGGCTAAGACAATCCAATATGTTGAATATTACCGATTTGTGATCAGAGTGGTCCGGATGTCCTTCTGAGCAGAGCAGAGCACTCAGAACAGACCCCCCAAAGCAGGAATATCTAATAGGATTATCTTTAGAGCCATCATGGTGATTGCGGCGTCCTTTAACGAGTCATAACTTAGTGTTACCTTGGATACCCACGCTCTATTATAGTCTTTCAGGCCCTTCCAAAAAAGAAAAGTTGAAAAAAGTGAAAAAAATAAACACAGATCTACTCTGACCCTTATTTCTGAAGGCATTATTGTCTCGCGGGATCTGATGCAATATTTTGGCTGTCGTGGACGGTCATTGTAATAATGCAAATGACGGGCGGGTTGATTGGTGGCATTCTCTGTCATTTGTTGTTTGCAAAGTAGCAGCCATTACCCTTGTTGACCTCGAAGCTACTATTCCCTCTAGGATACAATAGTTGCATTAGCAGTTAGCTGCTGTTTGTTACACACAGTAGAGCAATAAAAACACAGCCTTAATGTTTCAATTGCAGCCAAGTCTTTGATTGTTGGAATGGCCCCTTTTTCCAAACGGAGCTCGAGTTCGTACTTCGAATCGGAATTCCGTAATGGCGGCGCTTGACACCTTGCTAAAATACACCAACTACAAACCGAAAGATGCACAGTGTTTGACCGCCTGAGTGCTGCAGCAACAACGACCGCTGAATCAGGTACAACATGTATGTATGTTTGTATGCAAAGCAAACACGTGAAGCATGGACATAAGTTTGCCATTTAATTCTTACAATTAATAAGTGCTGGATATTTTGAACAACAGCTTCCTTCTTATCTAAGTTTAAAAAATGTTTTTCTTAAACTACAGTTAACCTGCTATTTTATTCTTACAATTAATAAATGCTGGATATTTTTGAACAACAGCTTCCTTCTTATCTAACTTAAAAAAAAAATTCTTGAACTACACTTCATTTTTTATGTTTTTCCCCTTTTGTTTTAGTCTTTCAAAATAAAAAGTACCGATAAGGATACCGATAAAGTACCGGATCGATAAGGAGTATCGTTAAGAGTAGTAGTATCGATAAATCCTTAACGATACCCATCCCTACTTCAAACAAACGCTATCGGCTTCCCGGCCAGTGTATAATTGATAGGCAATTATAACATACATTTTAACTTGTGGAAAAGTGAAAATTACTGGTCATGACTCCTTTAAAATTACCAGAATGGGAGAATATGGTCAGAAATCTGAATAATTATCTTGCCGTGTGAACCAGTCTTTAGTGAACAAGCAACTAGACAATTGTGGAAAAGTTTAAAGCAGGGTTAGATTATAAAACAATATCAGTATCAGGAAAAAACGTCAAGTAGCGTGTCAGGTAGCATTCCAAAACTGCATTTTCTTAAAAATATTTTAGATAAGGATACACGGATACAAGCAGCTGAAATGAGTTTCCTCCACAGAGTGTCTGGGCTCTCCTTTGGAGATAGGGTGAGAAGCTCAGTCATCCGGGAGGGGCTCAGAGTAGAGCTGCAGCTCCTCCACATCGAGAGGAGTCAGTTGAAGTGGCTCGGGCTTTTGGTCAGAAGGCCTCC
Organism: Valencia hispanica; assembly: GCA_963556495.2. Taxonomy (NCBI): domain Eukaryota; kingdom Metazoa; phylum Chordata; class Actinopteri; order Cyprinodontiformes; family Valenciidae; genus Valencia; species Valencia hispanica. The sequence goes on along the minus strand of OY747712.1, from coordinate 53,824,227 downwards.
ATAATGCCTCCTTGGTGAGGTGTTCCAGGCACGTCCCACTGGGAGGAGGCCCAGGTGAAGACCTAGGACACGCTGGGAGACTATGTTTCTCAGCTGGTCTGGGAACGCCTTGGAAATCCTCCTGAGGAGCTGGCCCAAGTGGAGAGGGAAGTCTGGGTCTCTCTCCCTAAGCTGCTGGCCCCGCGGCCTGACCCCGGATAAGCGGAAGATGATAGAGGGAAGAATGGATATTTTAGATATGCACTCTGAAAAAAAATCTTTGAATAGTAGGATAGGCGAATAACTTCAGAATCCATGAAATCCACGAATAGGCAGGGTCCACTGTACATACAACACGTGGCAGAAAAAACAATTATGATGAAACATGCAGCAGCATCACGCTGAATTAATTCTTTTCTTCAGCAGCGAAATGGAATCTGGTCAGAGTTGATGGGAAGATAGATTGTAGATCCTGACATTAGACCTGAACCTAGATTCACTGTCCAGCAGGACATTTATCTGGGTGGCTGGGTATTCAAAAGAGTCAGATTTTCTCAGGGATACCGTTTTAAAGTTCATTGAGTTGTAAAAGATTGTGGCTACACCTCCACCTCGTCTATGTTTCCTGCTCTTGCTTAAGAAACTGGAATTTGGAGGTGTAGATTCTTTCATTAGATTAGATGCATTATTTACACCTAGCCAGGTTTCTGATAAAAAATGGGCGTGTAAATAATGCTCAGTGATGAAGTCATTGATTGGGAATGACTTCCTGGATAAAGACCTAATGTTTAATAAAGCTAACTTAAGTAGTGTGAGGATGGGCAGCTGAACCTTCTGACAGGTTATCAATTTGAGATTTTGTTTAATATGAGAGCGTTTGCACTGGAATGCTACACACAGGGACGCCAGGCAACCTCTGGGAGACAATAAGGGAAGATTTATTGCCCGGTTTCCTCACATATAAAATATCTGTAATAATCAGTGGAGGCAAGTTCCCAGGCTTATTGACACCAGTCCCAGGGGCTTGGTGTAGTCCAAGTTTTGGTGTTAATTGTGTCCCAAATTTGATTTGCTCTTTCAGTCTGTCTGTAAAGTTTCTAAATGGAGAGTCATTTGAAGTGGCTGAGTCACAGGAAGTTAAAGAATTAATCTCTGATGGTTGTGCATCTGTTAGAGCCTGTGGCGTCATCATGACTTGGTGTGTTTGTTCTCTGATAGTATCCATGGGTGCCTCAAGATGTTTTCGCTTTCTGATTTTGATAAGAGAAGATATTTGCTGCGAGCAGTCTCACTACGGCCTTGTTGAGATAATGTTGGTTTTCTTTGAACAGATGCTTTGCACTTCCAAATATTTTGACGTTATTAATAAATGTGAACGATTTCTCAGCTGATTATTTCTTCAACCATTTTTGGAGCATGCTAAGTCTGCTAAATCTTTCATCATCCCTTCAGGGACTGGTCCACTGATGAAGATGTTTACAATAAGTCTGTCAAGTCTCTGTAAGAGATCAGAGATGTCTCTCTTCAGAATCTCTGATTGTCTCTTCGCAATATCTGCTGCACGAGCGTGAACAACAATCTTTTCCAGTGTCGGATGTTGGTCTAATATTGTATGGATTTTTTCTGATATTTCTGTCACAGTATTTTTGTATCAGCTATAAACTCTGGTGTTCTTGCTACAAAAAGCCTCAATTCCATTAATTGATCTGTCTTGTATGATAACAATATTAGCTGAGGAGCTCTTACTTTGTTATATGTCCGCTTAATGTGGTTGGGTTTCTCTTGCTCGCTTGGACTGGCAGGATTCCAGGTAGAGTAATATCTCCTGTTTTGGGCTAAAACCTCTTTTGTTTCCTCTTAGCAGAGGTGGGTTCAGAGCTTTCCCTGTGCTGGAGTTTCTTTTGTTTATTCTTCCTCAGAGCGCAGGCAGACGTTGATGATTCTGTGCGTTTTAAAGCCAGCCAGTGTTCCTCTAAGTAGGGTGTTCTTCCCGTTAACCGCCTGTTGGCTGAGGGAGTAGCGTTGTTGTGTGTTTTCTCTGCGACACGTTTAGACCGATGTAACACCGGGCTGCCAGGTTGTTCCTCCCTGTGTGTAGTCATCAGTAAAGTTGTGTCATTTCCATAACCAGTGTTGAGATCAAAGTTAATTTCCAGATGGTGTAACTTCCTCTCAGTGTCTTCCGTTCTCTGGAGAAGTTTCTCAAAATCCTCAGCTGAGCAAAATGCCATGTTGATAATCCACAGTCCATCAAAAAGTAATCCAAGAATAGATCCAGTCCAATACAGTAACTCCAGGGGCTGGGTGCATAAAGTAACTAAGAAAAAGCTAAGAAAAGAAAGCAAGAAAAGCGAACAGAAAAGAGAACAAAGCGAGGGATCAGGAGAGACCAGGAGTGGCTGCTCCTCCTTCAGCAGTCAGCAGCAGACATCGGCAGAAGAGTTTTTGAAAGCACATGCTGCATACCAATGGAGGTCCCTGATGTGATCTCCAGCTGAGTTATTAAGTGTTAGAGCATGTTAGTCCAAACATATGTGAGCTAATTCAAAGGATTAGTTAGTTCATTATAAGTAAGCGATTAGGTCGGAGATTAGGTTAGTTAGATTTACCAGATCTGGGAGTTTGGTTTAGATTACCTTGATGTGGCTGCTGCATCAAGCAGTCCTAAACACACTCCACAACTTAAGTTAATGAGCCATGCTTCATTAACTCTTTATGCAGGAAATCAATCAAGAATCAGTGTTTAGATAATCATAATTGAAGGTCTTTAGTTTTTATGCCCAAAAACCAAAAGATCCTCCCACCAGTAGAGCCCTTTAATCTTGCTGACTGTTTCAAGTTGAATTTGAATCCTTAATAAAATTAATTTGAAAACACCTATTCTTCTCTCCTTCTAGTATAATGCCATTATTCTATAAATAATTTTTCAAAATTGGGATTATATTCAAATTTGACCAAAACCCTAATTGAACCGAAAATTAAACTATACAATTATATCCCAATTATCTTCTAATAGGTTATTAGCAATCCAATCCCCTCTTTTTATTGAAGATATTGCTCCCCTGTCTCAGGATTGCTCTTAGCCAGTGTGAAAACTTTTCTAAGGTGATCGCTGTTTGAGTAGAGCTGTGGAGATAAAAGTTAATACACAATAAAGGAAATTGCAATTGCTAAATAAGCTTCATCTGCTTCTCCTGTACCTGGGGAATTAAAAAAAAAATCAAAGTCAAAGGTTATGAATGTAGTTTGAAAAGTTCCCATTAATCATTGGGGGATCCCAGCCCTCTGCTGGAACCACTGAGGCATCATTCCCGCTTTTGTTTTTTTTAATGATGTTTTTCTGAAATCCCCATTTTATTTAGAATCTTCAATAAAATGTTTTTTTTTCAGAACAATGATATTAGTCCATCAGACAATCCTTAAAAACACTTTCAGGGTGTATTTTCTTTGTCATTATAATGTATTTTCAAAAGTCAATCGTTCTCCATTCAGTCATGTTGTTGCTGAATGAAATCTGTTCAAAAAAACTTCAACAGTTTTTCAAGCTGTGGCCCACGGGCACGAAGTGGACGGCTGTGATCTAATTGATAAAATGGGGAACACAGAGTTCCCAAGGCCTCTGACCCTGGTAACTAATTTGAAAAGTTTATTTTTAATTTATGTTTTCATTCCCAATTGCCTTTAGCTGTAGTTGTCAATTTAATTTAGTAACATCAATGAGTTTATGCCACTGTGAAGTGTTAGGCCTCCTCGCAGCTAAAGTATTGGGTACAGCCTATCAATAAGGTTCCCCAATTCTCATTGTCATTATTATTTTCTCATTAACCCTTTAAACTATCTGCCATTCAAGCGAGTTACTTGTTCTAACTGCCATATGAATTAAGTTCGATTCATGGTTTGTTTATTTTGTTACCCTTGTATTAAGGTTAACTCTTAAACTGCGTGTTCAGCTTCTTCCTTATGAGTGAATTGTGCAGACAATTGTTCCCCCTATATGCCTGGTCTGATTAGCCAGTATTTAAGCCCACTTTTGTTCCCTATTTGTCGATCAGTCGGTTTGTTTGAACAGTTCGTCTGAGGTTTTGTTGTTTGTTTTGTTGACTCACTCTCAAGTAATAATGAGTTCACTTGGACTGGAAGATTCTTTTTGGGACTTGAACTTGTGCCTTGGCCAGTAGCGACTTGACCCTAACTCGACTTTACCACATCACTGGCTTCTGAGTTGAGTTTAGTTTGATCAAAATCATTCAGTTTTAGGCTGCTGGTTTTGCTCAGATTCAAAATGCACCAATTTCCAATGACAAGGCCTTGAAAGAGTCCTGTATTGTTATTTCTCTAAGGTTTCTATCTGCGATAAAAAAACTTCCTCCTTTTAGCTTCATGTTACCATGTTTTTTTTAACATGAATATATTAAATAATTCTTCAACTCTTTATCCTTTCTTTTGACAGATTTTTAACCTAAATAGATTTATATTTGTTGAGAGGGGTCGACTGGACATTGTCGGACTCGCCTCGACGCATGGCTCTGGCTCTGGAAGCCGTCTCCTCGAGAGGGGTTGGACTCTCTTCCACTCTGGAGTTGCCCCCGCTGAGAGGCGCCGAGCAGGGGTGGGCATACTTGTTGCCCCCCATCTTAGCGCCTGTACGTTGGGGTTTACCCCGGTGAACGAGAGGGTAGCCTCCCTCCGCCTACGGGTGGGGGGACGGGTTGTGACTGTTTTTTGTACTTACGTGCCAAACAGCAGATCAGATTACCTACCCTTTTTGGAGTCTTTGGAGGGGGTGCTGGAGAGTGCTCCTCCCGGGGACTCTCTTGTTCTTCTGGGGGACTTCGACGCTCACGTGGGCAATAACAGTGAGACCTGGAGGGGTTTGGTTAGGCGGAATGCCCCCCCCGATCTGAACCAAAGCGGTGTCTTGTTATTGGACTTCTGTGCTCGTCATGGATTGTCCATAACAAACACCATGTTCAAGCATAAAGGTGTCCATATGTGCATTTGGCTCCAGGACACCCTAGGCCGCAGCTCGATGATCGACTTGGTTGTCGTCTCATCTGATCTGTGGCCGCATGTTTTGGACACTCGGGTGAAGAGAGGGGCTGAGCTGTCCACTGATCACTACCTGATAGTGAGTCGGCTCTGATGGTGGGGGAGGACGCCGGACAGACCTGGAAGGGCCAATCGTGTTGTGAGGGTCTGCTGGGAACGTCTGGCAGAGTCTCCTGTCAGAAGGAGCTTCAACTCACTCCTCCGGCAGAACTTCGAACACGTCCCGGGGGAGGCGGGGGACATTGAGTCCGAGTGGACCATTTACCGCGCCGCCATTGTCGAGGCGGCTGACCGAAGCTGTGGCTGCAAGGTGGTCGGTGACTGTCGCGGCGGCAACCCCCGAACCCGCTGGTGGACACTGGCGGTAAGGGATGCTGTCAGGCTGAAGAAGGAGTCCTATCGGGTCTTTTAGACTTGTGGGACCCCTGAAGCAGCAGATAGGTACAGGCAGGCGGAAGAAAATGGATGGATGGATGGACTCTTACATCATATGCAGCGGTTGCAGGTTTTGACCTTAGTTTCCACCTCGACTGACATTTTGGGCCAATAGAAATGCTTCCGGATGAGACCTAGGGTGCGCTCTGTGCCCATGTGGCCCATGTCGTCATGTAGGCTCTTGGGGACCAATGGGCTTAGGGTTTCAGGGAGCACAAGCTGGAAGTGAGTCTGAGCACCCTCTTGCCGCTTGAGATAAAAGACACTATTAAAGACCTTAAGTTTGTTCCACTCTCTTAATAAGAGACCAAGCTCAGAAAGTTCCTTCCTCAAGGGTGGTGGGGGTTTCTCTCCCAACTCCACTTGCCTGAGTACTTCACGAATTCAGGGATCAGCATTTTGTTTATCTCTTTATTCAGCTGGTGCTAATGAGGGTGTGACAGGTAAGCCACCAAGCTGATCTTCTTCAAAGCTTTATGGGAGAGCCTTTGAGTGATGGGCTAGCGACACAATCAAGGTGGTGCTGGGTGATGTTTCCCTAGAGTGATTGTTGATCATTTGGTGAACCAAGTGCTTCTCACAGATGGCTTTGATGGTATTTTCATCCAGATGTGCATAATCAGCCTCTGACAAGTGTCTTTTTGTGAATTGTTGTATCCTCTCCAACTCTTTTTGTGATGATGTGTCATCAGGTAATCTGCTGTGAGGACACCTAGAAAGGCTTACCCAACTATCTGTTAACAGGATGCCACCGGTCAGGGAAGAAGGCTTTGGAAACTCTACCATTACCCACTTCCCAACATCAGTTGTCCCGCAGCTCACTGATCATTCAAGGACCTTGGTCTGTCCACCTGCAATGTTCTAAAAGTCTCTACTCTAAAGCCTCACTTCTCCTAGACTGGAATCAACAGACTGTCTTTTCCTGATTTCAAGGGTCTTTAAGACAACTTTGTAGCCATAAGGAAGAGACTCATAGTTCTGAGGTGGAATTTCTGCATACTTTTCATAAAGAACATGCAAAGTATTTGTACCTATGAGCACTGATGACAAGGTGAACGCATGTCAGGTACAACCTAAGCTAGTATGGGCACCTTAATGTCCACTCCAAGCAAGCTCTTCAGGAATCTGATGGTGGCCTCAACATAGCCAAGATAAGGGACGTTTTGACCGTTAGTGTCAGGAACTGTGTCTACAGGCAGCAGTGACTCAAATGCAGACATGAATAAGGTGATGGACGGCCCGGATGGTGTCCTCTCACGGGACGGGAGTCAGGCGGATGGCCCGGCGGTCCTCTCTTGGGAACCTGGAGATCTAGCGGGAAACTGGACGGACGTCCCTTGGCGGGATGGGAGTCAGGCCGCCCTCCTCTAACGACGAGGCAGCAGCTGAGGAGCCTGGCTGGTCGTTGGAGATGCTTGGCTGGACGATGGTGGAGACAGAGGGGCCTGGCTGGTTCTTGCTGACGACGACAAAGGTGCTTCGACAGAAGAGCTGGGCCTGACTTTGGGCGCTCGCTGGCCAGCGGGCCTGACTCTGGGCGCTTGGTTGGCAGAGGCGGGTCATTCCTGACCACCTCTGGGGGTCCTGGCAACCTCCAATAACCTGCCACAGCCCAAAGAGCTGCTGCTGTGCAGGCCAGGAGGACTGCACCAATAAAGACAGCAGGCTCTGGTTCTGGAACGGGCTCAGGAACAGGCTCTGGTTCTGGAACAGGCTCAGGAACAGGCTCTGGTTCTGGAACGAGCTCAGGAAAGGGCTCTGGTTCTGGAACGGCCTCAGGAACAGGCTCTGGAATGGGCTCTGGTTCTGGAACAGGCTCAGGAACAGGCTCTCATTCTGAAACGGGCTCAGAAACAGGCTCTCATTCTGGAACTGGTTCAGGAACAGGCTCTCGGGCTCAGGGACAGGCTCTGGTTCTTCAACGGGCTCAGGAACAGCCTCTGGTTCTGGCTCCGGGAATGGATTGATAGATACTGGACTGCTTGAGGGAGAAGCTTGAGGGAGCACAGTAGGCCAATCTGGTGCCATCAAAAACATCCTGTTGCTCCCAGTACTTCTCGGGAGTGGAGATGCCAGGAAGTGCTGTGATGGAGCCGATGGTGGAATACGGAAGGATGTAGGTGATCAGGTACGGCTCCGGTTGATCCTCCTCATCCTCAGTGGACCAGTCTGAGAAGGTTGTGGTGCTGGACTTTGGAGGTGCCGGCTCTGCAGACAGGAAGCCACGATAAAGAGGTGCGACAGGAGCGAATAAGGAGCTGACTGGAGGAGCCTGTGATGAGCAGACTGGAGAGAGAACAGCTGTTAGCTTGCTGTCGACCCGCTCCTCCACCCTGGAAGCACGCTTGCCTCGACAGCGCCGTCTTCTGAGGCGAGATGATGGAGAAGAGTCGTTCCTCCGTGACCCAATGTCAGGAGGACGGTATGCCGACCGTGTCTCAGGGAGACCAACCTGCTGCTATGGGAAATCCTCCGTGAGGGATTCCTCATCCTCACCTCCCGTGGCGTGGTGAGGTAGCCGCAGACATGAATAAAGTGATGCATGGATTTATTACCAGAGTGAATAATGGTGCTGGTGATCAGGAGAAATAAGGCTGGGAGACGAGACAGGAGACAGCAGGAGTAGACACGTAATGGGAAGACCACAATGAACCGGCAGGGAAGGTGAGGAAGAGAGGAGTATAAGTAGTACAGAAGGGGAAGGAGGCTCAGGTGAGACAGATAGGACACAGCGGCAGACAATGATTAGACACACAGATGGGATGAGGAGAGTGAGCGGGTTGTGCAGCATGACAGTTAGCTCCTTCTACTTCAAGCAGGTCATTCAAAGAATTCAATAAGTAAGTGTAAGTAAGTAAGATTGTTGTTACTTGAAAGCCTGAATCCAACAAGCAACTATAGTTGTTTATGGTCACTTGTGCGGTGCACTTGGCTCCAATCAGCCCTTTTGGCAGGGTCACCGACTGTGTATGAGAGTACACACAAGTCCTGTGCAGCTTTAAAGGGTCAAGCTTTGAAGCATATTTTCAATGTTCGATGTTAACTGCTTCTCTCTCAGCTGTTTCCTCTTTTCAGCTACAAGAGATGGGTTCAGTTCACTTTTGCACTGAGGCTCTCCACATCTAGTGACAGCTGGAAGATGTGTGCTAACTTTCTAGGAGTTACTGGTCTAACGACTGATTTAGCTTTTCTACTGTCTTTCGGTGTGATGTGTATGAGCTGGGATTGTAGATCAGCTATCTGTTTCGTTAGATCTTGGATTTCGCATCTGTGATCAAGAGCTGGCTGAGATGTGTTGCAGCCTTCTTCACTCTGCACATAGATACCTTGATAATGAGAAGACACCCTTGGATTTGAAACATTGAAGTGCTGTTTCATGCGGGATGCTTTGGAAGTACGCTTATCTTCTGCTGTGTGGAGTGACAGGAGAAGTTCAGCAAAGCTATGTGGGGTCTGTTTCTTTTGTTCTAGCTGAAGTTCGGCTAGCAAGACATTATCCCAGCACCCTCTGACAAACTGAGAAGATGCTGGTTGAGGTCACTTGCAGTCACACCTCCTCTCCTGAGGGTAGTGTTCAACATCACCTGCAGCCGTTGTAGGTAAGTTAAGGGTTTCTTGCTTTTATATTGCCTTGTGTTATAAGATATTTTGCAAAAAGGTAATCTCCATCCTCGACAGTGCCGAAAGTGGAGTCCAAGATCTCTAAATACACATTAAGAAGAGATTCGGGTGTCAGGAGCTTCACAATATCAATAGCAGGTGATAAGAGACTTTCAAGGAGCTTTCGTGACTTGTATAGATTAAGCTGTGTTGTGTCTTTAAGTATAAGTTCGACATTGGAGCACCATGTCTCATAATCCACTTTGTTGTTGGGACGGGGTGAACACCCAGAGAAAGGTCTTAGTCTCAAGGAAGTGTGCACCTGCAGAGTAGAATCTTAATTTCTTACTATGTGCTCGACTATTACCTTTTGGATGTTAGGTGGATTGACATCAGAAAATTGCAGAGCAGGTTCTGTCTTTTCTTTAGATGCTGTCGGCGGTGGAGACCAATGAAGAACATGCTGCCCCGGGGCTGTACTGGGCAGGGGGCTTACCTGTGCAGCATTTTCAGGATCATGGTTCTCTGGGGTATCAGGTGAGTCTTGTTCCATGTCTTCATTTTCGGTTTCTGAGTGATCTAGATCGACAGTCTCACTGATAATGGAGAGCTCTTCTCTGAGGACAGCTGCGAAGTCCTTGACAGTCTGTTTCGTGATGTCCTTTAACTCTGAAAGATAAGTCTGTGTAGCTGTTTTGCTAGCTAGAGGTGTGTAAATGCTTGATAAAGCTCTAATGTGATAAGTGACATCTGCCTGAGTCTTACTGTAAAGTCTGTATGGCAATGAAGGTAAGAGAGACTATATAGCTGTACTATATGCATACTCCACCACAACCTGTTTGCCTGATGCTGGCTCAGCGAAATCCACTGGAACTAACCTTTGGATGAAACCATATTGTTTCAGAAAATCATATAGTTCTTCATCGGTTACTGTACTGGCTATACCACTAACTATGACTGAGTTAGGGATTTTCACGCTACGCATTTGAATAGCATCCATAATGGATCACTGATAATAATAATATATGGTCTCTGATTTCTAATTTTAAAAGCTTTAAGCCACTCCTGGCTGGCTTGGCAAATTTGTAACACCGGTGTCACACCACTTACGATGCGTTCACACCGAACGCGTTTGAAGCGTCATAGGCATCAGGTTTACATGTAAAGTCAATGCAGAAGTGAGCTGACCTGCGTCAGGGTTTCTGCTTCTCATAAGAAGCAGATTTGCGGTGTGAAAACGCATGTCTGCCTCATTTGCGCATTTGATGCACGTCAGAAAATATGCGGGTCATTTTATGTGGTGCATTTTGTGCGTTCGCGAGGGACGTGCATTTTTGCATTTGCCGCTGAAGTTGAAAAATCTGAACTTCGGCGTCAATTCGCGCTGCATCAACCAATCAGGAGCCTGATGACGTGGTGTCACATGATGCTGTGACCCAGTCAGTAACAGAGTGGTTGAACGAGTCGAGCCTTACGCTGAATTCAGAAAAAACTGTCACTTTGTATTTCTCTAATAAAAGAAACCTGAGTGTTTTTCCAAATATCTATGTGGATGGTTTGATGATCAAAAATGTCCAAGAATTCAAGTACCTAGGTTTAATATTGGATCCTACCCTCAATTTTAAAAATCATGTTAAAAAGGTTTGCTGCGTTCTGAAATTTAACATCGCCAACTTCCAGCACATCAGGAGCTCTTTGTCATTGGAAGCAGCTAAATCATATTTCAATGCAATAATTATATCTTATATCCTGTATTGTGTGTCCTCATGGTCTCAAGCCAAACCGACAGTTTTAAACTCTCTTAGATCATTACATAACCAGGCTTTGAAAGTCCTGGATAAAAAGCCCCGCCGGTACCACCACTGCAATATACTTGAAAAATACAGCATACTAAGCTTTGACAATCTGATCAGGTTTTCCGATGTACGTTTGGTTCATAAGATCCTTAATGATACTGCCCCACCCCCCTTAAAAACATATGTACAGCTTTGCTCACAGTTAACCAACAGAGCATTAAGATCTGTGTCCAGGGGAGACTGCAATGTTCCTAAGAGAAAGTCTGCTTTCTCCCAATCAGCCTTTTCCTACAAAGCCATTAAAGAATGGAATGGGCTCCCAGACAATCTAAAGAACAATGCAGATTTCCACAGTTTTTCACGGGCAGTTAAAGACTGGCTTTTAGATCAACAGTCCTGCCCAGAGGAAAATTTTACTGCTCAAAGCTTGCTTTTCTATAGCTCAGGAGACAAATCTGAGATTCTAATCTAAGCCTCATTTTAATCTCTATTTTGTCTGAAATGTTTCTCATATGTTTCTCCTAAAATTCAATAGGAGCAATAGGTGAGACAGAATAATCAGAGGGAGTCATACCTGAGACTAAAAGGAGATGCCTTGCTAATCTCGATTCAGTGTTTTTAATGACTCCATTAAATACTGGAGCTACTATGGAGCAATATCCGAGTTTCTCACTCACCCTCCCTCTCATGCACACAAACACATACGCACGCACATGAAGTACTAATATCATTACACTTCAATCATATGACCTTTTACTCTTACCAGACTAGATTCACCATTCTAAACAACACAGATCATCCACTTCATAACATCTTGATGGACCAATGATAGTGGACGCAACTCTCTCTACACTGCAGGACAAACAGAAGATCTATCCCCAGCCATCAGGCTTTAAAAATCTATAGCAAATGGCAGATGAGCTGATGTAATAAAGAAATAAAGAAATTTGAATCTGAATTTTTATTTAAATCCAACAGAGCAGTTATTTAACAATAACATTAACAAAGTTAAAACTGTTTAAACATGGTCTTTACAAAATATGAACTAAATTGCCTTTTTTTTGGTAAAATTCTTTTTTTTTTAAACAGTAACAATTTTAACAATGTTATGAGCAGTGGCAGCCCAGGTTTACAATAATTCACAACAATAAACTTGAGTCTCTGAAGCCAACATATATCGTTTGAAAACAAGAACTTTTTGTGAACATGGTAATTTCAACAATGTCTCTCAGTGTGCCCCATCCAATATTCACAGTGTTGTGGCCCGGATGCGGCATTTGTTTATGAAAGCTTTTTTTACCTTACTTTTCTCAACCGGTGCCTAACCATCCAGTGTACTACAGCGCATGACGTAAGCTGCAAGAATAAAAGAAAATAAAGCACAAATTACAGACTGCACTGAGTAACAGCAGTTACCACAACAGTATTAAAGGGCAAGTTGGGTATTTTACACTTAAAACCCTGTTTTCAGATTGTTTATGATGAAATAGAATTATTTTCATTCAAATTTGGACACATGCAGCTGGCCTTTCGGTTTCTCTAGTAGCAAAACTTTATTAAAACAACAAGGGGTTACAAAATGTAAAGTAACAGAGCACAAACAAATGCTATGTAGATCAGTACAAGACAGTGGGAAAGAGGGGAAAAATACGGTAGTTTCTCGGCCAAAACGGTATACTTGACAGGTATGTATTTGACAGAAGAGTGTCTATTTTTCAAGCTCTCAGCGTAAGAATGTACGGGTGTGAGGTGTTTGGAAAAATAGATCCACAGTTTTACAACAAATGGTAAAACACCTATTGTAAAGCATCTTTTGTAGTGATTTCTGTGTGAACATATCAGTGAACACCCCCGACCACTCGATGAGTTTCACGTCTTTGTAAACGAAAGTTTAATATGTTTTAGGAAGGATTGTTCCAGTGCACCTATGCAGCCATTGTGGAGGTGGGGGGGTGCTACCACAGAAACCGTAGAGTTCGTTCCAGCAGCATGTGTCCATATTTTAATTAAAATCGTTCTATTTCATCATTAACAATCTGAAAACAGGGCTTTAAGTGTAAAATATCGAACTTGTCCTTTAACAAAGTTTTTCATCCTGATATGACAAAGTTCACATTGTAATATCTCTATGGTTCACACATAAGTAAAGGCAGCAAAACTGTGAGGACACTGAAACAATCATAACATTAAACGTAGCTATGTGACATATGGGGATCCAACACCTCTTATTGGGTTCCCACACATTTTTTACCTATGAATTTCCACAACTTTTCCCACAAATTGTTAACAACCAAATGAGCAATATACTTACTTAGAATTGCATTGACTTTTAACTTGTCCAGGACTCTCTTCCCATCTGGCACCTTTCCATGTTTCCCAAATGCCACAGCATTCTGGCACTCCTCTGCCGTAAAGAATTCATCAAAAAGAAGATGGAACAAGCGAAGGCAGTCCTTCTTTGCGGCTGCATGGATTGCAGCCAGGTGAGTCGAGGACAACAAGAGGCCACTTCCTGGATATAGCTCCTGCTGCTGAGATCTGTCTTTCGGAGCCCAAACACCAGCCTGAGGTCTGATCTGTTCCACTTTGTCCAGAAAACTTCAGAATGCCTTGAGGTGCACATTACCTGTGACACAAAAGACGTATTACCTTACATGGACACAGCAGCATTTATGAAGTAAAAAAAGCAAAAGACAATTTAAAAAAAAATCCAAAAGATTCCATGATTGGATAAGAGTTTTACCAAATTGTTTAAAGCTTTTAAGGTTTAGCTTAAAGGGACATTGTGTAACATTTTCTGTTGTTTTCTGGCCAAAATCGATGTCTGCATTTATAAATGTGTTATCATTGGTGTATTATGACCTCCGTTAATAATCTGACACATTCTCCTAAGTGAAGAATTTTAGATTTGTTTCTGCATAGGGCGGGTGAGCCGGTAGGGAAGGGCCATGACAGTCAGCCATCTTGGAACTACAAGTGGCTGAGCAGAACAAACACACAGCATGGAGACGACTTGTTGAAGCCACAATTCCATCTCTGTTGGATAGAGTCAACACCCCCATAGGGAACTTGTTTTGTTGTTGTTATTGTTGTTGTTTTGAGCATACAGGGCCAATAATCTAGATAATAGTAATCAACTCCCTGCAGTAACGGATGACATGATTTAATCCGTGTTATCGAGACTTTTTGATCCACAGCAGCTACCGTTTATACAATATGAGTTTGAAATGGTGACGTGCATGAGTGTATTATTCAACTTAATTCGATACGCGAATTCAACATTAGATGGCAGCAATTCTTAGACAAAGTCCCTTTAAGCATTAAATAACTCCCAATGTCCATAGTAAGAAAATTTAGTAGCACTTTAAACACATACCAATATAAAAACATAATTACAATTTCATGTTGCACAATACACTAGATTATTACCCACATTTTTTTTACATAACTCTTCTGAATTGATATTAGGTGTGTTAGAAAAATTGTGTGGGAAAAAGAAGAAGGGTTAAAAGAAAAGGTAATTGCAACAGAGAGATAAAACATACTTACTTATACTACACAGCACATCCTGCAATTTGGCCTTTTCCTCCACTAATTTTTCCACCTCTGTCTTGCATGCTTCGCATGGCTTCCATGATCTGTCTTCTGCTGATCCAGACGGTTCTCCATATTCAGGAATTGGATCACGCTCAGTGATTAAAGTATCTGCAGATGAGCTTGAAGACGTCTCATGTTCAGAGGTGCTTGTCTGGCTCTGGTCCCCATGAACAGCAGGTCTTTGATGTGTATTAGGACTGTGCAACATTTTGAGGAAGCTTTCTTTGGCTTTAGGAGCTGGTGGCTGTCTTTGCTGATGCAAATCAGCCAAAACAGGCTGCTGTTGTGTTTGGTCTGAAGGTGAGGGCAGTGCTGTGCGAGGCTGGTGATGCTTTGAATACTTTAAAAGGCTGGGATTGTGTGGAATTGGAGACCGAATAGTTTCATACTGGTTGAGCGACTGGACTGGTGAATGCTGGTAATGTTGTGGTGTATGTGGTGATGACTGGGAAACTGGAAGTTGGAAATGTGGCCACGTAGTTGCATGCTGGTGCTGTGGCTGGACAGGTAGAAATGACTTTGTAGGTGGAGGCTGGTACACTGGCCAGGTTATTGGAGGCTGAATGACATTTTGATCCACAGTATTTGGGTGATCCTGTGCAGAGGTGGTCTGGCCTGCTTGAGGTCGGAATGGAAGGTTGTAGAATCTTTCAGCAGCTGCATCTCTTTTTTTCATGTCCTTCTTTATTGCCTTCTTGGTATCCACCGTTTTGTCGGCTGTTCCAATGAAGTCTACTTTAGCATTGTAGAACTTGTTGTCAGACCATCTTGCAAGTACATCTTCTCCTGGCTTCAAAAGCAAGCGATGGGTTTATCATCTTTGTTTAGTATATCACAAAGATTAATTTTTTTTTGCTGTGTATCCATCTTCAAAGGTCAAAAATACAAAAAGACCTGAAAATGAACACAAAGTAAACAAAAGGAGATTGTGAGTATACCAGTGCAGGCTAAAAATCAGTCTTACTTACATACTACTATATCTTTATTGTTTTTTAGGTTATTCTTTTAGCACTTTCAAATTTATTTGCTCCTGCAACTCTTTGGTTTATGCAGTCTGTATTCTATCTTTTGAATGTTTCTATTCCCTTTCATTATCTAATTATCACACATTTTATTTGTTTATTCATTTATTTTACAAATGGTCTATGAAGAGTATGGCGTATGAATACTTTTTTGTAAAGAACTTTAAGCTGCAATTCCTACACAAATAATTTTATCCCTTATATTTAGAGATGATTTGACCAATGGAGTCGCAAAATTCGGTCACTAAAACGTACAAACTTTCAAGTGAGTTACACTCCTTTTTCATGACATTCCATCAAAAATTCCTGTAGGCTATAATCAATATTTGTGCCTCAAGCGATCAGTATATATTCATAAAATTCCATTAATAAGAGACCAAATACTGAAGAATATTTTGGCTAGTATAGTGTCCAAATTACGGTAAAAATAATCACTTAAACCAGTTTTATTACTTAACAAAATTAGCTTAGCTGTATAGTAAAATAACTCAATTACCATCTTGGTTATCTCTGGGGGAGCTGGGGTCAATGGAAGGCTCTGGTTCATACGAACTCATCTTTTTCGGAGGGTTTTGCGCTCTTCTGGGCATCTCTTTTTTATTAGTTCCTGCTGGGCTACTCATTCTGTAAAAAAAAAAAAGTATAACACTATAACAAATTTAATGACACGCGTCTCACTGCAAGAGTTCACAATAATTTCCAATCATACAAAATTTATGTAACTTCAAGAATGAAGGCTCGCTGAATATAGAAATAATAATATCAAATTCTTTTTATTTTTACATAAAGAAGTTTATTGCAGAAAGCTTATGTTAGCTAACCATGGCCTTCCAAGCAAGCTCAACTATTTGCCACATAATACGACAAGTTTCTTCAGAGAGTATCAGAACCCGCATACACTCGACATTTAAATTGTACCCAAATTATGTTTCAAAAACATGTTGCTTACCTTCTTTTAAGTCCTGAAACTGTTTTTTCCTCCATTCCGTCTGCCAGCATGTGCATACGTTAACATAACGTGCGCATTAACGTCGTTGAGACAGCCCCCCAGTGTGAATTAACCAATGATGATGCAGCATTTGTGACTGACGGCGCTCTCTTCTAATGGTGATGTTGGGGCTGCATCATCTACAAGGTTCAAGGTTCACAGTGTTTTTGCGCCAACTCAAGCTTGTTGATGCATAAAGAAAACAAAGATGGCGGTCGAGCATCTATAAGCGGTGAGTGGATACAGCGACGTTTTTAAAATAATAGAATAAACTTACTTATTGTTTCTTTGTAATTTAAGCTTTTTGTGAGGTTTGTAAATGTACAACACGCTATCTTTTAGGCCTAGTACTTGATTTTTTTTATTTTTACATTCAAAACACAAAAAATCTAGTTTTATTTTCATTTAAGTTAACTGACAGTTTTTACACGTCCATTATTTCAGTGTCATATCATTTTGTTTTCATTTACTGCAATAAACTTATGACATCCTAATAATGAAATGGTTAGCAAAATAAGTGATTGTTAGGCAACATGCCTATGAGTTTTCATTTGTGCACAAATAAAAACTCATAATGCATGCATTAACCGCGATCATTTTCATTATGATCATAATTTAGTCAACTTTATCTTAATAAATTTCTATTTAATAGGAAAGGTTTTCAAGAGTTTATAATTATTCAACTAATGTAACCCTTTTCAGTCTGAATAAATTGATATCTTTTGGGACATTTTATGAACTATCTGTGCTTTTTTTTCTGTCAACCACAGGTTATTTTCCCTGCAGCCCCTGACACCAGTTAAGCATATGGCTCCTCCATAGAGGTTACTGATAAATTTGATAGTGGGGTAAGTATAACACTATCAAACACTGTGTATTAGACTGCACCGTCTATACCACCATATTTAAAGAAGATAATCTTCTATACGTGTGTGTGTGTGTGTGGGTGTGTGTGTGTATTATACAGTTGGGCCTAAGAATATTTGAAAAATAAATACAAAATGGCGCAGAAGTGCAACTCACGCTGGAGGAGAAAGGTGAAGAGCCAGCAAAATACTTGCAAAAGATACAGAAGAAAGGTTAGGAAATTTACATTTTATTGTTTTTATATTGTGACCTGCAGTGATTGAATATATGGTCATTTACCTAAAGTTCTGTATTTACGTACAATTTGAGGTGTTGGTGCTTAACTTGGCACTTGATATTTCTACTCCACTACATTTTAGAGACAAATAATATTTTAATGTTGACTACACTACATTTATCTGTTAAATATAGTTTACATTTACTTTACAGATTACACGAAGCTTCAGAGCCAAAACAGCAAATTTTTAGATTTAATTTACATAAATGACTTAACTGATTCAGGTCAATAACAAATCTGATAGTTGGCCAGGTCAATAATCAACTAACCCATACATGTAAATATTTGTGTAATATACTTACACTTTTTAAACTGAAGTACATTTACTGTGGTATCATATACTTAAATACCTCTACTAAAGTATTTTTCATGTGAGTATCTAGCTTTTACCAAAGTCAAATTTTAACAAATTTCCTTTTACTGAAGTGTGACTTTCAGGTAATTTATTTAAAAAAAAACATTTAGCTTCTATGTTCTTTACTCAGCTACATTTCATCAGCTCCATTGGCTCTGGCAAATGTCTCTCAATAATTTTGTATGACAATAAAATGTTTGTTTGAAATGACAGTCTGTTAAGATCACCTTTATAATTGGGATTAGCAAAATATTAAGAACATGTCTGACCTATTAGTGTTCAACAGCACCACAAAGTACAGTTTTCAAAATGACCATCTGTAAGAGAGTAAGAAATGTCCTGTTACCTTTTAAAGAACGACACACTTCAGACATATAAGAAGACCATGCATGTTTACTCATACTCGTGCACACGAGGAATCCAGGACAGGCCACACATCACATCTCAGTCACCAGCCTGGATTAAAGGTTCACTACAGACTTCTGCCTTTTAACCCCATTGTCTGCCCCCACCTCTGGACCCTATCAGCAGCCCCCCAGCATGGGGTCTGCATGTATAGAGGTGTCTTTGCTACACAGGGGAAACCTTTTGTTTCAATGTCTCTTTGAAGTCACACAAACCATTTGTCATTACATTCTTCTTTACATCTGTTCTCTTAAACATCAAGTCACATATCATAACACAATATTTTCTTTAACACCATCCATGTATATCATCACCTCTTTTAAACAGATCCAATAAAATGTTAACATTTTAATCCCCATAAGGGGAAGATTTATTGCAGGATTTCCTATATACTGCATTGTTGTAACCTAGGTATGCTTTATAAATTTGCATGCGAGTGTTAAATATGCTAAATGTATTATCATTCTCAGTTTTCTGCAGGACACTCAAGGGCAGGAAAATAGAGGTAAGACAAGTCCAAAAATGTAAAATAACTAACTCCATTTCCTCCAGTCTCCAAGACGGCATGTAGTTTATTTATTTTGTGGAAATTGCATGTTGCAAAGCTTTAAATTTTGATCGACTGCAGCGTCAATTCAAATAAAAGTTAATGTGTCCAATAAAACACTGTTACTGAAGTGAGACCTTCAGACCTCACTTGGCTTGTCAAGCTTTTATTGACAGCTCAGGTGATTATTATAACACTTTAATAGTTTAGTAATTAGTTATGTGTTTAGCATAAGTATAAAATAAACAGAGAAAAAGAAAAAGAAACATGTTGAGACTAGTAAGCCATAAATTCACCAATCAACTAAAAGCAAATTAATCAATTGATTTTTTTTTTCTAGATGCAACAAACTGGAAGTCAGATGATTGCAGCACAGAGCAAGTGACCAGATCTGCTAATTTGGAAGTCTCTTCAAACACAAATGTGTGTAACCTCCATTATGCCAACCATTCATCCCAGTGCTATGGACACACAAGTGAGATGCATCACTCTGGTCTTAATGTTGAATCAGAGCCTGAACAGCCTATTTACATGGATACATTTCCTGAGCACCTACTTGAATTTGTTGAAGAAGGGAATTTAGATGACAATGCGTTATTTGATGAAGACTTTTCAATTGATGATGATCTATCATTTGAAGACAGTTTTGAGCTTAACCAAGAGGAGGGAACAGAACCCAAAAGATCTACAAACACTGTAGATCATCCACTGTACGGAAATGCACCAATTTCTGTTGCAGAGAGTCTTCTCCTCATAATGACTTTTGCAAACAGACACAAAATTACAGGAAAAGCTCTCAGTGATTTGCTTACATTAATATCTCTGCACTGCCCCTCTGATACACAGACTGAATGTGTTCAAAATTTACACAAATTTAAACAAGTTTTTGATGATCCCTCCTCTCTGATTTTGCACAAATATTGTAGCTCATGCTTCATGATTGTTAAGAGTACATGCACCCAGTGTAAACCTGTGAAGCCAATGTGTTGATGGAGGGGTCAACCTCCTATTTCATTGAGGTTCCCATTGAAGCGCAACTGAAGAGACTGTTTGCTCAGGAAGGTTTTGAAGAAAAACTTAAGTTCAGGTTTAATAGACATAAAAAGTGTCATGACAGTATCGAAGAAATATATGACGGTAAAACCTATCAGAAATTTACTACTTGCAATGGGCCTCTCAATGATTCCAGAAACATTTCGTTAATGTGGAACACAGACGGCATACCTATTTTTAAGTCTTCAAAGTTTTCTGTTTGGCCTTTTTATTGTGTCATAAACGAGTTGAATTTTGTTGAACGCACGAAACGAGAAAACATGATATTTGCAGGTCTTTGGTTTGGGGATTCAAAGCCGTCAATGTTGACATTCCTTGAACCACTGTGTGGCACTCTGGACCAAATTGAAAGAGAAGGAATTTCTCTTCAGTTTGCAGGAGCTCAAGAACCTTTCATATGCAAAGCCTTTACCATTGCAGGAACCTGCGATCTGCCTGCTAAAGCTTTGGCACTTAATACTGTTCAATTCAATGGACATTTTGGTTGTCTAAAGTGTGAACAGCCAGGTCAAACAGTGAAGACTGGAGAGAGAAGTCACGTCCATGCCTTTCCTTTCCAGAAGACAGATCCAAAAGGCCCGCCTCGTACTCACAAAGGGTTTGTAGATTATGCTAAGATGGCCTATGATTCCAACAGCATTGTTCGTGGGGTGAAGGGACCTACCTTTCTCAGCAGACTAACAAGCTATGATTTGGTCTTGGGTACAGGTATAGACTACATGCATTCTGTACTACTGGGAGTAATGCGTCTATTGATGTTTTTGTGGTTTTCCACAGAGTTCTCTCGATGTGCATTCAGTATGGTCAGATCAATCAAAGAAGTTGACAAACGTCTGAAAGAAATAAGGCCACCATTTATGATTCGATTCCCTCGTTCTGTGTCTTCTCACAGGATGTTCTTTAAAGCATCTGAGTATCGGTCCATTTTGCTGTTTTTCTGGCCATTTGTATTCCGGGGCATTCTTGCAGAACTGTACTACAACCATTTCCTGCTCCTTAGTGAAGCAATCTTTATTCTTCTGATAGAGTCAATAACCCCTGCGCAAATAGATCATGCTGAGAAACTACTCTGGAATTTCTGTTCTCAAATGAGTGGACTCTATGGTGAGCGATACATGACAGCCAATTTGTACTTACTTGTCCATTTAGCTGATAGTGTGAGAGCTCTTGGACCTCTGTGGACACACTCTTGCTTTCACTTTGAAGACAAAAATGGGTACTTGCTTCGTCTTATACATGGAACCCAGAATATACCTGCCCAAATGGTAAATGCAGTAAAGACTATACAATCTCTCCCTAGCATCACACAAAACATAAAGCTGAACATAGTAACTACTGAGTTTTTGGCCAGAATGACAAATAGCAATAGTTATCAACCAAGTAATGTTGTCAATATTGTGACCATGTTAGGGTCATCATTCAATAGATGTCTTGAAACTGATGATATTTCTCTTCTGGAACATTTTCTTGGTCAGGGTTTACATAGTAATGTCGTCAAGGTATATAACAGAGCTCAAATAGGGAAAATAATTTACACTTCCCCGCAGTATGTCAAAACCAAAAGACGAAACAATTACAGTGTTATTTAGTGATGGTGCGCAGATCAAATATGGCCAGATTAAATTATTGTGTTCCTACAAAGAAACCAATGAAGGCCATGAGAGAAAACTTGCATTTTTGAATGAATTTGCAGTTGCAAGCATAAATCTTCTACAAGATACTTTGACAGGTGGAACGTGTTTCCATATTGTTAGCCTCCTGGAAGTTCCTTTGAGAAAGACAGTGGTAGGACTTGAAAGTATTTTGGGCAAGTTGATGTTCATTGATTTGTCTTCAATGCCTGGTATTGTGTTTGCTGCACATTTCCCTAACAAACTTGAAAGGGACTAAATATATTATAAAGTCAAAGATATGATTTTATTTTGAACAGAAGAGCCCATGATTTTTCCAACTAGTTGAAAATCCTTACTGAAAATGTAAAATATCATGTTGATGGACAAATAGTTTATACTGTGATGCTATCTCAACTGAATTATATGGGCAAATCTATTATCATACAAAAAGGTCACTTAGGAGCTAACGTGAGAAGATGCATACATCTGGATATACAACATTGACTTTATTAATGATCTTAGTTTTTGGCAGTTAAACTTTAATACATCTAAAAAGTTGAAATTGTAATTTCTTTGCTCTCAAGGTAACAATAAATTACTGTTTTTATTTTACAATGTGTTTTGTGTGGTTATTGAAATAATTATTTTACTGAATTACATGCAGTGAAATACTTCAAATCATTTATAGAAAATGTAAATAATATAAAAGGAGAGGGTATTTACAGCCTAAAATAAAATATTTACAATTAATTTATTCATACAATAGTACATTATTTAAAAAACATGTGGATTAAGATAAATAAGTCAACATAATATCAAATGATATGAAATAACCAAGACAGTGATCCAAATCTGAGAATTCAATAAGCACTTGTAAAAATCTCTTCTTTTGCTCTATTTGAGTTTAGCATGAGATGCATTAACTGAAGCTGGAATGAGAATATATTGAGTTCATGGAGAGAACTCTCTGATTTCTCTGTCTGAAATGACAAAGAGACACAGAAGTTGAGAAACTCTGAGCATTATATTAGAGTTAGTTGAGATCTTTTCTTAAACTTAAAAGGAGACTAAATTGAGATTTAGTGCATCGTATTGCTCCAGAGAAAAACCTGAGACACAGGAGAAATAAACCTTTGTCTCAGTTTGGTGTCACATGGATCTCAAAGTTGTCTAGGAGAAATAAATGAAACATTTTTGAGATCTCTTTTCAGATTTTCTTTTCCTCTGGGTGCTCGCACCATTAGTGTTAAAACAATTGTATCTATGTGTTAATTATATATAGCTACAAAATAATAATGATAACTGTTGCACCTTGTTATTTTGCACTTTATGAATGCAACTGGCACTTTTTATTTGCACTTTTTTATCTGCACTTTGTATTGCATATTGCACAAATGTATATTGTCTACGTCTTGTATTTTAATTAATTCTGTTATGTATTTTAATTGTATTTTTGACTGTATAAGGACTACAGATGGAAATTAGCATTGTGCTAAATCTGGGGCAGCCATCTTTTTAATGTACCTGTCCGTTGTCCTTTTAAATAAATAAACAAACAAACAAACAGTTCACGGGGTCAGGTCCGGCAAAATTGTTCATTCAACATGGAGGATAATGGCCATGGCTAATCACCCAGAGCTATACAACATCATTTGCTTTCTCTACAGAGACAGGAATAAAAATGACATTGCTTGGAGGAATATAAGTGAGGAGAAAGGGCAACCTGCTAAATTCATTTTACTTGTGATTGTTTTCACGTTACTGAACCTGCGCAGGGTACTATCTACAGTAAACAGAGAATGGAGACTGCCTCTTCCAACGCTAGATCGACAGCTGCCATCTTGCAAAAATATAGTCTGGCACTAGCACCTCCCACAAGTTGCGTATTTCTGGCTTGACGCACGTCAAAATTGTATATTTGACCTGGTTCCATAGTTAGTTCGGTGCTAGAGTCTGACTTAAAACCGGTTATTTTTTTTCCTACTGCGCAAGCACCCGTTTTCCAGTTCGGAACGAGTGCTTAGCCAAGCACCAACTTGAACCTGGGCTAAACTGGTGCTTTCTAAGAACCGGTTTTTACCCCTCCCACAATGTTGACGCAACCCAGTTGTACTGGGCCGCTTTCTGTGCCTAATCAACTGTTGATGGTGCAACAAGAACATGTTTTTCACACACCTTCGCAAATCCAGCAAAGTGTGGAAGCACAACAGCAGCATTCGAAACGGCAGGATGGCGTTCTCCATTGTTATCTTTCCCTGTTTGCGCGCTTCCTGTTTTTGTCTCCCCCATGGGGGCGTATACTGCTGTATGCTTTGATTTAGATTATGTTAAGACACAGCACAGACTAGGCTCCGTGTCTGTGGAAACGCAAACTGGTTATTAGAAGGAACTGGCTAACCTCTGGCTCTAGCACCAACTCCGGTTCTTCCTCAATGGAAAAACCCTGTTCCTCCGCCACTTTACCAGTTTTAGCTTCTAGGGAGTGGGGAGCAAGACAAAAGAAGAAATACACCAGAGACCATTGCTTTGAATACAAAAGCCGGCAGTTTACTGAATGCAAAATACAGTACACACAGAGATACCTTAATGCGTCGTAATATTGAGGTACATATAATGAATGAAAGGGGGTATTTTGCTCTCCTTTTGTTGCACCTAAGTTATCTTAGTCTAATCTAACCTAAGTTAAGTTAGACCTGCTTCTTTCCCTGGGTTGCACCTATTTTAGGGTTCCTATTTTCTTCCGAGTTAACTCTTTTCCTTTCTTTTGCAGGTATGGTAATCCCTTCAATTACACAATCAATTCGAAATGAACCACAACCATTCTGAATCACATTCAAACTAGAATTCAATGTGAAAAGTAAAACACTTTAAATCCAAATTCAAATCCAAATGTGAGTTCAGCTTTTCAGTTCAGCTGAACGCTCAGTTCAACTCAGTCCAAAGAAAATATTTCAATCAAAGTCCGTTTCTGTTCAAAACCAGTTCATGATACTCCTACCACGCTAGCACCAAGTCAACCATATGCAGAAGATCTTCTCACTGATGCAGTGGAGGATATGCGTTGAAGATCTGGGTCTCATTAGTAGCCATCTTTAATCCCGTCTGTGCAATTGTTAGAAAAATCTTCCAAAAACATAGAACAATATATGAAAGAAAGCACAGAGACAAGTACTTGAATTTAAATGCAAAGGAAAGAACCTCATACTTCTTTTAACAAACTGCCCCGTCGTTTTGCTTTTTATTACAATTCAGGTTCATAGGTGTATATATTTTGCTCACCAAATAAGGGAAGGAACATTATCTTACAAGCTGTTGTTGCAAGATGCAAGATTACACAGGCTATCAGGGTTAACAAAACGGAAACAGGTGGAGGTTTCAGTTGCTGTCTTAACCTCTTTCCTGTTCAACCACATTATTTTAAGCTTACAGAGAATGAAACACTTCTTGAACACAGCTGTGACCCCAGTTTTTTCATTTTTTCCAACATTTCCCTCCTCTTTATCATTTATTTTTATACATTTAGCTCAGCATCAATTGATATAACTTTAAAAATGATTTTCTACAGCAGCATCACAATTCACACTGTCCTGTTAATTATGGTCATCCTAATCATCTTGATCACGTGCTACAAATGCAAAAAGAGTTTTCCATGTTCTTGCACATAGTAGCACTTTTTTGACTGCACGGTCACTGCATTGTAAGAAGCCTACTGAGGTAGGGTAAAACACAAGAAATGAACATAACACAAATAACAATAATACAATTCCAATTTGTACCAGGATTCTCAGCCAAATTTGTTTCCAGCTCCTCATTAGTAGCCAAGTTAGGAAGTCTCCTTGGAATGTTTGATCCTGGTCAATTGCATCTACAATCAAATCAAATCAAACTTTATTCATAAAGCGCTTTTCATACAAGAAGTTGCATCACAAAGTGCTTTAAAGATTAAAATGACCCCACATAAAACCACCTTCCCTTCCCTCCCCCACAGATTTAAAAGCATGGTCACAGTTATACCCCCCTCCCCCCAACCCATCTCCCATGCACACACAGTTAAAAGAAAAAGTAAAAAAGGACATTGGGCCGAGTGTAGATGAACCATGCAAGGAAATGCCATCAGAGGAGCTATCTGCCCCGGCAGCGGTAGACTAACAGCAGCAGCCGAGGCACCGACACAGGGCACCCAGTGGAGGCAAGGCCAAGACCCCCACCTCCACCCAAGCTCCACCTGGAGAGCACCCAGGCAACCAGAGCCAACCACCGCTCCCGGGACAGAGGGCTCCCACAGAGGAAACACTGGAACGGGGATTAAGATAAATTAAAGTATAAAAATAAACAGTAAATTAATGTGCTAAGATTAAATAGTAAAACTGATAAAAATATAATCATATAAAACATGCAGAGCAATTAAACAAACAGTAATAAATAATAATCAGTTAAAAGCTAAGCTAAAAAGGTGAGTCTTGAGCCTGCTCTTAAAAACATGAACGTTCTCTGCAGCCCTGAGGTCCTATGGCAGCCTGTTCCAGAGGTGAGGGCCATAAAAATGGAAAGACACCTCACCATGCTTGTGTGTCCTGACTTTTGGGGTGACAAGGAGACGGCTGCCAGAGGAGCGCAGAGACCGCGAAGGTTTATATGGTAAAAGCAGTTCAGAGAGATAAGAAGGCCCAAGACCATCAAGACACTTAAAAACCATTAAAAGAACCTTAAAGTCGGTCCTGAAATGTACGGGGAGCCAATGCAATGATTTTAAGACCAGTGTAATGTGCTCCCGCCTCCTGGTCTTCGTCAGGACACGTGCTGCGGAATTTTGTAGTAGTTGTAAACCTGATATACTCTTTTTGGGAAGACCAGAAAGCAGGGCATTACCGTAATCAATTCTACTGGAGATAAAAGCATGCATCAGTGTCTCCGTATTGGCCCGAGAGAGAATGGGGCGGACTCTGGCGATGTTCTTTAGTTGATAAAAACCCATTTTAGTAATATTTTCTTATGTGAGGAATAAAAGTCAGCTCAGAGTCAAAAATCACAATCCAGGTTCTTCACTTGTAAAGAGGGATTAAAAAACAGTGATTGTTGTTTTGGTAAAAGTTTCTCTCTCTGAGCCTCAGGACCCATGACTAAAACTTCAGTTTTGTCCTGGTTGAGCTGGAGAAAGTTTTCTGCCATCCAGGATTTAATGTCTAAAATGCAGTTAAAAAGTGCATCCATTGGCCGTGTGTCATCGGGGGACATGGAGATGTACAGCTGTGTATCATCAGCATAACTGTGAAAGTTGACTCCATGTCTTCCGATGACACTGCCAAGAGGGAGCATATACAGGTTAAAAAGCACTGGGCCTAAAATCGAACCCTGGGACACACCACATGTAATCCTATGGACCCTAGAGGAGCAGGTATCTAAACTTACCATAAACGTCCTGTCTGTGAGATAGGATGTGAACCATTTGTGAACAGCACCAGAGAGGCCAATCTGTTTTAAACGGGTTAAAAGAATAGTGTGGTCTACTGTATCGAAGGCAGCGCGTAGATCCAGTAGAACCAACAGTCACCCTCTGTGCATCATTGTTTAATCGAAAATCATTTAAAATCTTTAGAAGGCAAGGCAAGGCAATTTTATTTGTATAGCACACTTTCAACAGCAGGGTAATTCAAGGTGCTTTACATGATTTGGTGATTTAAAAAAAACACATAAAAGAAACACACATTACACATGATACACAATAAAGCAAGAGAAAAATTAAAAAAAAGCAAGAGAGCATGAACACATTTCATACATATGACATCAAGCATTTACTCAAAGACAATTCTAAACAGATGGGTTTTTAGTCTCAATTGAAAGCAGTTCAGAGTTTCAGCAGCTCTACACTCGTCAGGAAGTCTGTTCCAGATAAGGGGAGCATAAAAACTGAAAGCTGCTTCTCCATGTTTAGTTCTGAGTCTAGGGATGTTTAGTAGGCTAGAGTTGGAGGACCTGAGTGGTCTTGGT
Organism: Valencia hispanica; assembly: GCA_963556495.2. NCBI lineage: Eukaryota > Metazoa > Chordata > Actinopteri > Cyprinodontiformes > Valenciidae > Valencia > Valencia hispanica. The sequence goes on along the minus strand of OY747712.1, from coordinate 53,796,656 downwards.
GGTTGGTACCATGACAACAGGTCTTCAACATATTTTGGTGCTAAACCATGTAAAGATTTATAAACTAGTAAAAGTATTTTAAAGTCTATTCTCTGAGCTACAGGGAGCCAGTGTAAGGACTTTAGAACTGGGGTGATGTGCTCTACTTTCCTGGTTCTAGTGAGGACGCGAGCGGCAGCGTTCTGGATCAGCTGCAGCTGTCTGATTGACTTTTTAGGCAGACCTGTAAAGATGCTTTTGCAGTAATCAATCCGGCTGAAGATAAACGCATGGATGAGTTTTTCTAGGTCGTGTTGCAAAATCAGTCCTTTAATCCTAGAGATGTTCTTCAGGTGATAGAACGCTGACCTTGTTATTGCCTTTATGTGACCCTGGAGGTTCAGGTCTGAGTCCATTACTACACCTAGGTTTCGAACCTGATCAGTAGTTTCTAGCTGTATTAATTGAAGCTGTGTGCTGACTCTTGATCGTTCCTCCTTGGGTCCAAAAATAATCAGTTCAGTTTTGTTTCTATTCAGCTGGAGAAAGTTATGGCACATCCATCCATTTATTTGGTCAATGCATTGATTTAGGGTTTGAATGGGTTCAGAGTCACCCGGTGACATTGTAATGTAGAGCTGAGTGTCATCTGCGTAGTTATGGTAGCTAATGTTATTGGTTGCTATAATCTTGCCTAGTGGGAGCATGTAGATATTAAATAAGAGGGGCCCCAGGATGGAGCCCTTTGACGAGGACAGTCTCGGTGCTGTGGTGAGCGCGGAAACCAGACTGAGAAACATCAAAACGGTTTGTCATTGTTATGAAGCCATTTAAAAGCTGAAACACAGCTTTTTCAATAATCTTACTGATGAATGGGAGATTAGAGATTGGCCTGTAGTTCTGCATTAACGTGTTGTCCAGATTTTTCTTCTTTAGCAATGGTTTAATAACTGCTGTTTTTAAAGCCTGAGGGAAGACACCTGATAGCAGTGATGAGTTCACTATTTGAACAAGATCAGAACCAATAACAGGAAGAACTTTCTTTAGAAAAGCTGTGGGTAGGATATCAAGATAGCAGGAGGAGGAGCATAATTGGAAAATGATTTTTTTCAAGGCTGTTCTGGTTTAATTCGTGGAATTCAGACATTTTCTCTACATTGTTGTTGATTGGGGATGGCACTGGTTGTGGTTTCGATATTGAGGTACAGATTGACCATCTAATTGTTAGAATCTTTTCAATGAAAAAGCTGGCAAATTCATTGCAGGCCCTGGTAGAATTTAGTTCAGGGGCTACTGTCACTAAAGGATTAGTTAGTCTTTCCATTGTTGCAAATCGAGTCCGTGCATTATTGTTTCTGTTGATGATTTCAGAAAAGAACGATTCCCTAGCATCTTTTATAGTTAGCTGATATCTATTCAGTCTCTCTTTGTAGATCTCACAGTGAACCTGGAGTCGAGTTTTTCGCCATTTTCTCTCGGCTCGTCGACACTCTCTCTTTTTTCACTACGTACCAGTGGATTACTTGTCCACTGAGACTTTTTTCTACCTGAGACTACTTTCACTTTAGTTGGAGCAATGGAATCCATGATGTCTGAGATTTTCGCAAGGAAATTATCTACCAACTTATTTACTGAGTTTGAGTTGGGAGATGAGGGGGATGTGGTGGAAGGATAAATACGTTTAAAGGTTTCTACTGAACTGTCCCCTAGAAAACGCTTTTTTATAGTGGTCTTACTGTGGCTGGATAATTTAGCAGAGATGGTACTTTCAAAGAAAATACAGAAATGGTCAGATAATGCAATATTAAATACAGAGATGTCGGAAATATTTAAATCTTTGCTGATAATTAAGTCCAGAGTGTGTCCTTTATTGTGTGTTGGTTGTTTGACATGCTGGATCAGTCCGAAGTTGTGGAGAGTATCATCTAATGTTTTTGGTTGTCTATCTTGGGGGTTGTCGGTATGGATGTTAAAGTCCCCCACGATGATTAGTTGGTCATAGTCGATACATATTACAGAAAGAAGGTCATTGAAATCATTAAAGAAGTTAGAGTGAAGTTTTGGTGGTTTATATAAACTTAGAAATAACGCTTTGTTAGGCTCATTTATCTGGGTGGCTAGGTATTCAAAAGAATCAAACGTGCCCAGAGTTACCTTTTTAAAGTTCATTGAGTTGTGAAAGATGGTGGCTACACCTCCACCTCGTCTGTGTTTTCTGTTCTCGCTTAAGAAATTGTAATTTGGAGGACTAGATTCTATTAATGAAGTTGTTTCGTTATTTTCATCTAGCCAAGTTTCTGATAAAATTAGGGCGTGTAAATTATGCTCAGTGATGAAGTCATTGATAAGAAAAGACTTCCCGGATAGAGATCTAATGTTTAATAAAGCTAACTTAAATATTGTGATGATGGGCAGCTGAACCTTCTGACAGGTTATCAATTTGAGATTTTGTTTAATATGAAAGCGTGTGGTTAACGGTTTATGTTTCCTGCTGCTGATAATCACTGATATAGCCTCAGGGGTGCCGGGTGAATTCTGGGAGACGGTAGGGGTGGATTTATTGCCCGGTTCCCTCAAATATCAAATATCTGTAATAATCAGTGGGGGGAAGCTCCCAGGCTTATTGACACTAGTCCCAGGCGTTTGGTGTAGTCTAAGTTTAGGTGTTAATTGTGTCCCAAATTTGATTTGCTCGTTCGTAGAAGGGCCGTCTCTGTGCTGTGGTTCACCCTAAAACCAGACTGAAATTTCTCCAGGACATTGTGCTCATTAATAAAATCATTAAGTTGAATTAAAACAATTTTTTCTAAAATTTTGCTTAAAAAAGGTAAGTTAGATACCGGTCTAAAATTGTTAAAATCATTAAAATCTAAATTGCTCTTCTTCAACAGGGGCCTCACTACCGCCCCTCTAAAGGCGGCAGGAAAGCCCCCCGTCTGAAGGGAGCAATTCATCATGGTTAAAATCTCATCTCTAAAAGAGCCATAAAATTGCTTAAAAAAGGAAGTGGGAATCGGGTCCAAAACACATGTGGTGGGCCTCACTGAGGAGAAAACTTTATCAAGAGTCCCAGCTTCCACCAGGACAAAACTGTCCAGCGTTTCCTCTGGTAAAGACACACACTCAGATTTGTCTAAAACCATGTTACTCTGAGAAGATAAAATCTTACATCTGATGGTGTCTACCTTCCCTCTGAAGTGGTCTGCGAACTCCTCACAAAGAGTGTTTGAAGGGGTTTTAGGAAATGCAGTAGTAGCTGTGTTAAAAAGTTTATCAATGGTGGAAAAAAGCATTTTGGAATTATTTTTATGTTCTGAGATGATTTTGGAGAAGTATGAATTTCTTGAATTTCTTACTGCATTGTTGTATAATTTGAGAAGATCTGTGTATATTTGATGGTTTATTGTGGTTTTACTTTTCCTCCATTTTCTCTCTGCCGCCCTACAATTTCTCTTCATTTTTCGGAGGTTTTTATTTTTTCACGGCATTGCAGCTTTAGATTTTAAACTTTTAACTTGTAGTGGAGCAAGCCGGTAAAGAGTGGACTGAAGCCTTCTGTTAAAATACTTGACATAAAATCACAGGGGGCAGGTAAAGCAATAGGAGGATTCTTTTTAAAATTTCCAGAAAACCTGCAGCCACTTCAGGGGTTAGATGGCGTGATGACCAAGTCCAGTGTGTGTCCTTTGTTGTGAGTCGGCTGCATGACATGTTGGCTAAAATCCATATAAGTCAGGATGTTTAAAAAATCTGTTGATAAAGGATCTAAAAGGTTATCTATATGTAGATTAAAATCACCAGCTAAAATGATCCTTTCAAAGGAGTTGTGCAAAATTGATAAAAACTAACTAAATAAAAAGTGCACTCTTTTTAGGAGGCCTATAAATTGTGACACATAAAATCTGAGGAGTGCCAAAAACATTTGCATTATATTCAAAAGTAGAATAGTTATCAAATAAAACAGGTTTGGCGGAAAGTGTTGATGAACTTATAAAAGCAGTTCCGCCTCCTCTTTTGCTACTACTCGTAGAATAAGTGAAGTTAAAATTAGGGGGGAAGGCCTCTGTAAGAACAACAGGGGCATTTGCACTCAGCCCATTTTCTGTTAAAAATAAACAATGAAGATTATGGTCTAAAATCAGATCATTTATTATAAACGTTTTGTTCAGCAGAGAGCGAACATTAAAAAGGGCCATATTAATAGTGATTGGAGATGGAGGGACTGTATGATTTACTGAAAGTGGGGCTTTTGGCAAATTTTTGAGATTATTTGGATTGCATTTGTTCGGTTTATGATTTTTAGTCCGCTCTCTGCTGATAATAACAGGTATGAATGAGGTAGAACAAGGTCCAAGTCCAGTATGTGAGTTACTGTTAAAATCAGGGGTGAGTTCATAGGAGCAGGGACCATTTGCACATCAGGATGTGGCGGAGGAATCAGAGAGGACAGGGGCAGCTGTGGCCAATCACACATACATCTCCACTGAAGGTAGTTAGTTGATCTAAAACTAACATATTTATAGAGCAATTAGTCTCAACTCCAGCATTTCAGTTGCTATGCCTTTAAACTTACCAAGGAAAATTGACAAACCCATTGAATCTATAATTTAATGTTTCCTGTCATAGCATGATCTTACCCAACCCTGGCCATGGGAAAAGGGACAAAACAACCTAATCTCCATCACAGTTTGTGCTCTGATCAATCAATCAAACATTATTTATTAAGCACTTTTCATACAATAAAATGCAGTTTAAAGTGCTATACAAAGTTAAACATTTACCCTACATATATCCAAGACAGCTACATCTGACCACCACCCCCGATGCAGAGGGCTCCCAGAGGAAACACTGGAACAATATGACTATTAATTTGTGTAAAATAACAGGTAAACACGTTGAAATAAATATTAAAATAACTGCTGATAAAATAAATTTTATCGTGAGTCAGTGATCATGCAATATATAGAGTTACGTGTATGGAATACATTAATCATAACATATGTTTAAATATCCAGAAATCATAATCATTCTTCATAAACGTTATTCAACTTTTAGGCACAACATCGTAAGGGAATACCTATGTAACCCCTTAGGCAAGTTCTTTATTTTTATTGTATTTTATTTTTTTATCCTAATTTTCAATCTTGTTTTCTATCTGCCCTGTGACATACCCTTCCTCTGGTGCCATCAACGGCATCCAGCAGCCGGACATATTATATTAATCACTTATATAGGGTGATTATCCATTCAAACCAGTGAACCCAGTTTGTTCTTTACATATCACTTTGTTAAAATACTACAATGGCAAGATTATGACTAACATCACTTAAGCAGGTTCACTCTACTAGGCCGATATAACTTTGTTAGTATTACATAAATCAATTACAGAGATTGTACGACATATCTTCATGGCATTAGGCAAATCCCAATCATCATTTTATCCCAATCCGTTGTTATACACTTACAGGTCATTTTTGGCATTTTTTTTAACATCAATACTCATCTTAGAACATTGGTTACATTAGTATTTTCTTCAGTCACAAAAGAGTACTTTAACCTTGTTTGCTCATCCTTCAGTCCCATCGGAATTGTATCATCTTCAATGCTGCTTTAGGATCAGTACATGAGTAATCAACATGTCATACAGTGTAAATACATGAGTATACAGAGATCAGAGTCCATTCTGCTAATGTTCCCGTTTTGTGTAGTTGAGGGGTATAACGGTGGACATCAATTATTCATGGTGACCATAGGTGTGGTCATCATTGTGCATAGATGTTTCAAGCACTCTCCATCCCTGGGAATGAGGTTGATTACGCTGAAGCTGTTGCATTGAGGCTCGCAGCCGCTGGCCAAGCCTTTGCAGTTGGATCTTCATTAGCCGTTTACGACGTTTTTTTGAACACGTCGACGTCCTTTTTTCCTGAAATACCTGATCCTTCCAATGAGCTCATCATTACGGATTCTTCTCATCAGTGTTGTATAATTGCTCCTAGGTATGGCACCCACAGCCTCCTCCAGGGACCAATCACAATCATACTGATCCCATGTAGTGGGCAAATATTCATTCAGAATGGCTGCATCCTCAGGTAGAAATCTTAGGGATGCCAGACTTGACAGGTACCTGGGTACAACATTTCCCATGATGTACTGGCTCTTTGTGTTGAGTCCTTGTTTTGTGGGATTGAGCTGCAATGCCTTCTGGTCCTCTCCTGGTACTGTATGCCATGGTTGTTTTCAAATTCAATTCAATTCAAAATTACTTTATTAATCCCAAAGGAATTAAATTTTGTTGTAACTCATTATGCAAGTTCCTTCAAAGATTTGTTGTAGATGCTGATGGCTGTGGGTAGGGATGATCTCTTGTAGTGCTCTGCAGATCTGAAGAAGCCATTGTTGTCATGGTCATGCTGTCATCGACCCTTCTTGGCTGTGCAAGGTGAACTTGTGGCGATACTGGTGCTGTAAGTGGCAAGTGGTGCAAACCCATCCAGGATGCCTGTTCGCTGTTAACATCAGAGACCCCCTGGTAGGCTGATGGACCTGCAAACACTCATACTAGCACGCTGGTTAATACTAAACACTTAATTAATATCAGAACTTTGATTACCATATATGCAACTTACATAACTGTGTGGAGAGTGGATGGTGACCTTTTTAATCCTAAATCACTTAACTGAATATATGCTACTTTTATCTTTAACCTCTTTTTTTGGGGGGGGGGTGTCGGCATCATAATTCCAAATCAATCTTAACATCATATGTTTTGTCACATTATAAACTAGAACGTTTTACCTTTATGGTCACCATCCCTTCTCTCAGGCCCTCAGCATGTCAGGGATGTCCTGTCCAAGTTGTCCCTTCAACAGAAGTTGTTACATAGTTATGCGTCGCATTTTTCTCATAAGTCACATAATGATCACTACCTTGTAGTACTCCCTTAGTTACAGCTAAAGTAATCATAGCCAGAGCACATCCATCTAGTGGGTGCTGGTCTTTTGCATGCAGATATTCATGATTAATCTCCCCCCTTGCTAAATCTAAAAGAGTTAGCAACACACAGAAAGCACCAAAAAGAGAAAGACAAAATCTAGTCCAACGTGTCCGAGTCCTTTGAGACGAGTAAGTGTCTGCCAGGTGTAAGTGGTATTTCAGGATCTCCCTCTTCGTCCGGGGTCTCCTCTGGGCTGGCTGGACGCTCTGTCTCACCCAGTGCTGAACCACCAGGCTCAGGAATGTCAACATATGTGTCAGAACTACTGTTACCAGGACTGTGGTCATCAGTTTGATGTAGCTGATTACCCCTGCGCCTTTCTCGTAACCTCTCTGAGCGTCCCTCCCCAGGTGGAGGAACAGGTGAGTAACATTGGACAGAGTGTCGTGGGGAGCTCTGCTGTTGTGCTTCCCCTTCAGCATGCGAAGACGGTAGTGAGGGCACATGGCCAGGTGGATCAGGCGGACAGTGTCTTGTGCAGTGATTACGGTGGTACCAGAGGTCCTTACCTTCGACTTTCAATGCAGTGGGTGTGGTTAGAATTATTTTAAACGGACCTTCTCTGCGGGGTTCGTTCCACTGCCGTCTGAACACTCTTATAAACACTTGGTCTCCTACTTCAATCTGCCTGGCATCCAGTGGGATTCGCTGTTCCCCTTTGCTGTTGGCTGCTTTCACCTGTTGGAAGATAAGTCTGTGGATTTGAGTTAAACCCCTCAAATAATCCCCCAATTCCTTTTCTAGCTGAGGCAAAGACACCCCCTCCACCGGCCAGCGGACCTGTGGGAGGGGGAGAGGACGACCACATAACATCTCGTGAGGGGTTAGTTGTGTTAGACGATTAGTTTGCGATCTCATATGCATCAAGGCTAAAGGGAGTGCATCAACCCATGTCAGTTTCCTCCCGCTGTCTGCAATAATCTTTCTAATTTTTGCCTTAAGAGTCCCATTAGCACGTTCTACTGATCCCTGTGACTGAGTGTGATATACACATCCATATTTTTGTTTCACTCCAAGAATCTTAAACATTTCTTTAATGGCATTGTTCACAAAATGAGGGCCATTATCCGATGAGATTGTATCCGGCAACCCAAACCGGGTAAATACTTCGGTGCACAGAAACCTTGCTGCTGCCTTATAATCCGCCCTTGATGTTGGACAGGCTTCAATCCACCTGCTGAATCTACAGACCACCACAAACATATACCTTTTATTTGTGATTCTTTCTATCATGTCTACAAAATCCATCACCAGATGCCGAAATGGTCCTTCAGGCACTGGAATATGTGCTATTGGGTGAGTAAATATCTTTCGTACATTATATTTTGGACAGTGTGTACACAGTGCCAGTTCTCTATCTACCATTGCTGCCATGTATGGTGACCACCACACAGCCTGTAGCTTCTTTATCACCTGTGTTTTCTTGAGCAATGATCTGGTTGATGCATTTTCTTTATTGCAAAGGGTAATAATGCTAAAGGCAGAACAAAATATCCTCGACTACTTCTCCACAGACCTTCATGTGGCGTGGCTGTTCTGATTGCCCCCATTTGGACCCACAGTCTTTTTTTCTCCTTCTGAAACTGCATTTTGGGGCTGTATTAGAGATGCTAAATTAGTGATAGGAGTAGCATCTTCTTCATACAGAATTGGACATTGATACGTTTCAGCAGTCGCATCTGTTACTGCTTCATCAGCTAGATTATTTCCTCTGGCTACTAAAGAATTGTTAGTCTGATGCGCTGGTCACTTCACAATAGCTAGTTCTTTTGGCAATTGCATGGCTCTAATTAATTCCTCCACAGCTTCCCCATGCACCACTGGTGTACCATCTGCACGGATGAAGCCGCGTTGTTTCCAAATACTGGCATTTATATGGCACACTCCATACCTGTACAATGAGTCTGTATATACAGTAGCTGTTTTTCCTGCAGCCAGCTCACATGCAGCTGTCAAAGCTTTTATCTCTGCCAGCTGCGCTAAACATGGCTGAGTTAAGCTCACTGATTGCAATCTGACAAAGGTTCCATCTGGTTTTAGCTGAACAGCACCGTACCCTGCTTTTAACCCCTTTTCTCTTTTTATACATGACCCATCTACAAAAAGAGTTAATTCAGATGGAATTCAAATTCAAATTCAAATTCAAAAATACTTTATTGATCCCAGAGGGAAATTAAGTGTTGGTATAGCTCATATGATTAATTCTTTAAGGAGTTGTTGTAGATGATGATAGCTGTGGGCAGGAAGGATTTCCTGTAGCGGTCTGTATTGCAGCGAAACTGAAGAAACCTCCGACTGAAGACGCTCCGTTGTTGTATGACAGTCTCATGAAGACGATGCTTAGGGTTGTCCATAATTATTTTGATTTATGAAAAATCCTTCTTTGCATTATCATCTCCAGATTTTCCACAGTTGTCCCAAGAACAGAACCAGCCTTCATTATCAGGTTGTTTAGCCTTTTTATATCCCTGGCTCTGATGCTGCTACCCCAACAGATGGCGGCTCAAGAGATTACACTCTCCACAACAGACTTGTAGAAGATCTGCAGCATCTTGCTGCAAACCTTGAAGGACCTAAGCTTCCTCAAGAAGTACAGTTTGCTCTGTCCCTTCTTGTAGACGGCTTCACTGTTCAGTCTCCGGTCCAGTCTGTTGTCAAGGTGAACTCCGAGGTATTTATACTCCTCAACCACCTCCACTTCTTCTCCCATGATGGAAACAGTGTTTGACTTATCCCTGTTTCTTCTGAAATCTACAATCATCTCCTTTGTTTTGTTCACATTCAAGGTGAGACGATTGCTTCCACAACCATGTCACAAAGCGGTCCACCAGCTCTCTGTATTCAGCTTCTTGTCCATCTCTGATACACCCGACAATAGCAGAGTCATCTGAGTATTTCTGCAGATGACAGGTCTCTGATCTGTACTGGAAGTCTGAAGTGTACAGAGTGAAAAGGAATGGTGAGAGTAAGGTCCCCTGTGGTGCTCCTGTGCTGCTGACCACCTGGTTTGACACACAATTCTTCAGTCTCGCAAATTGTGATCTGTTGGTCAGGTAGTCATTGATCCAGGCGATTGTTGAGGGCTCCACCTGTGTCTTAAGGAGTTTCTGACAAAGCAAATCAGGCTGAATTGTGTTAAATGCACTGGAGAAATCAAATAACATGATCCTCACAGTGCTGGCTGCTTTGTCCAGATGACAGTGGGTTGGTTGAAGCAGGTGTATGATGGCATCTTCAACTCCAACTCCACAGCGATAAGCAAACTGCAGTGGGTCCTGATATGTTCTTGTTTGCTTACTCAGGGGTGCCAACAGAAGTCTCTCCAGGACCTTCATGATGTGGGATGTCAGGGCAACAGGTCTATAGTCATTGATGACTGATGGGTGAGTTCTTTTTGGTACTGGAACAATGCAGGATGTCTTCCACAACACTGGAACCTTCTCCTGAGTTAGGCTAAGGTTGAAGAGGTGCTGCAGAATCCCACAGAGCTGCTCTTCACAGGCTTTCAGGACTCTGGGGCTGACACCATCTGGACCTGCAGCCTTGTTCCAGTTCAGTTTTTCCAGCTGCCTCTTCACCTGACTTTTGGAGACAGACAAGTGGGAGGGGGAGGCCAAGGGGTTGAGCAGCATTTCCTGATTTGGTTGAAGTCAAACCTGTGAAATCAGAAGAGACCATGGCTGAGGTGAAGGATAAAACCTCCGAGGTGTGACTGGAAAGCTGTGGGTCAGAGGAGGATGGGATGTCTGTTTGGCTGGGGACAGGAGAGGAGGATGCTGAGCTAGTTCCTGACTTGAACCTGTTGAAGTATGTGTTAAATTCATTGGCTCTGTCCAGACTTCCATCTATCCAATCCATCCTGTCCTTAAAGCCCTTTTCATTCCTGACCCGACATCTCTGATATTGTTCCTCTGTAGTTTGTACACACATATATATATATATGTATGTATATATATGTGTATGTATATATTTTTATATATATATGTGTGTATATATATATATATATATATATGTGTGTGTGTATATATATATGTGTGTATATATATATATATATATATATATATATATATATATATATATATATATATATATATATATATATATATATATATATATATGTGTGTGTATATATATATATATATATATATATATATATATATAGAGAGAGAGAGAGAGAGAGAGAGAGAGAGAGAGAGAGAGAGAGAGAGAGAGATAGATAGATAGATAGATATATTGAATGAACTTTGAATATATTGAATGAAAGCCTAAAAATATTGAATGAACCTTGAATTTATTGAATGAACCTTGAATATATAGAATGAAAATCTGAATATATTGAATGAAAGTCTGAATATATTGAATGAACCTTGAATATACAGAATGAACTTTGAATATATGGAATGAAAGTCTGAATATATTGAATGAACCTTGAATATATGGAATGAAAGTCTGAATATATTGAATGAACCTTAAAGATATGGAATGAAAGTCTGAATATATGGAATGAATCTTGAATATATGGAGTGAAAGTCTGAATATATGGAATGAACCTTGAATATTTGGAATGAAAGTCTGAATATATTGAATGAACCTTGAATATATGGAATGAAAGTCTGAACATATGGAATGAAAGTCTGAATATATTGAATGAACCTTGAATATATGAAATGAAAGTCTGAATATATGGAATGAACCTTGAATATATGGAATGAAAGTCTGAATATTTTGAATGAACCTTTAATATATGGAATGAAAGTCTGAATATATGGAATGAACCTTGAATATATGGAATGAACCTTGAATATATGGAATGAAAGTCTGAATATATGGAATGAAAGTCTGAATATATTGAATGAACCTTGAATATATGGAATGAACCTTGAATATATGGAATGAAAGTCTGAATATATGCAATGAAAGTCTGTCCGTGGCCTCAAAGATTATGGGTAATGTAGTGGATTATCAACTGTCACTCTTCAAAAGTTTTGCCGACGTGAACATTATTATTTACAGGCTGTAGGCATTAACTCATCTATTTCAACTAGTGGTGGGGGATATACACTCAACAAAAATATAAACGCAACACCTTTGTTTCTGCCCCCATTTTTCATGAGATGGACTTAAAGATCTAAAATTCATTCCAGATACACAGTATTACCATTTCTCTCAAACATTGTTCACAAATCAGTCTAAATGTGTGATAGTGAGCACTTCTGCTTTGCTGAGATAATCCATCCCATCTCACAGGTGTGCCACATCAAGATGCTGATCTGACATAATGATTAGTGCACAGGTGTACCTTATACTCCCCACAATAAAAGGCCACCCTGGAATGTACAGTTTTGTCTCACAGCAAAATGCCACAGATGCCACAAGCATTGAGGGAGCGTGCAATTGGCATGCTGACAGCAGGAATGTCAACCAGATCTGTTGCTCGTGCATTGAATGTTCATTTCTCCACCGTAAGCCGTCTCCAAAGGCGTTTCAGAGAATATGGCAGTACATCCAACCGGCCTCACAACCGCAGACCACGTGTAACCACACCAGCCCAGGACCTCCACATCCAGCAGGTTCACCTCCAAGATCATCTGAGACCAGCCACTCAGACAGCTGCTGAAACAATTGGTTTGCATAACCAAACAATTTCTGCACAAACTGTCAGAAACCGTCTCAGGGAAGCTCAACTGCATGCTCGTCATCCTCATCGGGGTCTTGACCTGACTCCAGCTCGTCGCCGTAACAGACTTGAGTGGGCAAATGCTCACATTCGATGGCGTCTGGCACGTTGGAGAGATGTTCTCCTCATGGATGAATCTCGGTTTACATTGTTCAGGGCAGATTGCAGACAGCGTGTGTGGCGTCGTGTGGGTGAGCGCTTTGCTGATGTCAATGTTGTGGATCGAGTGGCCCATGGTGGTGGTGGGGTTATGGTATGGGCAGGCATCTGTTATGGACGAAGAACACAGGTGCATTTTATTTGAATGCACAGAGATACCGTGATGAGATCCTGAGGCCCATTGTTGTGCCATACATCCATGAACATCACCTCATGTTTCAGCAAGATAATGCACGGCCCCATGTTGCAAGGATCTGTACACAATTCTTGGAAGCTGAAAATGTCCCAGTTCTTGCATGGCCAGCATACTCACCGGACATGTCACCCATTGAGCATGTTTGGGATGTGCTTGACCGGCGTATACGATAGCATGTACCAGTTCCCACTAATATCCAACAACTTCGCACAGCCATTGAAGAGGAGTGGACCAACATTCCACAGGCCACAATTGACAATCTGATAAACTCTATGCGAAGAAGATGTGTTGCACTGCATGAGGCAAATGGTGGTCACACCAGATACTGACCGGTTCTGAGTCCCCAGACCCCCAATAAAGCAAAAAACTGCACATTCCAAGGTGGCCTTTTATTGTGGGCAGTATAAGGTACACCTGTGCACTAATCATGATGTCAGATCAGCAACTTGATGTGGCACACCTGTGAGGTGGGATGGATTATCTCAGCAAAGCAGAAGTGCTCACTATAACAAATTTAGACTGATTTGTGAACAATGTTTGAGAGAAATGGTAATATTCTGTATCTGGAATGAATTTTAGATCTTTAAGTCCATCTCATGAAAAATGGGAGCAGAAACAAAGGTGTTGCGTTTATATTTTTGTTGAGTGTAAAAGGTATAAATTTAGCCAACGGTAGAGATTTTGACTATACCGGCCTACCGCAACTGCGCATTTTGATGATGTCATCAAGGAGGATAAATACTTATGTTCTGTGTTCCTCTTTACACTACAAGTTTAAATTTTTTTGTTTTCCATTTAACGGGAAAAAAGCCTGTTCAACTTGAAGCATTTTAAATTAAAATATATGCAGGTTTATTATTAAATTTATAAATAAGTAACCAGGAAAGCTGAATATTTTGAACTTTGTTTTCATAACATTTAGCTTTAAATTTATTTAAAATATCTTCATCTATTATATCGTAAGAATTTTTGTGTTGCAGTTTTGAAAATATATTGCAATAGATATCGTTACCCCACAAGTTTCAGATTATATTGGAATATAGATTTGAGGCTATATTGCCCAACCCTAATTTCAACAACAGATTCAGTTTTTCTCCAAATTAATAAGAATTTTTATCTTCTTTTTTAACAAATTTCCTGTTTTTAAAACCTTGAAAACAATTGGACTTTGGCCATAGAGAGAATTTTAATGTATATTGGAATACAGGGGCAGGGGTCATATCCTTATTTGACTGTTTTTCTGGGGGGTTCTTTTTAGAACAGTGATGGAAAAATCTGGAGGCTTTCATTTTGACAGCTTAGTATTCATACCCCTGACCACTTGATGAGCAGACATTTCTTAAGTTTAACCATGGAGTATAGTTAGCTAAGTAAATAATAAAAAAAAGAAATTCCCATTAGAGCTTTTGTGCATCATCCCATTGCATATCGCTGTCAGTTACAAAGGTTTTGGAGCGGTCACTGTCATGCTCTGAAGAGCCAGGTGTAGTTCCAACCACCTGTACAGAAGTGCCGTGTGATACGGGATTTCCTCCTGTTGAAGCAATAGCTTGGATCTTTTTGACTTCTGATTACTTCAGTAGGAGAAATTTCCCGCTTTCAAAGCTATGGCTGAAGTGATGCTTGTTCATTTGACCAACCGCTTTGATGTTTTTCAGTCTGGTTTTTGTGCTCACCACAGCACAGAGACTGTCCTCATCAAAATTTTCAATGACATCTGCATTAATACAGGCTGTGGTAGAACCACAGTGCTGGTTCTGTTGGATCGTAGTGCAGCATTTGACACTGTTGATCATGATATTTTATTGGAACGACTGGAGAGCTGGGTCAGACTCTCTGGTACAGTACTTGGCTGGTTCGAGTCTTAACTAAAGAACAGGGACTTCTATGTTTCAATAGGAAACTTTTCATCAGAACGAACAGAAATCACATGTGGGGTGCCCCAGGGCTCCATCCTGGGGGCCCTCTTATTTAATATCTACATGCTCCCACTAGCCCATATTATAACAACCAACACGATTAGCTACCATAACTATGCAGATGATACTCAGCTTTACATTACGATGTCGCCAGGTGACTTTGAACCAATTCAAATCCTACATAAATGCATCAAACAAATCAATGAATGGATGTGCCATAACTTTCTCCAGCTGAAAAGAAACAAAACAGAAGTAATTACTTTTGGACCTAAAGAGGAACGATCAAGAGTCAGCACACAGCTTCAGTTAATACAGCTAGAAACTACTGATCAGGTCTGAAATCTAGGTGTAGTAATGGACTCAGACCTGAACCTCCAGGGTCACATAAAGGCAATAACAAGGTCAGCCTTCTATCACCTGAAGAACATTTCTAGGATTAAAGGACTGATGTTGCAACAGGACCTCGAAAAACTCTTCTTAGTCGGATTGATTACTGCAACAGCGTCTTCGCAGGTCTGCCTAAAAAGTCAGACAGCTGCAGCTGATCCAGAAGACTGCTGCTCATGTTCCGCACTAGAACCAGGAAAGTAGAGCACATCACCCCAGTTCTAAAATCCTTACACTGGCTCCCTGTAGATCAGAGAATAGACTTTTAAATACTTTTACTAGTTTATAAATCATTGAATGGCTTAGCACCAATGTATGTTGAAGATCTGCTGTTACTATACCAACCCACCAGACCACTCAGGTCCTCTAATTCCAGTCTACTCAACATCCCTAGAATTAGAACCAAACACGGAGAAGCAGCTTTCAGTTTCTATGCTCCTCTAATCTGGAACAAACTTCCAGAAAACTGCAAAGCTGCTGAAACACTGAGTTCTTTTAAGTCAGAACTAAAAACGTATCTGTTTAGAGCTGCCTTTGAGTAATGTTTTCATATATCTTGTTTTGTTTATGCTTCTTGATGTTTCTACATTATATACTTTGTAATGCCTTGAAGTATCTATGTGTATTTCTTCTTTTATTGCTGTTTTTACTCTATATGCTATGTCTGTGATTTAATGCTGTTTTTATTTTATCCCTAATCATGTAATGCACCTTGAATCACCTTGTTGTTGAAAGTGTGCCATACAAATAAATTGCCTTGACTTGCCTTGCAATTCAGTCTTCAGTGTGGGAGCAGAGCATGGATTCAGTTTTCAGAACATCTTATCCCCATGAGAAGTCATCAGTCTAAAGGCAAAAGTCCAAAACCTTAAGACAATAACCTTTGCACATTTCTGCTCCATTGGGATAGAGGAAGTTGTAAGACTGCGTATAGGCCACAGTAGGTGAACTGTTCATTTTTTACATTTAGATGGAAGTTTTTAAATTGTTAATGTGTAGTTACTGGGGCCACAATCAGTGGTTGTCACTGTGAAGAAAATACAATTACATCATCTGCTTGATGTGGATTCTATGTTCACCTTGAATATTAATTTAATGAAAAAATAATACATACTATGGAATATGTCTATTATCATTTTAAACATGTGAATAAAAATGGATTATGACAGGGGGGTTTGTGCCCGTCGGTCACCAATGATGGAAAGTATTCCTGCTTTTCTTACTGATGAGCCATGCAATTGATCTGTAATACAGATGATCACAAAATACACAACACAATTTACAAAATAATCTTATAATTTGTCAGCAACATACTTTAATAGTTTTCCTCTTGGGATTGACAAACTCTCATCTTACACATTATCTCGAGATGATAATCTAACAAATGGTTTAAACAATCTACATTCTTTTTAGTGATTCAATGCACTGATCATTTCTAAGAGAAACATTACTTCATCAATAAACTATGTGGTAAATTTTGCAATACATCTATATATATATCCAAATACTCTTAAGTGATATAAAAGCTAAATCACACACCTGATAGTTTGGTAATCAGTTTCACTTTAATAATCAGTTTTTATTTATACATTATATGATTGACTGTATTCTCTGTGAGAATAAAACTTGTTAATCTGACACAAAGGTCATGGTAATTCTGAATTTATTGTGAAAAATGAAATAAATTGAAATTTTTTTTAATTAAAAAAATCTGTTTACAGTCTTTAGATTTAAAACCCTATTATACACAATGCTACCACATTATTTACATTGGTGACATGTATATGTGAAGTATTTCACACTCACTGTGATTTGGTTTTGAGAAGTGGTTAAATGTTGGTTATCAATGCCAATATCCTGCATGTATTAGTTTATCTAAATTAAATTATGGTTCATTAGCAGTACTTCTGCAAAACATTGACTTGCTGAGGTTTCAATCAGCTGTGTTGAACCCGAAAAACATCTAAAATGTCAGAACAGCAGACTTTGAGGACTGGAGCTGGACACTCATGGAATACTTTATTGAAGTTTTGTCATCAAATCTTTCCGATCAACAAAAGCAATGTTATAACCATGGAACAGGTCCCCTCTTCTCCTCTTGACACCAACCAGCAAAGATTATTGATGGAATGTATGCTGCAGAAACAGTGTTATAACATTTAAAAACATCCCTAAAAACAACTGCTTTCCTACCAGTGTCCAGTTGTGCTGCTTAGTCAACTGAGAAAAGATTTAGGTGAACCAAAATCCCTGAACTTCCTTCCAGTTCTAGAATACAGAATCCTATCCAACTCTGCCTTGTAAAAGGGTTTAAGTCCTGCAAGTACAGGTCCAAATGTGTGTTCGGATAACACATCAGCAGACAAGACAGAGAAGAAAGACAAAGAACTAAAACAAAAACCCAGTTTAGGTAGGCCTGGAGACCTGTGACTCACTTCATAAATAATTTTCCTTATTGTTAAAGTAAGATTAGAATTAACTGCTAAAATACCTTATGCTCTTTTATCCCGTCTTCTCGGCTGTCACAGTGGCAGCAGCTGACAATGGCACACAGCTGCTCCACATCAAGCCTCAATCAAGGGAGTTTATCGTTGGCTGTCCTTGTCGGATGGCTGCAGCTTCTTGTCGGTGTCAGGTCGGTCTCTTTTGTCTTCGGATTGCGGTTCGGAACGAGGGGGTTCGGGTCGAAGCCCACCTGTTCCTTTCCCCCAATTGAGGCAGAGCGGCGCCTGCCAGTGAACGCCTTTTTTCGGTGGCAGGCTTTCCTTGTCCGTGGCAGGTTGGTGGACTTTCTGTTCGGTTCTGGTGGTGGGATAGAGGGGGTCTGGGCCAAAGCCCACCCGGGTGACACGTGGTTGGTAAAGTGGAACAAATGTTGTCTTTTTCCCCCTCCTCCAAGGAAACCATGAACCCAGGAAGCAAGGCTCGGTGCTGTCCCCTTTGCAACAACAGCTTCGCCTCATTGCCGAGCCACCTGAAAAGATCACACTTCGTTAACAATCTGGAGGAAAGAAGACTTTTGCTCAACCTCTCCTCAGGCCGGGTCAATATAAGAGACTACCCGTGTAATGTGAATGGGTGTTTGTACAAGAATTCCCGCTTTGACTACCACATGCGATGCACCCATCAGGAGCTTTCCATTGAGCAGAGGGAGCGCAACATCACTGCTGTGAAAAAATCAAGAACCATCTCCCTGCTCCAGAGCCTCAGGGAAAGCAACCCCAATCCTCCCCTTGTCTCACAGCTTGATATTGGGGTTGAACCCTGTCTTGAACAAGAGCTCTCCTCAGCTCTAGCACCACTGTCGGATCCAGGGCCCGCGGTTGTCCTCTCTCCATGTCCGGTGTCTCTTTCAGGGGAGGCAGCAGTCGGAGTGACCCTCCCTTCAGCTCCGGCACCACCGCGGGGTGCAGGGCGATCAGCGGCCGGGGTTGGCCTCTCCCCAGTGGTGGTGCTGGAGAGACTGGACCCCTATGCGTTGGTTCCAGCAGGAGCAGCAACAACAGCAGCAGCAGCCGGAGTGGACCTTTCCGAGGACAGACCCACAGACCCAGGGACCAGGGGCAACAGTTTCCCTAAATCCATCAGTAGGTGATTTGGAGATTTGATGTGTCGTAAGGTATGGTATGGTTTGGTATGGTGCTTCAGGTGACCATGCTTTTCTTGTCTGGTTGTTTTCACAGCAAAATACTTGGGAGCTTACCAGGCTTACATCAAAGGTGTCAACCCATCACGAATGAAGTTGAAAAACTCATGCTCACAGCTTTCGAGGATAAAGGAGTTCCTCTCCTACATGGCAGAGGGAGCACAGCAAACATACGACTGGCTCTTCCTAGACGATGTTCAACGAATCCATGGGTAATCCTCGCTTGCCTGATGTGCAGGTCTGCTGTGAAAATGCTTGGATGTCAGGTTCTTTTTATGCATGTTTGCAGATGGGCTTCACACCTGCTCGGGAATGGAAGGAAGCTGTCCACAGTCCACTACTATCTGGGTAAACTCCAAAAGTTCCTTCGGTACATGACTGACACACCGCCGGTCCAGTGCAGGCTCTCCAAGAGACAGATCTTTTCAGTGCGCCGTACCATCCAGAACTGTCTTAAGGAGATCCGTGGAGACCTTCTCACCTACCAGATCGAGCTGAAGGCCAAGAAATCAGAGCGGGCAATTTCCCTGCAGACCCTCACCAGATGTCGGGAGCATGCCAGCAGAAAGATCCCTGAGCTTCTGGAGGAAATCGCCAAACACCCCTCGCGCCGCTTAACTTCCCTTTTCTTTGGTTACTTTGCTGCGTATCTCTCATGCATTTATGGCCACAGAAAGGGGGTCCTTGTAAACATGACTGTGGAAGAGGTCGCAGCGGCCAGGGAGAACTGCAAGTCCCCCGAGCAAGGTTACCTGATTAATGTGCATGAGCACAAGACAAAAGGATCATACGGAACCGCGCAGATCTTCCTGAAGCCGGAAGAGTTCGACTGGCTGGAACGATGGTTGAAGATCCGAGCCGGTCTCTGTCCCCCAACAAACCAGGTCCTTTGCTCCCTTTGGAAGTCTGTCGGCCACCTCGTTGATCAGTACTTACGGGTGGCATGGAGAGAGATGGGTCTGCCAGGGAGACCTACTTTCATGGACATCAGGAGCGCAGTCGCAACCCATGTGAAGAACCATAACTCTGTGAGACAGCGCGAGCGAATGTCTGATTTTATGTGTCACAGCCCTGGCACAGCTGACCGGTTCTATGTTTTCCACCTGGATGTAGCTCAAGCAAGGGACATCAGACAACACTTTGACCGACTCTTGGTGGAGCATGTGCAGTAAACAGGCAAAGAGGGAATCTGTGAATTAAACTGACTGACTTGTTGAAATAAAATGAAAAACTTCTAACAAGATGTGTCTTGTGTAAAGAGAAAATATTCTAAGTGTCATTCTCTGCCTTACCAGAGGCACGGGAAGCAGAAAAAAGTCTAAGTGTCGGCCCCTGCCTTACCAGAGGCACGAGATTGACCATATGGTTCTATACTGCGTAGCATGGGTTGCCCATTGGACATGGTCTCTCATGGTAGTCACCAGGAGCCCAGTCGAGAAAAACACCTCCCGCAGGATAGTAAGAGCGGGTCTTTCAGGAGCGTGGCAAGGAAAAAAGTCTAAGTGCTGGGAGTCAGGCCCGGTGCCCTGCAGCCAGATCCCCCAGTCCTCTCCCTCTGGCCTGTGAGAAGCATGCCCTGGGTGAGGCTGGGAGTCAGGCCCGGGGTCCTGGAGCCAGATCTCCAGCTCCTCTCCCTCCGGCCTGTGAGCACCAGGCCCTGGGTGAAGGTTGGGGTCAGTCCCTGGGTCCTGGAGCAAGGCCAGACCGTGTTTGACACAGGAGCGAGGAAAGAGATGCGGAAAATATTCTAAGTGTCAAGGCCTGCCTTACCAGAGGCACGAGACTGGGGAAAAACTTCTAAGTGTCGGCCCCTTGCCTTACCAGAGGCACCAGATGCGTAAAAATTGACTAAGTGTCATTCCCTGCCTTACCAGAGGCACGGGATCGACGGTATGGTTCTATACTGTGTAGCATGGGTTGCCCATTGGACATGGTCTCTCATGGTGGTCGCCAGGAGCCCAGTCGAGAAAAACACCTCCAGCAGGTTGGTGATATTCTTGTTCACACAACGTCTTAACAAAGGAGCGAAAAGATCGATATGGTCATGATTGTGGAGGCTGTTTGTCCAGCAGCCCTGGAGCTATGCTGCCAATGGCAGGCCTCGGTCTGTCGGTCCTGTCAATGGCAGACCTCGGTCGGTCGGTCCTATCAGTGGCAGGCCTTGGTCGGTCCTGTCAATGGCAGGCCTCGGTCGGCCTGTCAATGGCAGACCTCGGTCGGTCGGTCCTGTCAATGGCAGGCCTCGGTCGGTCCTGTCAATGGCAGGCCTCGGTTGGGCTGTCAATGGCAGACCTCGGTCGGTCGGTCCTGTCAATGGCAGGCCTCGGTCAGGCTGTCAAGGGCAGACCTCGGTCGGTCGGTCGGTCGGTCGGGCGGTCGGGCTGAATAATTACGCACACCCCACTTTTCAGTTATTTATTTGTAAAAAATGTTTGGAATCATGTATGATTTTCGTTCCACTTCTCACGTGTACAACACTTTGTTTTGGTCTTTCACGTGGAATTCCAATAAAATCGATTCATGTTTGTGGCTGTAATGTGACAAAATGTGGAAAAGTTCAAGGGGGCCGAATACTTTTGCAAGCCACTGTAAATCCAGGTTAAAGACCCACCTGTTCTCAGCTGCTTTTGATTAGGTATTTATTCTAAGTTTTAAATCTTCACGGCTTCTTCTAAGATAGTTTTTTTTTGTTCATTTTAAATCATGGTTTTTATTCCTGTACTTTTGCTTTTTCTGCACCCTGCTGTAATGCTTTTGATGTTTTATGTAAAGCACTTTGAATTGTGTTGTAACATGAATTGTGCTATACAAATAAACTTGCCTTGCCTTGCCTTACCTCTGATTAATCTCACAAGCATTGGCTTCATTTTAATACCAAGATTGTTTACACAGAGTTTGTTTTTGCAGAGAAAAACTAAATAAATTTTGGGCATGTCCTATTCGAGCTAGGAGCTTGGAGAGACCCTGGAGAGACCCTGGGGCTTAAGAGGTTAAAAGCTGCTGCGTCGCTGATATTTTAATCCGTTATCGTTATCAGGGAGTTTTGAGCGATGCGCGTTACCGCGGCAGGCATGCATTTCTGGGCATAACACCTGTTATACACCGGTAACGCTCTGCTCTCAGGCAGGATGGAAAGAGTGATGCTAGGTGGGTAGTTAGCATGTCCTCATTCAGACTTGCTACCGGCTGTTGTCCGGCTGCTGTCGCGTTGGTCAGGGTTCTGATAGTCTCTGCTGAAGCCAGAATAGTATTTAGTAAGGTGGCTGCTTCACAGGGGTTACGTTCAGGCTCCTGAGCAGACATTAACTTTAATCGTTATGTCCAGGGCCGTTTCTAGCATTGTGATGGCCCTATCCAAGATTTTGTTCCAGGGCCCCCTACTTTGCCAAACTGCAATTTAACGATAGCCTACCTTAGATGATCTATAAACACGCCATAAATTCTCACAAATTGCAAGCAAAACATGATAACCTCTCATACCAGTATTGAAATTAAACAGTCACTCAAGAAAGATAACTAACTAATAAAAACTAGAAAGCACTCAGAGTGTAGACCTCCAACCTGGGAGGGGTGTTCACATCACACATACCGTAATAAAGGGGCTAAGTGCATGCGGACAAGTACAACAACAATTGATTAAAGATTCCTGTATCAAGACAGTGGTCAAAATCACCTCCAAAATTGGATCACCTGTTGCTCTATCAAATTCAGCAAGTCCTTTTTTAGTTAAATTGTTTATCGATATGATAAAACGGAGGGACAAACAACCCCTTGTGCAAGCAAAACCTCCTTGGCAGAGTTAGGCTAATGATCATACTCTTCAAAGGAAACAACCCCCTATATACCTATAAATATAACAGACACTGTGTTTTGCTATTATTTTTATTATTTTATTTTGATCATTAAAACAGGAACACAATTTGTCTAGCAAATTCTTAACACTGAAAACAATACTAAGATCAAATTATAAATAAAAATAAAGCAAAAAGTTCAACATCAACAGAAAATCAGGCTGCTAATAAAATATATAAATTTTCATATTTAAATAAGAATACCAGTAATATTGGGGTTGATAAGGAGCTTAACATGTAACACTTCAACCCCCTCATGATCATTTTGAATCTGTCATTTGAATAAACAAAATACACCACTGACTTTTGCCAAGAATAAAAGTAATCCACCATATAATTCAAAGTGCAATTAAGAAAACAAACCAATACTATCCAATAATTGCAAGGATAAGAGTGTACAACTCCAACTAAAATGACAAGAGCAGCAACAAAAACTACCAGGCCTACTGCTCTATTAGTAAAGATACAATCAGATCAGTATTTCACATCACAGTCGTGTGTATCATCCTCTTTAAAAATTCTGCCTCCTGGCTTTCTTAGATGCAAAGTCATCAATGATGTCCTCATATGACATCTGGTTTCCCACCTCATCATTGATGCTGATTATGGCCAGACCAGTGAGGCGACTCTGTCCCATGGATGACCTTAAGTAGTTCTTGATTAGCTTCAGCTTGGAGAAGCTCCTCTCTGCTGAGGCAACTGTCGAAGGAAGAATGCAGGCAATTCTTCAGGCAATCCACATATTAGGATACAGTTCTTCCAAACGTTTTTCCTGGATGATAGAGAGTAGCTCTATAGCATTCATGTTATCAGAAGGCAAGCTTGGCAGTTTTCTCATCTCTGCAGCCAGTTTATTCCCATCGATGTCACTCTCATCTCCAGCACTTAATGTCCTGCAGAGGTTGTCACACTGGTTGCTTAGTTCCATGTCATCCAGTTTGTTGAAAGTGAACAGCACTCCAAATCTGGATCTCACTTCACTCAGTGTTTTGAACCTTTCCTTTAAGAATTTAATGGATGTGTCAACAACCACATTAAAGAATGTGGTCTCTAGCCTCTTCATGGCATCTGCAATAGGCTCATCTGGACCTTAATACGCAAATTGCCTTTTTGTGCTTCTTATTCTCTTCTCTTTTAGCACAGCGTCAATATTCATTTCTTCACACGTCTTTAGCAGACGCCTGTGCTGAAGCAAAGCCTGTCTGTAAGTAGTCAGACATGTTTCTGCCTTCGAGAGGAGGTCAACTGCCACATCAAGCTGCATTGTGGCAGACTGCAGGAGCTTGCTGACATGGTTTATCTGGTGAAGAATGTCATACCATGTAACTGTGCAAATAAGAAATCGGTAAGACCCAACCTCTTCTGCCAGACTTTGTGCTTCAACCTTGATCTTAGGATCTGAGACATTATCCCTAACCTCCAACAGTGCTTGTCTTATGTTGGCAGCCTGGTAGCACACAGCCTCTATACTGTTGATGCGGCTCTCCCACCATGTGTCACTCCAACTTTTCAGTGCAATAGTCAGATGTTCCTTTAGGATTGCCCATCTTTGAGTAGCTGCTGAAAATAGGCAGTACAGTTGCTGTACGATCCCAAAGTAACTGAAGGCTTCTTTTGATGCTTTTGCTGCATCAGCCACCACCAGGTCTAGTGTATGTGCCCCACATGGAACATAAAGTGCACGAGGGTTCATGTTGGCCCCGTTCTCATATGATTGCCCTCGGCAATCATCAAAGGGAATGTTGAGCTCTGCAAGCTGGTTCAAAATCAAAGTGGACAAACCAAGACCGGTTGTTTTGCTGGCGACTACAAAGCCAATAAAATGCTCCTTAATTTCTAGTGCTCCTTTTTCCATGTTGACAGTCCTTATGATGATTGACATCTGCTCTTTGCGGCTTACATCAGGAGTACAGTCTAAAATGAGTGAATAATATTTTGACTGTTTAATCTCAGCCACAATTGTGTCAAATATTTTCCCACTGATTGAATCATTCAGTTCTTTTTGGACAATATTTCCAAGATAGCTGGAATGACTGAACTGGCCACTCTCCACACGCTGAATGTTCTGCTTCATGAGAGGATCATACTTAGCCATAAGCTCCACCTCTTTTAAGAAGTTCCCATTATCTTTCTTGAACAGTATGTTTGATGAACCTCTCAAAGTTAAATTTCTCTCAGCAAGAGATTGAATGATAGAAATCAAGCGATTAAGGACATCTCTCCAGCGTCGCTTCTCGGCCTCCAAAAGGGCCCTTTCACCTTGGTCTACAGCGTTTCCTGTTCTTAAACGCAACTCCAACTCTTTCCATGTAGACATATGTGTGATATGAACTTGACTGTTTTCATGGCTTTTCAAAAGAATGCCGGTGCTTGCCCAATTGGTCATTCCCTCGATCATTAATTTGTGTTCCTCATTTGAAAATAACTTGCAACAAAAGCAGTAAAGGCCATCTTTTTTTTTGGGAGTAAACAAGCCAAGTTCGCCTAATCTTTTCTCCATTCGTTAAATGGCCCTCTACCTACTAAATATGTCCTGACTGAATCAGACAGAACTAATGGCCAGTCAGCTGAGTCAATCGGCTCACTAAAAATGGGCTGAGCATTTATCTCTGAAGATCCTGAGAGAGCCGTGCTGGGGGTACCTGGTTAGGTATTTCAGAAGACCTCTCTGCTTCAGGTTCTGGACCTTTAAAATATTTTAGAAGAGCCCTTGCAAAGACGAAGTTTCATAAGTTACAAAGCAATTTTGCTCTTAAGTGCATATTAAAAAATTGCCATAATATTGCAAACATATGGAAATCCATTCCATGACCAGTTTTATTAAACACTGAACGGTCTTCATTTAAAGCATGAACCATATTACAAAGTTGTCAATACTGAAAACAAGATAGTGATCACTTCTTGATACAGCAAGAAAAGGAAATATTTTTTTTAATATGCATATCTAACATATATCACAGTTTACATAATGCTTACTTCATTTGATTCATTGTATCATTATTTTCAATGCACCTTGGTAGGCCTACAGAAGTAAAACTCTGTCTACCTCCAATGTCACACATAAACGTGGCAAAAGGATGGACTCGGCTGAGTCACCAATAACAGATAATACATTTGTGGCTTTTCATCTGGATGGTCAGAATCAGGGCTGGAGTGGGACAACATTTCAGGCCGGGAGCTTTACATCCACTCAGGCCCACCTTCACTCTGATGGAACACAATTTGTCAGGACACCACTTCGCGCTTATCACACAGGTTTTGGGTGAGAATTAGACCGTAATTTACTCTTAACTCCAATAAACTGAGTGAGTGATTCTATTTGCCATGCAGAATTGATTTAAATTTCCAAATGACAGTATACCACACTTTGATCAACAGATCATCAGTAATCACTGTAGCATTCCCTTTATGGACCTTTAATTTACTTAAAGGGTAGTGGTTTAATGAGACTAGTTGCACAAATTTAAAGTTCACACATATTTTAATATACTGAACATCAATAATTTACATAATAACAAGGCTTTAAGTCATTCATTCTTATTCATCCATTTCAGTCATGTAAACACGCAAATGTTTCCATTATTTCAGAAAATTTTTTGGGATCCATGCAAGCCAGGGCCCCCACCACAGCCATAGCACTGCGGTCCAGGACCCTTAGCCACCAAGACCAGGGCGATCCCACACATTTTTTTAATAGACTCTGTTATATCCACGACATCCATAATTATTCTACAAGACAGGTTGCTAAAGGCTTATTTGTGCTACTTTTGCAAAATCATGATCAATGCAAAATACTATGTTATACATAGTATAATATAGTCCATTTCCTCTTGGAATACCTTGCCTGATACTGCTAGAGGTATTGTCTCTATAACTAGGTTTAAAAAATATCTCAAAAGGCAACACCTTAGCTGGCAGGAGATTTAGAGAATGTGAGCATGCTTTGATTTTATCTTCATTTATTAATCAGTGTTTGTTATATTTGACTTATTATTATTGCTATTGCTGTTGTTATAGGCACCATCCCATTGTATTGTATTTTGTTTGTGTCCAGTGTTATCATGACTATCTTCTCTTTTTTTCTATTACCACTATTATTATTATTTTTATTTATTTATTTATTTTTTATTATTATTATTATTTTTTTGATGCTGTTAATTTCTGACATCTTTAATGGACCCCAGGAAGAGAGCTAGGGCACGCACATTTGGCCTTGCTCATTGGACCAGGCCACCAAGGCAGAGTAGGAGTTTGCAAAGACCGTGATGATGATATTAAATTAATTAATTAATTAATTTAAAAAAAGACAGTGATGATGATATTAAATAAATTATTTAATTTTAATTTAAAAAAACGTGATCAGGCCAGGCCAGGCCATTTTGACACGCAGGCCACCGAGAAATCTCCCGGTGCTCCCGATCGACAGTCCGGGCCTGATCAGAATGATGATTGAAACGTTGATGGTAGTAAACTGAGTTAAACTGTCCCGACTCACGAGGTTAATAATTAACGGTTATTAACGTTTATGGCGAATTATCATTTCTTAAGCAAACTAGCTAAAAACTCAGTGTTACACCGACCAACCGTAAAGCCACCCTCCATTTATAGAAATTATTGCTAGAATTGCGCTGCTCTGGGTGGCTGCATGTTGGAGTGGCTTTGTTAGCTACATATTAAGTTTTGGTTTATTGTACATTGGTTCCCCTTTTTTCTTGAGGAAGACTGCATTTTTTTGATCTGTATACTTTCTAGTTTTTGGTGCTGTGAAGCTGGAAGGATTTTTGCTGTACATTTTTCACTTTTTGACAACTTGTTATGATGCGTAACAATGGCAACAATGTGGTTTACAGCCGGGAGCAGCTGATTAACATCGCAAAAGCTGCTGTGAGGCCGTTCCGGCCTGCTTTGAGCTCCTTCCAGTCTGCTGTGAGCCTGTTCCAGTCTGCTGTGAGCCTGTTCCAATCTGCTGTGAGCCCGTTCCGGTCCCAGTTCCAGTCCCAGTTCCGGTCCCAATCTGTGAGCCCCTTCCAGTCCCAGAACCTGCCGTTATCGTGGCTGCTGTGTTCTTGGCAGTCACAGCGGTAGCTCTCCAGCAACCGACATTTCCCCATGGGTTGCTGGAGTCCCCAGGGAGGGTCAGGGAGGACCCGTCCCCGTCGCTAGAACTCCCAGGGAGGGTCAAGGAGGACCCGTCCCCGTCGCTGGAGCCTCCAGACTCTTCTCAGCCAGTGTCCGAGCCTCCAGACTCTTCTCAGCCGGCGTCCCAGCCTCCAGACTCTTCTCAGCCGGCGTCCCAGCCTCCAGACTCTTCTCAGCCGGCGTCCCAACCTCCAGACTCTCTTCATCTCGGCCGACCTCTACCAGCCAGGCATGTTTGTCGCCACCGACCAGCCAATCTCCTCAGCCACTGACTGACCCTCAGAAGAGGACCACAGGGCCGGGCGCCATATCTCAGCCTGGCAACGGGACACCCATCCGGCTGTCCGCCGGATCTCCAGGTCCTCAAGGGAGGATCACCAGGCCATCCTCCGGACCTCCGTCCAGCCAGGGGACACCACCTGGGCCGTCCGCCTGATCTCCAGGTCCTCAAGGGAGGACCACCGGGCCATCCGCCCAACCGCCGTCCAGCCAGGGGACGCCATCCGGGCCGTCCGCCCGACCGCCGTCCAGCAAGGGGACACCATCCGGGCCGTCCGCCAGACCTCCAGGTTCTCAGGGCCCGCCCACCTGGCCGTCCACCAGATTTCCAGGGGCTTACCCAAAAAGACTAGGACCTGATCCTACTCACCTCCTGCCTTTAAAGCCCCTCACTACTCTCCGTGCGTGACGTTTGTGTGGCTTATAAAAGAAATTCAATTCAAATTCAAATTCAAAAAAACTTTATTGATCCCAGAGGGAAATTAAGTGTTGGTATAGCTCATATAATTAATTCTTTAAGGAGTTGTTGTAGATGATGATGGCTGTGGGCAGGAAGGATTTCCTGTAGCAGTCTGTATTGCAGCAAAACTGAAGAAGCCTCCGACTGAAGACGCTCTGTTGTTGTATGAAGAGGATGCTCAGGGTTGTCCATAATTTCTTTGATTTTATGAAGAATCCTTCTTTGCATCATCATCTCCAGATTTTCCACAGTTGTCCCAAGAACAGAAACAGCCTTCTTTATCAGGTTGTTTAGCCTATTTAAGTCCCTGGCTCTGATGCTGCTACCCCAACAGATGACGGCTGAAGAGATTACACTCTCCACAACAGATTTGTAGAAGATCTCCAGCATCTTGCTTCAAACCATGAAGGACCTACGCTTCCTCGAGAAGTACAGTCTGCTCTGTCCCTTCTTGTAGACGGTTTCACTGTTGCGCCTCCAGTCCAGTCTGTTGTCAAGGTGAACTCCGAGGTATTTATACTCCTCAACCACCTCCACTTCTTCTCCCATGATGGAAACAGTGTTTGACTTATCCCTGTTTCTTCTGAAATCTACAATCCTCTCCTTTGTTTTGTTCACATTCAAGGTGAGACGATTGTTTCCACACCATGTCACAAAGCGATCCACCAGCTCTCTGTATTCAGCTTCTTGTCCATCTCTGATACACCTGACAATTGCAGAGTCATCTGAGTATTTCTGCAGATGACAGGTCTATGATTTGTACTGGAAGTCTGAGGTGTACAGAGTGAAAAGGAATGGTGAGAGTACAGTCCCTTGTGGTGCTCCTGTGCTGCTGACAACCTGGTTTGACACACAATTCTTCAGTATCACAAATTGTGGTCTGTTGGTCAGCTAGTCATTGATCCAGGTGATTGTTGACGGCTCCACCTGTGTCTTCAGGGGTTTCTGACAAAGCAAATCAGGCTGAATTGTGTTATATGCACTGGAGAAATCAAAGAACATGACAACAGATGTCAGGGCGACTGGTCTGTAGTCATTTAATCCTGTGACGGGGGACTTCTTGGGAACCGGAATGATGGTGGAGCGTTTGAGGCAGGAGGGGACCACACACAGCTCCAGGGAGTTGTTGAAGATCTGAGTGAAGATGGGAGCCAGCTGTCCAGCACAGACTTTCAGACAGGACGGAGACAGTCCATCAGGACCTGATGCCTTCTTAATCCTCTGTCTCTGAAATAGTTGACATACATCCTGTTCACAGATCCTCAGCGCAGCCAGGGGGTCAGGTACGGGGGTGGTTTGGGGTGATGCTAGGCCTTTTGTAATGGAGATGGTGGGGGAGGTGGAAGGTGTGAAAGTCGTTTCAAACCGGGAGAAAAAGTCATTGAGGTCTTCAGCCAGGCGGGGGCTCCCCACAGGGTGGGGGGATGGTCTCCTGTAGTTGGTAATGGTCTGCAGGCCCTTCCAAACTGCAGAAGAATCGTTGGCAGAAAAACGCTCCTTCAGCTTTGCACTGTAGTTCCTTTTTGCTGCCTTGATCTCCTTTGTCAGCTTGTTCCTGGCCTGCTTGTACAGGACCCGATCTCCACTCCTGTAGGCCTCCTCCTTGTCCTGGCGTAGCCGTCTCAGTTCTGCAGTGAACCATGGTTTGTTGTTGTTAAACGTGCAGGTTTATGTCTGCACACACATGTCCTCACAAAAGCTGATGTAAGATGTCACAGTGTCGGTCAGTTCGTC
This sequence comes from Valencia hispanica, assembly GCA_963556495.2. Taxonomy (NCBI): domain Eukaryota; kingdom Metazoa; phylum Chordata; class Actinopteri; order Cyprinodontiformes; family Valenciidae; genus Valencia; species Valencia hispanica. The sequence continues at coordinate 53,766,236 of OY747712.1, read as the reverse complement.
CAGGTCTGAGCCTGCTGCTTCAAAGACGCTCCAATCAGTGCAGTCAAAGCAGGCCTGTAACTGCATCTTTGACTTTTACTGATTGTTTACTGTAAAATTACTAAATAAATAGCTAAATAAAGGAGAATTTCAGCTACATGCCATAAAAGAACATCAGTGCTGTCAAACAATCTAAAAATTTATCATAATTACATGCTCACAAAACGTAAACTCCCCCTAATGGCGCGGTGGAGGTACTGCTGTTCTAGAGAAGCAGCACGGGCTTGTTCACCTGCCTCAATATTTTTTTTGTTTAATTTTACAAATATGCATACGTAACTAAAAAACTAACAAAAAACACTCATTTGCATTGTAACATTTGGTTTTCTGTGAGTATTAATCAAAATTGACAAGGTTTTTTTTTGACAACCACAAGAAAATTTAAGTTGTTAAAGTTTGGAACAAAGTCTCTTGACTAAACATGTTTAGGAGGGAGTTTCCCACTCTTTTCATGTCCAACTTTAAAATGCGATTTAAAAAAAACACAAAAAAACACAATGGTTATTAGATGCAAAGGAATAAGCACATACAGTGAACTGCTTTTAAATAAAAACTTAATTTCAATTTCCAGTGTGAGATATTCTGGGAAACTATGAGATTTTAGAGTAACAGTGTTTACACATGCAGTTTACGCTTTTCTTTGTGCAACTATTACAAAAAAAAATAAAAAAAGAAATAAAGCAATGTGACATTTTTCACCAATGTAGGAAATTAAGCATTTACCTTGGGGAGTTTGTATGTTCTCCCTCTATGTTCAGATGGGTTGTCTCTCAAAGTTTAATTGAGTTCTTGAGAGGGATGTGCACATTATGCATTTATTGTTTTTATATCAGGTTAACATCAATACTCACATGTTCTCTTGTGGTAGGAGCCTTTTATTCCTAAAATGATTGGATCATGAGAGTGAAAAACATAATATTAATCAATGTCTCACTGCTGGTGATAAAGGCATGCAAAATGTTACTCAACAGCTTCATAAAAACATAATCATCCTGAGTGATTTGAACATGTAAATGTAACAACACCAGTATCTTGACTGTTTGCCTACCTGTCCCTTGGTTAAATTCTGCACCTCACCATCTAGTAAGTCCTTTGTCCAGCCATCTCCTGATCCCACAGGGTCTTGATGAATAGCGGTGTCTTTTGCTGTGTGAAGTACAGATGTACACAGAGTAAAGAGTATGATAAAAGTAATGTAAAAAATAAAACATTACATTCAGTTTACCAAGGCTGTCACAGTGTACTTTCTGTAACAATCACTTGATCTGGTAAGATACAATCTGTAAACATTTCATACATTTCAAGTTATCCCAGTTAAACATTTTCTCCTTCACACTTAAAACTATAAACAGTCTGACAATTTTAATAACTTTAATATGTGTTAATAACACATCTGCATGCCAGTATTAATTAAACTATTCTTTCAGAGTCCATCCATCCATTTTCTAAACCCACTTAGTCCTGTTTAGGGTCGCGGGGGTACTGGAGCCCACCCCAGCCACACAGACAGACAACCACACACTCTCACACCTAAGGGACAATTTAGATTCAACAATCAACCTATGAACTGTGGGAGGAAACTGGAGAAAACCCACTGGAGAACATGCAAACTCCACACAAAAAGGACCCAGCTGGATTCGAACCAGGGCCTTCTTGCTGTGAGGGGACACTGCTAACCACACCACCGTGCAGCCCATATTAAAATGCATAATATCAGTATTATTAACAAATATTCATGTAGTTTACCTTAGTGCAGTAAAACTCCAAGGCCAGTCTGTCCTCACTTGTATTTTTGTTTCTCTTCTGCGTTGTGTTGAGCTTGACCTCAACAGACGGCGTCTCCATGATAGAGAGGTTGACCAGTGAGTGAGGTCTCTGAAAAAATAATAAAATAAAACAGTGCAATGTGGTTTTCCTGATGCCCTCATTGTCACGAATGCAGCGATCAATGGAAGATCACTGCTGGGAAGATGGATGTTCCAAGTGCAGAGTGAGGATGCAGCCGAAGGTCTTATTGGAGCGGAGGAGATGGAAGAACCAGGAACTCGTGATGCGAGGAGCTTGGAAAGGCTATTAGCCGTAGGGAATCGTCGGGTCTAGAATACTACTCAGGTTGGAGTCGTAGGAGCTATGCGTCACAACGAGGTTGATGACTGAGCGCCATAGAGGTGAGTGACGGGAGCTTTTGAGTGTTTGGGAGGAGGAGAATCTCATCAGAAGCAGCTGCTTCGAGTTGGGTCTGATGACTTCTTGACAGGACCCCCCCCCTCGAGGCCCGGCACCAGAAGGGCCCAGACGATCTGGGTGAAGACGGTGGAAGTCTGCGATGAGGGTGGAGTCCACAATGTGGCGGGACGGAACCCAGGAGCGCTCCTCCGGACCGTATCCCTGCCAGTCCACCAGGTACTGGAATCCCCTTCCCCGCGGTCGGGAATTGAGGATACGGCGAACCGTGTACACCGGACCCCCGTCGATCAAGCGAGGAGGCGGGGGACGATTCTCCGGGGGGGAGAGAGGCGAGGTGAGGTGACGCTTGAGGAGTGAGCAGTGGAAGACAGGGTGAATCCTCAGAGACGATGGGAGTCGGAGGCGATAAGTGACTGGATTGATGCAGCAGACGACCGGGTAAGGACCCACGAAGCGGGGAGTTAGCTTCTAGGGCCCCAAAGGCAATCTGAGGTGCCGTGTGGAGAGCCAGACCAGATCCCCTGGCTGGAACGTGGGACCGGGTCGGTGACGTCGGTGGTGTTGAGCCATGTAACCAGCGTTGGCACGCTTGATGGATGCCCGAGCTCAGATCCACGCGGCCTTGGCTCGGCGGATAAACGATCGGTTAGCCGGGACCTCTACCTCAGGTTCCTGTTGGGAGAATAAAGGAGGTTGGTAGCCGTTGCAGACCTCGAAGGGGGATGACCCTGTGGCGGAGGAGACCTGCAGGTTTAGGGATAGCTCGGCCCAAGTCAATGCCTGAGGCCAGGAGGTAGGCTGCGAGGAGACAAAGCAACGGAGGTACTTGCCCACCATCTGATTGGCTCTCTCCATCTGTCCGTTGGTTTCCGGATGGTAGCCAGAAGAAAGACTGGCGGTGGCACCGATGAGACGACAGAAGGCCTTCCGGAACCGTGCCGTGAATTGGGACCCTCTGTCTGAGACAATATCCTGGGGGAACCCATGAAGGCGGACCACGTGTTTGAGGACCAGTTCCGCTGTCTCTTTGGCTGTGGGCAGGCCAGGCAGAGGGACCAGATGGACCACCTTGGAGAAGCGATCGACAAAGGTGGCAATGGTGGTCATGCCGTCAGCAGGGGGCAAGCCGGTGACGAAGTCCACCCCGATGTGTGACCAGGGTCTCGCTGGAACCGGCAGAGGACGAAGTACTCCAGTCCCGGGTTGAGTGGAGGACTTGGCTCTGGCGCAGACTGAGCAAGCACCGACGAAACTGCTGACGTCCCTCGCCATGGTGGGCCACCACAGGTAGCGGCGGATGAACTGAAGAGTTTGGGTTATGCCCGCATGACCAGCCACCGGTGAGGAGTGGCCCCACAAAAGAGCCTCCTGACGACAGCAGGTCGGGACGTAGAGGCGGTTGGGCGGTGTCTCGGGTGGTGCCGGCTCCAGGGCCAGGGCCGATTGAATGGAATCCTCCAAGGGCCAACGGAGGGGGGCGGGTTGGGATGGTGCAGGATCTTGAGAGAGGCACCGAGAGAGAGCGTCAGCCTTCCCGTTCTTTGAACCAGGTCGATAGGAAATATGGAAGTTGTAGTGCTCGAAAAGATGAGCCCACCGAGCCTGGCGGGGGTTGAGTTGCTTAGCGTTCCGGATGTGGATGAGGTTTTGATGGTCCGTCGAGATCAGGAACGGTTCTGGTGTACCCATGAGCCAGTGACGCCACTCCTTCAGCGCCCACTTGATGGCCAAAAGTTCACGATCACCAACCCCATAGCGCTGTTGTGCGGGTGTGAACTTTCGAGAAAAGAAGCAGCAGGGATGGAGCCTCTGGTCTGGACCCTGCTGAGACAGGACGGCACCAGCACCGATCTCTGAGGCGTCCACCTCGACAGTAAACGATTTGGTGGGGTCAGGATGGAGCAGGATCGGCGCTGTAGTGAAGAGCCGGAGTAATTGGTGAAACGTACATTTGGCCTCTGGGGTTAGATGAAATGGGTGTGGCCGTGCAGTAGGTCTGGTGAGGTCCGTAAGTGGAGCCACTACAGAGCTGTAATTACGGATGAACCGCCGATAAAAGTTAGCGAAGCCGAGGAAAGACTGCACCCGTTTGAGTGTGGTGGGAAGTGGCCAGGCGGTCACTGCAGACACCTTCTGAGGATCCATGGCTATGCCCTCGGCCGAGATGACCTATCCCAGAAAGGTGGTGGAGCGTTTGTGGAAGGCACACTTCTCCAGTCTGCAGTAGAGGTGGTTCTGGAGAAGTCGCTCAAGGACAGTGTGGACATGCCGGACGTGGTCTACCTCCGACGTGGAGTAAATCAGAATGTCGTCCAGGTAGACGTACACCCACCGTCCCAGCATGTCTCGGAGAACGTCGTTTAAGAGGCGTTGAAAGACCGCTGGGCTGTTGCATAGACCAAAGGGCATGACTTGGTACTCCCAGTGGCCGGTGGGAGTACTGAATGCCGTCTTCCACTCGTCTCCCTCCCGTATATGGATCAGGTTGTAAGCGTTCCGCAGGTCGAGACGAGTAAAGATGGAGGCTTTGGACAAAGAGTCTAACACAGTGCTCACAAGAGGAAGTGGATGACGATCTTTAATGGTTATTTTGTTCAAACCCCGGTAGTCAATACAGGGACGGAGGGTCCCCTCCTTCTTTTTAACAAAGAAGAACCCTGCCGACGCCGGAGAAGTAGAAGAGCGGATGAACCCCTGGTCGAGAGCCTCTGAGATGTAGGTCTCCATTTGTGCCGTCTCCTCCAAGGAGAGGGGAAATTGGCGGCTACGCGGGGGCGCTGCTCCTGGCAAGAGGTTAATGGCCATATCGTAGGAACGATGGGGTGGTAGTTGGGAAGCCCTCCTCTTGCTAAAAACTTGAACCAGATCTCTGTAGGGAGGAAGGATCTCCTCGATGGCCGGGACCGGGATGACCTCTGGTATCCTGACGGAGGGTGGGCGGAGGCATCGGAGTGAACAGGACGGACCCCATCTGAGAATCTGCTGCGTGGACCAGGAGAGCTGAGGGTCGTGTGTCCGGAACCAGCGGTAGCCTAAGATGAGTGGTGTAGTATTGGAAGCGATGACCAGGAAGCTGATGAGTTCCGTGTTGTCGCCGACCCACATCCGAACCTCTGTGGTACGTTGTCGGATGGGGTTAGGTTGCAACGGGTGTCCATCGACGGAGATCACGGGTATAGGTCGCGGCAGCAGCTGCAGGGAAAGTTGTAATCTCTCAGCTAACTGTGTGGAGATGAAATTATCCGCTGCACCAGTATCCAGCAGAGCAGAGAATGTGTCGTGCGGATCAGGGTGGAGAAGCTGGACAGAGAGGAGGAAGCGGTTAGGAGACGTGATACCAGGTGAAATTCCTCCTACCTTCACCTGGCCTGGTCTTTTCCCGGCCGGAGTGAACATTGCCGCAGGGGATGTGCTGGCGATCCACAATAGGCACAGAGTCTCTCTCGGCGCCGTCTCTCTTTCTCCTCCGGGGGCAGATGGCCAAGATGCATCGGCTCCTCTTGATCTTCCGAGCGGGGGCGTAGCGGAGCCGAGCTGGCTTCGATGGAGCGGAACTGAAAGGATCGGTGCGTCGGAGAGCGCGCCGGTGGTTTTGGGCGGCACATGACGCGCCGGTCGATCTCGAGAGCCAGGGTCACTGCGGCATCCAGAGTCTTGGGCGCCTCCCGGCCGACCATCTCATCCTTGATGTAATCGGCCAATCCCTCCAGAAAGATGGATTTCAGCGCACCGTCGCTCCAGGACAGCTTGGCGGCCAGTGTGCGGAACTCGGCGGCGAAGAGGTGAACCGGCTGGTTGCGCTGACGCAAGTGAAGGAGCTGGCCCTCTGTATCCACTTCACTGCAAGGCGGGGTGAAGGTCTTCCGGAGTTCCCCCACAAACAGAGTGTAGTCGTTGCACAGAGGAGACTTCTGATTATAGAGTGCAGCAGCCCACTCTTGCGCTCTCCCGGTCAGCAGTGAGGTGAGCAGAGCCACTCTGGAGGCTGGGGCTGCATACATGATCGGCTGACATTCAAAAATCATGTCCAGAGTTGCTATCAGGCCATTTGGTTTGCCGTCCGAGCCATTCCATTTGTCTGGAAGACAGATCCGCGGTTCGACCGTGGGGGACGACCGCTGTTGGAGCATGTTGACTAATCCAGACAGGCGAATGTGGGCGTCGGAGATGGTCTGAAGCTTGGAGTTGAGGTGATCGACCATGCCTCGGAGATGGACCACTTCTGCACGAAGGGCCTCCACTTCTGCTGGAACATTTCCGGGCTCAGTCATCCTGTCACGAATGCAGCGATCAATGGAAGATCACTGCTGGGAAGATGGATGTTCCAAGTGCAGAGTGAGGATGCAGCCGAAGGTCTTATTGGAGCGGAGGAGATGGAAGAACCAGGAACTCGTGATGCGAGGAGCTTGGAAAGGCTATTAGCCGTAGGGAATCGTCGGATCTAGAATACTACTCAGGTTGGAGTCGTAGGAGCTATGCGTCACAACGAGGTTGATGACTGAGCGCCATAGAGGTGAGTGACGGGAGCTTTTGAGTGTTTGGGAGGAGGAGAATCTCATCAGAAGCAGCTGCTTCGAGTTGGGTCTGATGACTTCTTGACACTCATGTACAGATTTCAGAAAAATAAATTGTACGACCACCGCATGTATTACCATATTTCTACGATCTTTTAAAAAAAGTTTCTGACTTACAACACATTAATGTTGTGCACGCTAACAGACCTGTAGACAAAGCTTTAGACCGGAGAGTGCATGTTACTCTCACCGAGCTACATTATGTTACTTATCAAATAACTTAAAAAAAGTATGTCAGCTTTATAAGGAGGGCCATCATAACTTACCTTTTCTTTTCACAGTTTCCAGACATCCGTTCACTCCGTCTGGCTCAACAGCCTTTTGCAGAAGAAGCGCGAACTGACGTATTTTCAAAATTACCGCGCGCACAGCCTCGCAAATGCCGCCTGCTTCTTTAAACACAAATGCGCGAGCTGCACGGAGTTTTTACTGCCGCAGTTTGAGGAGGTACAAGCCTAATCCAAGAAAATTGTTCTTGCTTGTGTAGTAAATGGTTGTGAAAACAAGCCAAAGACATACAGCAACACGATGTTTCACAGAATTGTGTTTGTTTACGGAAGCAGGTGGCTTTAGGGATCGCTGCGTCATATCCTTGCGCCTTGCAGCAGCGGCTTACAGCGGTGCTTTGTCATTATGTAGTCCCAAGTATAAATTGGCTCTTGCAATTCCTTGGTGCTACTTCCTACTTTTCATTTGCAGTCGATATCATTATTAAGTTCACCAGTAAAAATTGCAATCGTTATTGATTAATTTTAATCACTTTTGTACAAAAAATGCTCGTGGGTTCCATTCACTTACATTGCTTTATGCTAAGCTAAAGCAAACGGACTTCTCCCAGATCGGGAGAATTACCGGCCTGGTTATAAAATGCTTTTTTCTCACTTATCTAACTCTGGGGAATATGGCAAAAGACAAATTTGGCTTAGGGGTGGAATATCCCTTTAACTAGCTACTCTTTCAAAGACAGTGTTTGATATATAAATATGAAGTTGTGGTGGAGCTTCTTTTTTAAAATTATAGTCATTATTATAATTGTATATAGGCTACGCATATGTAATGTTTTATATTACAGATTTTAAATGTTGAAAATACACATTTGTATAGGATTATTTCCCCCTAAAGATTAAAATGTTACATTGTTGTATGGAAACCTTCATACATTATCAAAATACTACAGTTGAAATGTATAAGTGCACAAAATATGAAATTATTCAGATGTAAACCCTAAATGACATAAATATAAAATATTTAGTATAGACAAGAAGCTTTATTTAATGTGTAGCACACTTGATTACAGTCAATCATAAATATGAAACTTTTAAATTATGCACAAAAGTGAAACGTTTAATATGCACAAAAACCCTTACATAATGTATAACATGATTTAATTACAGGTGATCGTCTAAATTTCACATTAATTTTATGTAAAAAAAATAACAGCCTCAAACTTCAAATAAAAAAACCCCTGAAAATTATTGTCAAAAAACGAGGAATAACAGTTTTTCCTTTATGTTGGATTTATCCGTAAAATAACATACTGTTTGTTAATTTACCTATGATTATAGTTATTTTACAGCAAATGTTTGTCAAAAAACGAAAAATATTAGTTTTTTGTAATTATTGGATAAAACCTTAAAATAAAATGCTGTTTGTAAATTTACTTAAAATGTTCAGTAATTTTACAGTTTTATACACTATTTTGAAAAAACAGAAAAATACCGTAAAGAAATACAGTTATTTACTGTAAAAATAAAAAAAATTTTTACAGTGCAGGACCTTCATGATTTGGGATGTCAGGGCAACAGGTCTATAGTCATTGATGTCTGATGGGTGAGTTCTCTTTGGTACTGGAACAAGGCAGGATCTCTTCTATAACACTGGAACCTTCTCCTGGGTCAGACTAAAGTTGAAAACATGCAGCAGAATCCCAGAGATTTATAAAAAAAATCTAAATAGATCTAGATAAATTTCCTACACAAATTTAAAATTGATATTGATTTAAAATGCTCTTTCTGTGAATGCTCCAATGAAACAATTTCTCATTTTTGGTCTTGCCAATATACCCAGTATTTTTGGAATAATGTGAAGATTGTCATTGCTGATTATATTTTTAAAACATTTTCTTTATCATACAAACATGTGATTTGGGTTTTTTGTATTAAAACTCTTTAAAAGAGTTTGTTTTACTATAAATTTTATTTTATTTCTATATAAATTTCACATTCATAAATGCAAGCTCTCTTTTTATGGTGCTTGAAATTAAAATGTATGTAGATGTAATTTCAAAATGTAAAAATACTAAAGCAATTAAAGTAATTAATGCTCCTTTAACATTTTAACATAATATAAATAATAAAATATAATGAATGGTGCTGGCCTAAAGCATAAATTGTATTGTAATCCTATGGAATTTTTATAATGTATATCTATTTTTTTTATTATGTCAGATCATATCTTCTGTTCCTTCTGTGTTTCTGCTCTGTCTTCTCAAACCCCCAGACGGTCGTGGCAGATGGCCGCTCCTACTGAGCCTGGTTCTGTTGGAGGTTTCTTCCTGTTAAAGGGGAGTTTTTCCTCTCCACCGTCGCTACATGCTTGCTCAGTATGAGGGATTGCTAAAGGATTGCTGTGGTTGGAAAGTCTGCATCAACGGGGCCCAACCTCACACCAATGACTGACGCAATCTGCTGGGATTCCTTAAATAGGAAACTTTTTAACTGATTGGAATGTTTGTATAAATGTATTGAAATGACTTCTTGTTAAGTGCCTTGAGATGACATCTGTTGTGAATTGGCGCTATATAAATAAACTGAATTGAATTGAATTATGTTCTTCTTGTTGAGGCATGTTGATTATTTTTTGTTGAATGAGATATGGCACATACTGTTGTTGACAATATAAAAGCATTAAAAAAGCAAATTTTTACTGAGAGCAATACAAGCACTTGATTGAAGGACGATGGTTGTCCATCACACAATTTAAGCCGTGGACTAGAACTGGATTTTATGTCTCTGACGGTTCCAGACAATTTTGCATGCGCAAAGTGGGTCAGTGTCGTCATCTTCAGCCTAGAAGATTCTCTGACACTGGACTGCTTTTGATGGAATCTGGCGGTAACAGCTCAAATGGTAGGTCACATTTCATAACAAAAAAATTCCTAAATACATTTTGAGTGTGCCTGACTCTGGCCCACATATTAATTCGTATTGTGTTAATTAATATTGTGTGTATGGGTAGCCGTTTAACCTCTTAAGCCCCAGGGTCTCTCCAGGCTCTCTCCAAGCTCCTAGCTCGAATTGGACATGCCCAACATTAATTTAGTTTTTCTCTGCAAAAACAAATTAATTCTAATCAAATAACTTTCAACAAAAATGAAATAAAATAAAATGTGGACTCTCCTGAAAGAGAGCATTAGGAGAGAAAAGAAAAGACTCTTGTCCATTTACCAGGTAAATTCCGGAAGACAGATGATCAGTTCACTATCTTGCCCTAAAAAAAAGAGATCTGCAACACATTCTTTAGGCTCTGATTAGACCAAACTCAGATGACGAATCATTATCGACCTTCCAGACCCATAGCTCGTTCGTTGTCTGCTTTACCCCGTCCTTTTAAAACAAATAAATTAAGTTTAGTTGCACATCAACTCTCCCTTACAAATTACAACACAATAACAAAACAAATTTGATCAACATAAAAAATAGAAAGAATCCGGAATCATGGCCTGCTTCCATCGAGACCCCTTTCGCTCTAAGGGTCCTCTGGCAGAAACAACAAAAAAACAAGACAAGATTTACTTTCTTAAGGGAGTGTGTATGTGTGTGTGTCACAAGCGGGATGTCACAGAGAGAAAATATAGGCTACATCAGTCAGCAAGCATTTCTTAATTTCATTTGAGCTGCATGTTTTTTGTACTGCCTGAATTTCGCTGGGTCATCTGCACGCTGGCAGGCCCAGGACCAGATCCTCCACCCTCGATCCAGCCCCGCCACGTAGCAGGAGAGAAAAACCCCAGCCCCCGTATAAACTTGATCTCAACCGAGCAAGTGTTTTACCCTCTGCCCACTGGCCAGCCCGCCTTGCATTCAAGCCGGAGTCCATCCTTCACCTTTGTTATGGCTGCCAAACCCCTTTATTCCGGGGGGTGGTAAGATTAGGGCTCAATGTGGCTCTCTCCAGGCGCTCTGTACTGGACCGGGGGCAGGGGCCCCACCCCGGGTTACATCATCAGCCTAAAGAAAAACACTGGACAACTCAGTGAAATTTATCAGCAGTTCTACAATGGAATGTGTAACAATAAAGAACAGTTTATACTTCTGCGTCGTGTCCCTCGCGTAGGGTACGCCGTAACCGCCTTAGCCGCCTTAGCCGCTGTAGCCTCTACGTAGAGGCTTGACGCGCACCTCCTCGGACCTGACGTGCAGCCCGGCGACGCGAAGCAGAGATGCGGAAGTACTCCCTTGTGATTGGTCAGTGAGATTACGTATTTTCGGATGTTTTGGGTTTTGTTGCTGAATGTATGCGGAAGCCGCCATCTTTAAAACACAACCCACAATGGACCAGACCAGTGAGCGATTGATTGAGGAGGTCAGGAAATATGTGCATATTGTTGAGAAGGTGTTTTCACTCAATTTTGAAGCCTATCTTAAAGGAACAGACACACATTTAATTCAAGACCCTGTGCTCTCTCTGAGCTCTCATTTCACCTTCCCCCGTGCTCGTTCATTTCTGTAAAAAGGAGCAATAAGAACAACAAACAACAATTATATATTTTACAGCGAGACATCATTCACTGGACTCAGTTCTAGTAACTGAGCACAACTTTATCTCAGCATAAGGTTTTTATTGAAAGTTGAGTTTCCATGAAACTCCTCCCACATAGATCTTCGTTCATAGAATGGTCACAGCTGTTGTGCCGCAGATAGGTAGGATTTGGCTATGAATAATTATGAATAATTGCTTAGGGCAATTATTAATAAGATTAATAATTTTATGTAAAAATTACCAAGTTTAGGGGCACCATCCTGTTGGATTCCAGGAACATTTATATATATATATAGCCAAATTGTTCAGTCTCAGATAATTAAACAATAGATGAAGGAATAAGTTCTAACGCTGAGGACATTAATTGTATGCATCACTCCAAGGAATCCCAGACAACTTCTCTTTAAGATAAGGGGACTTTATTTAGGAAATAGAAAATCCCATCTATTCTAAAGCATGCAAAAATTACTACAGATCTTAGACAATAATAATAGATGAACATTAAACACAATTAACATGAAATGAAATCAGTGAGACAGCTGAGGTTTGGGTCATAAAAGGAGAGGGGCCCTCACTCCAGGGAGCCCAAATCACAGATAGCCTAGGAGACAAAGTCATAAATCTCAGCTCTGTGCCAAGATGGAGGAGAGCACATGGAGCCTAAGAAAGAATCATAAAACTAGCTTTGGCTAAAGGAGCACATGGGGGAAGCGTCCATGTGGTAGGCCTCTGCTTTATCGACAGACTTAAGACAATGGAGTTAAACTTTTCAGCTAAGACCAGCTAACGCAGGCCGGACCGAGCCCGACTGCCGATGGAGTTATCAGGGAGGGAGAGAGAAAGAGAGAGAGGGAAAACAAGAGGAAGGAAAAAGTAAGGTGTGATCTGCTCAGGATGAAACAGATAGTTTCAAAGACAGCAATTTCACAGCTCAGACTTATACGTGTGACGACGCAAAAATGAGCAAACAGGTACAGCGCTTAAAAACACTTTAACCAACAATGAACGAGATCTAACTTGTTAAACTCTATTTTCTCCATTTATATCCGCCCAGACACAATATTAGTATAAATGAACCGGTTCAGTCCTACTTTGCCTTGAAGGAGGTCCAGTCCACTAGGAGGAGAGTGAATTGTGTCCGTAGTTGAGCAAGAAAAGGAAGAGTTATAAAAAAAACCTGTACAGGATTTTAAGGACCGTGTGGCCCAAAGGCAGGCTGGATGGCCTGTAGGTCGACATCTAACGAACTGTCTGGGAACAGTTCTGATATAGCTCACACGAGATACACAAACCGTATGAGCACTTCGAAGCGAGTTCTTCCCTGGTCCAGTGGGTCAGAACAAAAGAGAATCTTCACCGGTGAGATGTCCTCTGTTCAGTAGTAGTTCATCCAAGAACTTCCAGCTGGAGAACAATTCAAAATGGGCGCAACTACTCTTATAGCCCCCTTTGGCCGTGATGTCATCGCTGATGTCACCGTGGGTGGTCACGGACCAATAGGAGTGTGTTGGGGGTCACTGCTGGGATTGCTGGGAAATGTGGTCTGCTCAGTCCATCTTTGAAATAGCTCCCAGACATTCAAAAGTCTGTTCAGTTCATCTTATGAGAAATGCAATCACAACACAGCTTCTTCACACAAGGCACACAGGATGTACCACATTTCTCTTGATTGTTCACTGTTTCTAAGTGTTTCCACATGCACTACAGAATTGAACCCTCATACAACATTAACAGAATTTTTATCTCTTCAATATCCATGACTAAAATATTCGTTGGCTTCAGTGATTTGTAGCAGCCTACTGCCACCTGCAGGTCTGGAAATGAAACAGCAACACGACTCTTTCAGCCCTACGCAGAAGTATAAACACAGCAGTGGGTACGGTGGGTACGGCGTAACCTACGCGACTGACGCGACGCAGAAGTATAAACCAAGGTTTTGTGTGTGTGTGTGTGTGTGTGTGTACATGTTTAGCTATACTTGTGAGAACCAACCTTTGACAGCCCACCACCCTCGTGTGGACATTTGTAGTTGTGAGGACATTTTGCCTGGTCCCCACAATGTTTAACTAGCTATTAAATTCTACTAGTTAGGTTTAGAGGTATGGTGTGAATAAGGTTTAGGTTAGGGTTAGGCATGTATCAGTAATGGTTAGGTTTAGGGAAAGTGTCTGGGTTAGGCATAGTAAAATCAATGAAAGTCAATACAATGTCAACACAAGGATAGCAAGACGTGTGTGTGTATGTGTGTGTGTGTGTGTGTGTGTGTGTGTGTGTGTGTGTGTGTGTGTGTGTGTGTGTGTGTGTGTGTGTGTGTGTGTGCCATTCTGCATTATACCAAGCCATCAAACAAGTGATCTTCATGCTCAAATACTCCCCAGTTCTGGAAGAAACAAATAAGAGTAAATAAAACAGAAATGAACAAAACCACATAAATAAACCACAAATAAATAACATAACTTTTTGATTTTCTTTCAGATTATCCAAATTCCTCCCCTGGGCCCATTAATTTGTTTATTTTGTCGACATATTGAACTGTCTGGAGGTGAGGTGTTGCTAGATTACAGACCCCATTGTCTACTGGAGGTAAGAGGCTGGGAGAAAGTTTACCCAGGATGCTAGCAGCTTCCTTGACCCGTCCCCACCGGTCCATTCCGTTACCTCAGGGTTTCCATAATAAAGAAGACTGAATCCCAAAAGGCGTTTAAGTATTTAATACAAACATTGGCCAAAACATGGAGGGGACAGAGCTTACTTACGGGGTGTTCACACCAAATGCGTTTGAAGCGTCAAGGGCGTCAGGTTTACATGTAAAGTCAATGGAGAAGCGCGTTGATTCGCGTCAGGGGGTCCCGCTTCAAATCAGAAGCAGATTTGCGGCACAAAAATGCTTGCGTGTCAGCCAATAGGGAGCCTTGTTACCAGTGATGCTTTGACCCAGCTCAGGGCAGGTCCGCCAAGCCATTCATTCAACATGGAGGAAAGACTGATCAGCGCTGTGGCTAATCATCCGGAGCTATACGACACCAGCTGCTTCTTCTACAGAGACAGGAATATAAAGGACCTCGCTCGGACCGCGGAGAACATCCTCCCCGAGGACCAGGGACAGCCTGAAGAAGCAGCAGGGGAGTCCGGGACAGAAGGTATGTTTACAATGAATTAACACAGGCAGTTATGTTAATTTATGTATGTTGTAATATAGGCATAGCCTAGATGTTATTGTTCTGATGATCTGTGCTAACTCATCATAATCAATCACAACCGTAGCGCAGCTAGAGCTATGTCTATCTGTCGGTGATACCCCTCGAAAAGTGCTACCGGTATGTTTACATGCCGAAAACAACCACTGTTATCTTTGATGTTTAATATAATCATCGGAAAATATTTTTCAAGTGCCGGGATTGAAGTGGCTTTATATGAATAATGGAAACTTTTCTTTCAATCCACAGAACATGCTACCCGTTTAATATAAAGCTAAAACTAGGCTAGCACATATAGATGCACTAAAAACACTGATCAGGATATCCTACCTGTTAAATGTAAAGCTAAAACTAGCACATACAAGTAAACTAACATACAAGGGCTGTCATGTAAACTTGAAACAAGTAGCTTAAGGAAAGCCTTAAAATATTTTGAATAATTATCCCAGTTATAATATAATTGAAATAAAACTCACCGTAAACATCAAAGAAATAAAACAGACTAAACAAAACTTCCCCAGGTAGGATCTTTCGATGACAGATTTGCTGAGTGGAATTGTGATGTAACATGCGCAGTGCTACAGGGTTGCACGGATTGAAGGGTAGCAGATAGTCGGAACATTATGGACAGATAAACAGTATATATAATTTCTCTCTGACTATTGTTATCAACCTTTTTAGTTAATGTTTAATATTGTCTGGACAGCGTTAAACGATTCAGCAGCGGCTGAGCCATCCCTTGCTGCTTCTTCTGGCTCTCCAGTCCCTGGTCCCTCTGCCCCTGCTGAGGCACCAACAGGTGTGTGAATGAAATTCATTCAACAACAAATGCATAAATTTAGATGTACAGCAACCACTGATAGGTTTTAACATTCACATTAACTCACTAATGTTTGTAAATAATTACCTTTATTAATAATCTACAGCCAATGATTATAGCCTGATTTTTTTACCATCATGTTGAAAATCACAATCTAGTACCCTTCTCATCACAGTGTGTTATTTTGTGCTTTCTCTTTTACAGTCCCACAGGTGAGGAAAATACCCTGGCAGGCGAGGGACGGGTCCCAGGGTGGTCTGTCGCCGGTGGAGCTGGCCATCCTGGAATTCCTGAAGAGGCCATGCCTGTCTCCCACGGAACACTTCCTCCTCGGCCTTGTTCATGCTCTGGAGAGCATGCCGCCTCAGACGAGAGCTCGTAAAATTAAAAATGTATAAAACAATTTTTGAGAACACGACAGTTGTGCTTAATTTGGAACCATTGGAGCCTAGTGATCAGTAGTTTTTATTAAAACACGAGGCAGCAGGCTCTCCAGGGCACGAACAACTCCATTTTCCTCTTCTTCGCTGACCCTGAGGCTCTTCCACCTCCTAGCGTGGTCCTTTCTATTCCTGTCTCTGTAAATAGTTATCTTTTCATATTTCATTTTAATGTTTTTCTGTTTGAAATTTTTTTTAATGTAAAATTAATTTTGAAAAAAATGATAAAATGTCTGTTAGTTTTACCACGAGGTGAGGACGTACACAACACCGCTGCTCTGCTCTCCAGAATACAAAATGAAATAAAATACCGCCAAAATAAAATACAGAACGGAGACTCTCTCTTCAAACAGTACACAGTACACCATCTTGCAAAAACACAGTCTGGCAGTAGCTCCTCCCACAAGTTGCATATTTCAGGCTTGACGCACGTGAAAATTGTATATTTTCAGCATGTCAAATTCGCATTGCTTGCACGTTAAGGTGCGAATACTCGTGCGTCCAACTAGGGGCGTGCACCGCGTATTTGACGCTTCAAACGCGTTTGGTGTGAACGCACCGTTATGCATCGCCCTACCCAACCTTTCTAACTAACAGTTTAAATAGTATTCAGCAATCACTGTTTATCTCTGCAGACGTCTTCTCCAACCTTCATGCCCAGCCTCTGGAGAACTGGTTCATGCCAGTCTGATAGCCACGCACAAACCAGCATATCCAAGCCAGACTTGTTCTGTAGTTATCTTGCTTCCCCCAGCATCTGTCTCTCTGGTGACCTGACACATCTTTATCATAACATTAAGCTGGAACAATAACTTTGGCATCTTGCCCTAGATGCATTCACCACACAGAGAATATATACTTAAATCCTAATTACATAAGAATTTTCCACCACAATCCCGTGTTCAATTTATTTGAGGGACTATTAACCCTATCAACACACTCATGTGGGGCCCATATGGGTTAAACGTGGGCTGATGAATGGGCCCCAGATGGGCAGCCCAGTTGGGCCCCAGTTAATTTTGTCCGGGGGTTCCACGGTCCCCCCACGTGGGAAGCCCATGTGGGCGTTAGGTGGGTTTTACATGGGCCCTATATTAAACACATTTGGGCAACCCAGAATTATCCCATCTGGGGCCCACATAGTGTGGGCTATGTGGGCCCCAGATGGGCAGCCCAGCTAGGCCCCAGTTAATTTTGTCCAGGGGTTCCACGGTGGCCCCACGTGGGCAGCCCATGTGGGCTTTAGGTGGGCTTTACGTGGGCCCTATATTAAACACATATGGGCAACCCAGAATTATCCCATCTGGGCCCCAGTTAATTTTGTCTGGGGTTTCTATAGTGGACCCAAGTGAGCAGCCTATGGTGGCTTTAGGTGGGCTTTACATGGGCCCTATATTAAAACCATTTATGTAACCCAGTTTTATCCGATATAAAAATTATTTTAGGGGCTTATTTTACAGTCAGCACAAACAGTTCTTTAAACAAGATACAATGACAAACAATACTAGTGATACTATTAATTTCCTTTTTATTAGTAAAGTGAAATTAAGTGTAAATGACTTACTCCAGGACATAAACAATTCTCATGAAAAGCAAAGCATCAGTTTCCTTCTTAGAGAAAATTCTCTTAAAAATAACAGCTACTACACAGAAAATACCAATTTTAAGACACAGAACTGAATACAGGTAGTGATAATGGAAAATAAATGCTGTTAGAACTCTGAACAGCTCTCAAAGCCCTCAACATCTGACACCTTTCTTTTTCTTTGTTTCTACAAGATTCTCAAACATCTTATAGTAAAATCAACAAAATAAATTCCTAGAAAATATCGGAATGATACATACAGTACAACGCCAAACAAAAAGGAGTGTCATAGGGGTTCACATTTTAAGGTTTTTGTCAGTCAGGTTATGGAGGAAGACTTCCACATCATACATGTGGTTTAAAAAGTTCCAGAATGTGCAACAGTGAACCATTTATTTTGAGCAAGATGAGGCTGAGAGAAAAGCAAAATGAACGAATATATGTGACAAAATTAGTTACTTTCTATAAATGATCCTGTAGCCTGAAGTCCTTGTTGTAAAGTTCCTTGTCTGGCTTGTCTATTACCGCCGCGATCCCTAGCACCAATGAGCCACTTCGAGATGGCTTTCTCTGCGTCCTTTCGTGTGATTTGGCTGGTCATGGTGTTTTTCTTCAAGGCTCCTGCGTGGGCCAAATATAACAGTCACTCAATTGTTGTGTCAACAAAACTCTCTTCTAAGACTGTGAAAATAACTACAGGTAACATCTTTGACTTGAAAATACCCTATAGATTCCTAAATCTATGTTAAATCCAGAATAGAATTGAAGATCCTTTTTCTTACACCTAATTCACACCGGGTGCGGTATGAATGCTTTCGGTTTGGGTACGGATTGCAGTTCAGGTCCAGAATATTTTCGGAATACACAATGTGGAAGCAATGAACGTTGGATGAATGAAAATTAAAGGAGCTCTGCACAGCCAGCGTGAATGCTCTAACTGGAGTAAAGGTCTTTGCGGAAGTCATACGGAGAGCACACTGCATCCGTTCCACACCCAGCTCCATCATTCAGAGATCTTCCTGTTCTATATGTTCTTAACAGAGGACCCTACTTCTATTGTTCTTAACAGAGGACCCAATTCAGCGACATAACCAGAAGTCAATCCGGCGCCATTGCTACAGTGACAGCTCTCAGTCAGGGCATATGAATATAATGTTCATAATATAGCATTCAGTTATTGCTTGTTCTAATAACCCCAGATATGGAGAAAAACATGCTTGACACTAAGGCCCTTAAAATGCCTGTTGGCTTTGTAGTTTTGCTAGCAAGGCATCAGACACCCTTGCACGCTATTTTGTAGACATATCTTAATTTATTCTCATGTTTGGTCGTGTAGTGGTCATTCAACTGCCACCTGTGTACCACAGATCAAGCAAACACATCTAGGATAAGAAACAATTACTGAAAGTTAAAGCCTACCTGTTTATAAAATTGTGGTCACAGCTCATAGTATCAGTAAAATTTAATAGTCCACGAGCACACTTACCATACATTACTTCAAACAGCTTCAAGACCTTTAACTCTCTCTTCCCATTTCGGCCCACAAAGTTGTACTGCCTGGGTAGGCCATGGTCCAGGAGGAAGCTCATCATCCTTCTAGTGGCCTCGTCAACAGTTGCACCCCTTATGTCAGCCACAGAAACAACCTGAGGGAAAAAAACAACAAATACAAATCAAAGGTATCGAAATTGCTCACTGGAATACATTGCACTAGTCAACATGACAGAACTGCGAGAAGCACGTATGTAAACATACTGTCACAAAAAGCAGCTAGTCCCCCAATAGAAAGAAATGCAGTTTCACTACCATAAACATAACATACATACCAGTTCAGACATGAAGTTGGGGTCAGACAGTTTTTCCTCCATAAGCTCCACATCGTTAACCGTCTTTAAGGGGAAACCCTCTGGGGTAGCTGAGATGGTTGTGGCGATCTTGTCCTGCTGTTGAAGCAGTGTTTGTAAAATCCTCCCTTGGATTCTTTGGGTCTCTTTGATGTCCTCAAGAAGTGTTAGAATGCGAACAAACATGTTCTCCCTGATTTGTCCTTGAAGGGTTTGTGGTGACATGGTGACATGTTGCTGGGCTGAAACACTGGGAAATCTTTGGCTACCCAGTGGTGGTAAGAGTGGAGACCTGATAGTGGATGGAGGCTGTGGTGGTGTCTGATTACATCTGATGTTGGGGGGAGGTGGGGATGTAGGAGGGATGGGGCTCCTTGGCCGATTGTTCTCATCCTCATCGGAGAAATTTTCTGGCCTAAAAATTTAACATACAATCTCAATCAATTAGGTTACATGGCCTAAATTTATATCTCTTTTTAATTGCCTTATGACTCTGAAGCTCTTCACATAGGGGTGTCAAACTCAAGTTCTCGAGGGCCACTGTTTTCAAAACCTACGAGAATCCATCTTGTATCACGCCAGTTAAACCATTCGACTCGACTCCACTGGTGGCACGGACCCGTTGTTTGTTAGCATTGCGTTTTGGGGCGGGCGCATGGGCACCAAACATACCCAGAATAGGCCACAAACTCATACTCGAGCTCTGAAATAAGGGCAGCCCATCAATGTTGACTCGGAGTGTTAGAGTATCAGTTACATTTGCAAAATGTCCGAATGATGTTAGTTCAGCTTTAAGAGCATTTTCGATTCCAAAGTGGTAGTAGGACCCTCCTGCCAAATTATTCACACTGCAGGACCTGTCTGTAGACATAAGAGTTCTGGCATCCATTGGGACATCAACGCCCTCTGCCTTTAGGATTTTAAGAAGTTTAGAAAGTGCAGGTAGTGGTATGTTAAATTCTGCAGCCCACTCCGCAAGCATGACTCCAACACATGAACCATCATCAGTATCATCAGAATCATGATCACCTCTAAAGTCATAACATTCTTCACCATTCAAATTAGAAACATTGTGATAACGTGGCATATCACCTGCCACCCAGGTTTCACAATCCAAATCATCAAATGAGGAAGTGTTACAGTCATAAAACAAATCAGAGGAATGTCCATCATCAAACTTATTTGACGAATTCTCAAAATAGTCCTGATCACAAGCATCATAGAAAATGTCAGTGGAACCTTCTCTTTCTGAATGCTCTAACAAATCCTCAATTGGATATTCCTTTTCAGAATCATGTACCATTAAATCATCCATCATGGCCTTTTTTCAATGAGACGCAAATGTTCCTCCACTTTTGCTGAAATTTTTCTCCTTTTGGTTCTTTCTGAATGCTCCATTATTTCTAAAAGGAAAAAAAAGCCTATTAGATATCATCTATGATTACAGAGGATCAGAAATGACAAACTTCAATGTTATAGCAAATTATATCGTTTATTGCTGGTTTATTGCTGCTAATTTTAGCATTTGTTCTTTTAACAGTCTGCAATGCTGAGCCTAGGGCTGGGCGGTATGGCAACATTTTCATATCACTTTTTTTATCCTATCGGTTTTATGGTATTTGACTCTTTTTTTACATACAAGACAATTCTTACCTGCATAATCTTGAAACGGGATAAGAATTAATGCAGTAGATTATAGCTTTGGGTTTTGTAAAATAGGAGTTGCTAGCGAAGCAGTTTAAAAGCAAACCGAAACACGGCAACCAGCCCTGCTTCTTCGTCAATCTTTTGTTGCTTCTGCTGCTGTGACACTGCTTGCTGCTGAAACAGTGGTGTAATGCAGAAAAAAAAACAATAATAAGTGTTTAACTTGGAAATGCATGCCTGTGATATTTGTAAGTCTTATTGCTGGAACATGCATTGCTCCATACATCCGCATAATGAGGAAGAAAACAAATTTAAAAAAAGATGTGCGGCAAAGTATCCCGGCCGGAAAGAGAAATTATATTCTTGAAACACTTTCACTTCGATTCGACTCAAATAACGCAAACAAACTGTGTTCATATTAATATTACAAATATGTTTTAAAGACACACTCCGTAACTTTGCAGGTATTTAAGCTCTGTCGCCCCCTCAAGGCTTGCGGCGTAATGTCACTGTAAAAGCCAATGTATCTGGAGAGCATCTGAAGCAGCCAGTGTACTGTCAGTGTTTCCTCTGGTGAAGGTAGACACTCAGATTTGTATAAAACCATGTTACTTTGAGAGGATAAAATATTACATCTGATGGTGTCTACCTTCCCTCTGAAGTGGCCTGCAAACTCATCACAGTGTTTGAGGTGGTTTTCTGAAACGCATTAGAGGTATGATTTAGAATATTCTATGGTGGAAAACAGAATTTTAGGATTATTTTATGTTCTGAGATAATTCTGGAGAAGTATGCATTTCTGGAATTTCTTAGCCTCCGCGTCATCCATTTATTTCTGTTAATGGACGCCTTGAAGGGCATTATCCTGCTTATACCATGGTCACTTACGAAAGAAAGAAGTATTTAATCAATTAATAATAATGTGTTTTAGAGTTAAAATCGTGAGGGTTTTTATTTTATAAGTCGAGCGCACTATTTAATATCTCCCGTTTACAGGCGTTTCCAAGCAACGTGGCAACAGCGACCCGACCGCAGCAGTTGATCAGTGATGGGAAGTGAGATTGTGGCTTTACCTTACGTTATGTGATACAAAGTTTTAACATGTTAATTTTATCAAACTCACCAAATAAGTTAAAAGAAATTATAAAATCACTCATGTTTTGTCTGTCTTGCTGTTGCGATGAGTCAACTGTGAAATAACGTTGAGTCTCCGTTGCCATGGTTACCATCTATAATCAGGATCGAGTATTCACCCACACCATGGGATTCATTGGATCACCATTTCATTTGTGATGTTCTGTGTATATCTGAGGATTGATTGTGATTTAGTTTTTGAGGGTCTGTATTACTCTGCTTCAAAGCAGAACTCATTCAGTACTTGTCGCTCAAAGTTCTATATGGTGCAGTAAACAGCTGAGGGACCCTACTGGTGCGCGGCGATAGCTCCAACAATTAACACCATATTTGATAGTATTCCACCAAAACCTTTGAAGAAAAAAACCACCAACATTATAATAAGGTGTAAAAGTTGCGGTGTACGGCTTTAACCGAGACTTGTCGCAAGTTTCAATCTGTTTTCATATGCGGGCGAGCCGTTCGTGGTAGAACGCATGTTAACCGCAGGAAGACAGTAAACTATGCAAGCCGCAGCACTTTAACCCAGTGGAAGTGAAAATATTAACAGATAGACTGGATGGACTTTCATCTGAGTTTTTACTTAAGCTGTAAATGCAACAAATGCAAGATGGTCAAAGCTATGATCAGACATTTGTAGCTTTTTATTTAGCAGTTGCTATCAATGCCTGTTTAACTGCCTTGCTAAAAGGTCAACAAACAAATCCTTCTACAATATTAATCATTTAAAATAACCTTGAAAGATCCTTTATATTGACTAAATAAGTTACAGTTCTCTGATCAGCATCATTCTTTGAACAAGTTTGAATATCAATAGGTAGCCAACTCAAGCTAGCTGTTTTCGGAACAGATTTTCTCCCAAAAAAGCTTTTGGGTACTATCAAGCAGAACACATAAAGGTTATTTATTAGGATCATCCTTACCTTCCTTTTGTCCTCACGACTCCAAGTTTGAATACGGCCAGGAGGCTTTACTCAGGCGGCAGTGTGGAGCTGCAGTACTGGCTGTCACCAACGGGCGGCAAAGTGCTGCTGGGCGGACTTTTTGACTTGATCTTTTACGTCCTGATTTGGGCGGGGGAGGGGTCTGGCAAACCGTGCTTTGGAATTTGAATTTTGACAACCGTTTCAAACGTAAGAACGCTAGATTATATAGCCTAACATTTTTATATGTGAAGATTATATAGCCTAACATTTTAAATATGTGAAGATTATATAGCCTAACATTTTTAATATGTGAAGATTAATAGCCTAACATTTTTAATATGTGAAGATTAATAGCCTAACATTTTTAATATGTGAAGATAAATAGCCTAACATTTTTAATATGTGAATTTAGCAGTGGCTTTGTTAAAAATATAACAGAGCTCCCAAGTGTTATAAAACCCTTGTACTAGCCAGATTCGTTCTATATTTTAACACCTGACACTCTAGTTTGCTTCAACGCATCCGATTCTGGAGCCAGTTCCCCTAATTTTGGCCCATATATTGCCCATACACTGCCCATGTGGGGCCCAACAACAAATCCCACTCTGAGCCCATGCCCAGCCAAATCCCAACTAGCCCACATGAGGCCCATATGGGCCCCCACTGGACGTGTTTACAGGGAAGGGTTAAAAGCATGATCAAAGGTATACCCCCTTCCCCCTAACCCAACCCTCATGCAAGCACACACTTAAAAGTAACAGTAAAAAGGACAATGGACTGAGTACAGATGAGCCAGGTAAGGAAGCACCATCAAAGGAGCCATCTGCACTGGAGCAGTAGATCAACAGCAGCTGCCAAGGCGCTGACCCAGGACACCCAGAGAAGGCGAGGCTGAGACCCCCACCTCCACCAAGCGCTACTTGCTGAGCACCCAGGGAGCCACAGCTGACCACCGCTCCCGGGACCCAACCTCACGCCAATGACTGACGCAATCTGCTGGGATTCCTTAAATAAGAAACTTTTTAACTGATTGGAATGTTTGTATAAATGTATTGAAATGACTTCTTGTTAAGTGCCTTGAGATGACATCTGTTGTGAATTGGCGCTATATAAATAAACTGAATGGAATGGAATGGAGGCAGAGGGCTCCCACACAGGAAACACTGGAAGGAAGATTAAATTAACAAGTTAAAGCATAAAATAAACAGAATAAGTATGGCAAGATTAGGTAGTACAACAAAAATAACATTTATTAAAACATGCAGAGCAATGACTATAATAAACAATTATCAGTTAAAAGCTAGGCTAAAAAGATGAGTCTTGAGCCTGCTCTTTAAAACATGAACATTCTCTGCAGCCCTGAGGTTTTCCGGGAGCCTGTTCCAGAGGTGAGGGCCATAATAATGGTTAAGGCGGCTTGCCATGACTGTGTTTAAGACAGGTGTAATGTGTTCCCGCCTCCTGCTCTTCATCAGGACACGTGCTGCTGAGTTTTGTAGAAGTTTTAAAACGGATATTCTCTTTTTGGGAAGACCAGAAATCAGGGCATTACAGTAATCAATTCTACTGATGATAAAAGCATCAGTGACTCCGTGTTGGCCCGAGAGAGAATGGGGCGGACTCTGGCAATGTTCTTTTGTTGATAAAAACCTCTTTTAGTAATGTTTTTAATTTGAGGGATAAAAGTCAGCTCAGAGTCAAAAATCACTCCCAGGTTCTTCAGTTGTAAAGAAGGATTAAAAGTCAGTTATTGTAATTTTGGTAAAAGTTTCTCTCTCTGAGCCTCAGGACCGATGACTAAAACTTCAGTTTTGTCCTGGTTGAGCTGGAGAAAGGTTTCTGCCATCCAGGATTTAATGTCTAAAATGCAGTTAAAAAGTGCATCCATTGGCTGTGTGTCATCAGGAGACATGGAGATGTACAACTGTGTATCATCAGCATAACTGTGAAAGTTAACACTACCAAGAGCGAGCATATAAAGGTTAAAAAGCACCAGACTCTAACCAGACTGAAATTCTCCATGACATTGTGTTCATTAATAAAATAATTACGCTGAATTAAAACAAGCTTTTCTCTCTGTCAATTAGATACCGGTCTAAAATTTATAAAATCGTTAAAATCTAAATTGCTCTTCTTCAACAGGGGCCTCACCACCGCCCCTTTAAAGGCGGCAGGAAAGACGCCTGTCTAAAGGGAGCAATTCATCAATTCAAAATCTCATCTCTAAAAGAGCCATAACCCTAATCCATAAAAAGTGGATTCTTGTGAGATTTAGATTTTTCCAAACCCTTGAAAATCTATCTTGTACTGCACCAACTAAACTGTCTGACTCGACTCCATTGCTGGTGCGGACCAGTCGTTGTTTAACGTTGCATTTTGGGTGCCCAGGCAAAGGAAAACAAACATGGCGATGTGTAGAAGCGGCTATTGAATGTGTTTTAGGAGAACTAGAGACGATTTGCTCTTTTTTGTGTGTTTTTTGGGGGGTTTTTCCCGTTATTTACCACCTAGTGCTCCTACCTAGTTCCAGTCCTGGGGTTCCGCTCTCCCTCTGCTAGCCCCGAGAGGGCGGTAATTGAACCCAGGACCTTCTAGCTGTGAGGTGAGCTGCTCTACCAGCTGCGCCACCGTGCACCCCAACGATTTATTCTTTGAAAAATGAGACAGGTGTTTTTCAAAAGACCCTTTGTGCGCATAATCTCCATGCAAAACCAGCAGAAATCACCCGAGGACATGGCGTAAGTGAAGCTTGGACGACTTATTTATTTATTTTTTTTGGGGGGGGGGGCTTGGGCAATTTGTTGTTGTTTCCCTGGCACGCAGGTTATACGTCATATGACTCGTTACTGTGATTGGCTAAAGACAAAGCATGGTAGTGGGACACTTGCTGGCACGTCCTCCAATCAGCTCAAAATATCATACAAGAAGGCCCTCCTTTTTTCAGATGCTTTCTGCGGGAGCAGTTCCAGATCAATGTTTAGACATGGGTTGGGGCTACACGTAGATCTGGCTTTTGGCACGTTAAAAGATCCATAAAATTGCTTAACAAATGAGGTGGAAATTGGGTGTAAAAGACATGTGGTGGGCTTAACTGAGGAGAAAACTTTATCAAGAATCTTAGCTTCTACCAGAACAAAACTGTCCAGCATTTCCTCTGGTAAAGACATACAATCAGATTTGTTTAAAACCATATTACTTTGAGAGGATAAAATATTGCATCTGATGGTGTCTACCTTTCCTCTGAAGTGGTCTGCAAATTCCTCACAAAGAGCATTTGAGGGGGGTTTCTGAACCGGCAAGACAAACGTGAAAATAAAGATAGTCCTCCTTGCAAGTCTGCCATCATCCTCACGGGTTTTTTGCTCAGGCGGCGAGACTCGAGCTTCTCTGTCCGGTCGGTCTTGTACTCTCAGTGCACGTCTTAGACAAACTCTGTTATTGGACTCCATGTCTTATTTCTTTAAACAACAATGAGGCTGAAGTCCTGATCGGCATTTTCTTATACTTTATTAAGTTTATCAGCAAGTCTTGTACAGGGGGTAGTACTCGAATTGTTGCGCCCCATCCCATCTCTCCTCTGCCTCAAGCACCCACAATGTTATTTCTTCATAACAAGATTAATCAAAACACGTTTCACTGCAGCTAGAGGAAACTAGATGAAAGGCGTCCTCTATGATGTTTAATGATTTCTTTTTATGCCATACTCCCTAGATGCATTTGCTGTGTAATCAATCAGTTAATTCACATAACCTTGAACTGTTTCTGTAACAATAACTAAGGAGATAGCTCAGTATGACCCAGCACGTTAGAATGAGACATGAGAGAGGCAATACCATCTGTCTGGACTGCATCCCCCCAACCGGCTTAGGCTGTCGCCTACTACCCCTCCCCCACTCCACCAATCTATCAACTGGCTAAAATAAATTTTCATTTCAGTTTATATATATAGCGTCGATTCACAACAGATATAATCTCAATCCACTTTACAAGAAATATCATTTCAACTCAATCATGCATACATTCCCAGTTTAAAAGTTTTGCATGAAGATTACATCAGAAAAAGATTTCAAAGCAGACTGAGGTTTCAAGATGGATATTAGACGCAGTGGTTGGCCAAGGAAACTTAGGGCAGCAGATAAAAGACACATCAAGCTTATTACCCTTTGAAATCAGAAGATGTCCAGCAGTGCTATGAGCTCAGAATGGGCAGAAACCAGTGGGACCCAGGTACACCCATATACTGTCCGGAGAAGTCTGGCCAGAAGTGGTCTTCATGGAAGACTTGCAGCCAAAAAGCCAAACCTCCGACGTGGAAACAAGGCCAAGCAACTCAAGTATGCACGAAAACATAGGAACAGGGGTGGAGAACAATGTCAGCAGGGGCTCTGGACTGATGAGCCAAATTTTGAAATATGTTGCTGTAGCAGATGTCAGGCCGTCGAAGGGCTGGAAAGCGGTACACTAATGAGTGTCTGCAGGCAACGCTGAGGCATGGTCAAGGTTTCTTGGAACTTTGGGGCAGCATTTCTGCAAATGGAGTTGGAGATTTGGTCAGGATTTATGATGTTCTCAATTCTGAAAAACACAGTCAGATACTGATCCATCATGCAATACCAGCAGGACAATGACTCCAAACATACAAAGTCATTAAGAACTATCTTTAGCATAAAGAAGAAAAAGGAGTACTGGAAGTGATCGTATGGCCCCCACAGAGCCCTGATCTCAACATAATCGAGTGTGTCTGGGATTACATCAAGAGACAGGAGGATGTGAGGAAGCCTACATCCACAAAATATATGTGGTTAGTTCTCCAAGATATTTGGGACAACCTATCAGCCAAGTTCCTTCAAAAAGTGTGTGCAAGTGCACCTAGAAGAATTCATGCCGTTTTGAAGGCAAATGGTGGTCACACCAAATATTGATTTTAGATTTATCTTTTGTTCTTTCATCGCTTTTTGTTGATTGATAAAAATAAATCATTAACACAGCATTCTTTGTTTACAGCATTTTTTTCACACATGCCTAAAACCTTTGCACAGTACTATATGGGCTTAATGAAAAGTATGCTTAATAAAAACTTTATTTTCAAAAGGTACAATAAATTACTACCATGTTAATGTAATTTAGAAGAATAAATCTTTGATTTAAAGCTTGATTGGGTGTGGAGCTTGAAAACAGTTTCTGAGGAGAAGTTCCACAACAGCTGTCCCACAACAGCAGGAGAAAACAGATTATAACGTTGATTATGATTGGATGACACGTATATTATCGTGAATCATTTTCTTTCTCATTTTGGCACTGTTGTGATTGAATGGGTGCAGAAAACATCCCAGGCATGACTTTATAATCATCAAAGGTTTATTGCAGTTCACATCATTTTCACTGATTGCATTGAAATAAATTATAGTAATACAAATAAACAGCCTCTGATTTGACTCCATAAAGCCAGTGTACATTTTGGGTTTTTATTCTCTCTTTCACACAGAACAACTAATCCTGATTCAGAGCTTTTCTTACTTCATATGAAACATATATAATTATTAGACTAGATTTCTCAAAAATTGCATTACTTGACAGATGTCCCTTAGGCCTTCACGCCCCAAAATAAAATCCTCTTTACAACTGCTGAACAAGTGGAAGAGCTGTGCTTAGCAAAACTGAATCAGCTCTTTCATGCTGCATCCTTTTTCACAGCAAATGTCAGATATTTTTCCAGCGGATCGTCTGATTCGAAAAGTCAGGGGGTGCCAGTGAGGAACCAAAGACAAGGCGGCCTTCTTCTCATCAGACTGTGGGGGGATACGGAGTGTCTCTGAATCCTGGTCCTCCTCGGTAGAGGCATCCTGACCCCCTGTGAAAAGGTAAAACATCAAGATTGAGAGAAAAACCTGGAAACATCTTAGTTGTTAAAGTTTTTAAAAAGAAACTATGAACCCACAATGAGAACAATTTGTTAAAAAATAGAACTTACAGCCAGCTGTGAGCTGCTGTTGGCTCTGATCTGTGTCAGGGATGCTTCTCCTCAGCCGAGAGTTCCCACAGGATGAGACAGCCAGACGGATCAGCTCTCGCCCACACATCTTAATCCTGTCCTGCGCATGAGTCAGCCGCACTGCAGCCAGCAGCACCACCACCATACACAGGAGCCATTTAGCAGCAGCCATGGTATAATGTGCAGACAGTTGGTCAGTAGAGGCAATAAAAACCTGTAGAAGTTATGACAAGTGAGGCTGGCAGGTTTGTGACTTCAAGGAACATGAAGGGGTTTATATAGTTAGTGTGTGCATCTCATGGCTACGGTTTTAGAAATGCTGAGTCCGGTAGGTTCTCCAAAAGATGTGTTCGGCCTTGGTGAGGGAAATGGATGTTCTGAGCCACAAATCAGTCCAAAACTCAAGGCTGAAACTGACATAAAGATAAAATCCCAATTTCATTTTACCTCACCACAAATGCTACAAAAAGTAAGGGAAAACATTGTAGAAATGATTTATTTTTGGTTTAATGAAAGATAAGTTTACCCCATATCTCAAGACATTGAAGGATGGCAGCTAATTGGAAGAGAAAGAAACTAGGGAAAATGATGTCAAGGATATTGACACAGCTTGGTCATTCGGGCCATGCTCCAGTTACACAATTATATAAGTAATGACTGCTTCATATGACAGCACAGGGGAAATACAATGGTGGCACATTTAACTTGCAGTTATGCATAGAATTTTGAAGCTGAAGTAAAGGTAACATCAGAAAAAACAAACTCTAGCGTGTTTTTGCAGTGGTGGTTGTTCCATGAATGGTCCTCAAGAAATCAAATAGGGGTCAAATAACTTTTTTAAGTGAAAGTGGACTAAAATCTAAATAATATTTTTGAGAAAAGAGTAATTTTTGAATTTTCACAATGAACGTGTAAAGATCACATATCGCGTCATCGTTCTTTTTGTCTAAAGTAACCCCAGTGCCGAAAAGGTTTCCGGATTTTTTTTCTGCTGTAAATATCAAGCTGTGTCTTAAAGAATCGATGTATAGTATAAAATAATTAAGGTACGCTTTGATAAATTTACATGATGACCTACATTTGTAGAAAAAAGAGCAATTTAATACGTTTTTGGATTCAGGACACCCTTAATTTGAGAGCAGTGTGAAAGTCAAGCTACATAAACTGTTTAAACCGAGAATGAAGTATTCTAAAGTTATTCAGGGCCCTTCTTCCTGTTAAGAACATCACCACCACTAACAGTTTTAGCCAAGTTTAACTGGCTGAGCTGAAAAGAAATCACTGCTAATTGGTTATTTGTTAACATATATTTATGTACAAACTGATTTCAAGTACAAAATAAAGATTCAACTCGCAACATTAGATTGTAACTAAGCTAACAACAATCAAGATTATTGTTTGTACTTCACGAGGTAAACTTCCCAGTTCCTTTAAATTCTAACCAAAAAAAAATCAACAATTTAAAGTATTTTATTTGATCTATTCTGAAACCTTCAAATCAAATTTAATATAAACATTTCAGATCTGTGGTTTGTGTTAAAAGGTTTTCACGGGAGCCCCCTGGTGTTTTGGGGAAATAAGCAACGACTTAGGTCGCCTGTCCCTTGGGCCGGCTCTGGCAGAATCTTTAATACTCAGCTTTGATTTGGAAAACCGGTTTTGAAAGAAAAAAAACTGTCAAAAAGGGGAGTTTTAGCTGTCTCAGAAAACGTACTTTACAGTAGAAACAAGATAGTTACGTACACTACAGAGATAAAAAAAATATACTTCTCTTCTTTACTGTCAAACGTCAAATTAGGGTAAACATTTTGCTTTAGATCAACACATATTAAAATATTTTTTGTATTTTTGAAATGTCAGAATAAAGAGAAAAATAATGATTATGTTTTTTGTGATGTGCCCCAGTGCTCCATTATGAGGATCCTCTTATTTAATATCTACATGCTCCCACTAGCCCAGATTATAACCAATTAGATTAGCTACCATAACTATGCAGATGATACTCAGCTTCACCCCAGTTCTAAAGTCCTTACACTGGCTCCCTGTAGCTCAGAGAATAGACGTCTAAATACTTCTACTAATTTATAAATTATTGAAGGGCTTAGCACCCATGTATCTTGAAGATCTCCTGTCACTAGAGCAAATCTCCAGACCACTCAGGTAATTCCAGTCGACTCAACATCCATAGAATTAGAACCAAACACGGAGAAGCAGCTTTCAGTTTCTATGCTCCTCTAATCTGGAACAAACTTCCAGAAAACTACAAAGCTGCTGAAACACTGAGTTCTTTTAAATCACAACTAAAAACGTTTCTGTTTAGAGCTGCCTTTGAGTAATGCTTTGATGTATCATGTTTTGTGTGTATGCTTCTTGCTCTATTGCTGTTTTTACATTATATGCTTTGTCTGTGTTTTACTGCTATTTTTATTTTACCCCTTAATCATGTAAAGCACCTTGAATTACCCTGTTGTTGAAAGTTTGCTATACAAATAAAATTGCCTATGTAAGCATAGTCTCCGCCCACTCCCGTTCTCTTTTACCCATGAGTCCGCTAGGCTCACATCGGGACAGAAACCAGCGCTTTAACTTCTAGCCTTTGCTGGGGAGGGCGAGAGACAAGTTTCTGGAAGAAACTCATTGGATCCAAAAGACTTTTACAGCCTGCTGATCATACAGGTAAACTGTATCCAGCCGATGGAATAAGTCCTGAACCTGACTTGTTCAAACCCTGCAGAAAGATTCTTTGAATTACTGGAGCCTCACTGACATGCTGCTGCATGCTGCACGAGTCAAGAGCTGCTTAGCTGAAGGCTGCCCGAGAAAAGGACCTGCTCCATGGGAGAAGATTGCTGAGCAGAACCGAACCAAGCTGGACGGCATTGTTTTTTTTATCTATTTCACTGGGTTTTTGCTGCATTTGTAAGAATATCATTCTTCAATTGTTTGGGTATAAACAGTGTCTTTCAAAGGTTATTGACTAACAGAAAGCGTCGTTTTAAATTATGTATTGTGGAAGAAATGTAATGTTCTGTTCTGTGTAGTTCACATACTGATAGTTACTGATAGTTACTATGTGTCTCTTCTTTATGATATGGTGACCAATCTGATTATGTGACACTGTATGAATCTAGGTCAGGTCAAACCTGCTGATTCAGACTCTTACAGCCTGGGTTGGCATGGCAACTCTCTTTTACGTTTAAGAACGTCCTGACATACATTGATTATGCTTCTATATCAAATCTTCTACGCCTAATGAGTCAAATGCCTACTGACTGAGAAATGTTTGTTTGTAATGTCATAGGTGATAGACTCTTGATTACTGAACCTATATAATCCTGTGTCTTGTTTTGGAAGGCAGGTCAGTATCGCATATTTCTCTGTTAACGCTGTACCTCCTTGTTTGATCAACCAAGTCTGTATTAAAACCTCCAAGAATCTGAAGGAATCTCTCTCATCTCTTTTATTAAAGAACTTCGATAACAATTTGGGTCCTAACGTGGATTCCAGCTAGCGGAAGGACTGGAAGAGAGCCACCAAGAAGTCACAAAAGACCCGGAGAGGAGCAGCCCCCGGCCTCCGTCCAACCAGAGTTTTTCCCTTGTTCTTTGGTGCTGAGCTAAACATAATGGCTTTGAGTGCCATATGTTTATTTCTGATTAGTGTGGGCTGACGGTATTCAAAATACAGATCGGCTTTAAAATAGATATTTTTAATATCGAAAACTAATTGTATAAGTCGTATTTGAAACCGCCTTCAAAGTAATAATAATAATCCATTTTATTTTAAGCCCATTTCTGATCCCTCAAGGACACTGTACAACACAATAAAATCACAATAGATAGATGTACTTAAAAACAGCAAAAACACAATATCAACCAATGGATAAATTTGGACATAAAATCAAAGTGGGAAAGGCAGTTATAAACAGGTATGTTTTCAGCCTGGATATGAATAAAGAGAGAGTCTATATTACAGAGGTCAGGAGGGAGAGAGTTCCAGAGTTTGGTAGTAGAGCGGCTGAAAGTTCTGCTCCCCATGGTGACAAGACGAAAAGGGGGTATGGAGAGCTGAACAGAAGAGGAGGACTGGAGAGAGTCAGAGGGGGTGTAGACATGGAGAATTTGACAAAGGTAAGGAGGGGCCAGGTTATGGGAGGATTTGAAGGTATAAAGAAGGATTTTGAATTGGATTCTGGATTTGATTGGTAACCAATTGAGCTTCTGAAGAACATGGGTGATATGGTAAGAGAGTGGGGTTCTGGAAATGATGCGGGCAGCAGAATTCTTTACAAATTTAAGTTTATTGAGGGTTTTATGTGGAAGACCAAAAAGGAGGGAATTACAATAACTGAGACGGCAGGTGACCAGACTGTGAACAAGGATGGAGGTGGAGTGGACAGTGAGGGAGAGGTGAAGATAATTAATGTTGTGTAAATGAAAATAAGCAGATCGAGAAATATTACTGATGTGAGCTTGAAATTCTAATGAGCTGTTGAGGGTGACACCCAGACTCTTTACCTGAGGGGAGGGGGTGACAGAGGATGAGTCGATGGAGAGAGTAAAATTGTGAGCTTTAGAAAGAGCAGATTTGGAGCCAACAAGGAGTAATTCTGTTTTATTACTATATAGTTTAAGAAAGTTTAAACTAAACCAGCTTTGGATTTCAGACAAACGGGAGCTAAGGGAGGAGAGTGGAAGAGAGACGTCGGGTTCACTAGACAAATAGAGCTGGGTGTCATCTGCAAAGCAATGAAAGTTAATATTAAATTTACAGAAAATATTGCCAAGGGGTAGGAAGTAGGTGATAAAGAGAAGGGGACCAAGGACAGAATCCTGAGGTACCCCTGAAGAAGAGGGCTGGGATTAAAATGATTTGAGTTGGATGAACTGTGTGCAGCCTGACAGGAAGGATTGAAACCAGCGGAGGGGGGTGGAGGTGATGCCAAGGGCGGAAAGCCTATGGAGGAGGATGGTATGTGATATGGCATCATAGGGCACACTTAATAATAATAATAATAATAATAATAATAATAATAATCCACTGAGATGGAGTGCCGACTTGTCCAGGGTGTACCCCGCCTCTCGCCCCATGACAGCTGGAGATAGGCACTAGCCCGCCTGCAACCCTGCATAGGAATGACGAGTACAGAAAATGGATAGATGGATAATAATTCATTTTATTAAAAGCGCCTTTTTGAAAACTCAAGGACACTGTACAACACAATAAAAACATTGTTATAGTCCAGAATCGGCTGCAATGAGAAGGTCATTTGTGATTTTTAACAGAGCAGTTTCCGTGCTGTGTGAGGGACGAAAACGTGATTGAAAGGGTTCAAAAAGATTATTTTGATTAGGATGATGGTGAATTTGAGAGGCGACAATTTTTTCGATTATTTTAGAAATGAAAGGAAGATTAGAAATGGGACAGAGGTTATTGTAAACATTGGGAACTGAGACATATTTTTTCAAGATTGGTTTGACAGCTGCAATTTCGAAAAGTGAAGGGACTGTACCACAGGTTAATGAGGAATGAATCATTGCAGAGATGAGGGGAAGGAGAGAGGGGAGACAGGATTTGACCAGGGATGTTGATAGAGGATCGAACTGACAAGTGTAAGGTTTCAATTTTATGATCAGGGAGGAGATCTCACTGGAATCGATGGATGGTTTGAATTTTCTGGTTGAAGTATGACAAAAGGGAATTGCAAATGACAGTGGAATAGAAATGAAGAGGAAGACTGTCAGGGGATTGGAAGATATTGTTCATTAAAGAGCAGAGTATTTCAGTATTTCCTTTGTTTGCAGAAATGAGTCCAGTAAAGTAATTTGCTTTTGTACGAGAGACCAAGTCCTGGTATTGCATAATGTGTGTGTAACCTCTGTGAATAAACTGGACAGGGCTTACTATCCAGCAGTCAGAACCGAGAGTTCCTGGCACTAATTTTGTTTTAAGTTGCGGGTTTTTTCAATTTGGTTAAAAGGAATTGTCTGTTGACTTTTGTTCAAAAGGAAACACCACAAGTGAATTAATTTAGATTTGTGCAGGAATAACCCTGTTTATATTCTTGTCACTTGGGAAAACTGAGTTTTTTAATGTATCGTTAGTGTCGAATATGTCCAAGGTTACTTGCATGCACCACCTGCAGGCTACTGTATGTGAGTGAAAAGACGAAGGAAGAAAAAAAAGGAAGAGGCGCCATGCTGCTACGAAGCACGTTGTTGGGTGTTTAGGACGCGTAGAGTGTTTTATGGAACAGATATAGAGCTGCTGTCGCAGTGAACTTCAATCGTATCCACCTTGAAGGATGAGTTGCAGGAAGAGCTCTGCTGGAGTGTTTTTTTCCTTCAAAACTTTGGAGATATTCTGGTGAGTTGCTTATTTAGCCTAGTTAGCACAATCAGTCTAGGTTGATACATGGAAAAAATAACCTGTCAGAATAGTTGTGAATGTGTTTATGATGTTGGGAGATGTTTTGCTGCATTGAGGATGTGATAGTTCTTTTTAATTCAATTCAATTCAGTTTATTTATATAGCCCCAATTCACAACAGATGTCATCTCAAGGCACTTAACAAGAAGTCATTTCAATACATTTATACAAACATTCCAATCAGTTAAAAAGTTTCCTATTTAAGGAATCCCAGCAGATTGCGTCAGTCATTGGCGTGAGGTTGGGCCCCGTTGATGCAGACTTTCCAACCACAGCAATCCTTCAGCAATCCCTCATACTGGGCAAGCATGTAGCGACGATGGAGAGGAAAAACTCCCCTTTAACAGGAAGAAACCTCCAACAGAACCAGGCTCAGTAGGAGCGGCCATCTGCCACGACCGTCTGGGGGTTTGAGAAGACAGAGCAGAAACACAGAAGGAACAGAAGATCTGATATAAGAGAACTTTCTATGTTACAGAAAGTAAAAAGTTGATAACAGGACACAGTGGATGTTCAGTTACTGGGAGCATCATCCCAGTCGATGCCCCCCGTCCAACAGGGCATTGCAGCCAAGCAGGATACCAGACCAGGTATATCTTCTATGGAGAGAAAAACACTGAGAGAAAACAAAGTTAACAGTCGGAATAACAGAATGTACTGTAATACAACTGGAGAGTCGTAGGAGAAAAGGAAGTAGCAGAGTGAAGAAAATTGGCAAGTCTGTCCTCCAGCAGTCTAAGCCTATAGCAGCATAACTACAGAGCTAGCTCAGGATGACCTTAGCCCCTCTAACTATAAGCTTTATCAAAAAGGAAAGTTTTAAGCCTGGCCTTAAAAGTAAACAGAGTGTCTTTTTAAATAGCTGAAGCAGTAAATGTTTAATGTTTTTCTCCCGAGCTGCAAGCTCATCATGTGGCCTGCTTACCAAGCTGTGCACAGGTTGTGTATGTTTCTGTATTTCTGATAATGGCGAGTAAATGTAACATTTAATGTGATATTTCAGTGTGTAGCAATGTGTTATGTTCAACATGCTGTCATATACATTTAGTTCAGATTGAATTCGGGGAAATTCTTAATTGAATTGTTATACTATTGCATGTTGCTGTGCAGACTGCTTCTTTTGGAGGGACGGACGGATTGGTGCCATCTGAAGAGCTCCTTGACGGAGCGCAGGACTTTATTGCTGCTGTAGAATGCTTGCTGCGGGCCAGGACTCCAACAGTTGGGTTGGTTGCTGTTCCAGGAGGGTGGTAGGAAAAAAAACCGGAAGGAAACCCACGGGGGAACCGTTTTAATAGATTTTTGTTTTTTGCGCCTTCTGCGTAATTTTTGTCTTTGGACCCAAGAGGAAAAAAAATCAAACTGAACAGCAATGATATTCCAAAGAACTGAAAGTTGGGGTGGTACCACATTTAAATATATATTTTCCCTGCTGCAGCAGAGTATTTTTTTTCCCCTTCCCTTTTTTATAAAAAAAAAACTGAAAAGGAAATATTTTGTTTCGGTTTTAAAATCAGTTGTGGCTGATTTCAGTTAATCAATACTGGACCAAGAGTGTTTTACTGTGTTTATTTTATTTTACTTTTCCTTGCGAGTGGATAAGTGAGCAAAAACTGAATCGAAACCAGGGAGCAGATTTGGTAAATGAAACGGAGCGAATTTTGACAGGAGCAAGGAGGTTAAATAGCTCAAAAAGAGTGTTATTGTAGATGGAGAAAAGTTCATCGGGACTAGTGTGTTAGAATACTAAAATTAGATCTATCATATAGCACAGGTGTAGAGGACTCAAATGCAGGACTCAACACAGTGGCATGAAATCGGCAATCCTTTATTACGGTCCAAGGTCGGTTCACAAAAATCCTATCAAAGCTGAGGTTTCCAAGTCAGAGGCTGTATCCAGTCCAAAATACAAGCAGGGTCAAAATTTCACTAGAGAACAAAGTTAGTATAAGGGGTGGAACGCTTGAAACAAAGGACGAAGACTAACTCGCAAATGGAAGCTGCAGAAGGTGAGGTATAAATGGTCTCACAAACAAGGGAAGACAATGTGACACGGGTGAACAACATAAGGATGTGGCTCAGACTGATTAGAAGGGAATCTCAAGAAGTAAAGCTGCCTGAAACGATACAGGAAATTAGTATACAAACTAAAACAAGAAAACACAATACAAAACCGGCTACAGTACTGTAGAACACTTAACCATCTGCACTACACATAAGAAGATCCACCACTACAGTGACTGATCCCTAAAATCAAATACATTTTCCAAAGGTTATTTATTTGTAATTCAGCAGATTTAATGAAACATTACTTCCTTAAAATAATGTTTGCCTTCACGTTTGCTTTGCATTGCGAATTGGTTGTTTGAACACAAACCAAAAAGATGCTAAGGAGTCTTAAACTAATCACAATTAGTAAGGGTCAGGGACACCACCTCTTGCTGAGAACTATGGCCCAGTAAGCACTGGCTCATGTGTACATGTCTGTGGCCCAGTCTTGCTGGAGGAGACAGGAAGACTTCATGGGAGGATCTTAAGTAGAGATGAATGTTTATCAATCGGTACAAAATGGATGTTTAGACTGGGGGGTGCAGGTCAGTTCATACAATGCTTTGTGTGTGCTGATGCTCTTTGTTAATTGACAAGAATGTACTCTTGGACCACAGAAGGAATCTTCTAATCTGTATTGAGATAAATAAAGCCTCCGTAATGATCAAATAATTCCATAACACCATTTAGTTTTTTTTTCTTCATTCCTTCCATTAAATCCATTCAGTTTCCATTAGTTTAACCATCCAAACAAATTATGTCCTGTACTTTATTTACATTATGTGAAACCAATAATAAAACCAACCCATGTCTAAAATATGTTTCATAATCATTTCAAGGTCATATTTTTCCATGAAAGCTAAAGGAAAGGAAGAATGAAAGGAAAGGTGTACAAGAAAGTAGTGAGACCAGCGATGTTAGTTGGATTTGAGAGTACCAATTAGGAAAAGACAGGAAGCAGAACCGGAGGTTGCAGAACACAACATGCTGAGATTCTCTTTGGGAGTGACGAGGATGGATAGGATCAGGAAAGGGTACATCAGAGGGTCAGCTCACGTTAGATGTTTTGGAGATAGTCAGAGAGGCCAGAGTGAGATGGTTTGGACATGTTCAGATGAGAGATGACAATTATCGGTCGAAGGATGCTGAGGTTGGAACCACCAGGCAGGAGGCAGAGAGGAAGACCAAAAAGCAGATTTAGGGGTTTGTGAAATTTTCTTTTTGAGCAGATTGAAGGCAGAGTCGGCTTCAGGTGTCAAGGAAAAGGTAATCTTGGTGGATGTGAGGGCTGTGAGAGGTACGGCAGCCTGACTGTAGTTCCGGATGTTGTGACACAGAAAGGTTTTGACTATAAACAATTGCTTCGGGTAATTATTAATAAGATTAATAATTTTATGTAAATATTACTACGTTTGGAGCACCATCTTGGAATCCATGAAATCAATAATAGCCAAATGGTTCAGTCTCAGTTAATGTTTATGATTACGTGCCTGACAAGGGTGAGATAATTGAATAGATGAAGGAATAAGTTCTTGCCGTTCTTTGAACAGCAAGTTACTACACATGTATGTGGAACAATTACAACAACAACTTTCCAAAATACAAGTTTATTACAAAAAGAATTCAACTTTCAGTTAAAATGCTTTAATTAAACTCACTAAGCTAGTAACACCCAACTAAACTACTAAGAAAAAGGAAGAATGACTAATAAAACTAACTCCCAAAAGTAAAACCATAAAATGGACAAATATGCAAAAAAGTAGAAAGTAACCAATAAATTGATCATGATTTCACAGTTCAGTATGAATATTTATCTTTAAAGAACAGGGTGTTGTGTTTTGCAGTTAGGAGGACCCAAATGCAGACATGTAAAAAATGAGTTGATTTTATGAAAAGTAAAATAATGAACTTACAAAGGTTGGGCAAAGTTCCTGGGAGAAAAACATGATGATGTATATAAGGTGGCAAAAAAGGATGGCAGAGGAAGATGGACAAATCAGCAAAGAACAGAAGAGCCTAAATATACTGAGGAGGAGTGGAAGTGACAAGGAGGAGACCGGGAACTAATTAGTGGAAAGCAGTTGCAGGTGAGAAGAAGAGAACAGGTGGAGGCAATTAGCAACTGGGCAGGGAAGCAGAATGACAGTGAGGAAACTGAGAAGGAAAACGAAGGAATAAACAGGGGAGAAGACTGGACAGAGAATCATAAGAGATAGGAACCTAAGAGAAACTCAAATAAAAGTAATAACGAACTGGGAAGAGAACACCAAAGGAAAAATGAGTAAAAATACTAGAAAGAGGTTCAAATAAGAAAACCATCCTAATACGAGAAAATCAGTTAAACAGAACTAAAGAGAAAATGATGAAATAAGGAAAAGCAAATAAAAGATTAAACAAACCAAAAATGATTAAACAAAGGTGAAGAATATTTAAGGACAGGGAGTGAAAATATGGAAGGGAGACGGAGCCAAAAAAGTG
This sequence comes from Valencia hispanica, assembly GCA_963556495.2. Lineage (NCBI taxonomy): Eukaryota > Metazoa > Chordata > Actinopteri > Cyprinodontiformes > Valenciidae > Valencia > Valencia hispanica. Next base: position 53,726,135 of record OY747712.1, on the reverse strand, counting down.
ACACTAAGATCCTAAAGTATAAAATAACAAAAGCTAACAAGAAATAAACTAAAATGATAAGGTAAACTGAATAAGGAGAGGAAATAACTGAAACTAAAAACACCTAAGCAACCTAACACAGGTGTTGCGACATGGTGTTTAATAAATGAACCAGAGCGACTTTAAGCAGCGCCGCGTAAGTTGGCTGTAGGCTACATGCTCTAGCGAACCACGTGTGCATGCCTTTGACGGCTCTTTATTCATGAACAATAAAGACTGCCATTAATGCTATTCAAAATAGAGATCGACTTTAAAACAGATAGTTGAAACACTAAAACTAATCTTTTAAGTAATTTTTGAAACTGCCTTCTTGGTAAGTCAAAATACTAAATTACATTGACATAATTGGTACAGCCGTTAACGTCAACATAAAGTCTAAATATTTAATTAGATCAATCACTGCGGTGACCAATCTATAAAATAGAATCGATTATCTAAAGGTTACTGATTTCTAATTCAGCAAATGGTTTAATGAAACATTGCTTCTTCCAAATAATGTTTTTCTTCACTTCTGCTTTGCATTGTGAATCAGTGGTTTGAAAACAAACCAGAAGATGCTGATTAGTCTTAAACTAATCACAATTAGTTTAAAACTAACTTAGCTTCATTCCCAAAACTCTTCAATACAAGCATTGGTCTTTAAGCAAACATATTCATTCTGAACTGTGACATCATTGTCAATTTATTGGTTATTGTTTCTATTTCTGTGCATATTTATCACTTTTACTGTTTACTTTTGGGTGTTACTTTATTATAGTTATTCTTTTCTTAGTGGTTTAATTGTGTGTTACTAGTTTGAGTTTCTTGATTAAAGCATGTTAACTGAAAGTTGAATTCTTTTTGTTATAAACTCTTGTATTTTGGAAAACCATTGTTTTGTTTGTTATTTCACCTACATGTGTAGTAACTTGCTGTTCAAAGAACGCCAAGAACTTATTCCTTCATCTATTGTTTAATTACCTCAGCCTTATCAGGCAGGTAAGCATAAACATAAACTGAGACTGAACAATTTGGCTATTGTATTCCTGGAATCCACCAGGTGGTGCCCCTAAACTTGGTCATTTTTACATAAAATTATTAATCTCATTAATAATTGCCCTAAGCAATTATTCATAATTATTCATAGCCAAAACCTACCTATCTGTGGCACAACATAATTGGTTCCCCGTGTGAGGCATTAACATGAACAGCTTTTACTGCACATGTATGGGAATAATAATTTACAACAAAATGGGGTAAAGGAATAACTTGCCCAAATAGAAGAGTTATTTAAATCACATTAGTAATAATTTTGGCACATTGTGTGATTGCTCTGAAAGTGGATGTCACTGCTCATATATGAAAAGTGTATGGCCTGTGACATTCCTGAATTTCATGGTCTCAGACTTTAGCCAAAATTATTAACTCCAACAAAAACTCATTTACTAGTAATGATTAACTCTACTACATTAGCATAGATTCAGACAATTTAACTCAATCACTAACCCTGATTTGTGTAAGCGTTAGGTTAAGACTTTGTGTAACTTAAGTCAATCCAAATGTCTGGCCCAAAATTTGCTGTACATTTATATCCAGATGAGTTATCCTAGTTTGCTCAAACTTGGTCTTGTTAAATTAACTTAAATGTTAATATCACTGTTAATCAAAATTTGCTGCACATCTGGTATCCAGATGCTGAGCTAACCCAGTGTGTTTTGAGAAACCACTGCTTGCGATCAGAGTTAACTTTAAAGTTAATCTCGTGCTTTAAATCACCTGCCAAAAGGAAAGGGGGTGAAGATTTGCTAACTTGCTAATATTTGTTGGAAAATAAGAGTAGCATTTGAACACTTAAAGTAACTCTTAAGACGCAGGTTGAGCTGTCAACCTGTGCCCCTGTTCTGAGCACGCATATATAAACGTGGTGACATATGCACAGCTAAACATGGCTAGTTGGCTGGACATTTGTTAGGATTATGTGTTTTTGTTTTGCTTTCAGCAAATCTTTAACAACTTTTGTTGTTTTGTAGTTCAGCAAAGATGGACTTAGAATCCCGGATGACTGAAGCCGTGAGCCTTGCAGATCCAGCAGAAATGGAGAGGCAGAAGGTTGTTGCTGGTCTAGTTGGGTTGTCTCCAGATGAGTGGAATGATTTGAATAATATCTCTCTTGCTGAATGCAATGATCAGATCCAAAAGTTGGTTAACTTTATTGAGAATCCTACCAGAAATGCCCAGATTTCAGATGTTGTTTGTCAACTCACACTTTTGTATCAGACGAAATCACAACTAGAGACTAAAAGATATCTCCTGTTACAGATTGCCCATCAGATGGCGCTGCAAAGACAGCAGGCTGCAAAGGTTTAGCTCTCAAAAGATGAGTTGAGGATGGAGAATGCTGATGCAGAGATTGAAAATCTGAAGGCACGTGAGGTCGATAAGTCTGCAGTCCAGAAGGTAACATCCTTTAATTACCTCAAGCAGCAGCCTCACTTACAAGATGAGACAGATTAAGAAAACATTTCTGTAACTTCCAATGCAGAAACTAGAGCAAAATCTGTTTTTCCCAAAATGGATGGACAAACTCCAACCATTGAATCTTCCCAGGTTACTTCCACAGAGACTAGGGAAGGATTTGAAGTTGAGAGCCGTCCCAGGGCTGCTTTGCCTTTCAAAGAGGACCAATCCCTGGACTTGGTAAATTCTATTGGGCCAAAATGCACCCTCCTTTCTGACTCTGTGTCGCCCCCTGGGGGCCAAGAGAGTCACCCATTTTACTCATTAGCACCACATGTAAGGTTTCACACATCGGAAGGCTCTGGATCACACCACGAGTGGTCTTTCCCTCCAAAAAAGTTTGTTCAAATGTCTCCACCATTCATTGAACATAATCAGAGGAACCTTCCAGATGGGCCAGCCCCACCTTTCCATTTAATGAGAGCCAGCCAACTGGAAGCCTTAGCTAGTGACATACAGCTTTTTGACCCAGACAATCCTGACTTAAACATTCATGATTATCTGCACCAGGTCGAACGCTGTCTTTTTGATCTGCCTTTTCCCTCTTGTCGTGAGAAACTGAAGCTCCTCTAGAAATCCACAAGTAGCAGCGTCCATGCTTTCATACGAACTGTTCCAACACAGATACGTGACAGTTATTCAGCTCTTTGTCAGGCTTTGAGAGAAGAATATTCTGTGCACAGAGATCTGGCTTTTGCTTTTTTGAAGTGCTTTTCAGGTTCAGGAAGATGTGCACGAACCACCCAGAGAGTTCTATTTCCGATTGAGAAAAGTTTATTTTCAGCGAGATTATGTCCCAGATTTTGAAGACGACCACACCTTTAAATCGTTGTTTCTTCATAACCTCCATGAAACTATACGGTATGATGTAACTATGCAGTGCAGGACAACGAACCTCAGCATGACGGAGGCTCGTAGATATGCCCAGCTTCTATGGGAAATGCGTGTCCGTCCAGACATGAAAGGGGAAGGAGCCACAGCCAGAGTGTTAAACATTCGGACAGGAAACAAACGAAAGCGTAAACCTAGCTCTCCAGTTCTACAACAGAACCAGGGAGGTTGTAACCAGTGGCAACCAAAACCCATGCCACCAGATAAGAGACAGAAACCTTTCCACAATGCAAAACAAAGAGATAACATTGATGAAGGTTTTGATCCCTCCAAAGAAGTGTTAACTATGCAGGACTTGGACATGATCTGCAGGTGTTTTGTCACTACTTTCATGGAGTTTTTGACTAACAGGAACAGTGAGCTGTTCCAGACTGACGTGCAAAATGTGCCAAACCACAACCGAAGAGACGGTAACTAATTTCTAATGCCTCGATTCTGTATATCCTTTTATTTCTCACAGTTGAATACTTCCGATTATAAAGGTTGAAAGCAGCATTATGATAGTGTTGAGTTAAATGTAAATAAATGGGACTGAAGCTAATTTGGAATAAACTAATTGTAATCAGTTTTAGACTAATCAGTACCTTTTGGTTTGTGTTCAAACCACCAATTCACAATGCAAAGCAGAAGTGAAGACAAAAAAACATTTGGAGGAATTATGTTTCATTAACAATTTGTTGAATTAGAAATCAATAACCTTTTGGAGAACTGATTCTATTTTATGGATTGTCACCACAGTGATTCATCTAATTTAGTATTTTGACATACTAAGAAGGCGGTTTCAAAAACGACATATGACTAGTTTTCTGTTTAATCTATTTTAAAGCCGATCTGTATTTTGAATACCATAAGTAGCAATCTTTATTGTTTATGTAGCCTTGGAGTTCTGCTAGGAGCTCATAGCTACTCTGCTTTAGCTTAGCGCCAAAGAATAAAGGAAAACTCTGGTTGGACAAAGTAACTCATTTTGCATGATTTAAAACGACTAGCAATCGGTCATAAACCTTTAAAAACACTGTTCATACCACAGGCCGACTGGCCTGTTATATCAAAGCAATCTGAAAAATTAAATCTTACAAATGCAGCAATAAAACAGTGAATTAGACAAAAACACAAGATTTAAGATAGTTTTTTACTAAGCTAATTAACCTTTGCCCAGAACAACTTTCTGTTGAACGATTCTTAAATCTCCATTGAAGATTGATGGCGAGGGAAAATCGAGTTATAAAAAGGAGGAAACCAGCCGTTAGTTGGGCTAACAGCTGCATGTGCTCACGGCTAGCAGTAAGGCCTCAGGGTTCCGTGGCTTGCTAGCCACTGCTGTCTCCGCAGCTTAGCAGCTCCTGGCTTGGCGGCAGCGTGTCCTCGGCTCGTTCAGCTATTGGCTCCCATAGCAGGCAGCAGGGCAGCAGCAGCATCAACAAGGGTGGAATCTGTAAGTTAGAGATTCCTTTGGCAGAGTTTGAACAAGTCAGGTTCAGGACTTATTTTATCAACCGAGTACAGTTCACCTGATCGATCAGCAGGCTGTAGTGTCTTCTGGATCCAAGAAGCTCCAAACCTCGCCAGCAAAGTTGGATGTGTGCACACTGAAGTTTTCCCCCCTTTGTTAGCTGTAGCTAACGGATAGTGAGGATGAGGGTTGGGCAGAGCTGGCTTTTTTAGGGGTGATGATGTCACTGCCATGTTTGCAGGGTTTAATGACTCAAAAGGCAGCAGAAAAATCAGAACACCAGAATGCAGTTTGGATATGATAAGAAATATTTAACAAATAGTGAATGTGAAAGTCTGAGGAACGCCAGGAAATGGGTCCACGATGGCAGGCGGAGGAACTGCAGCAGAGAGTGGAGATTAGATGATTTAGACAGGTGTTTGAGTGAGGCAGGATGTAAATGGTTACTCACAGGATGACTGAGGAGTCTGGTCTTTAAGGAAGGCAATTAGGATCGAGTAGCGGAGGTTGGTGGAGGCTGATGATGTGCTAGGCTGTGTGTGTTTGCAGGTGGAGCGGGCAGACGGACAGGCGGATGGAGAAAAGGCAGACCAGCGGAGGTAACAAGGCAGACCAGCGGAGTTAACGAGGCAGAAGCTGACCAGGAGGGAAGCCAGAGTGAAGGTAAGTTGTTTCCAGGAAGTATCACCGATGGAACGGAGATCAGAGAAGGAAACCAATTTCGGAGGATAAAGGAGTCTGGATCAGGATCTGAAAGGAAATCAGGGAGAATAAGCGCACAGAGGTCTTGGAAGGTAAACTTCTCTAGAGCAAAGTTGGCCGTCTTTACCACGCTAGAAGTGAGAACAATCTGGCATCAACTTGCAGCCTTCCTTCCTCTTTTAAGGCTGGAGAGATGAGCCTGAACGAGCTGCACCTGTCGCCAATCAGCCACGCCCCTGCAGAGAAGGTAGGAGAGCACACACACACACACACACACACAGCAGAAACACCAGCAGAACCAGGATCCTAACAGTCACAGGAAGTTCTTTCTGTTGAATCTGAAATTGGATTATACTGTAGTTGTTCACGGGAGTCAGGGATGGGCTAGTCCAGAACAGCTTTTATGTTATTGGGATCCGTGCCATCCTGTTCGCTGCCAAGGATGTATTCTAGGAATGTAACTGAGGGCTGACTAAATTTAAATTTGTTCGGCTTTCACATGGAGGCGATTCTCGAGGAGACGTTGGAGAATGAGGCAGACCTGTTTCTGGTGATCTTGTTAAGTTTTAGAGTAGATATGTATGTCGTAAATGAAGACGAAGATGTTGAGGTAATCACGGAGAATGTTATTAATCAGAGCGTTAATTACAGCAGGGGCATTGGTGAGACCGACTGGCATGAAAAGGCATTCAAAGTCTCCAAATGGTGTTCTGAATGCTGTTTTCCATTCATTTCCCTGGTGGATGTGGACTGGGTGGTAGGCATTGTGGAGGTCTAATCTAGTGAAGATGGTGGCTCCCTGGACCGACTCGAATGTAGAGGTGATGAGAGCTAATGGATCTTTATTTTCAATGGTGATTTGATTGAGTCCTCTGTAACTGATGCAGGGTCGGGGGAACCGTCTTTTTTAGCCACGAAGAAGAAGCCCACTCCCACTGGTGAAGAATGGCAGATGATACCTGCTGCTAATGATTCTTTTATGTATTTTCCATGCATTCATGTTCTGGTCTGGACATGTTAAATAGGCGGCTAGAAAGCAGAGGAGCACCAGGAAGGAGGTCAATGGAACAATCGTTGTGACGGAATGGAGGCAGGGAGAGAGCTTTGCTTTTACTGAATACTTGGCTGAAATCTTGGTATTCTTCCAGAACATGGGATAGATCAGGTGGGTCAACTTGTTCAGGTTGTGCTAGGAGCGCGCTTGGAGGAATGGGAGACTGCAAACAGCAGAGGAGACAGTAGACTCTATGTGGTATTCGGACCAGTTCATATGTGGATAATGTTTGTATAGCCAGTCAAAACCAAGGACAAAGGGGGAGCGTGGAGATGGAAAAACAAAAATGTAAATGACTTCATAGTGTTTACTTGAAAGGCTTAACTGAAGGTGTTTGGTTTTGTGGGTAATCTGGGGTAAAATCTTTCCATCCAGAGCTGAGACGTTGAGAGATTTTTTTTAGGGGAAGGATTTCAAAGTTGCACTGTTTGACTAGAGTCTGGTCAATGAGGGCCTTTTCGCCACCAGAGGCAATTAAGATTTCAAGGTTGATGGACTCATCATTGAAAAATAGTGTGGAAGGGTGTATTAAATGGGGATTGGTACCTGGGAGGGGTTGATCCATCGGTTTCCTCGTATCCACCGACGGACCTTCTCATTTAACCAAACTGGACAGGATGCGAAGAAGTGACCTGAATTACCACAATAAATGCATAGGTTGGATTGTACTCTTCTCTACTATTCCTCCGGAGAAAGACGGGTCCGACCAAGCTGCATCGGTTCTGGTTCAGGTAGTGAAGCTCTGGAAAAAGATGGTGGAGACATACTAGGGGTAGACGGAACAGAAATCTTAAGATGTGGCAGTCGAGTTAATCTACTCCTTTCTTTATTTCTGTCTCTTATGTGATTGTCCAGTCATATGGCTAAGGTAATGAGTTCATCCAGGGTTTTATGCTCATCAATAAGAGCGAGTTCATCCTTTAAAGCAGTGGTCTCCAGCCCTGGTCCTCAGGGCCCACTATCCCACATCTTTTAGATGTTTCCTCACTCCAGCACACCTGACTCAGGTGATTGCATTACCTCCTTAGCATGCCTCCAATTGCTGCAGAAGCCTATTAATCACGCATTCATTTTAGATGTGTGCAGCAGCAGAGACACACCAATAACATGCACAATAGTGGGCACTGAGGACCAGGGTTGGGGACTTTTGCTGTAAAGGATTGTTTAGGCCATGGAAATTTACACTCTTGAGGGCACCTGAGCTCCACCCAGAGGATGCAGCTAGAGTTCTGAATTCACTGGAAAATTCTGATATAGATCCAGAGCCTCCTCTTGATTTTCAGAGACCACGGCTAGATAGAGCTTAGTGATCAGAATCCTGACTTAAAGTCATTTTTAATTCCTCAATGAACTCGTTAAAACTGTAACCAAAATGAGGATGCTTCCCATTTAAAAGCCTTGTCAGATAGGAGACCAATTACATAGGAGATCATGGATTCATCTGTACGAAATGTCTGAGGTGATCGGGTGAAAAGTAGGGTACACTGAAGAGGAAAACCACCGCAATGACCTACATCACCTGTGAATTTTTCTGGAATGGGGGAGTTGACCTCACGGAAGGTTCCAGACGACTGAGGAGTTACAGGTGCTTTGGGTACCTCTGCTAGTGGAGGAGATGACTGCATATCATGAAATAAAGCAGTAAGATGTTTAAAATTTTGATGGATGTTTTTGTTGTTCACAGAGTGTTCTGAGGACAGAGTTGTGAGAGTTAATTAGTGAATTCTGTTCAGATAAGGTTCTCTATGAGGGATTCTGCTGGGTAGGCTTGGCCTGAGTGTTCTGTCAGTTGTTAGCGATCTGACTCATGCAGAAAACCACTCAGAAGAACAATGAATAGTTAAAAGGTTTATTGAAACTGATTAATATTGTGCAGGGTCTGGTCCAGGGGAAATCCAACGACTCGGGGAAATCGGGAAGACTGAGGATAAGCTATATATAAGCAAGATATATGAGAAACGTAAATGAATGGATATTTGTAGAAGCTGAGGAAATGCCTAAGGATACGTTTTCCGCCAGGGAGGGGGAGTGGATTGTAGGCTATTGCTCTGTTTGGTGATCCAGGAAGCAACGGCAGGTTGGTGGTATGAGGACACAAAGGTGGAGCAGATGGTGGAACATTGGAGGGCAGACAGGTTGCTTTAGAAGGTGGAGAAAGGCAAGTGAAGCTCGAAGGCTGCCAGTCTGAAGATGATGATCCAGGAGTTATTTCAGGAGGGTTAGTAGACATGAGGAGATCAACAATGAACATGAAGGAACAGGTCCAGGAAGTTGCACAGAGGGAAAACTTGGAACGGACCAGTTGACCAATCTCGAAACTTCTGGGGTTTTTTAAGTTTTAGAAAAAATATTATTTGATCAAATTCTTCCTCACCTCAATGATTTTAATCTGTTTGACTTCTTTCAATCTGGGTTCAGAAAATCCCATAGCACTGAATCGGCTTTTCTCCGTGTTTTTAATGATCTTTTTTCCATTTCTGATTCTGGTCCTGGGGCTCTTTTGCTTCTTCTTGACCTTTCATCAGCTTTTGACACAATTGATCATGACATTCTGATTCGTCTTGAAACTACATAGGCATCACTGGTTCTGCGTTAGCCTGGTTTAAGTCTTATTTTAAAAGTAGGACTGTTCAAGTAATGTTTGGTGGAAGTTGCTACTCCTCTCGTCAACTCCCTTGGGGTGTTCCCAAGGGTTCTATCCTGGGCCCACTTATTTTTTCATTGTATTTATTGCCCCTTGTTCACACTTTTAAAAAATGGTGTTCAATACCATATCTATGCTGACGATTGTCAAATTTACATCCCGATTAAGTCTAAAACCACTTATTCTTCCCTCATTTATTGTTTTCGTGAAATCAAGAAATGGTTTGTAGCCAACATCCTAAATTTAAATGATGGAAAAACAGAAGCTCTCCTAATTGTTCATGACAATAAACTAATTTCTGTTAGGTTTCTGTGTCTGCTGGTTGCTGTGTGTGTTTCTCACCTTTTTCACAGGGGCGTGGCAGGCAGCTCTGAACAGGTGCAGCCCGTTGAAGCTCATCACCTACCAGCTTCACAAGGGGAGTGGGTGCTTCAAGCTGACGCCAGATGGTTCTCGCAGTCAGCGTGGTACTAGGCCAACTTCCTAATGAAAACCCAAGTAAGAGTTTCTCCTTTGTCTCATTTGGATCCTCACCTGAGTTATCTTCCCGCAGATCCACTTACCTTCGTTTCAAGACTCCTGGATTCTTCAGTTCTGGATCTCCTCACCTCTCTAGCATTTATTCCGGTCAGCCTCTGCAACACCTCCCCTCTGGTACCCTCTCCATCCGTCCTGAGTATCGGTCGCTTGCCTGCCCGCCCGTCTGCCTTCCTGTCATCTGCAACAAGTAAGATACAATCTCCGACATTAGCACTCTGGTTATTCTCAACATCTTCACCATTTCAGGATTACTGCTCCAGTCCTCCACCAGCTCCAACACCTCCAACAACAACAATCAGTATCCATCCACAGAGATCAACAGACTACAGATTCCTACTTACCTTTCCTTCAAGCTCCGAGACCAAACCATTAACTGTAAGCTCCGCAACTTCATTATATCATCCTCTCTTAAACAGAAATCTAACTATCCACTTACCTCTCCTCAGTTCCGAGTTCCCGGTTCCTGGCGCTTCCTTCCTGGTTCTCCCGAGACGACCTTTAAAAACATTCTCAAATAAACTTTACTACTCTTTTAATCGTGTCTGTTGCCGTGCTGTTATTGAGTCTACCAAACACTCATGTCAATTTCCCCTACAGTCTCCGCCTTCCTAGCTCTCTCAAGGTCCACCCAGTGTTTCACAGTTCACTGCTCAATCCCCATACCGCGTCCGAGCCTTCTCCACCTACTACCCATCCCCCACCCCCTCGCTTCATTGATTGGGGACGCACCTACACAGTCCGCCGCCTTCTGGACAGCCGTCCTCGGGGCCACGGATTCCAATACTTGGTGGACTGGGAGGGATATGGTCCCGAGGAACGCTCATGGGAACCCGCAAGGAAGATCCTCTGTAAATCCCTCATTTCAGATTTCCACCACAACCATCCAGATCACCCAGGCCCTTCTGCCCCCCCTCTAGGCCCGGCTCCAACCACATCTACCTGTGCCGTTCTCCAAGCATCTCATTCATTGGCCACACTTTCATATTCAAGAGACCTTCACTCACCTCCACCTCATTCAGTCATCTGAGACGTTCCTTCCACATCACCCAAAGTCCTGCTCAGTCTATCAGATCTGCCCAGTCCTAATCTCCTCTCATCCTCCAGGTTCTGCACTTGAGGTCTTGTTCCTTTTCAATAAAAATCCTACAAACTACTCATTGCCAGTGTAAACCTTGGTTTGAAGATTGACACTCAACTAAAGATGGATGCTCAAATAAATTCTATTGTTAAATCGTGTTTTTGTTTATTTCAAATCAGGCATATTTCTAAATTGAAGCCCATCATCAGTAAGCCAGTTTTAAACCGTTATTCATGCCATCATCAGCTCCCGACAAGATTATTGTAATGCTTGTCTCTTTGGAGTGAACAAATCTTCTCTTCACCGTCTTCAGTTGGTATAGACAGTAATGCCAGGCTTCTAACTAGTCTTTAATAAGCATCAATCGATCTCACCAGTTCTGAAATCGACATTGGCTTCTTATTGAGTTCCGTATATCTTAAGATTTTACTTTTTGTTTTTAAGTGTCTTCATGGTTTGGCCCCTGTCTATGTTGCTGAACTTCTTTCCACTTACCTTCCATCACAGGCATTCAGGTCAGCTGACCAGCTTCTCCTGTCTACCCCGAGGTTCCGCTGTAAAAGAGCTTTCTCGGCTTGTGCGCCCAATCTGTGGAATGCTCTCCCTCTTCAGATCCGTCAGGCCCCATCTGTCACTATTTTCAAGACCCGACTAAAGACCCATTATTTCTCAATCGTATTTGGTTCTAAATTTTGTTTTATCTCTGTCTTAAACATTTTTCTATGTTTTTTGGGGGGATTTTGTGTTTTGTTTTTATTGTATTTTAATATTTTATTTGTCATATTTTTTGTGCTTCGATGACTGTGCAGCACTTTGTCGAATCCTTTTTGCTCCTGAAAGTGCTATATAAATTAAATGGTATGGTATGGTAACGGAGACTTTGGGAAATACTAAGACTAGTAGCAAGGAACATGAAAACTCAAAGAACTCAGAGGGATCAGAGTTACCATATTGGTTAACACTCAGGCACCGAGTGACAGGCAGCCAGCTCCTCTAATCCGGAAGGTAACGAGCCTTGATGACAAGCAGGTGTCCGCAGGAACCACTCTCTAGCAGGACCTGCAGGAGGCTGCAGGAGGCTGCAGGAGCTGCAGCGCCAGTCTGCAGCACGTCCTCTGGTGGATACCTGTGTGGAGATGTTAACCAAACAGAGACAAACAACCTCCTGAAAACACTGGAATAGTTTTGAAAACCATTTACTTTGAGTGAATTATTTTCAAAAGTGCCAGATTATTTATATATTTAATACATTTTTTGTGTTTTTTTTTTTACAAAATTACTGAAGGCACTGTTGTTCAGTTGTTTTAACCCTGCTCTAAATAATTTGCACAAAGCAAGAAAATACTTATTTTATGACAAAATTCACTGTAACAAAAACCGGATATGGGTCACTCTCTTTTGGACGAAACTTTTTTTTTTAACCACCTAGGTTTGTGTGCTGTTCTTGAATTGTGTTCCAGTGGCCTAATAAAATAATTCTGAGGGCTGTAAAAGGCCGCACCTAGGATACCACTTCTCTAGATCATCAAGATTCTTGGATCCTCTCCAGTGGCATCACCTGGCCTGGGCATTCCCGGCTCTAGCCTCGAACTTTTCTCCTCAAGCCCCGAATGTTTTTTTTCACCCCAGAAGGAATACGTTTACATTAACTGAGCCGCCCCATAACATTAACGAAGAAGGTAGTTTTGTAATTTTCTGGCTTCTGTGAATGCAACAGAGGCACGACGGTATGACTGATCAGAGAGGAGTTGTGCGGGGAATCTTCTGTGTCTTATTGGCTGACAGCCCGGTGTTTAATATAACCTCTAAAGCGGTCCTGACAGAAAATGCACATCAGACGATTTTTGACAGAAATAAGGGACAATTCGTTTTTGCGACGGCTGGCAGTGGTTGGCAAAATTCTGGGCCAACACATAAAACAGGTAAACAAATAATTTATATTCTTTATGTCTTCAGATTATATGAACATTAGGCAGATTCACAGCAGTGTTTGCGAAAACACGTCAGTCGGACAAAATCTTCGGACATTTTGGACCGACATGCGTTGGTCTGTGTCTCCTCTTTGATCTGTGTCTCACTATGGCTCATTGCCCCAGAGTGTTCATTGCAAGCTTGGCTGCTTGCTTTGAGCAGCACCAAAACTTTCTGCACAAAGCTCCAAAACAGAGACTTTTCTTAGAGTTTGAATTGACAGCGGTTTTTATTAATGTGCGTCAGACCAGCTGTGTTTAACCCTAAAGTTAGTCTTATTCTGTACGTATTATTCAAAATGATTATAGGTAATAATGCTTAAATAATATGTTTATATAGTGTTTATATAAGCCTAAAAATACTTCATTAAGATTGGCCAGCAGGGGTGTATCTAGTAAGTTTTTAAAGAGGGCTAAATGGGGGCCAGTGATTATCTTGGGTTGTCACACTAACATAAAAGCAGGGCTGGGGCCTAGACTGAGTGACAGGCATCAGTTACAACATGGGGGTTTAAAGATTGGTATTAATATAAATATTTAAAATCTATAAGTAATTCTAACTAATTAAAGCTGTTTCTCTGTCTTATTATTCATTAGAATATTATCTACACAAGAAGTGATAATGTAGGCATCTTCATAAATAGAGAATAGAAGGAGCTGGTTCAGAAAGGAGTGTGAGGGATTCATCAAATCCAACCACTTCAACCCGTGTTCATTTGCAATCCTCATTCTCATTGCCCAAAACCTCATATTTAAGAAGCCATCAATCACCTTCTCCTCATTCTGACATCTGGCCTGCCAGCCCAGAACTCCATCTTCATGCATCTCCACGTCGGTCTGTCCTTCACTCTGCCTGCCTGGTTCTAGATCTCTGCCAGTCCTACCAGCCTCATCAGCCCTCTGTCTTGTCCTGAATCCAGTGCCTGCATTTGAGGGGGTAAATTTTCAATAAACTAACAGGCTACTCTGTTGCCTGCGTAGTTTCTGACAGGATGTCAGAACCATCAGCTAACGCAGAACTGGATGCTCTGCGAACCGGGGTCGCCATACTAAGAGGCACCGTTGATCGGCTTACCACAAAGTTGGAATCACTTACTGGGGCCCACGTCCGCTTGGCAAGCCACGTTCACAGCTCCGGCCCAAGGTTCTGTATGCCAGAAAAGTGGAATGGAGAGGACGGAAAACCAGCGGGTGGCAGTATTGGATATGCTTTCTGAATGCCAACCCGCTCTCTACGTCACTTGTGCGCCGGTCGCTCTCGCAGCGCTTGCTCGTCCGCCAGTCGCTCCTGCGCCGGTCGCTCGTGCTGACTACTGGTAGTGGCAGAGTAATCTGAAACATTTAACATGAGCGCGCTTGACGTCACATCCGCAGAAAGGGCGGGAAAAATCGGACCCGACAGAAAATAGAAGAAATTGGATACAGGCTTATAGGTGCACCCACTGTGAGCTGACAAGGTGTCAATATGCTCATCAGGACCATCATAAATGGTCCAATAAAAAGGCTTTATTTTGGGGGGAAAGTTGCATATAGCCTCTTTAAAGAACTCAGGAATACCTTCGTGCCTCCATCCAGCGACGTTGAAGTCGAGGTCCAACTACTTCACCTGCATCAGAGTCATCGCCCGGTACACAAGTACGCCGCCGACTTCCGCACTCTGGCTGCCAAACTCAACTGGATGACTACATCAGTGATGAGATGGTAGGAAAGGAGTCATCTCAGTCTCTGAATGCAGCTATCCACCTCTCTCTGGATATCGATCGACGGGTTCTCAGCCGAGTGGTTCCGAAACAACGGTTCTTACCTCCATGTCAGCGTTTCTTCCATCCACCCGCCGAGTCCGCTACTGCCCCCTACCGGGAGTAACCAACTGCAGAGGAGCCAATGCAGCTGGGACACCTGACCCAGGAGGAAAAGCAACGGCACCATCATGAGGGCCTTTGTGCTTACTGCAGTTCCAGGGGACATCGACGTCTGAACTGTCCTATTTGACCAGGAAACAACCAAGTCAGGTGATTCTGGGGGGAGCATCACCTGGCCTCAACCAATCAACACAGTTTATCATCACAGTTCATCTCAGTCATTCTGGTCAGTCTGCCTATTCCACACCAGCTCTACTGGATTCTGGGGCAGCCGATAACTTTATCTACTTCGATTTGGTCTCCAGACTCAATATTCCTCTAGTGGAGTTAATGCATCCTGTTCCGGTTACCTCTGTAGATGTTCGTCCGCTGCTGCCATCACCCATAAGACACCGTACTGCCAACATTAGGATGAGAATTGGTGAACACCACGAGACGATTTACTTTTTGGTGATGGTCTCTTCTACTACTCTTATATTTGGACTCTCCTGGTTCCAGCAACATAATCCACTAATTTCCTGGACCAGTCATCAGATCCTGCAATGGGGAACCAACTGTTTCACCAGTTGCCTGCTTCCCGAAACAACAAACTCCTCGGAGGGTTCCCACCCTCTGCCGCCGGTTGAGTCCATTCCTCTTCCATACAGAGACTTGGCGGAGGTGTTCTCTAAACATCGAGCTGCTTCTCTTCCTCCTCATCATAGCTACAATATGGCCGTTAATCTCCTACCCGGTTCCACGCCTCACCCCCGGCTTTCAGCACCCCCAGTGGCCACTGGGAGTATTTGGTGATGCCTTTCGTTCTCTGCAATGCCCCGGCTGTCTTTCAGCATTTTCTTAATGACGTGCTTCGCGACATGTTCGGACGTTGGACCTTTGTCCAACTAGATGACATTCTGATCTACTCCAAGTCTGAGATTGACCACGTCCGACATGTCTGAGCCGTTCTACCGAGGCTGCTTAAACACAGCCTGTTCTGCAAGTTAGAGAAGTGTGTTTTTTATCAACCTTTTACCACCTTCCTCGGGTACGTCATATCCAGTCAAGGCATTGCCATGGCTCCCCAAAAAGTTTTCGCTGTGCTCATTGGCCTCGTCCTACCACATTGAAGCAGCGCCAGTCTTTCCTCAGATTTGCTAATTTCGGGACTTTAGCAAGACTGTGGCACCTCTCACCTATCTTACACAGACAATAGACAACCTTTTCCATTCTCACTTCCTTCTAAAGCTGTTGAGGCCTTCCAAAATCTCAAATCTCTTCAGAGATTTTCCACTGCACCCGGACCCCACTAGGAGCTTAATCGTGGAAGTGGATGCCTGAGAGGTGGGCGCTGGAGCTGTTCTTTCCAAAAATGGTTCGGACCAGAAAACTCTTTTTCTTTTCTTTCATAAAATTCACTCCCACCGAGCAGCATTATGGAGTGGGAGACCGAGAGCTTCTCGCCATCAAATGGCCACAAAAGGAATAGTGCCATCTTCTCATTTTCACCCCAGACCCTTTTCTCATTTGGACCGATCACCAAAACCTGATTCACATCAAGCAGGCCAAACAACTCAACCCTCATCAAGCCAGGTGTACTCTCTTTTTTGAACAGTTTAACTTTCATATTTCTTACAGACCCGGCTCCCAGAAGAAGAAGGCTGATGCTCTTTCCCGGCAACACTCCTCTACCACCCCCACCTCTGAACCCAGTGCCCTCATCGCTCCCCAGAACATCTTGGCTCCGCTTCAATGGCCGCTAGAGGTATCCATCCAGGCCGCCCTGTCCCCCGATCCCGTTCCACCAGAGACTCCGCCTAACTATCTGTATGGGCCGTTTCAGTGTCATCAAAAAGCCCTCATATGGGGACATTCTTCACCCATCGCCGGTCACTTGGGTCCTGCCAAGACACTCCAGTTCCTACTTCGTGCTCTCTGGTGGCCATCTATGAATCGGGACGTCAAGGAGTTTGTCAGCGCCTGTACCATCTGTGCCCGCTCGAAGTCCACCACTCAGAAACCAGCGGGACTCCTCCATTCGCTTCCAGTACCATCTCGTCCTTATAATAATAATGATGGCTTGCTATATTGTGCCATCGACCCTTCTGGCCAACACCAGTAGCCAAGGTAGGTGAAGTGTCTTGCCCAAGGACACAAAGACATGTAGCAGGTGGAAGCTGGAATCGAATCAACAATTTCTGGGTTGCAGGCTGACAACTCTACCACTGAGCTACAGCCGCCCTTGGTCGCATGTGGGAGTGGACTTCATCACCGGTCTCCCTAAGGCTGAAGGCATGACCACCAATGTGACCTTCAGAACAGATTCTCTAAGCCTGTTCACCTGGTCGCCCTGCCAGGCCTACCCACAGCTAAGGAGACGGCCGAGCTTTTTCTCTTACATGTGGTCCGTCTCCATGATTTTCCTCGTGACGTGGTCTCGGATCGGGACCACAGTTTACTGCTAAATTCTGGAAAGCCTACTGCCTCCTTATGAGAATAAGAGATGCTTTAAAAAATTCCGTAGGGAAATTAAGTTTCAGTACAACAATTCCAAGATCAAACAAACATTAACATAGTACAGGATTTAGAAGACCGCGGAAGCAGCCGGCTTTCCCAGCGCCCCTTTTAGCAGATAGAAAGGATTCACAGAAGGTAGGGGGGGGTGAACAGGGGAAAAAAATTGGCAACTCTGCCCAGCCCCCTACAGGGAGCCGAGCCGGGGTGCTGAACAAAAAACACTGCAAAACATAAGCACATGTATCAGTCATCACATATGAGAACACAAATGGGAGGGGGGGTTGGGGAACCCTCCGCACAGAGAAACCGGTCGCACCCATCCAGAGCGTGCCCATCATTTCACTGTCTGAAGAGTGTGCAGGAGACTGTAAGGTTAACAATGAGGACATTGAACTAACCCTAACCCTAACCCTAGGGAGCGTGTGTTTCTGTAGTTGTGGCGTGAAAGTCAGTGCGCATGTATGTGTGTGCGTCTGTAAGTAGGTGACACTGTGAACTCTCCTATCAGTCCAAGCAGAGCTCGCAGACTCATGTAAACACAGGGGGATGGTGTGGGAGTAGGAGCCTCCGTTTACATTCTTCTCTTTGCAGGGGGAGTTTGTGATGTCTAGCCTTTAAAAGCTCCACCGGGATCCAATTCAGATAGCATTTTTAGTTCAGGCTTGGGAACTTTTCAGCCTTAAAGTTTTTTCAATAGCTACAGTGGCGCTCCAAACATCCGAATAATGGCTCAGTTTCCACCAGCCCGGCTGAGAAACTTCTCCAGGTTGTTTCCCACCTTGCGTACGAGTTCATCCACCACATCCTGTTTGCCTGTCATGGCATCCAGTTTACGGTTTTGTTCGTTCAGCGCTTTAGTCTGAGTGTTTACAGCATGGCATAATCCTTCTTGAAGCTGCAAAAGCTTGGCAATTACTTCCGACCGCTTCTTCTCTTCGCGATACATCAGGAATCCACCCAAGCCAAACAGCAGAAACCTGATTATCATTAATCCAATTATATAGATGTCTTCCACGTCCTCCACTGACATCGACAGACATACGATCTTCCAATTACTCCAGGAATCCATCGTATATCCTGATGGGTATGAACCGGCAGGGCATGAGGGTTCCCCCTTCCCCAGTTTTTGGGTTGAAAAAAATTTATCAATTGCATTCAGAGACCAGCTCACCAGATCCATAGTTGCTTTCCGAGAAGAGTGCAGACAGGTGCTCCAGATAGGACAAGAGACAGAGAGCAGGGGGTGGAATGGAACACGAACGAGGTGAAGAGAGAAAACCGTCTGTCCTCGTCGAGAGCCGGAAGAAGGTGCTTCCTGCAGCCTGTCATCTGCATTTCATCCCGAATCCAATGGTCAGACGTAGCGTGCAAACCAGATGGTGGGCAGATATCTGAGATCCTTTTCCTCCTCGCTTCCCGGATCCTGGCCCCATCACTTATTTTGGGCGGAGCTCGCCATCAGCCTCCAAGTCTCTTCAGCCACTGGACTTTCTCCTTTTGAAACCTGCTATGGTTATCAGCCACCCATCTTCACACTCTGTCAGGGATTCTTCAACTCCAACCACGGTGTTCATCTGCAATCCTCTTCCTCATTGGCCAAAACCTCATATTTAAGAAGCCATCACTCACCTTCTCCTCGTTCTGACATCTAGTCTGCCAGCCCTGAACTCCACCTTCATGCATCGCCACGTCGGTCTGTCCTTCACTCTGTCTGCCTGCTTCCAGATCTCTGCCAGTCCTACCGGTCTCATCAGCCCTCGGTCTTCTCCTGAATCCAGTGCCTGCATTTGAGTAAATCTTCAATAAACTAACAGAAACTACTCTGTTGCCTCCATAGATTCTGACAAGCAAGGCAGGATTAAAATCACTGACTAATCAATGACTGATTTAACATTTTGACCAATTATTGTCTGGGAGGAAACTAATCAGAGTATACTACTAGAATAAACTAAAGTACAGCACTGATTAAATCAACAGTTTTGTTCTGAATGCAAAGACTGCTGTCTTGACTGGGGCTTAGCTGCCTTGGCAGAGGTCTGTGCTCTCCGAGTGCTTTTCTAGTTAAAACTATATAATTGAGCCAATTTTCCCCAAACAATGACACTTGAATGCTCATCATGTTGCAACGGTCAGTTCCTTTTATGATTACCTTTTGATAACATCTATTAAGATAAAAGAAATCTGATGGTATACATGGTTTACAGATGACCTAGACAGGACAGAGAATGATGCAAAGAGCAGCAGACACAGAGGTCCAGATGCAACCTTACAGAACTAACTTTTGTGCTTGTCTGGGAAAGAAAGAAATTAAAATAATTTTTACCTTTTGACTAATTTTATCATTCTGTTTTACCTAATATTAATAGTGATTTTAGAGATCTTCTTTACATTGTCACGTTTAAGTTTGAAAATAAATACATTTTGATGTACATATCGCTGTATTTGGCTTTAAACAAGGTGCCACAATGCTCAAGAAAGCTTTAATAAAAAGCCTTTTTTAATGCACAGGTTTCCCCAGATTCCTATAAGAAGGTGTGGGCTCAGCCCCCAATATTTCCATATCCAGGAAATGCCCCTGATCCTCTCTAATGCTCTATTCTATTTAGCTCAAACTTCAGGTTTTTTTTAGATTTGGACACCAAGATGATCCTGGAAAAAGACTGACTTTGTGTCTGTTGAACCAGATTTGTTCTAGCCATATGTTTTGGATTATTATCATGCTGAAGGACCCAGTGATTACCAATATTCCGTTAACTGGAAGAGATCTTCACATTTTGATTTAGAAAATCTAATCTGGTATTTTAAAGACTTCATGACTCCATGCAGTCTAATATGGCTCCCACGGTCCTTGGAACAGAATTAGGCCCACAGCATCATAGCTCATCTATCATAGCTAACAGTGAGCATAAGGTTCTTTTTCACATATTTCATCCTTTGTTTTATCCCAAAATAAGAGATTGTTAGGGGTACCAATAATCTTGCGACTTGTGATTTTGTTAAGTAGTTCTTAAAATTGGATCCCCCATTCTCGGATGAACTAATGAATGATTTTATTGTGTAAGAATATGCTGCTGCAGTGAAACAAGATTTCACTGTAATGCATTTTTTTACATATTTACAGGAGAGAACATCCAGAATATCCAGTCATGAGAAGCTCTCTGAAGATGGGGACAGGTTCATTCGTCTGCTGCCCTAACAAGAAAAGCATCGAGAGAACTGGAAGCACTAAACAAAGACAGCTGTGTAAGTACAGTAATAGGTACGTTGTTAGCATTTTAGGGGTGTACTATATGCCAGAAGGAAACCATTATCCACTAAAGTGCACCATAAGTGCTTAAACAGGAGCTGACTGTGTGCACCTGATCAGATTATTCTGTTACGGAAATAGCGCAGTGCATGATTGACTTTTAGCCAGCCAGGCAATGCAGGAGCTAATCCTGTTAATCCTTGGCAGCCAAATTAAACCTTTGGCCTCTGCTCTCCACCTGCCCCTTCATTCCATCTCTCCCTTCAACTTAAGTAACCTGAGCAACATGCTGAGAAGGTGTTCTGACAGCAGTGTCGTTTTACTAATACATGCAGAAGTGCATGATGGTGTAGGATAGTGAAAGAGTGCTAGTTAATCAGTTTGTATGATTTTATCAGATTGGAACGGTATGAAATAGAAACTACAGGACATTATGCTGGCTGATTCAATGCTCATTCCCTCAGACTTCCTCTCCGTTTGCGTTTTGTTACAGTTAAATGTTTCCAATCACCAAACAAAATGTAATATTATACATAGATAAACTTCCTTAAATAGGAAACTTTTTAACTGATTGGAATGTTTGTATAAATGTATTGAAATGACTTCTTGTTAAGTGCCTTGAGATGACATCTGTTGTGAATTGGCGCTATATAAATAAACTGAATTGAAATTGAATTAAAATTGAATTAAACTGATTGAACACAAAAAGGAGTTTTCAAATGTTGATTTAATTTACTGAGAGAAAAAAAAAACTTTCCAGACCAACTGCGCCCTATATGATAAAAGTAATCACCCCATAAACTTTTTAAGTGGTTGTACCACCTCAAAAGTGAATGGCCTGTTTAAGGTGCTGCTACAGGATCTCAATTGGATTTACATTCAGACTTTGATCTGGCTATTCCTTGATTCCTCTCAGAGGTGAACTTGTCTTGCTGCATAACCCAAGGGCGCTTGAGATGAAGGTCATAAACCGATACCCTCACATTGTCCTTCAGGGATTTCTGCTGGAGTTGAATTTATGGTTCCTTCAAATACAGCAAGTCATCCAGGTCCTGGATGTAACACAGCCTCAGACCATCACACTACCACCACTATGTTTAGCTGTAGATTTGATGTTCCTTTACAGAAATGCAGTGTCAGTTTTCTACCTTCTTGGAGGTAATCATTCCAGAAATGTCCACTGTAGCTCAGTGGTAGAGTTGTTAGGCTGCAACCCAGAAATTGTGGCTTCGTTTCCAGCTTCCACCTGCTACATGTCTTTGTGTCCTTGGGCAAGCCATTATTATTATTATTATTATTACTTGTGTGTCATCAGTCCACTGAATATCTTCCCAAAATGTTTGGGTTGTTCCTTTTGGTCAGCAGTGTTTTAACCTTGGGACTCTACCATGGAGGCCTTTTTTGCCTTTCTCTAAGTGTGATCTTAAGATGTTCTTGGGTTTTTTGCAATGTCTTTTGTAATTTTGTAATGTAATGAATAATGGAGTCTTTGAGTTATATTGGTAGGACTGGCTCTCCTGAGAAGGTTCGCCATGGTTCCATATTTACTGTGGTTCCCTGGTGTCCCAAACCTTAAGGAAATGCTTTACAACCCTTTTCAGACTGATAGATGTAAATACCTTTGTTTCTCATATGTTTTTTCTTCTTCTATAGAATGTGACACATGTTCTAGTCTATTCATGATACCACAAAGGGTTGGAAACACTTTTTTTTCTCCCAATGAAATGAAAACATTATTTAAAAACAACATTTTGCATTTACTCAGGTTAATTTAGATATTAAAATTGGTTTGGCAATCTGAAACATTAAAATCCAGAAGAAGTTAGTAATTCTTTGCTGTGCCAAATCTACCAAAGGTAAAAAAAAACAAAAAAAAACGTATTTTCTTGCAGAGAATCAAACAAAAAACAAAGCATATTAAAAGATAGAAAAACACAGTTCATTAAAAGCACTTTTAATACAATAGTTCAAAAGCATGATTTAACACAGCTCTATTTATTGTGTGATATTGGAACTTCATATCCTTGACATCTATTTCAGTTTAGTCAGCATTAGTTGCAGATGAGGCTATCCTTGGAAGCAGATAAGAGGCTGTCAAGAGGAGGAACCCGGTCCACCTGACAGAGGAATGATTCACCACCCAAAGCATTTAGAGACGAATGGTAAAAAGCTATGGCTTATAGCTTATCTCTTTGTGCTACTGCTTCCATGTCCTCCCCTTCGATTAATCAGATCAGTTCCATAGGCTCAGCAGTCCAAGCAGATGGTTTTTAAACATTCCAGACCCATGGGTGATAAGGCCATTTTGGGTTAGAGATGATACAATTAGGCTCAAAGTCTCAATAGTCAAAGTCATAGTCAAAGTCTGAATGTCTTCCACTGGGTCGATAGTGAAGCTCATCATCAGAGTCTTCAGGTGGGGGTTCGAAGCAGTGGTCAAACTTACGCCTCAGGCGTTTCCGGAGCTGGAATGTGCGCTCTGTGTTGGAAAATGTGTATTCCTGCTCCTTCAGTTTGGCATAGTAGTCAGAGAACTTGTTGAACAGAATGGAGATGGGCATTCCATTAAGAATGATGCCAAAAGAGATGCAGCCAAATGCCACACAGCGGCCAAGATAGGAGACTGGAACGACATCTCCATAACCAACAGTAGAGATGCTCACCTACAGGAAGAAAACAGCATCAGCTTTTATATGCTCCATGCACTTTTTACCTATTGTCTCTGACTATCTTTTACTTTCCACCAACATGCTCTCTTTCTATCAACTTATTAGGATCTATTCAGGTTTTGGTTTCTGTGTTTGTTTGTTCTTTTTTTGTGGCAGCTAAAAATAAGCTAAACTATATGGGCCTTATGTAGCACTACCTTCCTGCAGGTTCATACTAACGATTAAAGCAATACCCCACACTTCAGCATTTAGACATAGTTAACAGCTCTAACAGATAAATAAACCCCAGGTCTTTAAATGAGAGATAATAGAGAACAAAGAAATGGATGACATGGGTTTGATTAGCATTTCAAAACCAGAAAGCTACAAAGATTTGATACAGTTTTTAGCAGACAATCAACTTCCCTTTAAACATTTTGTTTGGTTGATTTCATTTCAGTCCATTAAAAAATAATCATAAAAAACTTAAAATCATAATACAGCATGGTTTGTTTCTGCCCAGTTCTCAACGTTAATTTCAAAAAATCATTCTTGAGATTAGTATGTAAGAATGCATACTTTGTATGGCTTTGATTTTTGCACTTTTGTCTTAGACTGTTCAAAAATCCATAATTTCTTATATCTATAGTGCAAAACTCTTGAGTGGCAACAAAAAGTTGGCCCCACCCTCTAATGGTTGAAAGAATCTTACTGAAATAAAAAGAAAACAATACATATTAATATCAAATCTTGTGTAACGGTATGTGGAGCTATCAAGTGATGGTGTAGCTGGGTATTTTGTGGTTATTTTAGAACTTTGCTTATCCTAGAATTGTGCTTGTCATTGGGAAGAAACACCGCTTGTCATTAACAGTAATATTAATAATATTTTATTCTCAAATTTAAGGACACAGCAATAGACTAGTTTAAGTCATGTCTATATGAGAGATTAGAGTTTGTTTGTTTAAAAGATTCACTTACCTACCAGAGTTAGCTATTGAGTCCCACAGGGTTCAATACTTGCACCAGTTCTATTTACTATACATTTGCTATGCATTTTGTTCACTTGCTAGAATTATTGGACAGCATGAGATAACTTTCCAGTGTCATGCTGATCCACAGCTATGTGTATCCACTGACACAGCTAAATCCAGGTTTTAAGTTATCTATCCCTTTATATGTAGTTGATGAGCCACTTAAGTTAGATAAGACAGATCTTTGTACCTGAGCACCTTAAGGGGCGTTTCCACTATCAGAACTTCAGGGTAATTTGATTTGGATTGTAATTGGTATGCGCGTGTCTCCACTACACCAGGCCGGACCATCAGGGGCCATTTCAAGAACCAACAGAGTACCTGTATGAGGGTACATACTCACAATGGCCTCGCTGGGAGGGAGCTGTGGTTACGTCGTGCTGATTGGTTGTAGTTCAGAAGGAAATAAGCAGATGTTGCTAAATAACTGGCTTCGTAAAAATAAGAAGAGTTACTGGCAAATTAGTTTGACAACAGCAAACAGAGCAAACACAGCAACAAGCCCCGCTTCTTCGCATATCGATCTGTAGTTATTTCTGCTGCTGTGGGCACCTTTTGGCTGTAATCAGTGACGCTGCTCATTGATGAAACGTCGTCGGGATATGCGGACGTCTTAGCTGATTCCTTAAAGGCCCAATTGTGTATGGAGACAAGACGGCTGAGAGGATCGGGCCAACAGATTACCCCGTCAGAAAAAATCTTGTTAAATTACCACGAATTTCCGATAGTGGAAACACACCTTTAGATAAAAACTTTTTCCAAGTCACTTATTCTAAAAGTTAACAATATGATGTTTAGTGATAATATAAAAAACTTTACAACAGCCTTTTGTAGAGTTGTAGCCTGTTAACGGTAAATGGCCTGAACTTGTATCGCGCTTTATCTAGTCTTGAGGACCCCCCAAAGCCCTTCACACTTCATTCAGTCATTCACCCATTAACACACACATTCACACACTGGTGATGCCCTGTGGCTCACTGACAGAAGCAAGGCCAACGGGTCCTCTGACCACCACCAGTCTCGCTGTCTTGCCCAAGGACAAAACGACAGAGAAGGACAGAGCAAGGGTTCAAACTGGAAATCCTCCGTTTACAAGACAATCTCCTACCTCCTGTTGCAGGAATATTCCAATGTAACTAGGATTTAATTACTTATTCTCTGTCTAGTGAATGTATCAAGGGCAGGATGTCAAGTTAGAGAAAACAAGCTTATTGTTCCAGCATAATGTTCCTTGTGAAGATGTGTCAGATCACCGGAGTGGCAGACGTCAGAGCAGCAAGATATCTACGGGACTTTCCAGCTTTGAGGGAATGCTTCATGCTTTACTATCAGACTGGCA
Source organism: Valencia hispanica (assembly GCA_963556495.2). Lineage (NCBI taxonomy): Eukaryota > Metazoa > Chordata > Actinopteri > Cyprinodontiformes > Valenciidae > Valencia > Valencia hispanica. The sequence goes on along the minus strand of OY747712.1, from coordinate 53,700,642 downwards.
TGAACCAGTTCTCCAGGAGCTTGAAAAGAAGATTGAAGAACACGTGCTGGAAAGATAAACAGTGATAGATGAATACTACTTAAACTGTTATTCAGGATTGGGTCGAGAGATGTAAGAGTAAGCTCTGTCCCTTCAATGTTCTGGCCAGACATGTTGAATTAAACACCTTTTTAGGACTCAGCTATGACACTCCTGAGTCACGGTATGCAATATCTGCTAACATTGTGTTATATCCTACTTATATGATCATTTACAGTGTTTTAAATGGCTATAATCAGCTAAAACAGTGACTGTCTGACTAGGTTGTTAGCTCCCATCACTCTGAGGATGTAACTTTTCCTCAACAAGCTCACAGTAACATGACATTTATGGTTCTGTCTTGAAGAACTCATAGTCCTATGTGTTCCCATCAAAGCACTTTGCTCTCTGCAGACTTCAGGTTCTCTGGTGGTTCAGAGCATCTAAAGGTAGAATGATTTTTTACTTATCAAGCTCCACTCCTGAGGAATTAGCTTTCTCTGTGAGGCGCATCCTGTCTACTTTTTAAGACCAGACCTAAAACTTTTATTTTGGTGGTTAGGTTTATAGATACCGTGCCTTAGGTTAGCCTTTCCTTGTTGTAACACTTCCCCAAGCTTAATTCAATTCAATTAAAAATACTGTATTGATCCTAGAGGGAAGTTAAGTGTTGTTGTAGCTCATACTAATTAATTCTTTAAGGAGTTGTTGTAGATCATGATGGCTGTGGTCAGGTAGAATTTCCTGAAGAAACTTCTGACTGAAGACATTGTTGTAGGATATTCTCATGAAGAGGATGTTCAGGGTTGTCAATAATTTTCTTGACTTTATAAAGAATCCTTTGTATCATCATCTCTAGATGTTCCACAGTTGTCCCCAGAACAGAATCAGCCTTCTTTATCAAGTTGTTGAGCCTTTTTAAGTCCCTGGCTCTGATGCTGCTACCACAAGAGATGATGGTTGAAAAGATTACACTCTCCACGACAGACTTGTAGAAGATATGCAGCATCTTGCTGCAAACCTTGAAGGACCTAAGCTGTTTGTCAGGTAATGATTAATCCAGACAATGGTTGGGGGGTCCACCTTTGTCTTCAGGAGTTTTTTCCGACAAAGCAAATTAGGCTGAATTGTGTTAAATGCACTGGAGATATCAATTCAAATTCAATTCAATTCAAAATTACTTTATTAATCCCAAAGGGAAATTAAATGTTGTTGTAACTCATTATGCAAGTTCCTTCAAAGATTTGTTGTAGATGCTGATGGCTGTGGGTAAGGATGATCTCTTGTAGCGCTCTGCACATCTGAAGAAGCCTCTGACTGAAGACGCTCCGCAGTTGCACGACAGTCCGACGCAGAGGACGCTCCGGATCCACGGCGTCCTCCCCCCAACTCACCAGGGTCCCGTGGCTGTAGTTGAGGTCTTATTTGAGCTTTTGTGATGTTAATCAGCTGCTGCCAGTTGTAAACCACCTTGTTGCCATGGTTATGCATCATAACAAATGTCCAAAAATAAAAAGTATCAGCAAAAATCCTTCCAGCTGCACAGCATTCAAAACCAGAGAGAACAGTTGTCCACAAAAACAATGTTTCTACCAGAAATGGAAGAATAAAAGTTTAAAAAAAGAAGAAAATATGAACCAAAGTAACAGAGCTACTCCAACATGCTGCCACCTTGAGCGGCGCTATTCCGGAAAAGATCATGTTCCTATCAGTGCTCAGTGAGGATTTAATTTAATCACTTGTTCCTGGTCGCATTGCGGATATTTCCTTAAAAATGTTACCAAAATCCATCCATAACTTTTTCAGTTATGTTGTTAACAGACAGACTGATGGGCATGAAAACATTACTTCCTGGCTGAGGTGAAATCTTCTGTGCTCCGCCCTTCTGTGTAAATATCTCGTTTCAACATGAAGATGTGTGGTTTATATTCAGGTGCGGCCTATATATGTACAAAATTAATTTTCTTTCAAAAATGTAGCTGGTGCGGCTTATATTCAGGTGTGCTCAGTAGTCCAAAAAGTACGGTAGTCACGAATCCTGGCAGAGAGAAGTTGAAGTCGGGGATATGATCCTGCAGCTAAGTTTCAGTGAAACACATAATACTGCATTCATAAAATTCTGCCCGAGTCCTTGTAAGGACTTCGAGTTCATCCATCTTGTTACCCTGTGATCTGACACATTGCCCATTATGATCGATGGAAGAGATGGTTTGAACTTCCTCCTTCTCTATCTCCTTTTTGCTCCTACTCTGCATCCATGACGCCTCCTTTTCAACTCATCAGAGATTTGTGGCTTCAGTTAAGGTATTATTTTAGCTTTTGCAATGTTAATCAGCTGCTCCCGACAGTAAGCCCTCTTGTTGCTGTGGTTATGTATCATAACAAATTATCAAAAAGTACAAAATCAACAGCAAAAACCCTTCCAACTTCACAGCATCAAAAAGTACAAAGGATACTGGCCCAAAACTGCTAAATCTAAAAAAGCAAAACTCTATATGTAGCTAACAAAGCAGTGCAATTCTAGAATGCTTAAGATTCTTAACAGCTTAAGCTGATGGAAGACATAGTTGCGATCTTTCCCCACTCTGATGTCCTTATTTGCATTTTTAGCTGCTTCTGTGTTTTGGTATTTGTTTCCCCAATGACAACTTAGCCGTGCGCTTCTGTGTTTGTCTCCTTCATTTGCTCTAAGCCCCGGTCATATGAAGCCTGATTCTTGTGGGGGTTTTTACTGTTAAAAAGGGAGATGTTCTTGTCTAAGGACACTATATGCTTGCTCAAGATAAGTGATGACATCAAAGTTAAGATTTTATAACTGGTTTCCTTAGATACAGTTCTTTTTTACTAAACGGGATTTCATCATCAACTCAGTTTCTGTGGCAGTATAATTGGACAGCACTGATTTAACTGATTCTTATTGGATATTAATTTAACTTAACTGGATTTAATGGCCCTGTAAGGAACTGGACTTAAAGAAATTGTTTTGCTTATACTTGGAAAGGTATCGTACCTGTTTGTGTGTTCAAATCTTTTGAGAGATAGAGCTATATAAATAAATCGAACTGAACTGAAAAGTTATTTCCTTTAAATGATAACCAATAAGTTGTTGTAAAGATTCATCTTAGTGCTTCACTCACTGCGGCCCACCACCAGGCATCAGGTATGCTGCTGAATGGTGTCCCAGGCTGATCCACCTCCACAGAATGCATGAGAGCAGAGAAGGTGAAGATGCCCATAGCGATGAACAGAAACAGGCAGCACACCTGTGGTTGTAAGAGAAACACATGTTACCAGCTATGCTTGCTCCCACTGTAGATATGTTTCTGGGGTATATTTTATCATCTGTTAGGTCGTACTGAAATGTCCAACATGTTATCAATTCCGTGAGATATATTAACAAAAATTCAGCTATGTAGTACTGTATTTATATATGATGCAGTATATAAATTAATCACCCATAAACTTTTTCAGATTTACAGATTTAAGATTATAATTTGGTCCCCCTTTAGCAGAGGACAAATCAGTTAGGACACCGACAAAGAACTTCTACGAATGTTCTACCAAAGAGGACTGATAACAGGATGTTAGTCCAGTTTCTAGTCTGTGTTCAGATGACCTCTCTGTTGGTTGGACTTATTGTCAGTGGATGCATTGAATTTTCAGATTGCTTTCTGAGAAGTTTAAACAAACAGTGAAATATGACACTCTTTGTCATGGTCTTTGAGCCACGGCATCTGCTGGAGGTTGATAATATAGCACGTTGTTAAAGTATTTATAACCCCAGATCTTTTTCACATGTCATCATAATTAAAACCACAAATACTGATTTAGCATTATCATGGTGTGGAAATGTTTTCACAGTAGTAAGTTCACTTTTCTCAGAGAAAAAAACCCCTAGACATACAGCCGGAGCTACAAAGAGAGTTTAGATCAAAGCATAGAGGCCCTGTCAAAGTTCAGACTTTAATTAATATTTAGAATCAGTGGCAGGACTTGATAACTGATTTTCTCAGATGCTTTTCATCCAATGTGACAGAATGGAGTGTTTTGCAACAATTCAAAACACAGTGGTATAATCTGATTCCTCTGATCAACACACCTGAACACCCTGAGATATTAGTGGCAAGACATGAACATAGATGATCACAGATGTTTTCCATAAAATAGGACTAAAATATTGGTTGATTTTTACATACTCTTTCAAAGTGCTTAAAAGCCAAAATCTACCTTTTGTCCGACACAACCTTTTTCTCTGGTTACCTAATGAAGATCTTAGATTTATCTATATCTGGTGACTAAATCTCTACTTGGGTATCAAACCATGGTGGCCATAACCTGTTGTGTTTTTTCCTTTGAGCACTTTGTAGTAGCATTCCAATTTCCCCTTATTATAAAATGATATACCAAATGATCCCTATGTATACTTGTGCTTCTTAGGGGCTGTTTACACGACAACGTTTTTCAGCAAAACTGAGGTTTTTTTCTACGATTCGGCCTCTCGTTTACACGACAACAGGAAAACGGGGGGGGGGCGAAAACGCATTTTTGGGAAACGGCTTCCAGAGTAGAGAGTTTGGAAAACGCTGAGGGATTCGTTGTCGTGTAAAAGCAAGCCGGAGACTTTTGAAAACGATGACGTCACTGCCAGCCACCTACGGACATGTTGCACTTGCGCACTCCGCCTTTCTACAGAAAAACAACAACAATGGCAGATCCAGGTATGCGGTTACTGCTGAGGCAGCTTCTGAAGTTATTTGCTCGCATATAGTACGTGTGTCAAATAATCAATATGCCTTTATTTGAGCGGAGAGCTACAAAAAGACCGCCATTGTTAGGTATCATGAAATGTTTCTTTTCCGGGTTGTGAGGGGGAAACCTTGGAACACTGCATACAGACTGCCATCTAATGGCCGGGCATATGTACTACATCGTTTTCCATCGCGCGCCCTGTCGTGTAAACGCAGCGCGTTTTCACCCGCGTATTCAAAGAAAAACGGCAACGTTGTCGTGTTAACAGCCCCTGAGACATGAGTCCATACCTGCTCAGAGCACTGGCGGATGGTGAAACCGAAGGCCCTCATGCCAGTGGAGTGGCGAGCAAGTTTTAGGATACGGAAGATGCGCATCAGCTTGACCACTTTGAGCACCTTGCTGACCTTACTGACTCGTGACATGGCTTTCAGATCTTCTTGTGCACTAACATCTTCTGCATCTATAACAAATGTCTCAAAGATGATCTGGAGAAAGTAGGGCATGACAGCCACCACATCAACGAAATTGAGGGCACTCCTCAAAAAATGTTTGATGTTAGATGTGGTGATTAGCCGCAAAAAGTATTCTAGAGTGAAGAAGAGAATGGAAGAAATCTCCACCCATTCCATGAAGGTTTTGCCTCCGACTTTGTATTCCCTAAGTTCACGCACTGTATTCATTGTCATGGCAACAATGGAAATGAGAACAAAAAGACTGGAGAACACAGCAAAGGCTTTGGCTGGTAGGGAAGAGTACGGGTTCTCCATCAAATCCCACAGAACCTTTCGCAAACCTCCAAGAAACATGATCTTGTAGCATTCGTCATCCTGGTGAGGTTTAATCTCATCAATCAGCTCCTGGTTAACCTTCAGTTGGTCTCTGATGTCATCCACCTTTTCCTCGAACAATATCCGACAGCACCTGAGAAAGATATTACACAAGTTCAGAACATTATTCTCCTTAGAATACAACAACTAACAAGAAAGGTTTTGAGTGCAAAGCTTGTGAAGAATACCTTGGAGTGTCTTTCAGCTTTAGCCCCCAGAATGACATCTCTTCCTCAAAGTTGACAGGACAGAGGCTGTCCATCACCCAGAGGACATTGCTGCAGTAAAAGTGAAATATATAATGGAAAAACATAGGGTCCCTGTCAAAGAAAAACTCGTTGCTCACAACATTGTAATCATCACAGAGAGTGAGCCGCTTCACTGGATCATCACACAGAGCAAGGGTTCCAATCCTGGTCTTTGGATATCGGAGAGCCAGGTGCCTTGGGATGTGGAATACCTTTCCACCAATATTTAGGTTGACAATGTTTGATCTCCTTGGGTTTGGCAAATCTTCCCTCTTTATTTTTTTTCCATCCGGACTGTCAAGGTTGTCCATTGAAGTCCATGGTTTTACCGAGCTGTCCTGTGAAAAGGGAAATACATACTCTTCTTCTTCTGCACTCTGTGAAAAACTCAGATCCCGCTTCACACTGGCAAAAAGACTGGAGCGACGCTTTTTCAGTGCCTTCAGCTTGGGCTTTATGGCTGCCATCGTGCCCGCTCCTTACCAGTACAACCAGCCGAAGGTTTTATGCCAAATTGGGATTAAGTTAATGACAAACAGCAGGAACAATCCATTAGAATTACATCAGCAAATGATTCTACCTCAAAATCTTCTTGCCTTTAGGTGAAATAGAGATGAAGAAAGTGATACCAATCTTTTCAGTCAAGAGAGCATGACGATCAGCACCATATGTTAAGGATTCGGTGCCTTCTCTGATTCTCTAATCCTATTGCTGTTCTCTCTGTCCCAGAGCAAGTTAAAAGTACAGTTCACTAGGATTAGTACTGTGATTTAGGGCTTAGAGTTCTCAGAAAGCAGGAAGGCTGAAAGAGTTATGTGATGACAGTACTGTATTGCCAACAAGGCCATGTACTGTACATGCAAAAGCAGAATATACTAATTACAATCAATGACCAATTTTAACGTTTTCATAAAATGCTAATATCATGTTGAATGTACGCTTTAAAGTGTGAATAAAGAAAAATCGTTTTTTGGAAAGTTCACAACAATTTCTATATTCTAATGTCTTGGTTGGATGCCTTATTTCTTTTTTTAAAGTAAATTGTAGATTGACTGGGCAATTTTTAAATATACAGTACTGTCAAAAGTTTTAGGCAGGTGCGAAAAAATGCTATTAACAAAGAATGCTTTAAAAATTGAAGTTTTGAAGCTGCAGTCTATAGAATGTACAGTAGTAGCCAACTCGAAGTTCCCATTCCTGCTGGCTGCCATTCAGCTGCCAGCAGACTCCCAGCGGCTGGAGCATTGACTGGAGTGACGCCCACAAACCAGTTTTTACTGGAACTCCTCCCACTCAATGAAATACAGAACATGACCAGGAGAAGGCGCTTCTCTCACAGAATACAGTACACACCGCCAGATTTAAAGCGCCGCCTCTGGCGGTGTGTGGAATTTCACATAATTCATAGCATCACATGTGGTGTGCCCCAGGGTTCAATTTTAGGCCCAGTGCTTTTTACCTTCTATATGCTCCCTCTTGGCAGTGTCATCAGGAGACATGGGGTGAATTTCCACAGTTATGCAGACGATACACAGTTGTACATCTCCGTGTCTCCTGTTGACACACAGCCAATGGATGCACTTTTTAACTGCATTTTAGACATTGAATCCTGGATGGCAGAAAACTTTCTCCAGCTCAACCAGGACAAAACTGAAATTTTAGTCATCGGTCCTGAGGCTCAGAGAGAGAAACTTTTACCAAAACTACAATCAATGTCTTTTAATCCATCTTCACAAGTGAAGAACCTGGGTGTGATCTTTGACTCTGAGCTGACTTTTATCCCTTATATTAAAAACATAACCAAAATAGGTTTTTATCATCTGAAGAACATCACCAGAGTCCGCCCCATTCTCTCTCGGGCCAACACTGAGACGCTTATGCATGCTTTTATCTCCAGTAGGATTGACTATTGCAATGCCCTGCTTTCTGGTCTTCCCAAAAAGAGGATTTCAGGCTTACAGCTCTTACAGAACTCAGCAGCACGTGTCCTGACGAAGACCAGGAAGCGGGAGCACATCACTCCGGTCTTGGGCCTTCTTATCTATCAGAACTGCTTTTACCATACGAACCCTTGCGGTCTCTGCGCTCCTCTGGCAGCCGTCTACTTGTCATCCCTCAAGTCAGGACACACACCCACGGTGAGGCGTCTTTTCATTATTATGGCCCTCGCCTCTGGAACGGGCTACCAGAGGATCTCAGGGCCACAGAGAACGTTCATGTTTTCAAGAACAGGCTCAAGACCCACCTCTTTAGCCTAGCTTTAAACTGATTACTTTTATTATTCATTATTCATTTCATTATTTTATCCGTTATTACCTATTCAATCAGTTTTTATTTTTTTATTTTTTTATCTTATAGAGACTCACCTTTCGAGCTTAGTTTTTAACTGATTATTTTAATTACTCACTTATTCATTTTATATTTATTTTATCTTTATGTTCTATTCTATCAGAATTTTATCATTGCATATATTAACCTTATTTTAACCTTTTCCAGTGTTTCCTCTGTGGGAGCCCTCAGCCCCGGGAGCGGTGATCGGCTGTGGCGGCCTGGGTGCTCTCCGGGTGTGCCTGGGTAGATGTCGGGGCCTCCGCCCTCCCTTCCCTGGGCGCCCTGTGGCGATGCCTCAGCTGCTGCTGTGGTTCTGCTGCTGTTGGGGCAGATGGCTCCCCTGATGGTGTTTCCTTACGTAGCTTGTCTGGGTCATCTGAACTCAGCCCAGGTCGTTTTATTTCATTTATTCATTTTTGTTTCTTCTTACGTCCTTACACGTGTGTTTGAGTGTGTGTATGTGTGTGTATGTCAGAAGATGAGTGTAACGCGGGGGGATTAATGTCAAATTGCTTTTATATTACTGGGGATGGGAGGGAATGTGGGCATGTGGGGTCATTTTAATTTGTAAAGCACTTTGAGTTGCATTTATTGTATGAATTGTGCTATATAAACAAAGTTTGATTTGATTTTATTTGATTTGATAGAACCAAGAGTGACATACATGTGATTAATACCTACATGTGATTTAAGAAGTGAAATTATAACAGATCTAGCTACTGGAAATTCGCTGGCCACTGTTTTAATTCAATTCAATTCAATTCAGTTTATTTATATAGCGCCAATTCACAACAGATGTCATCTCAAGGCACTTAACAAGAAGTAATTTCAATACATTTATACAAACATTTCAATCAGTTAAAAAGTTTCCTATTTAAGGAATCCCAGCAGATTGCGTCAGTCATTGGCGTGAGGTTGGGCCCCGTTGATGCAGACTTTCCAACCACAGCAATCCTTCAGCAATCCCTCATACTGAGCAAGCATGTAGCGACGGTGGGGAGGAAAAACTCCCCTTTAACAGGAAGAAACCTCCAACAGAACCAGGCTCAGTTGGAGCGGCCATCTGCCACGACCGTCTGGGGGTTTGAGAAGACAGAGCAGAAACACAGAAGGAACAGAAGATCTGGTATAAGAGTAATTTCTATGTTACAGAAAGTAAAAAGTTGATAACAGGACACAGCGGATGTTCAGTTACTGAGAGGATCATCCCAGTCGATGCCCCCCGTCCAACAGGGCATTGCAGTCAAGCAGGACACCAGACCAGGTATATCTTCTATGGAGAGAAAAACACTGAGAGAAAACAAAGTTAACAGTCGAAATAACAGAATGTACTGTAATACAACTGGAGAGTCGTAGGAGAAAAGGAAGTAGCAGAGTGAAGAAAATTGGTAAGTCTGTCCTCCAGCAGTCTAAGCCTATAGCAGCATAACTACAGAGATAGCTCAGGATGACCTAAGCCACTCTAACTATAAGCTTTATCAAAAAGGAAAGTTTTAAGCCTGGCCTTAAAAGTAAACAGAGTGTCTGCCTCACGGACTAAAGCTGGGAGCTGGTTCCACAGGAGAGGAGCCTGATAACTAAAAGATCTGCCTCCCATTCTACTTTTAGAAATCCTAGAAACAACAAGTAAACCTGCAGTCTGAGAGCGAAGGGCTCTGTTAGGAACATATGGAACAATTAGATCTCTGATGTATGATGGAGCTTGATTATTAAGGGCTTTGTATGTAAGAAGAAGGATCTTAAATTCTATTCTGGATTTAACAGGGAGCCAATGAAGGGAAGCTAAAACAGGAGAAATGTGATTTTTCTTTTTAATATTCATCAGAATTCTTGCTGCCACATTTTGGATCAACTGAAGGCTTTTAATGGCATTTTGTTGACTTCCTGATAGTAAAGAATTACAGTAGTCCAGCCTTGAGGTAACAAATGCATGGACTAGTTTCTCAGCATCACTCCTGGACAGGATGTTTCTAATTTTAGCAATATTCCGGAGGTGAAAGAAAGAAATCCTAGAAACCTGTTTAATATGGGATTGAAATGTCAAGTCTCTTTATCTAGAGTTAAATTATTGTAGCAAATACCTCCTGTCAAATTTTTAATCACAATTTATTTACTGGGAATTGACATATAAAGAGGAAAAACTAAGCCTTTTGGAAAATGTTTGCAGTTGCAGGTATTCAGTGCATGCTTTCGACCAGGGAATTAGCATTATCATTGCTCAACCTTTTGTTTTGCACTAATGGGCCATTGGTCACCCATTGTCACACAAATTGCATAGGCTACAGAGCCGGCCTAAAATGCAGCTGGCTGTTCAACTTTGATCATCATTTGTGTTTGTTGTCAGAGCTTTAATCATATGTTCAGACACAAATTTGCAGAAGTATTCCAATTGTGTAAGGAGGGAAATTACATCTTCTGTAAGAGCTGGACTGGAGAGAATATTATTGGGACCGAGATACATATAATAAATAATATATACCAGTCATGGAGAACAGTGTGTGTTTTTTTGGTTGGGACTCATTGTCCACACTGTCTCAGTTTGGCTTAAAAAGTAAACATGGCACTGACATGTGTGTCTGTGCTCTAAAAGGGAAACTGCTGCTCTGTCCCGGGTAAAACGTAGGTGTGACCGCGCCCTAAGATGGGGTTTTGCCATATCTGAGCTTTGGCCCAGGCCAGAGCTTTTACTGGCATTGGGCCAGAGTGAAACTTTGAAGTGGTTTAATAATTTCCCATAATAGTCCATCCAAAATACTTCAGTTCCATATTACCTAGCAACCGCAGATATTCCTTAACTAATCTCGAACTAATTAATCCTTTTTAAATCTATTATCTTCCTTTAAAAAAATCTGTTTACCTGTGACCTGAGTCTGTGTAATATATTTCATCAAATTAATCATCAAAATAATATTTTTATAATTTACTTTGTAAAATGGAGCGGGAAATTATTTTCATTAGGACTTTTTATTTTATTTAGCTGAAATGGAGAACATGGGGAGGGGACCTAGGCGAGCTCTCATCAGGCTGAGAGCGCATGCCCTGTAAGTTAATGATAGGTAACATTAACTTAAGTGAAAAATAATGCTTGTAAGAACCGTGTAAAATGGCTTGGCAAAAACCATTAACTAACATATACAGTGCAATGACACAAAGGCAATTAACTACAAACAGTGGAATAAATAAAGCAATGCCATATTCTATTTACAATGCTGTTCTATATACAGTCATAGGCATCATTTTAGCCGGGGACATGTCTCCACCACTTTTCTAAACCTGATGCAGAATTTCCTACCAGCGCAGATCTAACATCTACTTGTGCTCCCAGCACAATTTCCACAGTATCTGAATGGACTATTATTTAAATTACTCCATTGCACTTTTTTATACAGTCATGGTTTCTTTCTGCGCAGATGCTGCAGCATTCTTTGCAGTGGATATGTCAAGGTTTTAAAGGACTAGTCCTGCAGAGCCGCTGGTAACCGTTTCAAGAGGGAAAAATACATCAATTAAATTTCATGGGTCTAGCTGAAGTTTCTTTACTGCAGGTTAAAAAATATTAATTTAATACTTTTGTTTGTTTCAAAGAAAATGGTGTTATATTGTGGTTGTGGAGAGAGCATGCCAGAATATTCCCCCAACTTTGGGCTGACAGCAGAATGTTCCCACAATCTATGTATGCTGTGCTGCCAGAGAGATTTTTCTGCGACTGAATTTGTGATAAAGGAACAGAGAGCGCAGATAAAGCCAAGGACTGTGGACAATATTTTGTTTCTGCACAGCGATCTCTGCATCAAATAAGTATGTAAAAAAAACGTAAAGGCCGTAGTTAGCAGGGCTCCCTACGGTGCAGCAGGAAATGAATGAGGAGTGAGAAAATGAAGCAGGGCATCACACAAAAGTTCACTGTCTGATGGGCAGCTCAACCACTCCATTACTCCATCAGGTAGTGAGTGCATTCAAAAAAAGGAACACCATCTATAGTGTGTTTGTGTGATGAGCTTTTGCCGTCACTTTATTAGGACACAACCTCTATTCATCAGTCAGTACAATAATCAGAAACACATGTGGACCCAAACTAACAGACGTCCTTCATTTTGAAAGTTTACAATTTACGCCACTGACCACTTGATGAAGACACACATTTATTTTCAACTTTATGCACAGTTTAGAAAACTGAATCAATCAAAAACAATTCTTATGAGAGCATCTGAGCATCATCATCTCAGACCTGGACACCATACTCAATGCAACACTATTTCCTCCTGCTGAGGCAATAAGGAAAGTCCCCGTTGAGAAAGAAGTGGCGCTTGTTATTCCAGTCTGCAGTGTGCGACCGGAGCAGATTCAGCCTCCCTTACGCTAAAGCAGGTGGCAATTCACATCTATAGACAATGAGAAAGTTGTGAGACTGCAGGTAAAACGTTCATATTTACAACATGTTTTCATCTGCTCCATGTGTGATGGCACGATGGAGATTCTTTGTTCAGATTGTTCGGACTGAATATTAACTAAAATGAATGAAGAATTAAATAATATAGAATATATTTCAGATTTCTTCAAAATTTAAAAAACTGTCAAAGACAGAAAATAACGGGATCCCTGATTAAATGTAAATTATAGTAGAATTAATAATTTCTCTTTTATTGCTTTGGAATATTCCACCCGTCCCATTGCAAGACTCTGAACTGTTAAAGTTTCCCCACACAGAACGGCAAGGGTTGTAAAGGGAACACGTTTTATTATTGCGCATTGTTATCAAAGTTCTTTAATAAAAGAGATGAGAGAGATTCCTTCAGATACTCACAGGTTTTAATACAGACTTGGTTGATCAAACAAGGAGGTACAGCGTTAACAGAGAAATATGCGATACTGACCTGCCTTCCAAAACAAGACACAGGATTATATAGGTTCAGTAATCAAGAACCTATAACCTTTGAAATTACAAACAAACATTTCTCAGTCAGTAGGCATTTGACTCATTAGGCGTAGAAGATTTGATATAGAAGCATAATCAATGTATGTCAGGACATTCTTAGACGTAAAAGAGAGTTGCCATGCCAACCCAGGCTGTAAGAGTCTGAATCAGCAGGTTTGACCTGACCTAAATTCATACAGTGTCACATAATCAGATTGGTCACCATATCATAAAGAAGAGACACATAGTAACTATCAGTAACTATCAGTATGTGAACTACACAGAACAGAACATTACATTTCTTCCACAATAGTCCTCCCTCTTTATCACATGTGATAAACAAAACAACAAAAAAACAAATGATTAAAAATGGCTCACTTGAAACTACCACTTATTAACTAACTAACTTCTGAACAAAATGATGATTTCTATACATCCTTCTTGATGACAGTTATTGGACCCGATGCAACACCACATTCAAAAAACCCAGGGGCGTAAGATGATCAACCTCCAACCTATGGTCGTGTTTGTCGTCTCACGACTTCTTGGGTGAAAAAGAATGTGGCGACTCCTTTGCCCCCAAGGTAGCCATTTCTGCATCGCTCGTCATCAAAGCCAGGATGTCTAAGAAATAACTGCAAAATTGAGAAGAAAAAAACTATTTTTAGTCAGGATCAGTCAAGTCCACCATGAATGAGTAAAATAAATTTGCACAAATTGAAACGTACACTCTTCCCTTAAATGTGCTTCCATTGTGAAAACACCGAAATCAAAAGATCATCAGTCACTCATTTGTCAGCTCCACAGTGACCCTTTAAAGAGGTTATGCAAAAAAACAGATCAGTAGTAATCAATAACAATAGACTCAATTTCAGTACTGATTCACTGCTCATAAATAAATTTATAATCTCCTCCCCTTATTCATAGATTTAATATGAATAAACAAAACAATAAAATAACTGAACAAGGAAATAATTGTTGAATAACAATGAACTGGAATTGAATAAGAAAAAAATAAAATAAAAAGGAAACCTAACTAAAATCCCATAAATGACCTACTAATGAAAGAATAATAAAAAAAATTTAATTGAAAAAATGAACATCAACCCTTTTTTCTCTCTGCTTTACCTGGGATGAGACCCTGCTAAACTTTCATGGAACTGCCATGGAGGACACAAGAGAGTTGTTATAGAAGAAAAAACATCAGAAAATGTAATTGTCATACACCTGTAATTCAATTACTCATATAGCTCGAGGTCATCAAGCCTGTCCGTGTCACATCCATCGTCTCCATCCCCTTCATCTCGTCTTTTGGGGTCTGCATCTGGTTTGCTCACATCGGTCGACCCAGCTAGAGAGTTTGCTAACATCTGATGTGTAAAAGCTCTGTCAACCACTCTGATCACCAGACCTCTAATGCTTGGAATGACAACAAACAAACACAGAGAAAACTGCAAATGCTGTAATACAAGCCCCAAGCACAGAAATAGCTAGTGATTTCCACTCACCCAACACAGAATCCAACCAATCGCTCAGGCCTCCTAGATTAGTGTTTACACCAGCATTTTTAGCAAGGCCCTCTTTCATGACTCTCAGGCCTTCTAAAGCTCTTGAAACACTACCATTAGTATCTGTGTTTCCGGGAATATAGGTGCAACACAGATCGATCAAAATTGATAAAAATTTAGTCAACCCCTGCTAGAATCTGAATCCTAGCTTTAAATTCACCTGGGACCCCGCGTGGCACACCAATCACGTAAAGGTAAACCTGCTCGTCAAAGCTGCCTGGAACAGGTGCTTCTCTCCTAGACCTGTGATGTGATGAAACTGCACTTTCCTGGAATGGATCAATTGCAATCGAGACATCATAAGCTAATATTACGTGAGCACACATACCTTCCCAATTGGGCGGAACAATGGATCTCAGCTTGCCGTCGCCACAAACCCAGTAAACGTCTGGTCCTGCCTGTTCCTGTTTCAAAATCCACCTATGCAGGTGAAGCTCAGAAGAACAGGTCCAGTAATCAACAGTTGTATCATCTCTAAGCTTGTCAGATTTCCAGCACTCAGAAATCAAACATCAAACATACCACTGTTTGAACAATGATCCAGCCCGTGGCTACATTTTAGCAAAAACTGTAAAGAAATGTGTAGGAAGACATGGTTTGTTTTCAACCGAAAACCACACCCCTTCATTTTTCTTACAACCTGCCTTCTTCCAGGCTGAAATCTCAGATGAGGTGGCAAAACTTTGCACAGCAACCACATCTGTCACGTCTGGTTGATCACCTAGTTGTGTCATGACAACACATGTAGTTGTCAGAGGCTGTAGAGCAGCTCTTCTGGCTGCGGAATCAGCTCTAGAATTTCCCAAGGAAACAGTGTCCCCTGCGGAGGAGTGAGCTGCACATTTCATAACGGCAATCTTGGAGGGCAACAGAATTGCCTCCAGAAGAGCAGCGACCTGGGGTGCATTCAATATGGGCTTACCAGAGTGTCTTGAGAAGGATTGTGCATCTCTACTGTGTGTCACTGCATCTCTACTGCGAAAAAGATGAGCTGCTCTCGCGAGAGCTGTGCATAAGTAATATGGCGGTAATAGGGTAAAACAAACAAACTCTGGTAAAAACAAACCATAACATTTGAGCCAAATATAGCAAACGTTTGATAATAAAACCATTATTTTGTATTTCTCCATAAAACAAACTGGACGAGGAAACCTCGGACAGCCTGGAAAGCTACTTGGACGAGTGCTTTGACAACATTGTTATGGGCAAGCCACAAAAATCCACCTCTGCTATGCCGACAAGCACACCATCACAGAAACGCACCCGTTCTGAGGCCAGCACCTCCACCCTCTCTCCAGAGAAAAGCTACAGCGATGTCCTGGACTCAATAGATAAGAAGCTAACCAGCCTAGACGTTCGTCTGGCCCTGGTTGAGGTTTTACACAAAGAGTTTCAAGCTCTAAGGGAATCCCTGGAGTTTAGCCAACAACAGGTAGCATCGCTCGCTGCAGAAAACCAAACGCTGAGAGACGGTGTAAAGAAACTCACCGAGGGGATGATGCAGCTGTCCGGGGAAAGTAAGAGGATAAAAGAAACTATCTTGGATATACAGGCCAGGGGAATGCGGGACAATCTTGTTTTTTCCGGTATCCCAGAACAGACTGAGGACGACGCTGAATCCACTGTCCGATATTTTCTCCAACATCACTTAAAGTTCCCAAGCGACACGGTAAAAAACATTACTTTTCACCGCGTCCAGCGGCTCGGAGGTAAGAAGCCCAACAACAGCCGGCCGCAACCGATTGTTGCTAAATTCGAGCATTACAAGCAAAAAGAGCAGGTCAGAGGCCAGGGCAGAGAGCTGCGGGGAACGAATTACAGCGTTAATGATCAATATCCGAAGGAGATCCTGGATAGAAGGGGCGTTTTTTTCCCAATCAGGAAGAAATATATCAGTGAAGGCACCAGAGCTACAGTAGCAGTAGATAAACTGTATGTTAATGGGCAGCTGTTCAGGGACCCCCAACTTACTCCTTGGCTTTATTAGTCATGTAACACTGGCTAGATAAGAGTTGTTTTATCAGTCAACTATAATCTAATGTTAGCACAGCTCTGTAAAGTTGTTTACATTACTCAATGTGGGCGGGGCCAGGGCTAAGCACTGGGATACTGGCTCTTTCTCATCTTCACATGTCTATCACCAAATGTCTTTGTCACCCCTTTTTTCTTCTTTTATCACTCACACACACACACAAAAATATATTTTTTTTCATAATATAACTATTTCTTTCTCTCTCACCCTTCACAACTTTCTTCTATTTTTTTCTTTCTTATTTCTCGGCTTTTGGATTTTCAATCAGGCAACCCCAAGCAAAGCTAATAATACACCTGTGTTTATCTGTTTCTATGGTGATATGGACTTTACAACTTTTTTCTCAAAACTTTGGCTACTCTAAGGTTTGTCAAATGGAATGTTCATGGAGCTGGCACCGGAGAGAAAAGAGTTAGTATTTTTAACCAGCTTAAAAGAATGAAGGCAGATGTTGTCTTATTACAAGAAACCCATAAATCTACCTCAGCTGCAGTTGATCTTAAATCCCCTGAGTTTCCTAATGTGTTTTCTGCATGCTATAACTCCAGACAAAGGGGAGTAGCAATATTAATAAATAAAAATGTAAATTTTACAGTAATAGATACAGTTACAGATCCAGAATGTAGATTTATTATAGTAAAACTATCTATACATAACCAAAAGTTATGTATTGTCAGTATATATGGTCCAAATGTTGATAACCCCTCATTCTTTCATTCCTTCTTCTCAGTGCTCCTTGAACACATGGATTGCTCACTTCTTCTTGGGGGCGACCTCAACTTTGGTTTAAATGAAGAAATAGACAGGCTCAGCACAGCAGGGACTCAGCGCAGCTGGAAATCTATAGATATAGTCAAACAGTACATGAGCGATTATGGACTTTGTGATGCATGGCAATCTCTTCACCCCAATGACAAAAAATATACTTTCTTCTCAAATCTCCACCATTCGTATTCTCGACTGGATTATTTGTTAGTCAGCAGCTCACTGTTGACTGACATTTCAGACACTGAGATACACCCTATAGCTGTTAGCGATCATGCTCCTGTTTCTCTAACTTTAGTAAATAAAACAGAAACGCCTCAAAGCAAAAATTGGAGATTTAATATATCATTACTTAAGGATAAAGAATTTATGAAATATTTTGAAAAAAAGTGGGCTTCTTATTTGGAGTATAATGACCTACATGGTATGTCACCATCCATTCTTTGGGAGGCAGGGAAAGCTGTGATTAGAGGTCAAATAATCTCATTCTCATCAAATAAAAAGAAAATGGAAAAAAAACGTATTCAGGAATTAGAAGAAACTATTAATTCAGTAAAAGCTTCTCTAGATGAGGAGAGACTAGGCAAAATCCGTAAAGCAAAGCTAGAATTAAATGAAATTATTAATAAACAGACCCAGTTCTTAATTCAAAGAAAAGGGGGGTTGCACTGACAGACATGGGTTACTGGCCTGGTGGCCGTGCGGCCCCTGGGTAGGGTCTGGGGTGGGCCTGGGGATTCGGGGCTCTGGGACGCCGCACTCCCTGGCTGTGGTCCTGGCTGGGGGTCGGCCGGCGTGGGGTCTCTGTTGCCTGTGGGGGTCGGGGCCGGCATGCACGGCCGGCTCTCTCTTTCTCTCTGGGCCGATTGTCATCGCCGGTCCCTGTATGGCGTCTCACCTTGTTTGCTGGTTGGGGTGCCTGGCTGGTGGTCACGGCGGGTGGGTGGCATTTCTGGGCCTGATCAGTCCTTTTTCGCACTGGACTTAGCTCCTGGGTCTTGGTCTTTATGCGTTGCGGGGCTCTGGGGTCGGGCGTTTGCCCGGGTTCGGTCGGACTGGCCGGGTAGTGGGCGTGGCGCTGAGTTTGGTTGCCTGCCGGGCCATTGAGCAGCAGTGGTCGCTCCACAAGGGAATGGGGCTGGTGGATGTCAGCCTGGTGGGTCAATCGCCCGGTTCATCGGTTTGCTCCTGGTCTGGGCAGGTACGTCGCCAGGGTTTGGGCTGCGGGGACCTCCGATGCGCAGGTGGCGCTGGGGGCCTCCTTTGTTGGCAGGGAGGCTGTTGCTAACTAGCGACAGGTGCTCTCCCCCTACGAGGGCACTTGGACGGGGGGGAGGGGTGTGCTGGAGTGGGGGGCGAACTCAAACTGGGTGTCTAGTGTCCTTTGTGTTCTGATAGTAGAGCGAATGTCAGGGTGGGTTTAGTTCTCCTTCTGGGATGGGGCTGGAGGGACTGCCTTGGGGTCTGTGGGGCTTGGTGGTGCTGTGGCCGTGGGCCCCGGGTTGAACGTGCCATGGCCTCCCTCCCCTGGTGGATCCCGGTGAACAGCGGTGCCTATTGGGGTCAGTGGGGGAGCTGGCTCCCTGGGAAGACATTTTGTCTCCCAGTCCTTCCCTCCCCATCCCCGAACACCTCTGTCCACCCGCTCCATCACTTTACCACTCATATAGGGTCTTGGGGCATGGGCACATCACTGGGGTGCGAGGAGGGGTCTACTAGCACACTGAAGAACGCATTACTCAGGTCAACAACTGAAAAATGAGTAGCTGAAGGTGGAACCTGTGACAGAATAGTACACGGGTTCGGCGAACTAGTGGCGTGAGGAATTATTGATTCATTGGTCCGTTTCAGATCTAACAAGAAACTCCTTTCTTCACCTGTGCCTCTGACTTTTTTCACTAAAAAATCAGACATCGGACCGGAGAATCCGTGCATCCAATAATTATCCCAGATTTTAACAGAGCATCAAACATTGGTTTTATTCAACGCACTGCTTCAGCCTTTAACGGGTACTGGCGTTGAACTGGACGAAAGGATGACTTTGGTGTGATTTTGACAGGATTACAACCCTTAATTAAGGCAAGGCAAGGCAATTTTATTTGTATAGCACACTTTCAACAGCACGGTAATTCAAGGTGCTTTACATGATTTGGTGATTTAAAAGAAACACATAAAAGAAACACACATTACACATGATACACAATAAAGCAAGAGAAAAATAAAATAAAAAAAGCAAGAGAGCATGAACACATTTCATACATATAACATCAAGCATTTACTCAAAGGCAATTCTAAACAGATGGGTTTTTAGTCTCGATTTAAAGCAGTTCAGAGTTTCAGCAGCTCTACAATCGTCAGGAAGTCTGTTCCAGATAAGGGGAGCATAAAAAGTGAAAGCTGCTTCTCCATGTTTAGTTCTGAGTCTAGGGATGTTTAGTAGGCTAGAGTTGGAGGACCTGAGTGGTCTTGGTGGTTGGTACCATGACAACAGGTCTTCAACATATTTTGGTGCTAAGCCATGTAATGATTTATAATCTAGTAAAAGTATTTTATAGTCTATTCTCTGAGCTACAGGGAGCCAGTGTAAGGACTTTAGAACTGGGGTGATGTGCTCTACTTTCCTGGTTCTAGTAAGGACGCGAGCGGCAGCGTTCTGGATCAGCTGCAGCTGTCTGATTGACTTTTTAGGCAGACCTGTGAAGATGCTGTTGCAGTAATCAATCCGACTAAAGATAAACGCATGGATGAGTTTTTCTAGGTCGTGTTGCAAAATCAGTCCTTTAATCCTAGAGATGTTCTTCAGGTGATAGAACGCTGACCTTGTTATTGCCTTTATGTGACCCTGGAGGTTCAGGTCTGAGTCCATTACTACACCTAGGTTACGAACCTGATCAGTAGTTTCTAGCTGTATTAATTGAAGCTGTGTGCTGACTCTTGATCGTTCCTCCTTGGGTCCAAAAATAATCACTTCAGTTTTGTTTCTATTCAGCTGGAGAAAGTTATGGCACATCCATCCATTTATTTGGTAAATGCATTGATTTAGGGTTTGAATGGGTTCAGAGTCACCTGGTGACATTGTAATGTAGAGCTGAGTGTCATCTGCGTAGTTATGGTAGCTAATGTTATTGGTTGCTATAATCTTGCCTAGTGGGAGCATGTAGATATTAAATAAGAGGGGCCCCAGGATGGAGCCCTGGGGCACCCCACATGTGATTTCTGTTCGTTCTGATGAAAAGTTTCCTATTGAAACATAGAAGTCCCTGTTCTTTAGTTAAGACTCGAACCAGCCAAGTACTGTACCAGAGAGTCTGACCCAGCTCTCCAGTCGTTCCAATAAAATATCATGATCAACAGTGTCAAATGCTGCACTGAGGTCCAACAGAACCAGCACTGTGGTTCTTCCACAGTCTGTATTTATGCGAATGTCATTAAATACTTTGACGAGGACAGTCTCGGTGCTGTGGTGAGCGCGGAAACCAGACTGAAAAGCATCAAAACGGTTTGTCATTGTTATGAAGCCATTTAACTGCTGAAACACAGCTTTTTCAATAATCTTACTGATGAATGGGAGATTAGAGATTGGCCTGTAGTTCTGCATTAACGTGTTGTCCAGATTTTTCTTCTTTAGCAGTGGTTTAATAACTGCTGTTTTTAAAGCCTGAGGGAAGACACCTGATAGCAGTGATGAGTTCACTATTTGAACAAGATCAGAACCAATAACAGGAAGAACCTTCTTTAGAAAAGCTGTGGGTAGGATATCAAGACAGCAGGAGGAGGAGCTTAATTGGATAATGATTTTTTTCAAGGCTGTTCTGGTTTAATTCGTGGAATTCAGACATTTTCTCTACATTGTTGTTGATTGGGGATGGCACTGGTTGTGGGTTCGATATTGAGGTACAGATTGACCGTCTAATTGTTAGAATCTTTTCAGTGAAAAAGCTGGCAAATTCATTGCAGGCCCTGGTAGAATTTAGTTCAGGGGCTACTGTCACTAAAGGATTAGTTAGTCTTTCCACTGTTGCAAATAGAGTCCGTGCGTTATTAATGTTTCTGTTGATGATTTCAGAAAAGAACGATTCCCTAGCATCTTTTATAGTTAGCTGATATCTATTCAGTCTCTCTTTGTAGATCTCACAGTGAACCTGGAGTCGAGTTTTCCGCCATTTTCTCTCGGCTCGTCGACACTCTCTTTTTTCACTACGTACCAGTGGATTACGTGTCCACGGAGACTTCTTTCTACCTGAGACTACTTTCACTTTAGTTGGAGCAATGGAATCCATGATGTCTGAGATTTTCGCAAGGAAATTATCTACCAACTTATTTACTGAGTTTGAGTTGGGAGATGAGGGGGATGTGGTGGAAGGATAAATACGTTTAAAGGATTCTACTGAACTGTCCCCTAGAAAACGCTTTTTTATAGTGGTCTTACTGTGGCTGGATAATTTAGCAGACATGGTACTTTGAAAGAAAATACAGAAATGGTCAGATAATGCAAAATTAATTACAGAGATGTCAGAAATATTTAAACCTTTGCTGATAATTAAGTCCAGAGTGTGTCCTCTATTGTGTGTTGGTTGTTTGACATGCTAGATCAGTCCGAAGTTGTGGAGAGTATCATCTAACGTTTTTGCTTGTCTATCTTGGGGGTTGTCGGTATAGATGTTAAAGTCCCCCACGATGATTAGTTGGTCATAGTCGATACATATTACAGAAAGAAGGTCATTGAAATCATTAAAGAAGTTAGAGTTAAGTTTTGGTGGTTTATATAAACTTAGAAATAACGCTTTGTTAGGCTCATTTATCTGGGTGGCTAGGTATTCAAAAGAATCAAACGTGCCCAGGGTTACCTTTTTAAAGTTCATTGAGTTGTGAAAGATGGTGGCTACACCTCCGCCTCGTTTGTGTTTTCTGTTCTCGCTTAAGAAATTATAATTTGGAGGACTGGATTCTATTAATGAAGTTGTTTCGTTATTTTCATCTAGCCAAGTTTCTGATAAAAAAAGGGCGTGTAAATTATGCTCAGTGATGAAGTCATTGATAAGAAAAGACTTCCCGGATAGAGATCTAATGTTTAATAAAGCTAACTTAAGTATTGTGATGATGGGCAGCTGAACCTTCTGTCAGGTTATCAATTTGAGATTTTGTTTAATATGAGAGCGTGTGGTTAACGGTTTATGTTTCCTGCTGCTGATAATCACTGATATAGCCTCAGGGGTGCCGGGTGAATTCTGGGAGACGGTAGGGGTGGATTTATTGCCCGGTTCCCTCAAATATCAGATATCTGTAATAATCAGTGGGGGGAAGCTCCCAGGCTTATGGACACTAGTCCCAGGCATTTGGTGTAGTCTTAGTTTAGGTGTTAATTGTGTCCCAAATTTGATTTGCTCATTCAGTTTGTCTGTAAAGTTTCTAAATGGAAACTTTAGGGTTTCTTTTCTGCAAAGGGGTCAAGATGATTGATTCATATTAAGGAAAGAATGAATGGGACCAGGTAGATTATGGACAAAAACCTCCTTCCATTAGTGAGAGCATTGAAGATGATAATGACAGCAAGACAATGATCCCAAACACACCATCTGGAAAAGGAAGAAGCGGCTACGTAAAAAACATTTCAAGGTTCTGGAGTGGCCTAGCCAGTCTCCAGACCTCAATCAAATGGAGAATCTGTGGAAGGAGTTGAAAGTTTGTGTTGCCCAGCAACAGCCCCAAAACATTCCAGCTCTAGAGAAGAGCTGCATCGAAGAATGGGCCAAAATTCCAGCTACAGTGTGTGCAAACCTGGTGAAGACCTACAGGAAACGTTTCACCTCTGTCATTGCCAACCAAGGTTACATTACAAAAGATTGAGGTGATTTTTTGTTGTTGACCAAATATTTATTTTCTGCACCATTATACAAATAAATTCTTAAGAAGTCATACACTGCTCAAAGAAATAAAGGGAACACTGAAACAACATAATGCAACTCCAAGTCAATCACACTTAGGAACCAACACTGATTGACAATTCACAGCAGTTTCACATGCTGTTGTGCAAATGGAATAGACAACAGGTGGAAATTATAGACAATTAGCAAGATACCCCCAATAAAGAAATGGTTCTGCAGGTGGTGACCACAGACCACTTCTCAGTTCCTATGCTTTCTGGCTACTGTTTTGTTAACATTTGAATGCTGGCGGTGCTTTCACTCTAGTGGTACCATGAGCCGGAGTCTACAACCCACACAAGTGGCTCAGGTAGTGCAGCTCAAACAGGAGTAGTGGAGCTTATCCAGGATGGCACATCAATGGGAGCTCTGGCAAGAAGGTTTGCTGTCTGTCAGCGTAGTGTCCAGAGCATGGAGGCGCTACCAGGAGACAGGCCAGTACATCAGGAGACGTGGAGGAAGCCTTAGAAAGGAAACAACCCAGCACCAGGACCGCTACCTCCATCTTTGTGCAAGGAGGAACAGGGGGAGCACTGCAAGAGCCCTGCAAATCGACCTCCAGCAGGCCACAAATGTGAATGAATCTGCTCAGACAGTCAGGAACAGACTCCACAAGGGTGGTATGAGGACCTGACATCCACAGGTGGTTGTTGTGCTTACAGCCCAACACCGTGCAGGACGTTTGGCATTTGCCAGAGAACACCAAGATCGCCAACTTCGCCACTGGCGCCCTGTGCTCTTCACAGATGAAAGCAAGTTCACACTGGACACATGTGACAGACGTGACAGTCTGGAGACGTTGTGGCGAACATTCTACTGCCTGCAACATCCTCCAGCATGACCAGTTTGGCAGTGAGTCAATAATGGTGTGGGGTGACATTTCTTTGGGGGGGGCGCACAGCCCTCCATGTGCTCGCCAGACGTAGCCTAATTGCCATTAGGTACAGAGATGAGATCGTCGGACCCCTTGTGAGACCATATGCTCATGCAGTTGGACCTGGGATCCTCCTAATGCAAGACAATGCAAGACCTCATGTGGCTGGAGTGTGTCAGCAGTTCCTGCAAGAGGAAGGCATTGATGCTATCAATCTTTCAGTCAATTGAACTTTATTTATAAAGCGCTTTTCATACAAGAGTTGCAACTCAAAGTGCTTTACATATCAAAATAACCCCACATAAACCATAATCCCATCCCTCACCTACAAATTTAAAAGCTTGATCACATTTATACTTCCCTTCTGCCAAACTAACTCCCATGCACACAAAAACCTAGGAACAACAATAAAAAGGACATTGGGCCAAGTGCAGATGAGTCAGGTAAGGAAATGCCATCAAGTGAGCCATCTGCGCCGGCAGCCTCAAATCAACCGCAGCTGCCGAGGCACACAAGGCGCCCAGAGGAGGCAAGGCCAAGACCCCCATCTCCACCCAAGCGCTACCTGGAGAGCACCCAGGCAGCCACTGCCAAGCACTGCTCCCAAAGCAGAGAGCTCCCATAGAGGAAACACTGGAAGGAAAATTTTAATAAGAAGTTAAAAGATAAAAATAACAGGGGATATATATGATAAGGCTATGCAGTAAAACACTGAAAATATAATCAAGTAATAATCAGTTAAAAGCTAGGCTGAAAAGGTGAATCTTGTACCTGCTCTTAAAAACATGAACATTCTCTGCGGCCTTGAGGTCCTCCAGCAGCCTGTTCCAGAGGTGAGGTCCATAATAATGCAAAGATGCCTCACCATGAGTGCGTGTCCTGACTTTAGGGATGACAAGGTGACGGCTCCCAGAGGAGTGCAGAGACTGCTAAGGTTCATATGGTAAAAGCTGTTCTGAAAGATAAGAAGGCCCAAGACCATTAAGGCACTTAAAAACCATTAAAACAACCTTAAAATTGATCCTAAAACATATGGGTAGCCAATGCAGTGAATTTAAGACAGGTGTAATGTGCTCCCACCTCCTGGTCTTCGTCAGGACACGTGCTGCTGAATTTGGTAGAAGTTATGAACCTGAGATATTTTTTGGGGAAGACCAGAAAGCAGGGCATTACAGTAATACATTCTACTGGTAATAAAATGCATCAGTCTTTCCGTGTTTGCCCGAGAGAGAATGGCAATGTTCTTTAGATGATAAAAACCTATTTTACCAATGTTTTTAATGTGAGGGATAAAAGTCAGCTCAGAGTCAAAAATGACGCCCAGGTTCTTCACTTGTAAAGAAGGATTAAAGGAGTCATGACCTGTAATTTTCACTTTTCCACAAGAAAAAATGTATGTTATGATTGCCTAACAATTATACAGTGGCCGGGAAGCCGATATTTAAAAGTGAAGCGTTTGTTTACCCCTGGGTTCGTCAACCAGCCCACGTGCATGCGCACTCAAATACGTGATTTTAATTTCTGGCCGACTTGATGTCAAGTCGGCGCAGGATATACCATATATAGACATCGCAGACCTATACTGCAGGAAGCCTGCCCTCCCCTTCGCCCCACGCCCCTCTCCCCCTCATATTAAGTCGAGCGCCGCCATTACTGAATTCGATTGATGGGAATCCCAGGTCTTTTTGGAGAGCCAGTTCGTTTGGCTTGGCTCACCATAAAGAGCCAGCTCTTTCGGCTCCCAAGTGGCTTCTCAGATTTTCTGTTGCTTAAAGTGTATTTATTACCAATATTAATGCAAAACGAAGTGTACCAAATGTACCAAAACAAGCGGGGGGAATAAAAAAAATTAAAAAAACGGCTCCCAATGACAAGCCGGCTCCCATCGTTCACTTCAAAGAAATAGCTCTTAAAGCTGGTTTGTTCGTGACCAACACATCACCGATTCGAAGTACGAACTCGACCGTGAAAGATGCAGAAACGTTTTGCACACGTGAGTTGTTGACTGCCAGAATCAACATGGAAATATTTTTTCTATTTTTTTACGCCGGAATCCTTTACGAATTTGGGACAATATCAGGCGAAGTTGGCATCGAAGCTCCGTTTGGAAAAAGGAGCCATTCCAACAATCAGAGACTTGCCTGCAATTGAAATGGTAAGGCTGTGTTTTTATTGCTCTGCTGTGTGTAACAAACAGCAGCTAACTGCTAATGTGGCTATTGTATGCTACTGGGAGTAGTAGATATGGGTTAGATATGCTGAAGCGTTACCTGCGGTGTCAAGCCCCCTCCTTCCTGCCACCAATCAACGCGCCCCTCATTTGCATTATTACAATGACCGTCCACGACAGCCAAAATATCGCATCAGATCTCGCGAGACAATAATGCCTTCAGAAATAAGGGTCAGAGGAGCTCTGTGTTTATTTTTTTTCAACTTTTCTTTTTTAGAAGGGCCTGAAAGACTATAATAGAGCGTGGGTATCCAAGTTAATACTGGGCTATATGACTCCTTTAAAAGACAGTGATTGTAGTTTTGGTAAAAGTTTCTCTCTCTGAGCCTCAGGACTGATGACTAAAACTCCAGATTTGTCCTGGTTGTGCTGGAGATGTTGGGTGTGGTGTGGGCTTCTTGCTGTGTGTGTGCTCACCTTTTCCCCTCAGGGTGGGAGTGGCAGGTGCAGCACCAGCTGCACACAATCAGCAGCAATCAGGAGGAGCTTTAAAAGGAGAGCGGATCTCTGAAGCAGATGCCAGATGATTAGACTCCTTTGAGTGGTAATCAGGCCAGCTCTAGCTTTACTGTGTGGTTTTCCAAACAGTAAACTTACCTGTGTTTTCTCCTCACAGTGCTCGCTGTTATTCCCCAAGCTTCGGAAGTGGCCGGTTTTCTGTTGAAGGCGCTGCATGCCGCCACTCTGTGTTTTTGCTGTTTTCTCTCAGCTAGTGATGTTAAGATTAAGCCCCATGAGGCATTGAACCACTTGAGCCAATTGGTTCAAGAAAGGGTTCTGCTCACGGGGCTTCATGTGAACACAAACCCCCCCTACTGGCCAGGTACATAATCACAGGCAGCTGTAGCTCTTAGCCACTTAATGTGTGATGCATTAAAGTTGTAAGTCTGCTATGGTTCTTGGGAATGACTATGAGTTCCAAAACAAATTTCTCTAGATAAAATAGTACAAATGTGAATAATATTTTTGAATGTATTCTGTCAGTAAATTATCCCAAAACGGTAGTATTATATGTTATGGCAGGTTCTGTAATGTTTTTCTGTCACTTCGGGCAAAAGGCATGGGCTTAAGCAGGCAGAGGAAAGTGAAAATGCTTGTGGAACTAGGAAGAGGGCACTGAAAATTGTTGTGTAACTTTGGCAATGATGTACAAAACAGGGGAAAAACATTTTTATTCAAAAAATAGCAGTTTCTCAACAGTTTTATGTTTTAAGTAATTCCTTTTTCTTGACACCATCTCACCAGCCTTCGAAAACACTCTTTCACAAGGCACAGAAGATGCCGGCGTACACAAAAACACAAGTGCTGGACTATATAAATTGGGGTACTACAATTTTTGCTCCAGGGAGGATTCCAGCCTGCTAATATTTGGCTCCCACACAGGGGAAATCCTCCTCTTCCTAGCTGGCTCCATCCTCTCACTTATCTCTCTCTCCTCATTCTCTTAAATTAGGGTAACCATATTTTGATTTCCAAAAAAGAGGACACTTGGCACAGTCCTGAAACACTGTCACGGCTTTTGATTTTAACATATTTAAAGCATGCATTCTCCATGTGGTTAGAATGAACAGTTTAATAACAAACTTCAGATAGGCTTTCACAAGTGCAAAAATGGGTTTAAAATATCTAGAAATAATTAATCATAGAAATAATTACTCTTCCAAATTAGAAAATGTACCAGAAACAATACTAGTTTGCTTTACTGGACAAAAATGAAACACAAATCTGAAATAACATTCTTATTATAGATTTCGTTTCCATGTGGACCTACTAGATCTTTGTCACAGACAGAAACACATATGCCAGCTCTGTTTTGTCTGTAAAGTGTTGGAAAGGTGTTTTCACTCTAATCTAAAGCCTCTCTTAAAGGAACAGACACCCATTTAATTTATGACCCTGGGCTCTATGGGCTCTCATTTCACCTTCCTGAGTGCTCGTTCATTTCTGTAAAAAGGAGCAATAAGAACAACAAACAACAATTCTATATTTTAATCAGCGAGACGTCATTCGCTGGACTCAGTTCTACTAACTGAGCCCAGATCTACGTCAGCTCAAAGTCTTTATTGAAACAAGAGTTTCCATGAAACTCCTCCCACATAGTTCTTCGTTCATAGAATGGTCACAGCTTCTTCACATAAGGAACACATGATGTACCACATTCTTCTTGATTGATCACTATTTCTTAGTGTTGCCACATGCACTACAGAATTAAACCCTCATACAACATTTACAGAATTTTTATCTCGTCAAAAGCTACACTTGAATATCTTGTAAACAGTTGGAGCAGTTGCTTGTCAAAGTGGTGCAGCATCAAAGCTTGCTCTCTTACATCTAGGAAACGGTTCAGAACCATCCACGAAAGCATCGGAAATATGTCGTATTGCATGCATCGCACCAGTCTCTTTAAGTATGCGTATTAGTCCCCTTAAAAACAATGAAAATCCGGACATTTTCATCAATCTATGAAATCCCCCCCAGACGCCCTGGGCAGCACGTCAACAGTTGACATGTCCGGGGAAAACAGGACGGTTGGTCATACTACCTAAATCTTATCTTTATCTCCTCACTCTCCTAAATCTTCAAACTATCTGTCTCTATACTCTCAAAACTATCTACAAACTATGTAAACGCTAACCAAACTCTTCTATCCAAACTCCAAACTGACTTCAACTCTCCTACACAAACCCACATTTTGAATGGAGCCTGAGGGGATTTATATTGCTGTCAAACCACTTCGCAAACTCTGAACCACTTCCCAAAGCAGTCACGTGGTACAGCGGGGCTTCAGACGTCATCATTTTCGGCTCTCCCCTAAATGAAGCAGGCCTCGATACACGCTTTGTGGAAACACCCCCTCCCCTGCTCGACACACGCTTCGTAGCCTCGGCACACATCGTAATATCCCTACTCTCAGCTGACAAGCATCTGCTCCCCTGGATCTCCGGTCCGTCCTCCTCAACGCTCCTACTGCAGCCCTCCTGAGACTGCTCCACTGGACTCCCATTCTTCCAAGGTTTCCTGTCCACCCTTGAGCCCTCACCGTGTCCACCTGTCAAGAACAATGGAAAAGACCATCCTGCACTCTGCACCTCTGCCAGCCACTCACATACTGGACCCACTTACCTCCTTCCTCAGCGAACTCTGGCTCCTCCTGCAAGTAAGAGCTAACATCTCTACACTACGTATTGGTTTCTCTAACTGTGCTCCACACTCTCCTCTGATCTCCCTCCAAGTGCCAATCCCTCTTCAAGTGTTTCCTATCTGTCCTCATACCCGCGCCGAGCATCCAATCCCTTCCACAGACTACTTTACAATAAAATCACATTTCATTGAGTTCCTGGCTCTGAATCAAGTGAGTTCGTGCCAGAGTCTCCTTAAAAACATGAAAGGAGAAAGTTTTTTGCCATCCACAATTTGATGTCTAAAATACAGTTAAAAAGTGCATCCATTGGCTGTATGTCATCAGGAGACACAGAGATGTACAACTGTGTACCATCAGCATAACAGTGAAAGTTCACTATGCCTTCCGATGATACTGCCAAGAGGGAGCAAATAACGGTTAAAAAGCAATGACCTAAAATTGAACCCTGGGGGACACCACGTGTAATTTTGTGGACCTTAGAAGAGCAGGTATCTAGACTTACCATAAAAGTCCTGTCTGTGAGATAGGATGTGAACCATTTGTGAACAGCACCAGAGAGGCCAATCGGTTTTAAAAGGGTTAAAAGAATAGTGTGGTCTACTGTATACAACTTAGCAACTGGATTATCAGATCATAATATGATACTTTTAATAAGGAAATTTAGAACCAAAATAAATGCATTGTCTAATATGAAAAAAGAGCAACTAAAAATTCCTAAAAAACAATTACCTCTGCTTGAACAAACAATTAGGGAGACTGACTGGGCTCAGTATGTTCAGGAAAACTGTCTAGAAAGTAGCTGCAGTCTCTTTATGAATCAACTCAAAACAATTATAAATGGCTTTAGGAAGAAAATCAAATGCAAACCAGGAAAGGGAAAAAATGTGCCCTGGATAAATGAAGATATTTGGTCTATTATGAAACAAAGGGATCATGCTCTCAAAATGGCTCTTACAAGTAAGAAAGATAATGATAGGCGATTGTTTGTAGCTCTGAGAAATAAAGTCGTAAAACTGATAAGAAATGCAAAAGCTTCCTTTTTCATTAATGTTATAAATAAATCAAAGGGGGATAAAGGAAATATGGCAGAATCTAAACAAATTAACAGGAAAATATGGTAAAAGAAACAAACCAATAAAATTAAAAATAGAGGAAACTGTATATGAGGATGCAAGTGTGGTTGCCAATGCGCTTAATAATCATTTTGTTAAATCCATACAAAAGGAAAAGTGACAAGAACTCATAACCAATCTAATTTTAAAGTTGAACCTCTAAAAACTGATGTTTCCATATTGACATTCACGGAAGTGACTCAGTCAAAGATAGAAACAATCATCTCATCTATCAAGTCTTCAAGAGCAAAGGATATCTATTATATTGATACCTTGTGTTTAAAATCAAATAAGGTATCATTAATCCCATCTTTATGTAAATTAATAAACTGGTCAATCACTGAAGGATTATTTCCCATTGCTTGGAAAACTGCTGTAATCACACCCTTATTTAAATCAGGGGAACAAATGAATATAAACAATTATAGACCAATAAGCATTCTCCCGACAATATCAAAAGTATTGGAAAAATGTATTTCAGAGCAAATCATTTCTCATTTAAATTATTCACCATTTAAGTTGCATCCAATGCAATTTGGATTTCGTAAATTTCATTCTACCGATACTGCAAACATTTATCTTACACAGAATATCAAGTCAAAATTGGATAGAGGGGGTATAGTTGGGGCAATCTACCTTGACTTAAGAAAAGCCTTTGATACTGTCAATTCAGACATATTAATTGCTAAATTATCTAAATTCAACTTTTCACCAAAGGCTCTTCAATGGGTGGAATCATATTTAAAAGATAGGAAACAGTGTGTTAGGATTAACAATAAGACATCTGAGGTAATGTTTAATCATATAGGTGTGCCCCAGGGCTCAACCCTTGGCCCTCTACTATTCAGTTTATTTATCAATGACCTACCTGATGTGTGTTCTGAAGCATCATGTCAGTTATATGCTGATGACACAATTATTTATGTCCATGCAAAAACGAAACAATTGGCAGCAGAGAAGCTGTCATTTGTAATGGTGTCAGTCTGTGATTGGCTAAAACATTCAAAATTACACTTAAATGCTAGTAAAACTGTGTGTATGTTCTTTTCTAAGTTGGCAACCAAGGAGAACGATCCAATAGTTCTGGTGAATGGGCAAGCACTACAAGTGGTGCAAGAGTACAAGTATTTACGTGTCACAATGGATTCTCAATTATCATTTAAAAAACATGTTAAGAAATTGAGGAACAAAATCAAATTCAATTTAGTGAATTTCAAACACATTAGAAATAACTTAACAACTGAGGCTTTGGAACTGTATCTTAATGCCACAATTCTTTTGCATATTATTTACTGTTTGATGAGTTGGTCTCAGGCCAACAAGACCACATTGTTACCCATAGAAAGACTTTATAAGCAGACAGTAAAAACATTAGATAAAAAGAACAATTCATATCACTATTGTAAAGTCTTTACCAAATACAATCTTTTAAAATGGGAAAATTTGATAATGTACTTGGATGTAATTATGATCTATAAAATCTTAAATGGATTTGCTCCACCCCCACTACAGGAGTTTATACAGTTAAATGTAAATAGAAACACGCACTCCTCAAGCAGAGGAGACTGTAAAATCCCATTTAGAAAGACTACATTTGGACAATCTGCCTTCTCAGTACGCGCAGCACACTCCTGGAACCTGGTTCCAACAGAAATGAGGAACCTGACCTCATTCCACACCTTTAGAAATTCTGTAAAAAAGTGACTTTTGAATAATCAGACATGTAAACACAACATGGTATAAAGTCACCAACTACTGATATATGTCTTGCTGTGTGGAAGAATGTAGTGTTTTGTGTAGTGTTCCTCTCTGATCTTTTAGCTGAGCAAACCATTTTTGTCCTTTTAACTACATGTTATTCATTAATTTATTACTTACTGTTTCTGTTTATGATAGTATTACGGAAATATTATTTAACAAGGATGAAAAGGATTCCTTCTTAGTTCAAGAGCTTTAATTCGGCTTGTTGATCAACAAGGAGTTCAGCACATACAGCATGGCAGTAACTGACCTGCACCCACATCTTAACATCTTACTATATAGAAATGAACAAAACTAAGACTCCTCCTTCATAGACAGGGTGTCTGTCTTCAGTAAGATAGAATAACTTTAACCTCGTTAGTAAGACGCCACTCAGACGCGCTGGGTCAGAGTGCAGATAATGGAGTGGTTCCGACGTCCTTCAGTCAGCATGCAGACATCTAACAATATTGGTGACCCAAGACACAAAGTATCCTTGAGCTCTCACATGTTGGTTCAACATCCATCCATCCATCCATCCATTTTCTTCCGCTTACCCGGGGTCGGGTCGCGGGGGCAGCAGCCTAAGCAAAGAGACCGAGACTTCCCTCTCCCCAGCCACTTGTTCCAGCTCCTCGGGAGGAACCCCAAGGCGCTCCCAGGCAGGCCGAGAAACATAGTCCCTCCAGCGTGTCCTGGGCCTTCCCCTGGGCCTCCTCCCGGTGAGACGGGCCTGAAACACCTCACCAGGGAGGCGTCCAGGAGGCATCCTGACCAGATGCCCGAGCCACCTCAACTGACTCCTCTCGATGTGGAGAAGCAGCGGCTCTACTCTGAGCCCCCTCTGGATGACTGAGCTTCTCACCCTATCTCTAAGGGAGAGCCCAGACACTCTGCGGAGGAAGCTCATTTCAGCCGCTTGTATCCGTGATCTCGTTCTTTCGGTCACCACCCAGAGTTCGTGACCATAGATGAGGGTAGGAACGTAGATCGACAGACCGGTAGAGCGCCCACATAACTGCAGATGCCCCACCAATCCGTCTATCGATCTCCCGCTCCATTTTTCCCTCATTCGTGAACAAGACCCCCAGATACTTAAACTCCTCCACTTGGGGAAGGACCCCATCCCCGACCCGGATGAGGCACCCCACCCTTTTCCGGCTCAAGACCATGGCCTCGGATTTGGAGGTGCTGATTCTCATCCCAGCCGCTTCACACTCAGCTGCGAACAGCTCCAGCGAAAGCTGTAGATCACGCTCCGATGAAGCCAACAGGACCACGTCATCTCCAAAAAGCAGAGACCCGATCCTGAGGCCACCAAAACGGATCCCCTCAACGCCTTGACTGCGCCTAGAGATCCTGTCCATAAAAGTTAGGAACAGGATCGGTGACAAAGGGCAACCTTGGCGGAGTCCAACTCTCACTGGAAACCAGGCCGACTTACTGCCGGCAATGCGAACCAAACTCTGGCACCGGTCGTACAGGGACCTAACAGCCCGTATCAAGGGGCCTGTACCCCATACTCCCGGAGCACCCCCCACAGGGCCCCCCGAGGGACATGGTCGAACGCCTTCTCCAAGTCCACAAAACACATGTAGACCGGTTGGGCGAACTCCCACGCACCCTCCAGGACCCTGCTGAGGGTGTAGAGCTGGTCCAGTGTTCCACGGCCAGGACGAAAACCCCCAGACGGTCGTGGCAGATGGCCGCTCCTACTGAGCCTGGTTCTGTTGGAGGTTTCTTCCTGTTAAAGGGGAGTTTTTCCTCTCCACCGTCGCTACATGCTTGCTCAGTATGAGGGATTGCTGAAGGATTGCTGTGGTTGGAAAGTCTGCATCAACGGGGCCCAACCTCACGCCAATGACTGACGCAATCTGCTGGGATTCCTTAAATAGGAAACTTTTTAACTGATTGGAATGTTTGTATAAATGTATTGAAATGACTTCTTGTTAAGTGCCTTGAGATGACATCTGTTGTGAATTGGCGCTATATAAATAAACTGAATTGAATTGTTCCTCCTGGATCCGAGGTTCGACTATCCGTCGGACCCTCCTCTCCAGAACCCCTGAATAGACCTTACCAGGGAGGCTCAGAAGTGTGATCCCCCTGTAGTTGGAACACACCCTGTGGTCCCCCTTTTTAAACAGGGGGACCACCACCCCGGTCTGCCAATCCAAGGGAACTGCCCCCGATGTCCACGCAATATTGCAGAGCCGCGTTAACCAACACAGCCCCACAACATCCAGAGCCTTGAGGAACTCCGGTCGAATCTCATCCACCCCCGGAGCCTTGCCACCGAGGAGCTTTTTAACGACCTCGGTGACCTCAGCACCAGAGATTGGAGAGCCCGACCCCAAGTCCCCAAACCCTGCTTCCAGATTGGACGGCGTGCTGGTGGGATTGAGGAGGTCTTCCAAGTATTCCATCCACCGACCCAAAACGTCCCGCGTCGAGGTCAGCAGCACACCATCCCCACTGTAAACAGTGTTGGTGGCAGACCGCTTTCCTCCCCTGAGACGCCGGATGGTGGACCAGAATCGCTTCGAAGCCGTACGGAAGTCGTTTTCCATGGTCTCTCCAAACTCCTCCCACGCCCGAGTTTTTGCCTCAGCAACCATCAGAGCCGCATCCAGCTTGGCCTGTCGGTACCTATCAGCTGCTTCAGGGGTCCCACAAGCCAAAATGACCCGGTAGGACTCCTTCTTCAGCCTGACAGCATCCCTTACCGCCGGTGTCCACCAGCGGGTTCGGGGGTTGCCGCCGCGACAGGCACCGACCACCTTGCGGCCACAGCTTCGGTCAGCCGCCTCGGCAATGGAGGCGCGGAACATGGTCCAGTCGGACTCGATGTCCCCCGCCTCCCCCGGGACGTGTTCAAAGTTCTGCCGGAGGTGTGAGTTAAAGCTCCTTCTGACAGGAGACTCTGTCAGACGTTCCCAGCAGACCCTCACAACACGTTTGGGCCTTCCAGGTCTGTCCGGCGTCCTCCCCCACCATCGGAGCCGACTCACCACCAGGTAGTGGTCAGTGGACAGCTCTGCCCCTCTCTTCACCCGAGTGTCCAAAACATGCGGCCGCAGATCAGATGAGACGACAACCAAGTCGATCATTGAGCTGCGGCCTAAGGTGTCCTGGTGCCAAGTGCACATATGGACACCTTTATGCTTGAACATGGTGTTTGTTATGGACAATCCATGACGAGCACAGAAGTCCAATAACAAGACACCACTCGGGTTTAGATCGGGGGGGCCATTCCGCCCAACCACACCCCTCCAGGTCTCACTGTCATTGCCCACGTGAGCGTTGAAGTCCCCTAGCAGAACAACGGAGTCCCCAGGAGGAGCACTCTCCAGCACCCCCTCCAAAGACTCCAAGAAGGGTGGGTAATCTAATCTGCTGTTTGGCGCGTAAGCACAAACAACAGTCAGGACCCGTCCCCCCACCCGAAGGCGGAGGGAGGCTACCCTCTCGTTCACCGGGGTAAACCCCAACGTACAGGCGCCGAGATGGGGGGCAACAAGTATGCCCACCCCAGCTCGGCGCCTCTCAGCGGGGGCAACCCCAGAGTGGAAGAGAGTCCAACCCCTCTCGAGGAGACGGGTTCCAGAGCCGTGCACCGAGGTGAGTCCGACGATGTCCAGTCGGAACCTCTCAACCTCGCACACCAGCTCCGGCTCCTTCCCCACCAGAGAGGTGACGTTCCACGTCCCGAGAGCCAGCTTCTGCAGCCGAGGATCGGACCGCCAAGGTCGCCAAGGGCGAGGGAACACTGAGTCCATCTGTCGTTTTCATCATAGGGATCTTTTTGGCTGCACTTTGTCTGATCCCTCACCTAGAACCAAATTGCCATGGGTGACCCTACCAGGAGCAAAAGCCCCCGACAACATAGCTCCTAGGATCATTGGGACACTCAAACCCCTCCACCACGATAAGGTGGCAGCCCAGGTTCAACATAACAATACATATCTCAGTTAACACAGAGACTAAACCTTTAACTTGAAGAGACTTTACCTTTAACATGATCAATATACTTTCTGCCACATCTTTTCCCTCCTTTTATTACTTCTTTCAGTAATAACCTAATCTACACCTCTCCTAACAACAACACGTGAAATGCTAGTGCTAGGGGTGAGCAGGCAGGTACAATACACAGTCAATTCAATAAGATGAAATAAGTCATTACATGTTTACAATATAATCAGCTCTTGAACTATACAAAATAATACACATCTTTTCAGATGACATTATTGGAGACCATGTGCACCAGGATGAAAAACCCCACCAGGGTCTTCTTTGCCAGCCTCCAACCATTGTTTGTATTTACATGTTTCTCTCTGAGTGGGGAAACATCCTGGCAGCCCCTATGCCCCTTTAGGTGGCCAGTCCACATGACTCATCATCTGTCAGGATGCTCTAAGAATAAACAAGAGAAAGGAAAATTATGTAGTATCAATCAGGTACACTATGGACACATCATAACATACAGTACATATTGAAATGTGTACTCTTCCCTCATTAAGGCAGCGTCCATAGTGTCCAACCCCGAAGTCATGATCACTCTCAATCTCAGCTTCCCCGTCCCTTAAGAGGGGTTAGAACATTGATTAGTAAAACACAAATTAGTAATCAACTTGACAAAAAGAATAAAATCTGATTATAGTTAAATGATTGAGTGAATTTCACTGATTGGTTTTCAAATGAATCACAAAAGAATCACTTATAATAAAATAACATGAGACGTAGTGGTTAATAATAAAAAGTAGAATTAAAATGAAAGCATTAAATGAAAATAGGAAACCAAACCCTTAGTTCCCTTCTACCTGAACCTGGGATGAGAGGTCATGGATTAGCCAAACTCACATGGTGGAATTACAAGATTTCAGTAACAGAACATCAGAAAACCAAATTCACAACATGATTCAATGGTAATCATCACACGTCTGTAAAACAGATTACTCATAAAACTCCAGTTCGTCCTGCTCCATGTCAAATTCCTCTCCATCCCCTTCTCGCATTCTGGACTCCGCGTCAGGCCACCGGACACCTTGCAGATCAGCCACGGACCCTGTGAGCATCTGATGTGTAACTGCCCTTTCAATCACTCTAGTTATCAGTCCCCGGATGCAAGGAATGATGCAGCATCCGCATAAGATCAAAACTGTTAATGCAGAAACAAGAGCTCCCACAACAGAGACTACTACATTCTTGCATCGTCCCATAAAAGAATCTAACCAACCCTCTAGAGTGGTATCTACCCCTGAATGGTCAGCCATTCCCTCCTTTAAGACCCTCAGGTCTTCTAAAGCCTTAGTCACTGAACCATCAGAGGCTGTGTTGTTAGGTATGTACGTGCAACATCTTGCTTGAAAGAGGGAACACACCCCTCCGCGCTCTGCGAGAATCATATCGAGAGCTATCCTATTCTGCCATGAGACGAGCGAAGTGGCATGTAACTGTTCAGCTAAACCACTAAGAGCATTGTGTGAGTAATTGATAAATCTCTGCTGATTTTAAAACAGGTAGTTAATCCAGTCAACATTTTTATTAATAGTAGGCCACCAGAAAATTGATTCTAATCCTGCCAGAACCTGATTTCTTGCCTTAAATTCATCTGGAACTCCACGTGGCACACCTATAGCATCGATGTAAACGTTGTTATCAAAGCTGCCCGGAACAGGTGCCGCTCTCCTGGTCACATGATGTCAGGGAGTCCCCTGTTTCTCAAAAGGATCAATTGCAATAGAAACATCCAGAACCATCATCACATGAGCACACATCCCTGATTATCCTGTGGGGAGATTAGATCTTAACTGTCCATCCCCACACACCCAAAAAACATCAGGAGCTGGCTGTTCCTGCTCCATTATCCCCTTACGCAGGTTTAGGTTAGTCAAACAGGTCCAATAATCTGAAGTACTATCATCCTGAAGCTTGTTAGATTTTCAACAAAAAAATCCCCCTTATCATTAAGGTGAAACACTTTAGAGCATTTCCCGTGAAACTGACCCATCTCTACCTGTGGTCCTGACCTGGTAACATTAAAACACACATAAACTGCACCTGGTGCTGGCTTTAGAAGCTGGATTATTTCTGGAGCTTCAATTGGTTTAGCCAGGCCGCACGGTTTTGCCCAGCCTCTATTTAGGCCTGCTGTCACGGCAAAAACACAGTGTGAGGAACACACGCTACAATTCCTACCCTCAAGTGAGAAATTAACTCTGGTAAGCTCCATGGACCCCTGCTGTGATACTTTGCTGCCTGGTGTCTCACAGAAACTCACAGATTCATCTAGGTGCTCTTCAAATGGAATTCGTACATAAAACTGAGGAATAGCGGTTCCCATGCAAACAACACATGACTTACTGGTCACTGTTCTGGCAGAGTAGTTTGCGAACTAGTACCACAGATTCTTTTGTACCCATCCTTGACGGAGGATGTTAGTTGGGATGGACTGTGGCTGAGCCGTGGCTGAGGTGTCCGCCTGTTTTCCCCACAGAGTCCAGAAAGCTCCCCCTAAAACAACACAGAACACAAACAGCTTTAAAATCATAATTTTTGCAACTCTAGAGCCCCAGAGTAACATTGATTTTTCTCCTCTTCTATTTTCTTATCTCCTTCCTTTTTTTTTTTTATAAACGTGTCCTGTTTGGCAGTGTGGAGCTCAGAATTGGTGTCTGAGTACCAAGTAGAAGCCCAACAGATTTACTTTCACAAGCGGAGCAGTACAGCTTTTGCTATAGTACTCCACTTGATTTATGTGTGAAAAATCTTTATTGTGAATTGTTGGGGTTGTTATTTCCTGATGTTATGGACACGGAAACGGAAAATTAAGGAGAAGAAAGAAGGAAGATGAAGAAGAGAGGTAGGAAACAAAATGTCATGAGAGAGGGTGAGTTGAAAATACAAGAGAGGAAGGGGAACAAAGAAAACACAGGAAAACATTGAAGTCTGCCTCCATACCCACAGGATGGCAGAGAGGGCGGGGGAAAAAAAACACGAAAAAGGAACATCGACAAAACCAACCAAACATTGTGAACTAAGAATTACACAACCACATCACACAAAAATAGATATAAAAATACAACATTGAGCCTCATGGTACCGATTAATCAAGCTCTAGTAATGATAACCTCAGCCCAAGAATATATCCTTAAACACCAGAGACCACACATCAATGTGTGTATGTTAGCATGCTGGTGCATATAAGGTTTCTCCATAAGAGTGTTCGATAGTTGGTGTGAGCAGGCATCAATCCGTCTCCCAGGAATAGATGCAGACATGAAGGAGATCGGAGCAAAGACGTCCAAAGGACCGCCAGAGCCCCAGGCGGACCCGGGCGGGGCCGACCGCATCCCCCAAGAGAGGAGAAAAGGAGAACCCCAGGGGAAAATCCAGCGGCCACTATGCAGGGGCCCGGGGGGCAGCAGTGACGAGCCCACGAGCTCCGCCGGCAACCAGCCGCGCCGGGGCGGGCCGGTCAACGGACCGGTCAACGGACCGGGGAAGCCGGGGCCCAGGGGCACCCCACCGCCCAGCAGGGACCCGACAAGGGACCGGCCGACGAGGGGCCCCCGGCACACGCTACGCCTCCACCCTAGGCCAATCCCCACCGCCAACATCCCAGCGCCCCACCAATAGCCGCAGGGGACGGACAGCTTCCACAGGTCGGGCTCAGTCAGCATCTGGACGCCAAGTTGTACCAGCTCCCGGGTCCTGATCCCGCGCAACGCAGGGCGGCGAGACCAGGCATCCAACGAGGGCCAGGGCCAGTCCAACCCGCCAATGAACCGGCCACGCACGGTGCGCACAGAACAGGTGATCAAACGAGCAGAGACGCCGGATCCGCATCCCGCCGAGCCACCGACCAGGCACCACCCAACAATCCCAAACCTGGCACCTCTAAAAGAGGTGCCCCAACCAACCAAAGGAAGATATCGGCCCAGCGCCTCGGCCGACCGACACACCGGCCCCCCCAGGCCCGGCCAGGCACGCACCAGGTCCGAACCGGATTGACCACCGGCACACCGGCAGGCAGGGGCCCCCCGTCACCGGCGGGGAGTGACGGAGGGGAAATAGGCCCCCCATTAAGTGTAAGGCCTGAGGTGATGTGCCCATGCCCCAAGACCCTATATGAGTGGTAACGTGATGGAGCGGGTGGACAGAGGTGTCCAGGGATGGGGAGGGAAGGACTGGGAGACAAAATGTCCCAAAATGACAAAATCCAGTCCACCCGCAAGTCCGACCAATCCCGGCCAAATGCCCAACCCCAGCGCCCCACACAAAGACCAAGACCCAGGAGCCAAGTCCAGTGCAAAAAAGGACTGATCCAGCCCAGAATCGCCACCCAGCCGCCGCGACCAGCAGCCAGGCACCCCAACCAGCAAACAAGGCGAGACACCATACAGGGACTGGCGATGACAATCGGCCCAGAGAAAAAGAGAGAGGCGGCTGCACATGCCGGCCGCCGGCCGGCCACGACCCCCACAGCCAACAGAGACCCCACGCCGGCCGATCCCCAGCCAGGACCACAGCTAGGGGGCGCGGCGCCCCCAAGCCCCGAATCCCCAGGCCCACCCCAGACCCTACCAAGGCGCAGCACGGCCACCAGGCCAGTAACCCATGTCCGCCAGTGCAACCCCCCCAAGGCACCGCATGCACCCATCAGGAGTCACCACCCAAAGCCCAACCCCAGGCCGGCCACTACGTCCAGCGCCCCATCCGCCCAGTGATCCCACCCCCCGGGGTCCCCCCCAGACGCCTCCAACCCCAAAACCCCCACATCAGCAACAGTGTCCCAAACGATAAAACCAAGTGCCCCCCACCCCCACTAGGTGATGGAGCCGATCAAAGGAGCCCAGAGAGATTGATCAGATATGGAGCCAGAGGCCGTCTCAAGACCAATATTGTCCAACAAAAGATTTCTATACTGATTAATATTAAGAGCTTTTATATTTTTCCAGTTCAGGAGGATAGTTTTCTTAGCGATGCATAAGGCAATGTGAACCATTAGAACTGACTTTGTGTCCATGGTGACATCATTTAAATTTCCTAACAGGCAAATTGAGGGAGATGGTGGGATGTTACATTTCAGACACTTTGATAAGTCCTCACAAATCTGGCACCAAAATTTCTTAACAGGTGGACAGAACCAAAGCGCATGAGCATAAGTATCTGGTATATTGCTTGTGCATTGTAAGCAGGTATTAGACGATGTAAAACCCATCCTAAACATTCGTTGACCTGTATAGTGTACTCTATGAAGGATTTTGTATTGTATTAATTGCAAATGAGGATTTTTTGTTATTTTAAAGGTTCTTAAACATATCTGAGACCAGACGTTTTGGTCAAAGCTGGCTGATAAATCCACCTCCCATTTTGAAATAGGGATGGCTATTGATTCATCTAATGTAGATAAAGTTTTGTATATTTTACACAGCAATTTGGGGGGGTTGAGATTAAGAAAATCTAAAACTCTTGCTGGAATTTGTAATTCAGCTGTATTGAGCCTAAATTTACCTTTAATAATAGATTTAATTCGTTGATATTCTAAGAATTTGTTTTTATCAATTCCATATTGTGTAATTAATTTATTAAATGGGATGAAGTCTGTTCCATCAAATATATGTTCCAGGTATTCAATTCCATTGCACCTCCAGACTGGGAAATTTATCATACATTTTTTTGCAAGATGTCGGGGGTTATTCCAGATGGGTGTACATCTGCATGGGATTATTGTGGACTCTGTCATTTTTAGAAACTCCCACCATGCTGTCAGAGAGGAGCTGATATTTATGCTTTTAAAGCATTCATATTGTTTTATATTTGAGCTAATAAATGGTAGGTCTGAAAGTTTTATCTTATTACATAGTGTCTGTTCTACGTCTATCCAGGACTCGTCTAGGTAGCTATGTTTTAACCATCTTGAGATGTATTGGAGCCTGTTGGCTAAGAAATAATGATGGAAGTTTGGTAGATCTAGACCTCCTTTTTCTTTGGTCTTCTGTAGTGTTTTTAAGCTGATACGTGGGGGTTTATCTTTCCAAAGAAATTTAGAGATAGAGGAGTCCAGAGATCTAAACCAGTCTAGTGATGGTTTACTTGGGATCATTGAGAATAAGTAGTTGATTCTGGGCAAAACCATCATTTTTATTGAAGCAACCCTTCCCATAAGTGATATGGGTAGAGATTTCCATCTTCATCCATCAAGATCATCTTCCACTTTTTTTAAAAGTGGGATGTAGTTTAACGTTATTAAATCTGCCAGTCTTGGTGAGACATTGATACCTAAATAGGTAATATTCCCTGACTGCAGTTGTGTATTAGTTGGATTCTGGACAGAACAATTGATTGGAAGAACTGTAGATTTTAACCAATTTATAGAATAATCTGAAACATTTGAGTAAGAGTTTATCAACCCGATTACCTGAGAGAAAGAGGTTTGTGAATGCTGGAGAAAAAGTAATACATCATCTGCATAAAGACTGATTTTATGTTCTATGTTATTGCATTTTATGCCTTTAATATTGTGAGTTTGCCTGATCGCTGCAGCTAGTGGTTCTATAAAAATAGCAAACAGGGAGGGAGAGAGAGGACATCCCTGCCTGGTACCTCTCTGAAGATAAAACCTAGATGATGTTTGGTTATTTGTTCTGATACACGCTGTTGGTGAACTGTATAATATTTTCAACCAGTTTATAAAAGAATTTCCAAAGCCAAATTTATGTAAGGTTACAAATAAGAATTTCCAGTTAACTCTATCAAATGCTTTTTCTGCATCTAAAGATAATATATTAGTTTTAATGTTTTTACAGTTAGAAAAATCTATTAAATCTATTAATCTACGTGAATTTGTGGATGAATGTCTCCCTTTAATAAAACCAGTTTGATTAGGATGTCTTATCTCCTTCCTTCTTCAAAGTGATTGGATTGTTTTTAACCCACCGTCTTTTGTTCTCCACTTAAGCAAAGGTGGGTTTGTCCAGAATTGTGGTAGTCAGTTTCTTACAGTGGCTGGCATGCACCCAAGTTTCCCTTTCTGCAACCTTCACAGCCGTGTAGGTTACTAGCAGAACTTGGAATGGTCCTTGCCAGCGTTTAGACCTCCAGTGTTTACGCCTGAATTCTTTGATGAGAACCCAGTCTCCTGGTTGGATGGGATGTAGTGGTCCTGCTGCTGCCTTGGTAAGCGCGTCCCTCACCGTCTGGTGGACCTGTGAAAGTGTCTTAGAGAGGTTTTGACAGTAAGAAATCATCGCGTCGTCACACAGGCCTGTGGAGAAAAAAGGTTTAGTCGGAGTGTTCAGTCCCATCGCAGGCGGCCTAGCAAACAGGATCTCAAAAGGGCTCAGGTTATTTTTCGCACGTTTTCTCATTCTCATATACATCAAGACAATCAGCAGCGCTTTGGGCCAGGCAACACCTGTTTCTTCACAACATTTTGTCAATTTCAATTTGATGGACCCACTCTTCTTCTCGACTCCTCCCCCGGACTGTGGGTGGTAAGCACAGTGAGTGCTAATGTTGATCCCTAAAAATTCACCCACCTCTGAGATGACTTTGTACACAAAGTGTGGACCGTTATCACTGCTGATCTTCTCGGGGATCCCGAATCGGGGGACCACCTCGGTTAACAATGCCTTGACCACAGCTCCACTGTTTGCGTGTTTTGCTGCAAAAGCCTCAGTCCATTTTGAGAACATGTCGACCATTACGA
This sequence comes from Valencia hispanica, assembly GCA_963556495.2. Classification (NCBI taxonomy): domain Eukaryota; kingdom Metazoa; phylum Chordata; class Actinopteri; order Cyprinodontiformes; family Valenciidae; genus Valencia; species Valencia hispanica. Next base: position 53,656,451 of record OY747712.1, on the reverse strand, counting down.
GGCAATATTTTTTACCTTCAGCAGGAGTCAGCTGTATGAAATCCATCATGAAATGCTGAAACGGTCTGTCAGGGGGGGATGGGCTGCCGGATGAGTGGTTACCGGCCGCCCTGGATTATTTGCAGCACACACCATGCACGAGCGACATAACTTTTCTGCAAAAGAGGTGAATCCCTTTGTGAACCAGTGTGTAGCAACCAGGTCAAACATTCCACCTTTTGACACATGATCCAACCCATGGCTCAGTTTAGCAAAAAATGGAAAGAAATGTTTTGGAAGACATGGCGTGTGATCGGTGGAATACCACACCCCCTTTAATTTAATACATCATGCCTTCTTCCAGGCGGATGCCTCAGAGGTGGTCGTGAAGCTCTGAACAGCAGTCAGATCTCCCAGATCCGGGTCACCCCCCCGCTGCTCCATAGCTACACAGGCAGTGTCCAGGGGGTGCTGAGCCGCAGCCTTTGCGGCTGCGTCCGCTCTCTTGTTTCCTAAAGAAATAGGGTCTCGGGAGGAGGAGTGAGCTTCACACTTTATTACTGCTATTCTAGATGGCAATAAAATTGCATCCAGGAGAGCAGCAATCTGAGATGAATTCAAAATGGGCTTACCGTCTGATTTGAGAAATTTTCTGTTTCCACAAAGCTCCATAGTCGTGCACAACCCCAAACACATACCTACTGTCGCAGTAGATGTTAACAGCCTTGTTTTCAGCAAGCACACATGCCTCGGTCAACGCGGTCAGCTCAGCAGTTTGAGCTGAGTAATGTGATGGCAGCGGACCTGCAGAAAGAACAGAGTGGTCAGAACACACAGCATACCCCACACGATTTTCCCCTGTAACATCTCTGGATGCTGATCCATCAACATACAGGACCATGTCAGGATTTTGAAGGGGTGTGTCAGTCAGGTCTTGGTGTACATGTCAGGTCTAATACTGCCTGGCAGTCATGAGGCTCACCGTCATCCTCTGTGGGAAGCAAGCTGGCAGCATTATGAACATTACACCTCTTCACTGTTATGTTTGGTAACTCCAGTAAAACTGTTGTATACCGTAACCATCTAGCAGCTGACAGGTGTGAAGTTTTCTGTTCCAACAGTATGACTGAAACTGAGTGTGGTACTAATACCGTCAAAGGTGAGTACATGACAATGTCTCTTGAAGCCAGGACAGCCTTTTCTGCAGCTGCAATAGCTCGAAGACAGCCTGGAAGACCGGCTGCGACAGGGTCAAGTTTTGCTGAGAAATAGCCCACAGGCCGTTTCTTGCCTCCATGATCCTGAAGAAGAACAGAAACCATGCAACCCTTTTTCTCATCCACCATTTGAATAAATGGTTTTTTAACATCTGGCAAGGCTAGTGCAGGAGAGTTCTGTAATGCACACTTCATGTCCTCAAATGCCTGCAATGCATCAGGACTCCAACAAATGGCGCCAGAGGCCGCCATACCTTTTCCATGAATCAATGCAGACAATGGTGCCTCCAGCAGAGAATAGTTTGGGATGAAGTTCCTGCAATAGGAACTCAAACCCAAAAATGACAACATTTGTTTTTTTGTGGTGGGTTTTGGAATCTGCTGGACCGCTTTAACCCTTTTTGTGGATAAAGATTTGACCCCTTTGAAATGGCATGACCTAGGAAGGTAACCTCCTCTTTCACAAATTGCAGCTTTGACAAGCTCGCCTTGTGTCCAAAAGCATGCAAATGTTTCAACAGAACAACAGTGTCATCCTCACACTGCTGTTTTGATTCAGAACACAACAACAAATCATCCACGTACTGTACTAACACCGTACTGGGAGAGAGTGACAGTGTCTCCAAACTCTCTTTTAGTGCCATGTTAAAGATGGTGGGTGAAGGTATACAGTCGACCTTTAAACTCAAAAGCAAACCAAAATTGACTGTCCGGATCAACAGGAACACTGAAAAAAGCATTACTGAGGTCCACAACGGAAAAATGTGGTGCTGACACTGGGATCTGAGATAAGATGGTATAAGGGTTCGGCGAAATTGGTGCCCTGGCCGTGACACAACAATTGACCCGGGTCAAGTCTAACACGAATCGCCACTCTTCCCCTGTTTCTCTGACCTTCCGGACCGGGAAAAGTGGACTGCGAACCGGAGATTCCGCACATTCAACGACAACCCCTGATTTTAACAAGGATTCAAACACTGGTGTGATCCCACACACAGCTTCTGGTTTCAATGGATATTGATGCTGCACTGGACGGAAGGAAGATTTTGGAGTTATTTTCACAGGTGCACATCCCTTAATTTACCCCACATCATATGAATTTTTATCCCAAAGATCTGATGGAACCTGTTGAAGGGGGATGGGCATTTCTGACTGGTTTGCTGCAGCTTCCTCATAGAGGAAAGACTGAATCAATCTTTCATCTGAGTCCTCAATTAAGTGGACTGTTCTGGTGGCGTGCACGGAAATGAGCGCTTAAAAATATGAGCTGATTTAGAATAAAGGATTGAGGTGTCCTGCTGTGTTTGGATCCAATCTGTTACACACTGAGCTCTGTGTATTAATGATCCCGAATCTTTCCACTCTCCACCAGCCGGCTTTGAGAGGGAAATGTGCGGAACATACTCATAAGATCTGTACAATGTTTTCTGCTCAGGTGTGAGGCACACAGCCAGCGCTGCTGAGTGTGTGTGTCCCAGACCATCGAAGTCACAGACAGTTTCTGCTGACTCACGGAACCATGCTTTCTCATAGTCATCATCTGAACCTGTAGAAATGTGTGATGTGAAATGCAAATTCTCCTCTTTCATAAAAACTGATAAAGGACTCACCAAATCCTTTGCAGATTTGAGGAGGGATTTTGAGAGGGTACCTGCTGGCAGTTTCCATATATATGCAGACTTCAGGTCGTGAGGGCTGTACTTAACTGCCGTCAGGACTGCGGTCTCTCGAACAGGTACAATTTGGATGCCTTCTGATGAGGAGATGAGAGAAATATTAAGTTTGCACATCAAATCTCTTCCTAACAAGTTTACTGGACATTGTCGAGAAACTAGAAAATTGTGTTTGAACGCAGGCCCTTATTCCAAGTGGCAGCGAAGAGGACTGGAAAACAGCTCTCTCACCACCTGGCCAGACGCAGACAGAGAAAAAAAAAGGTTACCGCTCATCTTTGGCATTGTTTTTAATGCATTATGTTTCATGATGCTGTGCATGGCCCCGGAATCAACCATAAAATCAACAGCTGTCTCTGAGACATTCAGAGATAGCATCGGCATAACTTTGTAAGCATCAGATGTAAATTGGGCGTATGTACCCATTGGTGCTGATTGTTGTCTTTCTAAATGAGTTATAGCATCTGTGAGCACTGTGTGTGGGTTAGTGCACAAAGCATTTTCTTCATTGCAGTTTGTGTGTGTAAGACTTGAGTTTTCACTTCCCTGTTTTTGTGCATCGGAGAATCCTCCCTCTTTTCCATGACTGAAAGTCCGCCCCTCCAGTCAATCGGCATGCTCTCTGCCCCTGCGTGGAGCACGAGGAGGAAGTGGAGATTCGTCTCTCCAATGTCCAAAACTGTGACAGATGTAGCAGCGCCCCTCACCGTCTCTGCTGCGCTGTGGTTGTCCTCTTCCCCCTGCCTCGAACGTGACGCTTGCCCTTGTCTTTGCTTGTCAATGCAGTATACATGGTAAAAGCAGCTTTATGCAGTTCAGTCTCATGCTTTGTTTTTAACTGTGATGTTCTTTTCCTCACCACCTCCTCTGCGTGTAACGCGTGACGATGCAGATCTTCCAAGGTGATGCCCTGAGTAATGCCCACATACCGTTCAGTCACCTCAATCAGCAGATCTGGGCGGAGTCCAGCGAGTATGCGATCTCCCAGCAGCTGTTCCCATACTGAGCCTTTGGTCTGCTCCGGTCTGGTCACGCCGCTGTACTTTTCAAATGCCTGCTGAATGCGGTGAAGGAAGTCTTCGACCAGCTCATCTGGGTTTTGCTTCACAGAATTCAAAAGGGTTAGATTAGGCAGTACCGGAAACTCTGTCTCGATAGCTTTAAAGAGTTTCAATACGGCCAGATAATACGGGCCATTCAGTACGTCGTCTGTCTCATCTGTTGGTACTATTTTCAAACGAAGCTCTGGAGCTGGGAGGCTCTGTAAAATCTTGCCAAGATCAGCAGCTTTAAGTTTCTTAGAAACTACACGCCTGATTTCGGAGCCGGTTGGACGGTAGGCTCTGCAGAAATCCTCTTGCTCCTCGGCAAACTGCACCCCATTTCCGATCACGCTGGGGAGCTGGGTCATCACCTCCTCAATATCCTTGTCCGACCACCCTCTGAAAACAAGCATAGGGCCATCCGGGCCCCCCACCTCGACCACTGGAGCAGATATGACACGCTCGGTACCTTCATCTTGCATCTCCGGCAATGCTTGCATGGAGGCGGAATCTGCAGATGCTTCCTGCTTCCGTTCGGCCTCCTTCTTTTTCACATTGGACCGTGTGCCTGTCGATGGAGTGGTGGGAGGCTGAGCGAACCTCTAGCGTGAGGTCCTGCAGTCTGGCTGTGTTGGAATTTGTTGTCCGGGCTGCCCCTCATCTTTGAGCCACGCCTCTGGTGGCGGGGGATAGGCTGCGTCTTGGTCGGCTTCCTCTGGTCTCATCCTTTGATAACTCCACGGAGGGTAGGCTGCCTCTCGCTCGGCCTCATCTGGCCTTATCCTCTGATGACTCCGCGGAGGGGCGGAATCCAGGTCCAGATTGGGTTTCGACATGGCCAATGCTTGCATGTCCCTGTAAACAGGAGCATATGGGGAGGAAGGTGAAAAGCCACTGTCCTTGTAAGGTGGACAAGATGCCTGTAATTCTGCCTGTGGTTGCATTTGTATCACATCATTTTTAACTGTCTTAATTTTCCGTGGAGACTGGGCAGCTCTAAGTGAACCATTATCTTTTCTGCCCGCAACATCACCGCTCAGATCTCTCCCCCCTCCCATATGTGACACACAGGACTTGCGTTCTCTCCGTATTGCCTCTTTTAACCAAATCTGACAGCATCGTTCGTGTAACTTATACTGTTCAATGTTTCCGGAGCAAAGGAAGGTACCGCTTTCAAACCGTTCCTTCTGCTCATTAATTTTCTCCTTAATTTTCTCCAATTCTCTCACACTTAAACTTCCCCCTGGAGGAAATCCCCATTCCTTTCTCCAGTAATTTACAGTTTCCCAACATTCGGATCCATATTGTTGTTTCATCTGTCGACAAATTGATCTGTCTGGTGGTAAAATCTTACTAGAAACAGACCCCATTGTCTGGCTGAATGTTCAGCTAATAAAAAAGACGTCTCTTCTTTATCGCTTTCTAGTTTCCTTAGTGAAACAAAAGTGTAAAAAAACACTTTTTGGAAAATAATCAATCACTTTAATTAATTAACTATTTGTCCAACTGCCGTGCTCCCTGGTAAAAACCCGGAGCAAAAACCGATACTTTCTTTAACAATTCAATTTTCAATTCAATTCCATTCAGTTTATTTATATAGCGCCAATTCACAACAGATGTCATCTCAAGGCACTTAACAAGAAGTCATTTCAATACATTTATACAGACATTCCAATCAGTTACAAAGTTTCCTATTTAAGGAATCCCAGCAGATTGCGTCAGTCATTGGTGTGAGGTTGGGCCCCGTTGATGCAGACTTTCAAACCACAGCAATCCCTCATACTGAGCAAGCATGTAGCGACGGTGGAGAGGAAAAACTCCCCTTTAACAGGAAGAAACCTCCAACAGAACCAGGCTCAGTAGGAGCGGCCATCTGCCACGACCGTCTGGGGGTTTGAGAAGACGGAGCAGAGACACAGAAGGAACAGAAGATCTGATATAAGAGAACTTTCTATGTTACAGAAAGTAAAAAGTTGATAACAGGACACAGTGGATGTTCAGTTACTGGGAGGATCATCCCAGTCGATGCCCCCCGTCCAACAGGGCATTGCAGCCAAGCAGGATACCAGACCAGGTATATCTTCTATGGAGAGAAAAACACTGAGAGAAAACAAAGTTAACAGTTGAAATAACAGAATGTACTGTAATACAACTGGAGAGTTGTAGGAGAAAAGGAAGTAGCAGAGTGAAGAAAATTGGTAAGTCTGTCCTCCAGCAGTCTAAGCCTATAGCAGCATAACTACAGAGATAGCTCAGGATGACCTAAGCCACTCTAACTATAAGCTTTATCAAAAAGGAAAGTTTTAAGCCTGGCCTTAAAAGTAAACAGAGTGTCTGCCTCACGGACTAAAGCTGGGAGCTGGTTCCACAGGAGAGGAGCCTGATAACTAAAAGATCTGCCTCCCATTCTACTTTTAGAAATCCTAGGAACTACAAGTAAACCTGCAGTCTGAGAGCGAAGTGCTCTGTTGGGAACATATGGAACATTTGATCTCTGATGTATGATAGAGCTTGATTATTAAGGGCTTTGTATGTAAGAAGAAGGATCTTAAATTCTATCAATCCTAACAAAGTCTTTGAGGAGAGAGAGCTTATGTTTAATAAACCACATTTAATAGATTTATTTTTCTGTTCAGTCAAAGTTGTATTTATTTTTATGAGATTTCCATAATTTGCTTTTGTTGGCTTAACTTTTAATCCATTTAATTTTGGCTGTGGGCAAGACACTGTTTCTACAGGGTAATGGGTGGGTAACAGTACAGAAGCAGCAGGGGGGGGGGGGGGTTAAACTACGACTCTGCTTCCTGGTCTGGACCCTGGGTTGTCAGTGTTTTGGAGCACTAATAAATTCGGCCATTTTCCTAGAAAGAAGAGCTGCTCCATCCAAAGTAGGATGGATGCCGTCTCTCCGGATCAGACCAGGTTTTCCCCAAAATGTTCTCCAGTTTTCAATGTAGCCCACATCGTTTGCAGGACACCACCCAGACAACCATTGATGGAATGCATTAGCATGCGGCTAAACATGTCGTCACTGGTCCGATCAGGCAGGGGACCAGAAAAGATTACCGAGTCTGACATTGTTTTGGCAAACTTACACACCGAAGCAACACTAATTTTAGTGACCTCCGATTGTCGTAACCGGGTGTCATTACCGCCAGCGTGAATAACAATCTTACTGTATTTACGCTTATCATGTCGCCCGTTCTGGCCCCTGGCAAACATTTGACTATGGTCAATGGTGTCTCTAATGCCACGTTTCTGACTATGGAGCTGCCAATTACCAGGGTCGGCTTCTCAGCGGGTGTGTCGCTGAGCGGGGAAAATCTGTTAGAAACGCTGATCGGTTGGTGGTGGACTGGGGGCTGGGTCCTAGAACTATGCTTCCTACGTACAGTCACCCAGCCGGCCTGAGGTTCCGACTGCACTGGCTCTACCGGAGGACAGCTAGGGGGTTCTATCCTTGTTGGCTCCGCGCTGGCTAATGGGCTTCGGCTAATGGGCTTCGGCTAGCTGCTGGTTTTTCAACAGTGCGGAGCCGTGCTTCTAATTCTGATACCCTCGCCTCCAAAGCTACAAAAATATTACATTTATTACAGTTACCATTATCACTAAAGGAGGCAGGGAAGTAACTAAACATCTGACAGAGAGAGCAAGAGAGAAGAGAAGAGTTAGAGACAGGAGAGAGAAGAGTAGCCATAGCCGCAATGAAGCTAAGCTAACTGAGCTAGCAAGACCTTACCACCCCAAGAAAAGCTGTGTGAAACAAAAGGAGTTCCCAAAACGTAAAGTACACCACCACAAAATGTGTGTTTTAGTGAGCTTGTGTGTTAAAATAACTTAGAAAGGCCTCAGCACAGAGAAAATAAGACAAATTCAAGAGAGTCTGAACACCAAACAGCTCACAAGGAGCACAACAGTGACAACAGGAAATGACGCAATACGGCTTAACCCCATCGAACAACACAACTGGGTCACCTCCTGCTCATACAGTAAAGGGAGAGAGAGATATGAAGCTCCATTCAGCGTATATTTTGACTCTACATCTGCTGCCAGCCAAAATTTGATCCCAAATTTATTGGGCTTATTTCCCATGTATTAGATAAAATTGCACCTGACCTTTGTGCGGAAAACCTGATCGTCAATGTTGATGTTGGCACCTGGCTTAGAGCAGGCAATGCAGCTATCCACAACCTTGTTTAAGGAAGGAGAGATCAGCGCAAACCTGTCATCCTGCACGTCGGGTTTCCTTCTAATAAAACTGATAAATCGCTTCTTTTGAATGTATTCCTGGGCATCGTTTCCTTAAAAAGAAGGAAGCCCCATTTCTTCCAATCAGAGACAAGTCCATCTTTTGCTCTGGCACTGGAAAGCTGTGAGTACACCATCGATGTCGTGCTTTGTGTAAGGTGTAGAGCTGGCGGCTTTAGTGAGGACATTTCTACTATATCACCTGCCTGAATATTCAGCCCCATCTGTTCCATTTTCAACCGCCACCACCGTAGGAAAGGAAACCAGTAGGTTAGCCTCCAGGTTGGCATCAGGTGTGGGAGGTGGCTCAGGATATTCAGGGATGATAATAAATAAATAAATAAATAAATAAATAAATAAATAAATAAATAAATAAAATAAACACACATTAAGTTGTCATATGATAATCTGGTCTAGAGCCTACGCTATAAATTATTGTTATTCATCAACCTATATGGCTACACATAAAGCACCTGTAGAGCATGCTCAAAAAATACCCTTTTGGCATTTCAGCTGTCATTATAACATCAAGACATCAGAAACTTGACACTGCCGTCAAACTTATTTTCCAAGCCAGATTGTCCACCAGATTCGTCACTGACCACAATTGCTCGTCTAAAGCCATTCATGCTGTAATATTTTGTTTCAACTTCTTTGTCATTTTTTGTCTTCTTCCAAATTTGTAGATATTAACAAAAAACTATAAGAAATAATTGCACTACTAAACAACGCTGAAGATGTTCTTTAACTAACAGCTGTCTATGAATATTCATCCCTTGATGTTCTATTTTTATCTTGTCCGGAAAATCGAACTAGGCTTTGTGTTTTCTTTTCATTAAGTAAAGAAACATGCCTATATAAAACTGCTCAAAACAACCTTCGTGGCTGTTAAAGAGTTATGCCATTTCAAAGTTTTATCCTTTTTTTTTATTCCACCAAATTGGGAAAAGGGGAAATTGTAAGTTTTTTTTTTTTGTTTGTTTCTTTTTGCTTTTTTGTATATATTACTGTTATTTGACAGCCTTCCCCAAAAAGGTATATTGTAATGTTTCAACAAGGAGCCTTATGCAGTTATTAATTGTAGATCAGATGGAGAAAAAAAAAAGAGTTTATTTACTAAAGAAAAAGGTTATACAAAACATACTGGAAGGTTGTTGATAAAGCAGAAGTAGAAACAGGGTGGCACAGTCAGGGAATGGGAAACGTGAATTCAGCAGTGACTGAATGAAAGTAGGAGGCTTGAATTTAGACAAGGAACAAGTGACTTGATTGGAAAACAGGGTGCACCTCTGAGGGGAGATCAGAGAGAGAAAGAGAGAGGGGGGAGAAAGAGAGATAAAGAGATAAAAGACAACTTCAAACAAGGAAATTCTTGTCACACTGTATTAGAAAGCACAAATATTGAGAGAATGAATACAATTTAAAAATGTTGATGATTAATAACTTTATATGTTCTTTCTTTAAGTGTTTTAATAATTTTTACTCTGATGGCTTGATTTTGATGACATATTTCTGTTAAAACATAACAGCATTCATCATGGAATGATGGAAATGCATCTTCAAACATCCCTGCATCACAAGCCCAATCTGAAAAGGAGATTCGTCATGTTAAAATAAGAAGAATCAATGTAGTTCAAGATGTCATTGCATTCTTTCTAGAACCAGAAATACTAAATGTTGAGCTACAAATTGAGTTGGTAAATGAGAGAGCAGTTGACAGTAAAGGTGTATCAAGAGAAATGTACTCAGCTTTCTGGGAGCATTTTTTTCAGAGCTATGTGAGGGGGAGGACGAAAGAGTTCCCAGGCTACGCCCAGACTTCACTGAGAAGGAGTGGCAAGCAGTTGGAAGAGTTTGGTTGAAAGGGTACTTGGATCACAACATCATTCCAATCAATTTGTCACCAGCTTTCATTCTGGCCTGTTTCCAATGAGTCAGCTTAGTGGACAAAGAATTGTTTATGAAGTAATTCAGCAAATTCATTTCAGCACCTGAACGAGCAGCTGTGGAGAAAGCTTTACAAGATAATTGGGCTGAAGGTGTTGAGGAAGATTTACTGGATCTGTTTTCAAGAATGGGGTCACACAGTCTGCCTCCGAAGGAAAACTTGAGGGCTTCTCTCTTAATAATTGCACATAAAGTTCTTCTTCAAGAACCCAAGTTTGTAATAGACAGTTTTCATTCCAGTGTTTTCAATGCTGTGCTTCCCCTCACTGACAAAGACAGCATACTTGAACTCTACGAGTCCAAGAGGGCGACCAACAAAAAAGTGGCTCAAATTATAAAGCCATCAAGTGAAAGCCTAAATCAACAGGAGCAATCAGCCCATAACTATTTGCTAAGGTATGTCAAAAGCATTGAGCAAAGAAAACTGGAGATGTTTTTGCGCTTCTGCACAGTGTCTACGGTGCTATCCACGACCAAATTGAAGTCACATTTAACAAGCTGTCAGGTTTAAATCGAAGGCTAGTGGCACACACGTTTGGAGCAGTCCTTGAGTTACCGTGCACCTACAGCTCATATCCAAAGTTTCGCACGGAGCTGGACAACATCCTATCAGGCGATTGCTTTTCAATGGACATTGCGTAGTGAATTACTGCAATGTTATTCCATTACCATGGGTGTGTAACACAAACTGATTGTTTTGTTTTATGTTTAGCAGAGGATGAACAGAATACCTTAGCTGTTATACGTTTTTTGGCTGTCAAAACATTTAATTTCTTTTCTCCCGTTGAACTTGAAAGTACAAAGCACTGCAACGATTTTTTTTGTTTGATTCAGAAGATATGTGAGATCTTAGCCTCCATATTTTTTTTTTCCTTTTCTTGTAGAATATAAAAAAGGTAAATGTTAAAAGTGTTTGTGATATTCCTGTTTATTGTTGGTGGTTTTGCTAAATCTGTAGGCAAACAAGCTTCAAGTCTACTTTTGTCTAAAGGACAGGTTCGGTGTATATTTCTGATAAGACAGAAATATTTTTCAAATGATTCCAATTCTCTGTCAGTTGTGTACTGTTTACAAATCTTAATGCATAATGATCCTTTTAGGAAAAGAAAGTTGTACATCACTGTTCAACAACAGTGGCTATTGGAAACCAGAACACTTTAGAATATTTTTTATCATTTGTATTTTTTTATTTTGTTTTGAAGAATTTTATTGTAAACAAATTGTCAGTAAATATTCAGAACAGAAAACAGTTCAATAAAATGTAACCCTTCTCTATTCATTAACTGTTGTACTGATGTATTTATTATTACTAAGACTTATGTATAATCATTGTAATTGATTGTTGAAAAATGCTCTGAACTATTTACTTAAGTGGACTTGTACTGAAAAGTCATCTTAAATTCCAGTAAAACAAAGTCCTCCGAAACAAAAAACTGTATTGTTTGGCCCTTAATAAGGCTGTGAATCTTTATAGTAGCACGTGGCACCGGTTCTTTTGCCATTAGTGTAAGAGGTAAACCTTTATGCCTGACAGAAGTAAATGATATTATGGTAAAAAGAAACGAGAGAAAACATTTTTCCATTTATAATTTTCCACAGGTAAAAATATACTCACATTGTTTTCACAAAGCTTATGCAAATATTTAAATGCAGCTTTACAGGCACAGGTGAACAAGGTCTTTACAGGAAATGCATCAGTTCCACACAGCTTTAATGTTTATTTTTGAGGAACATTTCAGTTTAACTTTTCGTTAAACTGAAATGACTAGCTGTTGACATATGTAAGTAAATCTGAATGTTGAGGAAGTAACAAAAAATATTTCATGAAATAAACCAAATACACTTCAGAATAATTGTGTGCTGTTCAGGTGGCTACACACTTGCTTTACTCTCAGATTAGAGGCAAGATCCTATTTCTGAAATGCAAGTACAAATCTAGTGCTTGATATGCATCAGATGGAACATGCAACTGTGACTCTACCATTAGAATGTTGCAGAGATCATAGATGTCTAAGTCACATGTTACTGCCAGCCAAAATGTGCAGTTAGTAAGACACAGCTGTATGTCAGCTCTGTCTACTGAGGAAATGCAGTCATCAGCTGAGTAAAGTTCTGGAAACATGTACATGACTTTAGGACGACCGCTTGGTACTCTGGTGTTCTTTGATGATCGGATGATATGTGAATCCCACACACCGATGGTCTGGTCTAACTCGTTCTGGCAAAACAATGAAGCAAAAGAAAATAAATCAACTAATGTTTGGAATACAGCACAGCATAATTGTTTAGTCTAAAACGATATGCGAGAGATGAAAATAAAACATGATTCATCACAAGGCAAATGAAATTAATTTCTCAAATCATTAAAAGAGCCTGCTTAACTGTTTTTGCATTGTTCATAATTAAATTGTAAGATTGCTTAGAACTGATCAATTTTAATGGTCAACTTCTTCTTTTAATCCTAAGTAAAACATAGAAACCTCATTATCGTAGATCAAATTAGGTTTTATTAATGAATGTCCATTTTGCAATATTGAAAGACTGTATAGGCTAAATATTAACTAGTGTTGGCAACATTATTTAAAAAAGTGATTTGTTATAATTACTTACTACTTGTTCCAAAGGTAACTGAGTTAGTAACTATATTACTCGAGAATAGAAATAACAATGAAAGTAACTGTTTACGTTACTGTTAAAAAAACAATTGCTGTATATCAAAGAAATTCAAATTTTTTGAACAGTTTTCAAAAGTTAGTTGAAATGAGTAGAAGAGTTAGGCAGCTTACTTGTACCTAACTTATATAACACATTAACGGTCAACAAGATTTATCCTGCACTCTAAGTATAATCTTTGTAATAAAAGTAAACAGTTGAGCAAAGTAAAGTTTTCTCAACTCTATAGCAAAATGAATTTAATTCTTAAAACCTAAGACAACAGGTCAAGTGAACTACCTGTAATTCCAAGTGTTTTTTGACAACAGAAGAAAACAGTTTAACAATATAAGATGTGTTTAACAATGCAGTTCAGGGGTCGCGTTAACCGTATATTTTCCGTAATTGACCCATTTTTTAAAACGGCGACGGAGAAATCAGAAGGCTGTCCGTCATTTTGACAGATTAGTATTCACACCTCTGACACCTCTGTGCATTTTAAACTTTACGCACGGAGTAGGTCTACGGGTAACTGAATCAAGGGAAATAGATTCCCATGAGAACGTTTGATTATCACCTCAGAGCTTGATAATGTAGGCCTAGACATTGCATCTTGTTATCAGCAAACTGAGAGCGTGATGAACAGTGACATGTAGCACATCTTTGACAGCACTGTACACAGACTGGCAGTGACAGATCGCTGCAGCCTAACTATTGATTCAAATGTGATGGGACAGACAGATCCTGTCTGGTCCCATCTCGGCAAAGAGCCAGGTGGCTCGCATTGGACTGATTGCGGGGCGGGGTGAGCCATCCAGTAAAAGGCAGCAGCCTGCTCCTCCAGACACAGCTCTTGTATGTCACCTCAGGTGCTGGTATGCTGGAAGACTCTAACCGCAAGCTGCGATCCGTGCGATTGCTGAGTGGAACCAGAGCTGCGCATGCAGTTACAGCATTAACACTGCACCAGGTACTCCTAGTCAGCTCTCTGCCCGTGTGGGTGTGTCAGCCGTATTCAGGCTGATCTGATTCAGGGGCGCAACGACCTGTGGCTGCCCGCGCTGGTTGGGGCCCAAGAGCCGCTCTGTCATCCGGCTTTGCCTGCGGCGGCCCACCTCATCAGCTGAGCGTCTGACGTCATTGGCGGGGCACAAGCTCTTCTGCCGCTCCATCTCACCGTCCCGCCACGATCAGTCCATCTTCAGACCTGGTGGTGTGCCCGGGGGTCCACAACTGCTGTTTTGTCTAACCTGTTTATTTTAACTAGACGCTGGGCGTCGGACGTTTGGTTGCCGAGGCAACCACCAGAACGCCCACAGGGTTAAGGGGAGTTAACTTTATTTGGTTTGTTGTGTTTGCGTGCTTTGTTTTCATTATTATTTGCATGTTTAACTTAGTTTTTTTGTATTTATTCATACTAAGACTACCACTTGCCACACAAAGAAGTGCATCCTCCGGGATCAGCTTTCACTGAAGGAATTTAAAAAAAAACTTGTTCAGAGATCTTTGCTGATTTCTTATCACTTCAGTTGGAGAAATGTCCCCTGATTCTAAAACCATGGCTGAAGTAGCTTCAGCCTCCATTACGCACAGGCGGAGCAGTTCAGCTTCTTGCAGAGAGTTCAGACTAGGCTATGCAGTTTATTCTATCAATTAACGTTCAGTAACTGCAACTGCAATGTAACGACCTAACGAAAAAGTAATTAGTAAAATTTCCCTTAACCAACAATGCTGTTGACTAAAATAAGTAACTGGATATGTTCCATATTTTAAGGATAATTAAGGTGGGTCATATTATATTTTAACAAATGTACCGTTTACCTGGATGATACCCATGAAGCAGAACTGAATTAGATTCCTGTCCAAGAAATCTCCATCGAACAAGCCACGGTCTTTCAGATCAACAAACAAAGTTATGTAGAACTCCATTGATTGCTTTCGGAGGAAGCCCCACCAACTTTCTATTATCTGGTTTGACGTACTTGCCCCTTCAATGTAGCTGTCAATTGCAGAAGATCCATCATGTATATTCCGACACAAAAAACGTTGAAAATCTCGGACTCTGACATTCTCAGTGCCTCGATCACCTCTAACAATCCTCGGACAACCGTCTAATTTCTTGACTGCCTCCATGAAGTAGCTTCCAACAATTTTGGGATCACTGCTTGTAGTAAAAGCGTCCATCCATAGGATTTTCCTGGAAAATCCGTCAATGCATCTGTTTATGCAGATACCGAATGGCTTCAGCTTGTCATACGAGTCCAAATGCCAGATGTAATTAGGTCCCTTAGCAAAGTAGGAACGGCGATGGAGACGTCGGCTTCTGCGGAGTACAACGTGGACTGGGTCAAGTTCTTGTAAAATTAAACGGACATCTTCTTTTCTGATGTGTAATCCATTCTCTGTGTACTTCGTGTGCATCTACCTATATCCATGGAGATGCCCAGTTGTTTGTAACTGCTCCTGAATAAAAGTAACAACCTGATCAAGGCTGGTGTATTGCTTGCGCCGGAACAAACCACATGATTTCAAAACCCGTTTTAAGTGTCATTGAGAAACAACATAACGGTGACGTCTGGGAAGCAAAGCTACAATGTTTTATGGGCAAGTCTTAGGCGAAAATAAAACTCAATCAAAGCTCTTAATGTCACTCCGAAAAACACAGAAGCTACAATGCACCAAATATCTGTTGTATGCACGAAACGGTATCTGGTGCGCACAAGTTACTAAGTGGTGAGCACGAGTTACTAAGTGGTGCGCATGAGTTAATAAGTGGTGCGCACGAGTTAATAAGTGGTGCGCACGAGTTAATAAGTGGTGCGCATGAGTTAATAAGTGGTGCGCACGAGTTACTAAGTGGTGCACACAAGTTAAGAAGTGGTGTGCATGAAAAAACCAATTTATTTTTTTTCCGCCCATGTCCCCTTAGGGGCTGCATATGTAATTGATGGTTTATCATGGTTTTATTTTTTCTCCATTTTCTCTCTGCCACCCTGCAAATCTTCATTTGTTTTTTGAGGCTTTCATTTCTCCACCAGCAATGCAGATTTTGAGTGTAAACTTTTAACTTTAGGTGGAGCAAGCAGGTTGAGAATGGATTGAAGCCTACAGTTAAAATCATTGAAAATAAAATCACAAGGGGAGCAATAGGCAATAGGAGGTATCTCAGCAAAAACTTCAAGAAAATCTGCAGTCACTTCAGGGGTTAGATGAAGCTTCCTGACAGTTCTCACAGAAGTCTCCTGCTGGATAAAACTGATGGTGTTAAAAAACACCAAACAAGAAAAAAAGCAACAACTTAAAGATGCAAAACAAACTTTCTACGCAACTGTCGGCTAACCGGGCCGTTATTGACCAACATCACTAGTCCATTCAACAGCTGGAAACTTCACTAAATGACACACAAGAAAGACATGAACAGCTTGAATCCACTTGTGCTGCGCTATCCAAGGCTAACACGGAGTTGAAAGTGAAAGTGGAGGACCTGGAGAACTGATCCAGAAGGAATAATATCCGCATCATTGGACTTCCTGAAAAAATCGAGGGACAATATCCCACTGTCTTCATTGATGGGCTTCTGAGAGAGACTTTTGGAGCAGAAGCTTTTTCTACCTCTTCCATTGCAGACAGGGCTCATCGAGTCGCCTTGGTTAAGAATAATCCAAATGACACCAGACCACGTCCCCTCATCGTCCGAATTCACCACTTCCAGACCAAGGAGCGCATCCTAAAGTTAGCCAGAGAGGCCAGCTCTGTCTGTTTTCACGGATCCGAGATTCACTTCTTCCCAGATTTCAGCACTGACATCTCCAGAAAAAGGGCTGCGTTTGTTCCAGTGAAGTCACAGCTCAGGAGTGCCAGACTTAGCTATAGGATGCTGTTTCCTGCCAAGTTACAAGTTAACGACAAGAAGGGACAGAAGCATGTCTTTCTCTCTCCAGAAGAGGTAAGCCGTTATGTAGACAGATGTAGCCCTGCCGACGAACGGGTCACGGCTTCCACCAGCTGAACTGTAACACGGACAAACTACTGAGTTTTTTAAACTTCAGATGGACATTAGTGGAATTTTGTTGCTCTTCACCTTTAGTACACGAACTCTCAAAGGTAAATTCCCCTCATCTCATTTGCAGTCACGTTTTAAAGATTCAAATGATGTGTAAAAAAGGTTGCATTTGTAGCAATAGTTTAATTTTAAGTTTTGCTGAAGTTTGTAAATGTGATGACAATTTGTTATGATTTTGTTTGGGTTCTCTCATACAGACCAGTAGTCTGCCCTTTGTCTCCTTTTTTTGTTTGTTGCTGTATAGTGGCCTTAATGGCCACCCAGAGTTAGACAGGCTTACTACAGTATTATACTATACCCATGTTATTTTATTATTTGATATACAAGGTTTTTTATGTTATGCACATTCAGTAACTTAATGTTTTCTTGTTATAACAGAGTATAGAGTAGAGTTTAAGTATAGGCAGCACGCGTTATTTTTGTGCTTTCTGCCAGAACAAGCTTTCCAGCCTTGCCTTTCATATGTTTTTTTGTTGGTTTTTACACCCCCTCGCCATCACCTCATTCTTGTGCACTCTCAATATGGCCTCTCTTGACTCTCCAAATTTCAAATTCCATTTTAGATGACAACTAAAATATATTCTAGAGTCAATCCCACTCAACCTCGATCCATCCACAGTGTTTCACTTAATGTAAAAGGACAAAATATTGCAGTTAAGAGACAGAAGACAACATTTTATCTTCAGCACTTAGGGGCAGATATTGCATTTATACAGGAAACTCATCTTAAAACAGATTCTGTAAATTATCTTAAAAGAAGGTGGGTTGGTCCATCATACATACACCCGTCTAGATTACTTCTTGATAGACAACAGGTTAGCTGGAAGTGCAGTCTCCTGCCAATATCAAGCAATATCCATCTCAGATCATGGTGCGCTGTCCTTTCAACTTAGTTTACCCAACCGCTTCAGACCCTCTTTTCATTGAAGGGTTAACCCACTTTTACTAGCTGATGAAGAATTTGTGCAACTCATCATGTCCTAGATAAAATTCTTCATTGAAACTAACACTACTTCAGAGATCTCCCATTCAACGCTATGGGAAACTCTGAAAGCCTTCCTCAGAGGACATATTATTGAATACTCCTCCAGAAGGAAAAAAACAAGAGAGGCGAAGCTTAAGAGCATCTCTCAGGCTTTAGCTAGTATTGATGAGCAACACTCTCTATCCCCCTCTCCAGCTCTTTACAACGAAAGACTGTGCCTCCAAACAGAATGACACATTGACTACGGACAAAGCCACATATCTACTCACAAAGGCCCGTTTCAATGTTTATGATTCTGGGGATAAGGCCGGTAAACTCTTGGGACAGCAAGCCCGCCAAGCTGCCTCTTCCCGCCTCATTCCTAAAGTTCAGGATAAAATGGGTAAGATGGTAACAATCCATTCAGAGATTAATGATGTCTTTAAACAGTACTATAGTGATTTATATCGCTCTGAAAATGATGTACTTACCCCAAAATCTGAGACCTTCTTTGAGGATCTTTTATTTCCCTCTATCCCTCCTGAGATTAACCCATCTCTGGCTAAAGAAATTTAAATTTCAGAAATCTTACAAGCTATTAAATAATTGAAAAACAATAAAACTCCTGGGCCAGATGGCTTTACCTCAGATTTCTATAAAAAGTTTGCACTTTAATTGTCACCGTTACTCCAAGACATGTTTAACGAATCTATAGCTTCTGGACAACTCTCTCCCACCTTACGACAAGCAGCAATCCCACTTATTCCTAAAAAAGGCAAAGACCCACTACAGTGCTCCTTGTACCGCCCTATCTCATTAAATGAATCAACTCCTTCCAGTCATTAAAATTTTCACATTCCTAGAAATACTGGGCAAGGGGGAGGAGTTGCAACCATTTTCCGTTCTGATTTACTAATTACTCCCAGACCAATTGATAGCTACAGTTCTTTTGAACATCTAACCCTTAATTTTCCTCATCCAAGTTGCAAAACATTAAGACCATTTTTGTTTGTGGTTTTGTATTGTCCACCAGGCCCTTACTCTCAATTCTTGGATCAGATCAATATTCATGTGGATACTGAAAGTGATAGCCTAAATGCAGCCTTTAATGCTATTTTAGACTCAATTGGCTTTACTCAAAAAGTACAGGGATCGACCCACTCGGGCAAACACACTTTGGACCTTGTACTGACATACGATATTGAGTGTGAGGAAATAACAGTTCACCCACATAACCCGGTCCTGTCTGACCACTTCTTAATAACTTTTGAATTTACTTTAACTGACCATCTTAAATCTGAAAGAAAATTTCATTATAGTAGAGCTTTATCAGACAATGCTGTAACAATTTTTAAAGAATCTGTTCCATTCTTACTTTCCTTAGTGTCTCAGGGTAACGCAGTGGATGGCAGCAATTTTATCTCTAACCCTTCAGAAATTGATGGTCTGGTTCACAGCGTTACTTCCTCATTGCATTTCGCATTAGATAGTGTAGCCCCCTTGAAAAAGAAAGTGGCTAGCCATAGGAGGCTGACTCCTTGGTTTAACGCAGAGTTGCATACTTTAAAGCAGAATACTAGGAAGTTGGAGAGAAAATGGCGCTCTACACACCTAGAGGATTCCTATTTAACCTGGAATAACAGTCTACTGCTGTATAAAAAGACCCTTCGACAAGCTAGAACAGCATATTTTTCATCATTAATAGAGGCGAATAAAAACAATCCTAGGTTTCTTTTTAGTAGAGTTGCCAAACTTACACAGAGTCATAGCTCTGTTGAGCCGACTATTCCCCCAGCTCTTAGCAGTGATGGTTTTATGGGATTCTTCATAAATAAAATTTATTCTATTAAAAATAAAATCATTGGCAACCTCCCAAACATGATTACTTCTTCCTCAGTAAATGAGGCAGTATCGGAAAGAACTGTAGAACCTCAGTTGTGCTTAGGCTGTTTTGATTCAGTCGAACTTTTGGAATTATCAAAAATATTAGCCTCATCTAAACCTTCAACTTGTATGTTGGACCCAATTCCTTTCATTTTTTTTATTATTTTTTTTAAACGTGTCCTGTTCGGCAGTGTGGAGCTCAGAATTGGTGTCTGAGTACCAAGTAGAAGCACAACAGATTTACTTTCACAAGCAGAGCAGTACAGCTTTTGCTATAGTCCTCCACTTGATATATGGGTGAAAAATCTTTATTATGAATTGTTGGGGTTTTTATTTCCTGATGTAATGGACACGGAGATGGAAAATTAAGGGGAAGAAAGAAGGAAGATGAAGAAGAGAGGTAGGAAACAAAAAGTCAAGAGAGAGGGTGAGTTGAAAATACAAGAGAGGAAGGGGAACAAAGAAAACACAGGAAGACATTGAAGTCTGCCTCCATACCAACAGGACGGCAAAGAGACGGAAAAAACAAAACAAAACACGAAAAAGGAACATCGACAAAACAAACCAAACATTGTGAACAAAGAATTACACAACCACATCACACAAAAATAGATATAAAAATACAACAACAATGTCACAGAAAAACTCATGGTACCGATTAATCAAGCTCTAGTAATGATAACCTCAGCCCAAGAATATATCCTTAAACACCAGAGACCCCACATCTATGTGTGTGTGTTAGCATGCTGGTGCATATAAGGTTTCTCCATAAGAGTGTTCGATAGCTGGTGTGAGCAGGCATCAATCCGTCTCCCAGGACTCGATGCAGACATGAAGGAGATCGGAGCAAAGACGTCCATAGGACCCCCAGAGCCCCAGGCGGACCCGGGTGGGGCCGACCGCATCCCCCATAAGTGGAGCAAAGGAGAACCCCAGGGGAACATCCAGCGGCCACTATGCAGGGGCCCGGGGGGATGCAGTGACGAGCCCACGGGCCCCGCCGGCAACCGGCTGCGCCAGGACGGGCCAGTCAATGGACCGGGAGAGCCGGGGCCCAGGGGCACCCCACCCCCCAGCAGGGACCCGACAAGGGACTGGCCGACGAGGGGCCCCCGGCACTGCAGGGGCCGCGGCAGGCCGCCGGCCGACACGCGCCGCCTCCACACTAGGCCAATCCCCACCGCCAACATCCCAGCGCCCCACCGATAGCCGCAGGGGACGGACAGCATCCCCAGGCCGGGCTCAGCCAGCATCTGGACACCAAGTTGTACCAGCTCCCAGGTCCTGATCCCGCGCAACGCAGGGCGCCGAGACCAGGCATCCAACGAGGGCCAGGGCCGGTCCAACCCGCCAATGAACCGACCACGCACGGTGCGCACAGAACAGGTGATCAAACGAGCAGAGACGCCGGGTCCGCATCCCGCAGAGCCACCGAGCAGGCACCACCCAACAATCCCAAACCTGGCACCTCTAAAAGAGGTGCCCCAACCAACCAAAGGAAGATATCGGCCCAGCGCATCGGCCGACCGACACACCGGCCCCCCCAGGCCCGGCCAGGCACGCACCAGGTCCGAACCGGATTGACCACCGATGCACCGGCAGGCAGGGGCCCCCGTCACCGGCGGGGAGTGACGGAGGGGAAATAGGCCCCCCATTAAGTGTAAGGCCTGAGGTGCGCCAGGCGAGGGGGCAGACCAAGATCCAACCTGACAGGTAGACAAAGACATACAGACACAGTCATACGTTCCCTCCCTCTTAAACCCATACATTCTCACTGACTCACCAAGACACCCAAAAAAATGACGCTGTACCCTCACTCACACACCCCATACACACCCTATGCTCCCAGGCCCAGGTACCGATGCCCCAGTAGAGCCACCAGTCCCCGGACCCGGGAGATGGACCCCCTACCTTCTAGGACGGAGACAAGCAGACCGCCAAGGGCCCCACAGTGGCAAAGCAGCCCGACAGCCCAGGACCCCGACAAGACCGCCTGTTCCTCCTCCGGACCCAAACCCCTGATGGCCCGTAGCGAACAGGGGTGTGAAAAGACCCCTAGCCTCCATCCTCCCGCTCGAGTATGGTGTTGATGCGTGTTGTTATAATGTGCATTTAAAACAGAGGGGTGGGATGTGGGGAAGGCAGCCACACATCCCCCAACCCCCACCCCGAGCCCTCAGTGTCTATATGTGGTTTAACAGTGGGCACCGGCACCAGAGGTGAAGCTGATTGAACCTCTCCCCCTCTGGATGCCGAAAAGTGTGCCCAACCCAAAGTCCCTACATATGTGTCGCGTGAGAATGTTATAAGTGGGAGTGTCTAAGTTGTATATTAAAATTGGGACCAAGGACACCACGGGATAGCGAGGAGGGAAGCCCCTCCTCGCACCACAGTGATGTGCCCATGCCCCAAGACCCTATATGAGTGGTAAAGTGATGGAGCGGGTGGACAGAGGTGTCCAGGGATGGGGAGGGAAGGACTGGGAGACAAAATGTCTTCCCAGGGAGCCAGCTCCCCCACTGACCCCAATAGGCACCGCTGTTCACCGGGATCCACCAGGGGAGGGAGGCCATGGCACGTTCGACCCGGGGCCCACGGCCACAGCACCACAAAGCCCCACGGACCCCAAGGCAGTCCCCCCAGCCCCATCCCAGAAGGGGAACTAAACCCACCCTGACATTCGCTCTACTCTCAAAACACAAAAGACACTAGAGACCCAGGTTGAGTTCGCCAACCACCCCCCCACCCCTCCCACACAGCCCTCCCCCCCGTCCAAGTGCCCTCTTAGGGGGAGAGCACCTGTCACTACACAGCAGCAGCCTCCCCGCCAGCAAAGGAGGCCCCCAGCGCCACCCGCACACCGGAGGCCCCCGTAGCCGGAACCACGGCGACGTACCTGCCCAGACCAGGAGCAAACCGATGAGGCGGGCGGCCGACCCACCAGGCCGACATCCACCAGCCTCACTCCTTGTGGAGCGACCACTGTTGCTCGACGGCCCGGCCGGAGACCAAACCCAGCGCCCCACCCACGTGCCCTGCACGCCCACCACCCGGCCAGTCCACCCGCAAGTCCGGCCAAATGCCCAACCCCAGCGCCCCGCACAAAGACCAAGACCCAGGAGCCGAGTCCAGCGCAAAAAAGGACTGATCCGGCCCATAAACGCCACCCAGCCGCCGCGACCAGCAGCCAGGCACCCCAACCAGCAAACAAGGCGAGACGCGATACAGGGACCGGCGATGACAATCGGCCCAGAGAAAAAGAGAGAGGCGGCTGCACATCCCGGCCGCCGGCCGGCCCCGACCCCCACAGCCGACAGAGACCCCACGCCGGCCGACCCCCAACCAGGACCACAGCTAAGGGGTGCGGCGCCCCCGAGCCCCGAATCCCCAGGCCCACCCCAGACCCTACCCAGGCGCAGCACGGCCACCAGGCAAGTAACCCATGTCCGCCAGTGCAACCCCCCCAAGGCACCGTATGCAGCCATCAGGAGTTACCACCCAAAGCCCAACCCCAGGCCGGCCACGACGTCCAGCGCCCCATCCGCCCAGTGATCCCACCCCCTGGGGTCCTCCCCAGACGCCTCCACCCCCAAAACCCCCACATCAGCAACAGTGTCCCAAACGACATAACCAAGTGCCCCCCACCCCCACTAGGTGATGGAGCCGATCAAAGGAGCCCAGAGAGATTGATCAGATATGGAGCCAGAGGCCGTCTCAAGACCAATATGGTCCAACAAGACATTTCTATACTGATTAATATTCAGAGCTTTTTTATTTTTCCAGTTCAGGAGGATAGTTTTCTTAGCGATGCATAAGGCATTGTGAACCATTAGAACTGACTTTGTGTCCATGGTGACATCATTTAAATTTCCTAACAGGCAAATTGAGGGAGATGGTGGGATGTTACATTTCAGACACTTTGATAAGTCCTCACATATCTGGCACCAAAATGTCTTAACAGGTGGACAGAACCAAAGCGCATGAGCATAAGTATCTGGTATATTGCTTGTGCATTGTAAGCAGGTATTAGACGATGTAAAACCCATCCTAAACATTCGTTGACCTGTATAGTGTACTCTATGAAGGATTTTGTATTGTATTAATTGCAAATGAGGATTTTTTGTTATTTTAAAGGTTCTTAAACATATCTGAGACCAGACAATTAGGTCAAAGCTGGCTGATAAATCCACCTCCCATTTTGAAATAGGGATGGCTATTGATTCATCTAATGTAGATAAATTTTGTATATTTTAGACAGCAATTTGGGGGGGTTGAGATTAAGAAAATCTAAAACTCTTGCTGGAATTTGTAATTCAGCTGTATTGAGCCTAAATTTACCTTCAATAATAGATTTAATTTGTTGATATTCTAAGAATTTGTTTTTATCAATTCCATATTGTGTAATTAATGTATTAAATGGGATAAAGTCTGTTCCTTCAAATATATATTCCAGGTATTCAATTCCATTACACCTCCAGACTGGGAAACTTATCATAAATTTTTTTTGCAAGATGTCGGGGTTATTCCAGATGGGTGTACGTCTGCATGGGATTATTGTGGACTCTGTCATTTTTAGAAACTCCCACCATGCTGTCAGAGAGGAGCTGATATTTATGCTTTTAAAGCATTCATATTGTTTTATATTTGAGCTAATAAATGGTAGGTCTGAAAGTTTTATCTTATTACATAGTGTCTGTTCTACGTCTATCCAGGACTCGTCTAGGTAGCTATGTTTTAACCATCTTGAGATGTATTGGAGCCTGTTGGCTAAGAAATAATGATGGAAGTTTGGTAGATCTAGACCTCCTTTTTCTTTGGTCTTCTGCAGTGTTTTTAAGATGATACATGGGGGTTTATCTTTCCAAAGAAATTTAGAGATAGAGGAGTCCAGAGATCTAAACCAGTCTAGTGATGGTTTACTTGGGATCATTGAGAATAAGTAGCTGATTCTGGGCAAAACCATCATTTTTATTGAAGCAACCCTTCCCATAAGTGATATGGGTAGGGATTTCCATCTAGCAAGATCATCTTCCACTTTTTTTAAAAGTGGGATGTAGTTTAGCGTTATTAAATCTGCCAGTCTTGGTGAGACATTGATACCTAAATAGGTAATATTCCCTGACTGCAGTTGTGTATTAGTTGGATTCTGGACAGAACAATTGATTGGAAGAACTGTAGATTTTAACCAATTTTTAGAATAATCTGAAACATTTGAGTAAGAGTTTATCAACCCGATTACCTGAGAGAAAGAGGTTTGTGAATGCTGGAGAAAAAGTAATACATCATCTGCATAAAGACTGATTTTATGTTCTATGTTATTGCATTTTATGCTTTTAATATTGTGAGTTTGCCTGATTGCTGCAGCTAGTGGTTCAATAAAAATAGCAAACAGGGAGAGAGAGAGAGCATCCCTGCCTGGTACCTCTCTGAAGATAAAACCTAGATGATGTTTGGTTATTTGGCCTGATACATGCTGTTGGTGAACTGTATAATATTTTCAACCAGTTTATAAAAGAATTTCCAAAGCCATATTGATGTAAGTTTACAAATAAGAATTTCCAGTTAACTCTATCAAATGCTTTTTCTGCATCTAAAGATAATATATTAGTTTTAATGTTTTACAGTAAGAAAAATCTATTAAATCTATTAATCTACTTGAATTTGTGGATGAATGTCTCCCTTTAATAAAACCAGTTTGATCAGGATGTATTATAAGAGGGGTTACTTTCTCTATGGTTTTTGCGAGGGCTTTGCAGATTATTTTAAGATCAACATTAATAAGGGATATGGGACGATAGCTGGTGGGAAACAAAAGGTCTTTACCTGATTTTAGTAGAAGACTAATGTAGGCAGAATTCATATTTGGTGGGAGTCGGCCATTTTCCTTGGTTTCCTGCAGCATTCTGTGGAATGTTGGTGCCAGAATATTCCAGAATTCTTTATAGAACTCTGCTGGAAATCCATCTGGGCCTGGAGCCTTTTTATTGGGCATGCCTTGGAGGGCCTCCTGGAGTTCAGCCGCTGTTAGTGGTGAATCCAGGGCCATCGCTTGACTTTCAGATAATTTAGGTAGTGTTATGTTATCAAAAAATTGTTCAATTTCATGATCCGATGGATTTATCTCTGGTGAGTATAAAGCCTTGTAAAATTCTTTAAATGTGTTGTTTATTCTTCCAGGATCATATACTGTATTCCCGGTCTGATCTTTAATAGCAGATATAGTTTCTTTTTCTTTATTAATTTTAAGATGGTTAGCCAAAAATCTACCTGATTTATTACCTTGTTCAAAATTTTCTATCCTAAATCTTTGAATTAAGAACTGGGTCTGTTTATTAATAATTTGATTTAATTCTAGCTTTGCTTTACGGATTTTGCCTAGTCTCTCCTCATCTAGAGAAGCTTCTAATGAATTAATAGTTTCTTCTAATTCCTGAATACGTTTTTTTTTCCATTTTCTTTTTATTTGATGAGAATGAGATTATTTTACCTCTAATCACAGTTTTTCCTGCCTCCCAAAGAATGGATGGCGACGTACCAAGGAGGTCGTTATATTCCAAATATGAGGCCCACTCTTTTTCGAAATATTTAATAAATTATTTATCCTTAAGTAAGGATATATTAAATCTCCAATTTTTGCTTTGAGGTGTTTCTGTTTTATTTACTAAAGTTAGAGAAACAGGAGCATGGTCGCTAACAGCTATAGGGTGTATCTCAGTGTCTGAAATGTCAGTCAATAGTGAGCTGCTGACTAACAAATAATCCAGTCGAGAATATGAATGGTGGACATTTGAGAAGAAAGTATATTTTTTGTCATTGGGGTGAAGAGATCGCCATGCATCACAAAGTCCATAATCGCTCATGTACTGTTTGACTATATCTATAGATTTCCAGCTGCGCTGAGTCCCTGCTGTGCTGAGCCTGTCTATTTCTTCATTTAAACCAAAGTTGAGGTCGCCCCCAAGAAGAAGTGAGCAATCCATGTGTTCAAGGAGCACCGAGAAGAAGGAATGAAAGAATGAGGGGTCATCAACATTTGGACCATATATACTGACAATACATAACTTTTGGTTATGTATAGATAGTTTTACTATAATAAATCTACCCTCTGGATCTGTAACTGTATCTATTACTGTAAAATTTAAATTTTTATTTATTAATATTGCTACTCCCCTTTGTCTGGAATTATAGCATGCAGAAAACACATTAGGAAACTCAGGGGATTTAAGATCATCTGCAGCTGAGGTAGATTTATGGGTTTCTTGTAATAAGACGACATCTGCCTTCAATCTTTTAAGCTGGTTAAGAATCTTAACTCTTTTCTCTCTGGTGCCAGCTCCATGAACATTCCACGTGACAAACCTTAGAGTAGTCATAGTTTTGAGATAAAAGTTGTAAAGTCCACATCACCATAGAAACTGATAAACACAGGTGTATTATTAGTTTGTGCTTGGGGTTGCCTGATTGAAAATCCAAAAGCCGAGATATAAGAAAGAGAGAAATAGAAGAAAGTTGTGAAGGTGTGAATGGTGGGGATGAGAGAGAAAGAAATAGGTATGTTATGAAAAAAACCGTGTGTGTGTGTGTGAGTGATAAAAGAAGGAAAGAGGAGTGACAAAGACATTTGGTGATAGACATGTGAAGATGAGAAAAGAGAAAAGAGCCAGTAACCCATTGCTTAGCCCTGGCCCCGCCCACATTGAGTAATGTAAACAACTTTACAGAGCCGTGCTAACATTAGATTATAGTTGACTGATAAAACAACTCTTATCTGACCAGTGTTACATGACTAATAAAGCCAAGGAGTAAGCTGGGGGTCCCTGAACAGCTGCCCATTAACATACAGTTTATCTACCGCTACTGTAGCTCTGGTGCCTTCACTGATATATTTCTTCCTGATTGGGAACAAAACGCGCCTGGTTTAAATCATATTTGTTTGTTCATCTAAATGATAAATCTTCTTCACTCTCAATTGTTACTTGTGGAGTTCCACAGGGTTCTGTGCTTGGACCAATTCTGTTCACCATATATATGCTCCCAATTGGTAGAATCATTAGACAGCATGGGATAAATTTCCACAGCTATGCAGATGATACACAACTATATTTATCCATAAATCCTGATAAACCCAGTCAGTTAGGTAGATTACATGCATGTCTGGAAGACATAAAAACATGCATAAATCTAAACTTTTTGCTTATAAATTCTGACAAGACAGAAGTTGCTGTATTTGGACCAGAAGTTCTTAAACAGAAACTGATTAGTCAATCACTTCATCTGGATGGCATTAAATTGGCCCCCAGTAATAACGTAAAGAACCTCGGCGTTATTTTTGACCGAGACTTGACATTTAAATCCCATATTAAACAGGTTTCTAGGATTTCCTTCTTTCACCTCTGGAATATTGCTAAAATTAGAAACATCCTGTCCAGGAGTGATGCTGAGAAACAAGTCCATGCATTTGTTACCTCAAGGCTGGAGTACTGTAATTCTTTACTATCAGGAAGTCAACAAAATGCCATTAAAAGCCTTCAGTTGATCCAAAATGCGGCAGCAAGAGTTCTGATGAATATTAAAAAGAGAGATCACATTTCTCCTGTTTTAGCTTCCCTTCATTGGCTCCCTGTTAAATCCAGAATAGAATTTAAGATCCTCCTTCTTCCATATAAAGCCCTTAATAATCAAGCTCCATCATACATCAGAGATCTAATTGTTCCATATGTTCCTAACAGAGCCCTTCGCTCTCAGACTGCGGGTTTACTTGTAGTTCCTAGGATTTCTAAAAGTAGAATGGGAGGCAGATCTTTTAGTTATCAGGCTCCTCTCCTGTGGAACCAGCTCCCAGTTTTAGTCCGTGAGGCAGACACTCTGTTTACTTTTAAGGCCAGGCTTAAAACTTTCCTTTTTGATAAAGCTTATAGTTAGAGTGGCTAAGGATGATCCTCCCAGTAACTGAACATCCACTTTGTCCTGTTATCAACTTTTTGTAACATAGAAAGTTCTCTTATATCAGATCTTCTGTTCCTTCTGTGTTTCTGCTCTGTCTTCTCAAACCCCCAGACAGTCGTGGCAGATGGCCGCTCCTACTGAGCCTGGTTCTGTTGGAGGTTTCTTCCTGTTAAAGGGGAGTTTTTCCTCTCCACCGTCGCTACATACTTGCTCAGTATGAGGGATTGCTGAAGGATTGCTGTGGTTGGAAAGTCTGCATCAACGGGGCCCAACCTCACGCCAATGACTGACGCAATCTGCTGGGATTCCTTAAATAGGAAACTTTTTAACTGATTGGAATGTTTGTATAAATGTATTGAAATGACTTCTTGTTAAGTGCCTTGAGATTTATATCCTGGATTAAACTTTTATATGCTCACCCCTTTTCCGCCGTAATTACTAATGGTCATCAGTCAGAATACTTTCCACTATGTTGGGGCATTCGCCAAGGCTGTTCACTATCTCCCCTCCTATTTGCTATCTCAATTGAGCCATTGGCCATTGCCCTTCGGCAGTCTAAGGATTTCTCAGGGATAGTACGAGGCGGACTAACTCATAAAGTATCTCTCTATGCTGACGACTTACTACTTTACACATCCAACCCTGTCAATTCAGTGCCCTCAATTGTCCACACCCTTCACCAGTTTGGAAAAATATCTGGATGCAAAATTAACCTTTCTAAGAGTGAAATGTTTCCTATTAATCAAGCTGCCTTTCAAATTTCCCCATCTCACTTTCCATTTAAAGTAGTCAAGAAAGGATTTAAATACCTTGGAGTAGAAATCACTTCCACATCCCCTCTGCTTTTTACCAAGAACTTTTTGAAAAATGCAAGAGTGATATGACGAGATGGTCAGGCTTACCTCTCTCCATAGCTGGGCGAATCAACCTTATAAAAATGATGGTGTTATCGAAATTTCTTTATCTTTTTCAAAACATTCCCATCCTAATTAGAAAAAAGTTTTTTAAAACTCTGGACCAAAGCATTGGTGCCTTTATCTGGAATGGTAAACCACACAGGATTAAAAGGCAGTCACTTGAAAGGCCTAAGGAGCTGGCTGGTCTGGCCTTGCCCAACTTTATTATTATTGGGCCTGTAACATTCGGAAAATGTTGTTTTGGACAGAAGAATATCATCCTGACAGAAATTAAGCCTGCCTACATCTTGAATCTGCAGGCTGCTCTGTACATCTTGGTTCCGTCATTTCTGCCCCATCTCCCCTGGCTCCACTAAATCAATTCTTTCCAAACCCGGTTGTCCTCAATTCAGTTAAAATTTGGTCACAGTTCAGAAAACATTTCAACCTAACAACAATGTCAATTTATTCTCCACTTGTTAATAACCACCCCTTTCCATATTCCTCCTTGGACTCCGCTTTTAAAATCTGGAGGGCAAAAACGCATATCTGACATTTCCAATCTCCTTCTGCAAGGTAAATTTGGCTAATTTTCTCAACTTTCTGAGAAGTTTGACCTACCTAAATCTCATTTCTATAGGTATCTTCAAGTAAGATACTTTGTGCACAGCACCATTGTTTCCTTCCCAAATCTGCCCCCAGGTAATGTAATTGATAATCTTCTCTCCTTACCTCCACATAGAAAGGGCTTGATCTCTGTACTTTACCATCAAATTTGCAATATCTCTCCTTGGTCCCTGCAAGGAACTAGACAACTTTGGGAAGATGATCTTGGAATGGCAATGAGGGAAGATCAGTGGGAAACTGCATTAAATTTAATACACTCCTCCTCACCATGTGCCAGATATAGACTGATTCAATTAGAAATTATTTTTAGAGTGCACTGGACTAGGTCCAAACTGGCCAAAACTGTTTCTGATTTGGACCCCTCTTGTCCCCGGTGTAAAAGTCAACCCGCTGATCACATCAACATGTTCTGGTCCTGCCCACACCTTAGAGCATTCTGGGAGGACATCTTTCAGGCCTATTCAGTAATGTGTCCTCCAAACCCAATATGTGCCATTTTTGGTTTCACTGATGAAACCCGTTCCCTTAAAGGCAAATTCCATGTTATCATAGCTCTTACTTCCCTTCTTGCTAGACGTCAGATACTGTTCTTGTGGAAGGAACAAACACCACCCACATTCAGTAGATGGATCATAGACACCATGTCATTCCTAAAACTCGAGAAGATCAGATACACTTTGAAAGGTTCTATTCAGAGTTTTGAGAGAGTCTGGAATCCCTTCCTGTCATACGATGAGAGTATCCGACAGCCATTACAAGTAGACTAGTGAGTAGATGGCTCCCCCACCCCCCTATTTTTTTGCGTGTTTGTATGCGTCTTAGTGCTTGTGAAAGTACGGGATAGGCTGGCTGAGGGTGGGGTTTTTTCTCTCTCCTGGGTGGGTGGTTTAAACGTTGTATTTTCAAAATGTAATTGTAAGTTTATTGCCTTCAAAAGAAAATCAATAAAAAAGTGTTAAAACAAAAAAAATGATTATGCTGAGGATGTTTAATCAAAACAGTCTTTCAGTGTAGTTGATATGAAAATGAGAACTGCATTTTGAGAGGTCTTTAACCTGTAAAATGTTTCTGGAACAATAGTTTCTTGTAAACACTTTCAATTTTAACTACTAAATTTTGACTACATCTTATATTGTTATATTTTAATAGCCATTATTTATTAGGTATTGTGTGTAACTGTCACAGAATGGATGAGATAAATGACTTCTTAAGATCACGGAGTGTTTCAGAGGAAGTCATAGAACAACTGGAAAAGGATAAGGTAGTTGAATTAAGGAAATCAGTAGGCTACAATTTAGCAATTATCATACACCACTAATTATACACACTTGTCTTATCATTTGCCCTTTTTAGTACTGCTTTTATTGGTCAAGAAATTGTTTGAACAAAAAAATGTTTCCCCCTTTTTCTAGATCGATTCCAGTGTCATACTGCTCATGACAGATGAGCAGCTTAAGGTGTATCTCCCATCTTATGGTGACCGACTGGCACTTCTTGGATATTGCAGACGGAGGGAAAAGGACCCTGCTGGCCAGACATCCAAACTTCTTCACTGACTGAGAGCCAAGATATCTAGAAACAGAAGCAATGATCATAAGGAGGTCTCAGAAAATGAAACCACCAGAAATGCACAAAAGAGCATACGAAAAGTTGAGCTAGGATGGCTGAATTTTCTAGATTAAAATTTTTTTCAAGTTAGGACAAAGAAAGGTGGTGGAACGAGAAAAATTGATGTATCAAAGGACTGTAGAAAAAGTGAGTTAATTGAAAAAGCAGTGGTATTGTTATTTCCTGATCAACAAAATGCATTGGGAAAAATCTCAGATTTTGAGGATGATACATCTGATTTTCAGGAACATTCACTTGACGAACAGATTACTGTTGGAGAGCTGTATGAGCAAACAATATTACCTCTTTTGCGTTTTTACCTAACAACTAAAAAGGTCAGTAACTCTGTGCCAGACAACCCCAGTGGGAATGCTCAACAGGCTTTAATACATTTCCCCAATCACTCTCAGGTTTGTACACCACAGACTGAATCCAAAGCACCGGACAGTGTTGATGTTATATATGTTGGTACCAGCAGTGTCCTGACAAACAGCAGCACTGACAATGTTCCCCTTGTTTACTCCACTGTGGACATGAGTGATTTTTCCAGTGTCCAAGACCTAGACGCAGCAATCAATGTGGACTTTTTTGAAGACAGTGGCACTGTTACTTTTTTCACAGGACACATGTCTAATACAGATAGTCATAGTCTTGATGACACTCTTCCCCTGTCTCCACAGTCTCTAGTCCAGTGCCTTCTTCTTCACACCTTGATTCTTTGCAGGAGCCCATTGTTCAGAGAGAAATAAAAAAAATCCTTGTTCTTCACCGTGGCCAAAGAAACTAATTTCATATTTTTGTGATGAAAGTGTCATTCAGGTTGACATATGTTTCCAAGTTATACTCCCTGATGGAAGGCAAGAAAAAGCTGTTGATGATGGAGGAGTTTTGCCAAGACTTTTATGAACATGGCACACTGGATAATAACTTTAAGGTGCCCTACTTGCTTCATGATTTTGGACAACAACAATGGAAAAGTATTGGCAGAATCATTGCCTATAAAACGTGCCCCAGTAATACTGGAGCAAGCAGCCCAGGGCTATATAAAGAGTCATGTTGTTGACAGCTTCCTGAGGTATGTAACAGAGTCAGATCGAAGGGTGTTTGAATCTTGTCGTTCAGATTTTGAGAGTGTGGACAGCGAAGAGCTGCTGGAAGTCATGATCTCCATAACTGTCGAAGAGTACCAACAGCTGATAACATTGAACTACTACTAGAGGAGCTTGCCCACCAAAAGTTGATTCAGGAACCTGCCTTTGTTATTGAGCAGTGGAGCACTGTGCTCTCCCCACTGAGGTCTGAGCTTGAAGGTATTACAGATGCATATGAACATCTCCAGCCAACATCAAGAAAGGCATTCTGTGGTATATCCTTCAGTCATGAATGATCAGTAGAAGAACATCAGCAAATATTTAAGTTCTTTTCTGAGGGAGTCAGACACACAGCACCTATCACTTTTACTTCCATTTTGCATGGGATCTGATTTGTTCCTTGGAAAGAACATTGGTATTAGCTTCAGTGGGGAACCCTTAGGGCCTTCTGCACCTTCAGAGAAAGCCTAGAAATTTTCTGGACCAAAGCATAGAAGTATTAAATAAAACATAAGTATTGTTTTAAATTTTCGATTTTATTTTATTTAACATAATGCATTTAATACATTTTCTCTCATCCACATTCTAAAGTTAAGTCTACTCAACTTCACGTCAGTAATGAAAGGGCTAACTGTGCTGAAAACATGTTATCCAATCAGAATCGTCAGAATCTGTCAAAACCCGGTTATCTGGCTCTTTGATTGGTTGGGACTTCATAACTCCAGGAGAAGGCCAAGCCCTGTTTCTTAGTTTTAGAGTGAGGGGTGAATTGACCAATCATGGTAGTATTTTGAGTGGGCGAAAAAAAAAAAAGATTGTTGGCCTTCATGAAGTCTTATCTTCAATCTCAGATCCAGCAGATTGGTGAGAGACCTATAGAGGGAGTTAGAGAGCGAAATGGCGGAAGACGAGAGTGATCAATCAATCAATCAAGCAATCAAACTTCATTTATAAAGCACCTTTCATATAAAAAATGCAGCTCAAAGTGCTTTACAGATTGAAATGACCCCACTTATCCCAGATTTCCATCCCTTTCCAACAATTATAAAAACGAAAAGACAGTTATTCCCCCTTCCCAAACTCATTTCCCAGACATACACAGACACTGGCACACATCCTTCACTTATTCTACGAGGAGTAGCAAAAGGGGAGGCGGAACTGCTTTTATAATTTCATCAACACTTTTCGCCAAACCTGTTTTATTTGATAACTATTTTACTTTTGAATATAATGCAAATGTTTTAGCACTCCTCAGATTTTATGTGTCACAATTTATAGGCCTCCTAAAAAGTGCACTTTTTATTCAAGAATTTTAGAAGAGTTTTTATCAATTTTGCACAACTCCTTTTAGCTGGTGATTTTAATCTACATATAGATAATCTTTTAGATCCTCTATCAACAGATTTTTTAAACATCCTGATTTATATGGATTTTAGCCAACATGTCATGCAGCCGACTCACAACAAAGGACACACCCTGGACTTGGTCATCACGCATGGCCTCTCCACCGTGTGTCCTCTGTTGTTGACTTGGCTGTCTCTGACCACTACTGTGTGTTCTTTAACATCACCAGTTTTATTCAGCAGAAGACCTCTGTGAGAACTGTCAGGAAGCCCCATCTAACCCCTGAAGTGGCTGCAGGTTTTCTGGAAATTTTTAAAAAGATTCCCCCTATTGCTTTACCTGCCCCCTGTGATTTTATTGTCAATGATTTTAACAGAAGGCTTCAGTCCACTCTTGACCGGCTTGCTCCATTATAAGTTAAAAATTTGAAATCTAAAGCTGCAATGCCGTGGAAAAATGAAAACCTCCGAAAAATGAAGAGAAATTGTAGGGCGGCAGAGAGAAAATGGAGGAAAAGTAAAACCACAGTAAACCATCAAATATACACAGATCTTTTCAAATTATACAACAATGCAGTAAGAAATTCATACCTCTCCAAAATCATCTCGGAACATAAAAATAATTCCAAAATCCTTTTTTCCACCATTGATAAACTTTTTAACAGAGCTAATAATGCATTTCCTAAAACCCCCCCAAACACTCTTTGTGAGGAGTTCGCAGACCACTTCAGAGGGAAGGTAGACACCATCAGATGTAAGATTTTATCTTCTCAGAGTCACATGGTTTTAGACAAATCTGAGTGTGTGTCTTTACCAGAGGAAACGCTGGACAGTTTTGTCCTGGTGGAAGCTGGGACTGTTGATAAAGTTTTCTCCTCAGTGAGGCCCACCACATGTGTTTTGGACCCGATTCCCACTTCCTTTTTTAAGCAATTTTATGGATCTTTTAGAGATGAGATTTTAACCATGATGAATTGCTCCCTTCAGACGGGGGTCTTTCCTGCCGCCTTTAAAGGGTGAGGCCCCTGTTGAAGAAGAGCAATTTAGATTTTAATGATTTTAACAATTTTAGACCGGTATCTAACTTGCCTTTTTTAAGCAAAATTTTAGAAAAAATTGTTTTAATTCAACTCAATGATTTTATTAATGAGCACAATGTCCTGGAGAAATTTCAGTCTGGTTTTAGGGTGAACCACAGCACAGAGACGGCCCTTCTAAAGATTTTAAATGATTTTAGATTAAACTATGATGCACAGAGGGTGACAGTGTTGGTTCTACTGGATCTAAGCGCTGCCTTCGATACAGTAGACCACACTATTCTTTTAACCCGTTTAAAACAGATTGGCCTCTCTGGTGCTGTTCACAAATGGTTCACATCCTATCTCACAGACAGGACTTTTATGGTAAGTTTAGATACCTGCTCCTCTAGGGTCCATAGGATTACATGTGGTATGCCCCAGGGTTCGGTTTTAGGCCCAGTGCTTTTTAAACTTTATATGTTCCCTCTTGGGAGCGTCATCAGAAGACATGGAGTCAACTTTCACAGTTATGCTGATGATACACAGTTGTACATCTCCATGTCTCCCGATGACAAGCGGCCATTGGATGCACTTTTTAACTGCATTTTAGACATTAAATCCTGGATGGCAGAAAACTTTCTCCAGCTCAACCAGGACAAAACTGAAGTTTTAGTCATCGGTCCTGAGGCTCAGAGAGAGAAACTTTTACCAAAACTACAATCACTGTCTTTTAATCCCTCTTTACAAGTGAAGAACCCGGGCATGATTTTTGACTCTGAGCTGACTTTTATTCCTCACATAAAAAATATTACTAAAATAGGTTTTTATCAACTAAAGAACATCGTCAGAGTCCGCCCTATTCTCTCTCGGGCCAACACGGAGACACTGATGCTTTTATCACCAGTAGAATTGATTACTGTAATGCCCTGCTTTCTGGTCTTCCCAAAAAGAGTATATCAGGTTTACAACTACTACAAAATTCAGCAGCACGTGTCCTGACGAAGACCAGGAGGCGGGAGCACATTACACCGGTCTTAAAATCATTGCATTGGCTCTCCGTACATTTTAGGATCGACTTTAAGGTTCTTTTAATGGTTTTTAAGTGTCTTAATGGTCTTGGGCCTTCTTATCACTCTCTACCATATAAACCTTCGCGGCCTCTGCGCTCCTCTGCGCTCCTCTGCGCTCCTCTGGCAGCCGTCTCCTTGTCACCCCAAAAGTCAGAACACACACGCATGGCGAGGTGTCTTTCCATTTTTATGGCCCTCACCTCTGGAACAGGCTGCCAGAGGACCTCAGGGCTGCAGAGAACGTTCATGTTTTTAAGAGCAGGCTCAAGACTCACCTTTTTAGCCTAGCTTTTAACTGATTATTATTTATTACTGTTTGTTTAATTGCTCTGCATGTTTTATATGATTACATTTTTATCAGTTTTACTATTTAATCTTAGCACATTCATTTACTGTTTTGTTTTCATACATTAATTTATCTTAATCCCCGTTCCAGTGTTTCCTCTGTGGGAGCCCTCTGCCCCGGGAGTGGTGGTCGGCTGTGGCTGCCTGGGTGCTCTCCAGGTGGAGCTTGGGTGGAGGTGGGGGTCTTGGCCTTGCCTCCTCTGGGCGCCCTGTGTCGGTGCCTCGGCTGCTGCTGTTGATCTACCGCTGCCGGGGCAGATGGCTCCTCTGATGGCGTTTCCTTGCATGGTTCATCTACACTCGGCCCAATGTCCTTTTTTACTTTTTCTTTTAACTGTGTGTGTGCATGGGAGATGGGTTGGGGGGAGGGGGGTATAACTGTGACCATGCTTTTAAATCTGAGGGGGAGGGAAGGGAAGGTGGTTTTATGTGGGGTCATTTTAATCTGTAAAGCACTTTGTGATGCAACTTCTTGTATGAAAAGCACTTTATAAATAAAAGTTTGATTTGATTTGATTTGATCCACCCACAAACACACACAGACATCTTCCCAAAACGCGTAAGATCATTGGTTGACACTGGGCTGAGCTCAGATGAGTCAGGTACGTAAGGAAAACGCCATCAGGAGAACCGTCTGCCCCGACAGCAGCAGGTCCACTGCAGCAGCCAGGGCACCGACACAGGGCGCCCAGAGGAGGGAGGGTAGAGACCCCCGCCTCCACCTGAACACTACCTGGTGAGCACCCAAGCCACCGCAGCCGAACACCGCCCCCGAGGCAGAGGGCTCCCACAGAGGAAACACTGGAAGAAGGATTATTAAGTAAAAAATGCAAAATAACCAGAGCTAATATAAGTAAAATAAGTAGTAATAAATATAATAGTAAAAACAGTTAACCATATAGTACCAAAGATAGCTAATAAAACTCTGTTAAAATATAAGCAAATAAAACATACAAAGCAATGAAACACACTATAATAAGTAATAATCAATTAAAAGCTAGGCTAAAAAGGTGAGTCTTGAGCCTGCTTTAAAAAAAAAAGAATGTTCTCTGCGGCCCTGAGGTCCTCTGGCAGCCCGTTCCAGAGATGAGGGCCATAATAATTAAAGGATGCCTCACCATGAGTCTGTGTCCTGACTTTTGGAATCACAAGGAGACGGCTGCCAGAGGAGCGCAGAGGCCGCGAGGGTTCATACGGTAAAAGCAGCTCTGAGAGATAAGAAGGCCCAAGACCATTAAGACACTTGAAAAAATCATTAAAAGAACCTTAAAATTGATCCTGAAATATACAGGGAGCCAATGCAATGATTCTAAAACCGGAGTAATATGCTCCCGCCTCCTGGTCTTTGTCAGGACGCGTGCAGCTGAGTTTTGTAATAGTTGTAGACCTGAAATAGTCTTTTGGGAAGACTAGAAAGCAGGGCATTAAAGTAATAAATTCTACAGGTGATAAAAGCATGCATCAGCGGCTCCGTATCGGCCCGAGAGAGAATGGGGTGGACTCTGGCAACGTTCTTCAGGTGATAAAAACCTATTTTAATCATATTTTTAATATGAGAGATAAAAGTCAGCTCAGAGTGAAAGATAACACCCAGGTTCCTCACTTGCTGAGAAGGATTAAAAGACAGTGATTGCAGTTTTGGTAAAAGTTTCTCTCTCTGAGCCTCAGGACAGAAGACTAAAACTTCAGTTTTGTCCTGGTTGAGCTGGAGAAAGTTTTCTGCCATCCAGGATTTGATGTCTAAAATGCAGTTAAAAAGTGCATCCATTGGCCTTGTGTCGTCGGGAGACATGGAGATGTATAACTGTGTATCATCAGCATAACTGTGAAAGTTAACTCCATGTCTTCTGATGACACTGCCAAGAGGGAGCATATAAAGGTTAAAAAGCACTGGGCCTAAAATTGAACCCTGTGGCACACCACATGTAATCCTGTGGACCTTAGAGGAGCAGGTATCTAAACTTACCATAAAAGTCCTGTCTGTGAGGTAGGTTGTGAACCATCTATGAACAGCACCAGAGAGACCAATCTGTTTCAAACGGGTTAAAAGAATAGTGTGGTCTACTATATCAAAGGCAGCGCTTAGATCCAGTAGAACCAACACTGTAACCTTCTGTGCATCATAGTTTAATCTAAAATCATTTAAAATCTTCAGAAGGGCCGTCTCTGCGCTGTGGTTCACCCTAAAACCAGACTTAAATTTCTCCAGGACATTATGAGCGTTAATAAAATCATTAAGTTGTATTAAAACAAGCTTTTCTAAAATTTTGCTTAAAAAAGGTAAGTTTGATACCGGTCGGGAATTGTTCAAATCATTAGAATCTAAATTGCTCTTCTTCAGCAATCTTCTTCAATGTCAGATCCAGCAGACTGGTGAGAGACCGATAGAGGGAGTTAGAGAGCGAAATGGCGGAAGGCGAGAGTGATGTTGTGGCTAGCTTGCCTTTTTCAAGGCGGGCTTTCACAGAAAAGCTTCAGATCATTAAAATCGGAAGGCCAACTCCAGAACTGGAATTAAAAGAAAAGGTGAAGAAAGTGGAAAGGCATTTCAAGACTGAGAATTATCAGCGCTATCCTTGGATGACCGGATGTAAGGAAACAAACAGGCCGTACTGCTGGAGTTGTTTGCTTTTTCCAAATGACAAGTCGTCCACTTGGCAGATTTGTTTGCGGCAGATTTGTTTAAAGACTTCGTTTTCATGTAATAGGGTAGGCCCATGTTATAAGCCAGCTTGATTATTACTCACACAGGATTAATAGTACACTGGGGGATTCAGTATTTTTTATTGCATATGTTGTCTGTGTAAAAACTCCAGCACAAATTGTTTAATTCCATAGGTCAGCCGATCCCTTATAAATCCACATATCAGTAGTTTGATTGGATGAGTAGTTGGATTATTTATTTATTTAATTTATAAAATTATTTGACTTATGTAAGTACTAAAATAATCACTGAAATGGGGTTTTACTTTGATGAATGTCATGAATTTATTTGACTCAGCCAGTGTGTGTGTGATTAGTTATGCGCCATGATTTTGGTGATTAAAGGAGCATTGGTGTCCGAGTCCGCATGTCTAGTTTTGGTGAAGTTAATGTTGAGCAGGTTGCTTGTTGTGGAGAATGTTATCGATGTTATTGCCTATTGTTGACATACTTGTCATCTTTGAGTTGAATTGCAGTTGTTAAGCACTTTCAATTCGTCGTAGCCCATGGGCAGCGTGTAATGGAGGCTAGGGGAGGCTCAGCCTTGGCGGTGATGGCTAGGGGTGAAGGCCCAGCTGTAATGCTCACGGTTTGCTACTGATTAGCTTCACTCAACTCCAAGGTATTCAGAGATGCCCAGTTGCACACACATCTGGTTGTTACCTGGAGTTGTCAGTAAATTATGAAAACTACCCAGATTTCCGACATGAAATGAACAAAATCCTAGAAAGCAGCATTTGGGTGATGGACATAGTGTAGCAGACATCCTTTCAAGCTAAAGAACAAGTAGGTTTAAGTTTTATTTTGCATTAAACATTTAAAGTTCAGCATTTTGTGTTTGAAAATGAATACTTTTGTACTTTCAAAAGATGCATCATTCTTTCCTACACAGCGTTTTTACTGTTTCATGATATTGTTTTTATTTGCTACATAGAAGGCCTGCATAGCTTCAGCAGTAGGTATTTTCTATCTGGCGTTTTTGGTTTTGGGTTTTCATGAGCTATATGCCAAAATCATCAGTTTTAAAACAATAAAAGACCTGAAATATTTCAGTTGGTGTGCAATGAATCTAAAATATATGAAAGTTTAATTTTTATCATTACATTATGGAAAAGAATGAACTTTATCACAATATGCTAATTTTTTGAGAAGGACCTGTATTTAAAACACAATTTTGAGTATAGATAGATATATATTTACCCCCAAAAAAGGGCAAATTCAATATATAGAGTATATAGTAAAATGTTTTTCTTATATTTTTGTTCTGATATATTTTAAGCTAATGTACTACTGTTATGATATTTTTTTTATATCATTTATCCGAGGCTACAAAAACTTAACAGAGATTCAAAAGTGAAATAAAACTGCAGGGATTACAAACATGGCAATGAGAGTCATAATATACTGGTTATTTATCTGTTTTGTATCTTGTTGTAGTAACATGCATAGTTCTGTACGTATTCTGTAAAGGAGCATGTTGCTACTGTTTTGAATGTAACAAAAAAAGGCTGTGAAAAATTTGTTGGTTTATATTTCAATATGTAGGTTATTCGGACCACAACAGTTACCAAATCACACTTCTTCTCTGACTTGCAACTGTAAAATGGTTAAGTTACTTGTGTTCTGAAGCAAATGTAATAAAGCATTTTAATTATTCTTTCTCACAGAAACATTTTTGTCTGTTTTTCTTTTTTACTTATTTTGCTTATTAGAAAACAGCCAAAAAAGAACACATTTTTCAGTTACTCTATACTTTTGCTAAGTTGTAGTATGAGTTTACCTTGAAACACAATTTGTTGTTGTTTCATATTGTTTTACAAATGGTTCATAGCTTCCTGTAATAGCTATGGACAGAAGTTTTTTTTTTATTTCAAAGGACATAAAAAAACACTTGTTCAGTTTATAAGAGTAATTCCTTTTTGGGAAGTTGGGTGGGATACAGATTTTACATCAATATTGGGATGCACACATGTCAAATATTGAAGTTAAAGCTATTTTTCAATTCCGTCTTTAAAATTATTAACTTAATGTTCCAACTGAAAATATGTGAAGGGGAAAATAACAAAATCCAAAAAGGCTCAGCATACAAGTGCTATGTAGCAAATTTTTATGTAGCAAATGTCTTTTACTTATATCTGATCATCATGGCTTGATCTTATTTTATTGGTATTTCCAAGATCCAGAGCTTGTGAATGAATTTGACCCATGTACTGGTGCTACAATGTGCTGAAGAAAATACAGTCCTTGAAATGTTTACTGTATAGTCAAAATCAGTAAAAATTTAGCTAAATGTAAAAAAAGAAAACCTTTACGTTTTTACGTGTCTTACTGCAGGTCCAAATTATTGTTAATCAGCTGTCCAAGGTTTATTTACAGATCAATTGATGCGAATACATAATCTGTGACATCCAGATTGTGCGGTGGTCCAGTGGACCTTAACCCCCAGGCCGTCTGTGACTGTAGTCCATAGGTCTGAAGTGAACTGAAGACCTTGGTCGGAGGAGAGGTCGGACGGCGTGCCAAAAAGGCCAACCCAAGACGCTATAAATGCCCGGGCTACCCTGGCCGATGTTGTAGAGGACAGGGGGACAGCTTCTGGCCACCGAGTGGTCCTGTCCACCATAGTGAGGAGGTAGGATAAACCACGTGAGGGGGGAAGGGGGCCAACAAGGTCCACATGGAAATGGTCGAAGCGCCGCTCCGGCACCCTGAAGGGCGCCAAAGGGGCCTTAGTGTGGCGCGTGACCTTTGCGGGCTGGCACGCTGCACAGGCGTTAGCCTAAGTCCTGACATCACGCCGCAGGCAGGGCCAGACAAACTTGGCCCCCACCAGCTTGGCAGAAGCTTTTACCCCCGGTTGGGAAAGGCCATGGATGGTGTTGTGCCACAGATAGGTAGGTTTTGGCTATGAATAATTATGAATAATTGCTTAGGCCAATTATTGATCAGATTAATAATTTTATGTAAAAATTACCTTGTTTAGGGCACCACCTGGATTCCAGGAATATCAATAGCCAAATTGTTCAGTCTCAGATAATTAAACAATAGATGAAGGAATAAGTTCTAACGCTGTGGACATTAATTGTACGCATCACTCCAAGGAATCCCAGACAACTTCTCTTCAAGATAAGGGGACTTTATTTAGGAAATAGAAAATCCCATCTATTCTAAAGCATGCAAAAATTACTACAGATCTTAGACAATAATAATAGGTGAACATTAAACACAATTAACATGAAATGAAATCAGTGAGACAGCTGAGGTTCGGGTCAGAAAAGGAGGGGGAGCCTCACTCCAGGGAGCCCAAATCACAGATAGCCTAGGAGACAAAGTCATAAATCTCAGCTCTGTGCCAAGATGGAGGAGAGCACATGGACCCTAAGAAAGAATCAAAAAACTAGCTTTGGCTAAAGGAGCACATGGGGGAAGCGTCCATGTGGTAGGCCTCTGCTTTAGCGACAGACTAAAGACAATGGAGTTAAACTTTTCAGCTAAGACCAGCTAACGCAGGCTGGACTGAGCCCGACTGCCGATGGAGTTATCAGGGAGGGAGAGAGAGAGAGAAAGAGAGAGAGGGAGAACAAGAGGATGGAAACAAGAAAGGCGTGATCTGCTCAGGATAAAACAGACAGTTTCAAAGACAGCAATTTCACAGCTCAGACTTATACGTGCGACGACGCAAAAATGAGCAAACAGGTACAGCGCTTAAAACAATTTAACCAACAATGAACGAGATCTAACTCGTTAAAACTCTATTTTATCTATGCACAGACACATTATTAGTATAAATGAACCGGTTCAGTCCTACTTTGCCTTGAAGGAGGTCCAGTCCACTAGGAGGAGAGTGAATTGTGTCCGTAGTTGAGCAAGAAAAGGAAGAGTTATAAAAGAAACCTGTACAGGATTTTAAGGACCGTGTGGCCCAAATGCAGGCTGGATGGCCTGCAGGGTCGACGTCTAATGAACTGTCTTGGAACAGTTCTTATGTCGTGCACCCTGGTTACGCAGACGGGGTGCGCACTTCGAAGTTTTGAAATGAGTTCTTCCCCGGTCCAG
This sequence comes from Valencia hispanica, assembly GCA_963556495.2. NCBI lineage: Eukaryota > Metazoa > Chordata > Actinopteri > Cyprinodontiformes > Valenciidae > Valencia > Valencia hispanica. The sequence continues at coordinate 53,613,077 of OY747712.1, read as the reverse complement.
CGGGTCAGAACAAAAGAGAATCTTCACCGGTGAGATGTCCTCTGTTCAGCAGTAGTTCATCCAAGAACTTCCAGCTGGAGAACAATTCAAAATGGGCGAGACTACTCTTATAGCCCCCTTTGGCCGTGAGGTCATCGCTGATGTCACCGTGGGTGGTCATGGACCAATAGGAGTGTGTTGGGGGTCACTGCTAGGATTGCTGGGAAATGTGGTCCGCTCAGTCCATCTTTGAAATAGCTCCCAGACATCCAAAAGTCTGTTCAGTTCATCTTATGAGAAATGCAATCACAACAATGGTGTCAAAAACCTTGCGTCTCCAGGCACCCGGCACCAAAGGGCGAGGTTGGCCAGTAGAAACGTCACCGAGTAGCGTAACGTTAGCGGTGTCAAACACCACATTGTGCAGACAAAGCGCTGTGGTGGCTGTCCGATAACTCTGAACCTCAGAGTCCGCCACCTGGTCCCCCACCATCTCTGCGTAGTCCAGGCCAATATGGACGGAACCCCGCGACCACTCTGGACAGGCAATCAGCAACCACGTTGTCTTTTCCAGCCACATGTCTGATGTCGGTGGTATACTCCGAGATAGCAGACAGTTGGCGTTGTTGCCGACCTGACCACGGCTCCATTGACTTGGCCATGGCATAGGTAAGTGGTTTGTGGTCGACGAACGCCGTAAACCGACGGCCCTCCAACATAAACCGTAAATGACGGGTGCGAGAAACAAAGCTAGGAGCTCCCTATCGAAGGGGCAGTATTTCCTCTCGTTATCACTGAGGTTCTTGCTGAAAAAGGCCAGCGGTTGCCATGCTCCCTCCACCCACTGCTCACACACTGCCCCCACCGCGGAGTCCGAGGCATCCGTAGTAAGGGCCACTGGGGCTGTGGGGGAAAGATGCGCTAACCGGGTGGCGTTGGCCAGAGCAGCCTCAAACGCTTCAGCCATCACTGTCGTCCAGTTGAAAGTATCTGAAGGCCTCTTGCCCCACAGAGCCTCATAGAGAGGCTGCATGAGGTGGGCGGCAGGAGGGAGATGGCGGCTGTAGAAGTTCACCATTCCCAAAAACTCCTGCAGGGACTTCACCGTGCTGGGGCGTGGGAACCCAGCGATTGCTTCCACCTTTGTAGGAAGTGGTACCACCCCCTGCGAAGTGACGTGGTGGCCGAAGAAGGTGATGGATGACCGGCCAAACTGAGTTGAGACAGGTTGATGATGAGGCCGTGTTCCTGAAGACGTTCAAACAGCAGCCGGAGGTCTGTCAGTTGGTCCTCCCCTGATGCACTGGCCACCAGGATGTCATTCAGGTAAACAAACAAAAAAGGCAGGCCCCGCAGCACCGTGTCCATCAGGCACTGAAACGTCTGCGCTGCCCCTTTGAGGCCGAAAGGCATCCTGAGGAATTCAAAGAGGCCACAGGGCGTGATGACCGCCGTCTTGGGCACGTCCTGCGGATCAACTGGTACTTGGTGGTAACCGCACACCAGGTCCACCTTGGAAAACATGGTGGCGCCCGCCAGGTGGGCAGAGAAATCCTGTATGTGCGGCACCGGGTACCGGTCAGGAACGGTGCCGTTTTTAAGGCGACGGAAATCACCACCGGGGCACCAGCCACCGTCGGCCTTGGTAACCATGAGCAAAGGGGAACCCCACTGGATTTTCGAGCGGCGCACTATTCCGAGGCACTCCATGGTAGCAAACTCCTCCTTAGCGATGGAGAGCTTGGCCGAGTTCAGGCGCCGGGCCCGAGCTCCACGCCGTGTTCCATCACTGCTGATGAGAATGTCGGTGTGTTGAGCTCTGGAATCTCAGCAAGCAGGCATCGGTACGGATCCTCCGTGTGGAACGTGTTGGACAGGCCGGGCGATCCCACCCTTCCAGGCGTGCAGGGAAACGTGGCAAAAGAAAGGGCATCAATCAGGCGGCCACCCATCACATCCACCAGGAGCCTGAAGGCACAGAGAAAATCTGCTCCAAGCAGTGGTGTAGACACAGCAGCAATAACAAAATCCCAGTTGAAACGTCGCCCGCTGAAACCCAGTTCTACACACCTGGTGCCTTGGGTGCATATAGGCGAGCCGTTGGCGGCGTCCATACGGGGGCCGTGCTCGCCAGCCAAGGTGTCCGCCAGTCAAGCAGGCAGGATGCTGCGCTGGGCGCCGGAATCGACCAACAACCTGGGATGAACAGCAGCCTGGAGTCATGGCCCGCGCCCACAGCTGCTATTGAGCGCTGGGCCTCCCGTTTCCCTGGGCCCGGAACTGCACGACTTACAGCTCTGCTTCGCCTTCGCTCCAAGCCTGCTGTGGCAGTAACAAAGGCCATCCTCCATTAAACGGCGGTTCGCCACTGCAGCCAGTGCAGGCCGGTGGGGAGCAGAGCGTGCACAAACTGATGACGGTTGGCGAGAAAAACTCTGTCCGCCTCCGCCACTAGAGCACGATAATCTTTGGAGGAGGAGAGAGGAGAGCTGGCCAGTGCAGTGCGCATGGGTGCAGGAAGTTGGCATAAAAATATGTGGGTGAAAAGAAATGCAGGGTCAGCCGTTCCCATCACTGCCAGCATTTTTTCCATCAATTCTGATGGTTTACCGTCACCCAGACCATTCAGCGACAACAAGCAGTCTGCCTTTTCTAGTTCGGAAAGTTCATAGAGTTCAAGTAAAAAAATTTTAAGGGCCGCGTACTTGTCGTCACCTGGAGGATTTTCCAACAACATCGTCACCCTCGCCATCGTGGAGACGTCCAGTGCTGCTACAACATGACAGTACTTTGTGAAATCTTGTGTCACTCCTCTCAGCTAGAACTGAGCTTCGATGTGTTGAAACCACTGACTGTGCTGCCAAAACTCGGGCAACTTGACGGTCGCCGCATGGATCGCGCTGGCGTTAGCATCGTTAAGCGCTGGTACTGGCGCAGGAGGAGCGCTTGCGTCGGCGTTAGACATGGTGGTAAAGTTACTCATGTCGGGGTCACTAATTGTTGAGTTGTAATAAGTGTGAGACAGAAGACAATCAGGTGGTATCACTTAGCTCTTCACTCTTTAATCCGCTTCAGTCACCAAGCTTAGCAATACAATACCAAACAGGAAAAGAACCTGGGCTTCCTCAACTTACTTCATCCAAAGAACAGTACTGCCACCTAGTGGGATACCTAACTTGGGGGAACTCTCTCCCAGTATATAACCATTGTGGGTCACCACAGGATCATTATTTGTTTTGTATGTCTCAAGCCATTTTAGCCTTCTGGAAAAACCATCAATATAACTGTCAATCCAAATTCCAAATGGTTTGAGCTTATAATAGCCATCCATGTGCCAAAGATAGTTTGGACCACGACTATAGTAAACCCGTCTCTGCAGTCAATTTCTTGAGCTTTGGTCAACTCCTTCACAATCTAGTAAAAATAAAAGAACTCAAACTGTTTCCCTGTCTCTAACAAAACCATTCATCCAACAGTTCTGCTGCATCCACCAATATCCCTGACGCTTTCCAGAGGTTTGAAGTTGCTTTTGGATGAACACTGCCACTACACTTACATCAGTTTTGTTCTTTCGAAGCTAAACTTTCTCCTTACTTAGAATCATCTCCCTATGGAAGCCCATCTCCTCCACTTGAAATTAAAACAATGAAAAACTATTTTTTAAGCACTTCAGATTTATTTTCATGAATGTAAAAAAGATGGATTTTTTTGTTGTTGGCTGGTTACAAACTGAATACATTCAAAATAATCATAAAAATAAACATTATCAATAGTCTCCTGTAAGAATAAGGGATAACCTGAACAATTTGGCACTCTTGAGTGTTGTTTTGACACAAAATAGATTACTGAGAAATTAGTAGGTTGACTTGGACCTCTAACTGTATTAAAAGAAACTGTATTAATATTTTTAAATGAAGCATAGAAACAAATTGCTTCACTCATGTACGTTAGCCTGCTTGCAATCACAGCTTAATATTATGTCTGTTAGCTGTTTTTGCAGGGATAGGTCATTTAGAGAACCTATTCCCCAAGCCCATCACTAATCACTTGACGTAGTCTAACATAAAGGTTAGTAATTTCGTTCACATTCTCTGACATTACCAGACTGTGCTCAGTCATGAGTTCCGTGCATAGGTGAAACACATCTACATCACAGGGAAAGTCCTTGAAACAACATTCCTCTAGACACATGTCCAGCTTTGACGGACTGGCAGGCTGTAGAAAATTTGGAACCCCATAAAGATTGGGAACCCTGCCTCTCGCCCCTTGACCGCTGGAGATAGGCACCAGCCCCCCCACAACCCTGCATTAGGATGGACGGGAATAGAAAATGGATGGATGGATGGATGGATAAAGATTGGGAACAGCATGCATTAATGTTGAACGACCACTAGGAGCCCGAGGATTAAATCAAATCAAATCAAACTTTGTTTATAAAGCGCTTTTCAAACCAAAACAAAGCTTCTCAAAGTGCTTTACAGATTAAAAATGACCCACAACCCCCCCTTCCCAAAACCCAAAAGTAAAAAACATCACCACAGCTATACAGCAGCACCCAAGGCACTGACCCAGGGAGCCCAGAGGAGGGAGGGCTGGTACCCCCACCTCCACCCAAGCACCACCTGGAGAGCACCAAGGCAGCCACAGCCGACCACTGCCCCCGAGGCAGAGGGCTCCCACAGAGGAAACACTGGAAGGAAAACTAAAATAAGTTAAAATATTAAAACTAAAACAATTATAAGATATGATCAGATAAAAATGGAAAGCAGATAAACAATAATTGATAAATAGCCAGCTAAAAGCTAAACTAAAAAGAATTCAATCAAATAAAACATGCAGAGCAATTAAACAGATTTAATAAATAATAATCAGTTAAAAGCTATGTTAAAAAGGTGAGTCTTGAGCATGCTCTTAAAAACATGAACGTTCTCTGTGGCCCTGAGGTTCTGGAGCAGCCTGTTCCAGAGGTGAGGGCCATGATAAAAGAAAGATATAAAAATAACTGGGATACATGTGATAAAATTAAATCGTAAAAATTTATCAAATTTAATCAAGTAAAGCATGCAAAGCAATTAGGCAGATATTAATAAATAATTATTCAATTAAAAGATAAGCTAAAAAGGTGGGTTTTGAGCCTTCTCTTAAAAACATGAACATTCTCTGCGGCCCTGAGGTCCTCCGGTAGACTGTTCCAAAGGTGAGGGCCATAATACTTAAAAGACGCCTCACCATGAATGTGTGTCCTGACTTTTGGGGTGACAAGGAGACGGCTGCCAGAGGAGCGCAGAGACCGCGAAGGTTCATACGGTAAAAGCAGCTCTGAGAGGTAAGGAGGCCCAAGACCATTAAGACACTTAAAAATTATTAAAAGAATCTTAAAATTGATCCTAAAACATACGGGGAGCCAATGCAGTGATTCTAAGACAGGTGTAATGTGTTCCCGCCTCCTGGTCTTTGTCAGGACGCGTGCTGCTGAATTCTGTAAAAGTTGTAAACTTGAGGTAGGATAACAAAAAGGTTTGTGCTAATTCCTCATATGGGTGATAAATCCTCTCTAAAGGCCAGTTTATACTTCTGCGTCGTGTCCCTCGCGTAGGGTATGCCGTAACCGCCTTAGCCTCTGCGAACTTACGCAGAGCCTTGACATGCACCTCCTCGGACCTGACGTGCAGCCCGGCGACGCGACGCAGAGACGCGGAAGTACTCCCTTGTGATTGGTCAGTGAGATTACGTACGCACATACTATCTTCTACGTCTCCGTTTTCTCATTTGCTTGCGTTACAAAGTGTTCAAAAGAAGGATAATTTGTTCGTCTGCTTCCACAATCTCGTTGAGACACTGCACCAAGTCGGCCGCCATCGTTGTTCTAAAACAGGAAATACTTGCCGGAATTGAAGCAAACATAAGCAAACCATCAGAAAAACTCAGCTTTCCTCATTCTGTGTTATAGGGTAATTTTTACCTAACACCAATGTAGAAAAAAAGTCAGAATTCCATGAATTAAACAAAAAAAAAACTTAAAGAAATCTAACCAATTAAGCTCCTCCGCTTGCTGTCTTGATATCCTATCCACAGTTTTCCTTAAAGTTTTCCCTGTCATTGGGTCTGATCTGATTAAAATAGTGAACTCATCACTCCTGTCAGTTGTCTTCCCACAGGCATTAAAAACAGCAGTTATTAAACCACTGCTAACAAACAATAATCTGGACAACATGTTAATGCAGAACTACAGGCCGATCTCTAATCTTCCATTCATCACTAAAATTATTGAAAAGCTGTGTTTCAGCAGTTAAATAGCTTTATAACAAAGACCAACTGCTTTGATGTTTTTCAGTCTGGTTTCCATGCTCACCACAGCACTGAGACTGTCCTCGTCAAAGTTTTCAGTGACATCCGCATAAATACAGACAGTGGTAGAACCACAGTGCTGGTTCTGTTGGACCTCAGTGCAGCATTTGACACTGTTGATCATGATATACTATTGGAACGACTGGAGAGCTGGGTTGGACTCTCTGGTACACTACTTGGCTGGTTCGAGTCTTACCTAAAGAAGAGGGACTTCTTTTTTACATTAGGAAAAATTTATTCAGAATGAACAGAAATCACATGTGGGATGCCCCAGGGCTCCGTCCTGGGGCCCCTCTTATTTAATATCTAAATGCTCCCCCTAGTTCAGATTATAACAACCAATGAGATTAACTACCATAACTATGCAGATGATACTCAGCTCTACATTACGAAGTTACCAGGTGACTTTGAACAAATCCAAACCTTAAGCAAATGCATCGGGCAAATCTGTGGATGGATGTGCCATAACTTTCTCCAGCTGAAGAGAAACAAAACAGAAGCAATTACTTTTGGTCCTAAAGAGGAACGATCAAGAGTCAGCACACAGCTTCAGTTAATACAGCTAAAAACTACAGATCAGGCCCGAATTCTAGGTATAGTAATGGACTCAGACCTGAATCTACAGGGTCACATAAATGCAATAACAAGGTCAGCCTTTTACCACCTGAAGAACATTTCTAGGTTTGAAGGACTGATGTTGCAACAAGACCTCATAAAACTCATCCATGCGTTTATCTTAAGGCGGATTGAGCTGCAGCTGATCCAGAACGCTGCTGCTCGTGTTCCTCACTAGAACCAGGAAAGTAGAGCACATCACCCCAGTTCTAAAGTCCTTACACTGGCTCCTTGTAGCTCAGAGAATAGACTTCTAAATACTTTTACTAGTTTATAAATCATTGAATCGCTCAGCACCAAAGTATGTTGAAGATCTACTGTTACTATACCAACCCCCTATACCACTCAGGTCCTCTAATTCCAGTCTACTCAACATCCCTAGAATCAAAACCAAACATGGAGAAGCAACTTTCAGTTTCTATGCTCCTCTAATTTGGAACAAACTTCCCGAAATCTGCAAACCTGCTGAAACACTGAGATCTTTTAAATCACGGCTAAAAACGTATCTGTTTAGAGCTGCCTTTGAGTAATGTTTTGTATCATATGTTTTGTGTGTGCTTCTTGCTTTATTGCTATTTTTATTTTATATGCTTTGTCTGTGCTCTATTGCTATTTTTATTTTATCCCCTAATCATGTAAAGCACCTTGAATTACCTTGTTGATGAAAGTGTGCTACACAAATAAAATTGTCTTGCCTGGGATTTGAACCCAGGACAGTTGAATCAACAACCACTGTCTCTGTATAGCCTGCTCTACCACTACACCATGCAACACCTGAGATATTATAAGTAGACTTAAAATGCACCTTTGCTTTCAGACTTTTGATGCCTAGGAATGCTGAAACTTATTACATTCTGCTGTAATTTAGTTATTTGTTTAAATTTGCTTTTATTCCAACTTTCTTGTTGCTACAATAGGTAATTATATATTTCAAACTTTATGTTTATAGTTCTTATTTGTTTTATTCCTTGTGCTGCTGCTTTTATTTTTTATGAATCTTTTACTCTTGATGTCTTGTAACACATGTTCCTATTGCTAACTAAAATGTTCTCTTTTATTGTGAAACACTTTGGTCACCTTTTGTCTGTGTAAAGCTTGATTGGTTGATTGCAGTAAAAAAAAATTTCGTGCCTCCAACTTCACCCTTCATCCTTCCTTCAATTATTTGAAGTTTGCCAGTTCCACATGTTAGCCCACATTATGATGCTTCCACCAGCAAACATTCATTTTGACATGGTGTTTCTGTGGTGATGTTTAGAACCTTTCTTTTTCTTCAACAGTGGAGGGTTGTGTAGTGAATACATGTATAGAGGCCACAGCAGTCCAGTGCATTAATTATTGTTTCTAAGTAAAAAAATATACCTGCTATTTGCTGGTTTTTTTGAAGCTCCCCTGTGCAATGAGAACTCCCTGGCTCTTTGTTTGAAGAGTCCTAAAAATGTTTCAGCACAGGGCCAAGTGTCCTCTTTTTGGAAATCAGAATATGGTCACCCTAGACTAAATTGTATGGGTGTATCTATGTGGATTGTTTGGATTGTTACGGGCATCTGATGTGAATTTTTGTCAGTAAACATATTACAAAAATATTTATTTTTGTCAGTAAACATATTACAAAAATATTTACAGAGAAAAACTTTGTTGTGGTAAATGCACTGTATATAAGTTGACCAAAAAGCAAAGATTGTAAAGTAGGTGAAGTGATTCAGTGAATCTCTCTGGATGGATGAGAGCCACCCAGCTGCTGACTTTTTGAGAAGCACCCAGCTGCAGACAAGATAGCTGGTCTGTATCGGAAGGTCCCAAGTGGAAGTTGTTCTTGTTCCAAGCGGAAGTTGTTCTTCTTCGTGGGGCTGGAAAGAAGGGTGTATATTTTGTTTAGCGGGAGATGAGGGAGACATGGCAGAGAGAAAGAATGTAAGTGAAAGTGTTTTAATAATTCTCTATGTAACAAGTGTTATCTTCTGGAATATGCATTCTATAAATGTAGCATATCAAAGGATTACAGGTGACATAAGTTGCTGTTTGACGTTTTTCCGCTGAATGATTTAAAAGTCTGTGTTAACGTTAGCTTAGCTGAAGAAGGTGTCCTTTTAAACCAGAAGCGTTGCAACTTTGTAGTTTTACTTTTCTCAATGCTTCATTCAACATATTGGCGAGTTACCTGTGTTTAATACCAGAATAGAACAATGAAACATCCTTTATTGTCCCACAGAGGGAAAATGTAACTGTAACAGCAGCAAAGTGACAAATAATTGAACCATTTAGATTCACACAAGAAACGCAGAACAGTATAAAGACTGAATTAAGAATAATATATATACATTAAGGACAAATTACAAAACTAAAGTATATGGTGCAGTAATTAGAAAATTGAATATTAAAATTTGAGGAATGTGTAACTGATTTGGATCATTTACCTCTTTTTTTTCTTACAGAATGTGTGTGATTGTGTGCATAAAAAATACAAGGGAATTGCCAGACAAGAACGCAAAAAAGTACATTGTCAATATTTTTTAGCTGTAATTAATCGCATCATATTTCTCAAATAATTTAAAAATCTTTCGAGGTTTTAAGATATTTCAGTGGATAACTCTCACAGGGAAATGAGTAGCTCTGTAATTATTCATCAGGTTTAAATAACTGACTGATTTGGATATTATTACTGAACCATTTTTCAAAGAAAATGCTTTTTTCTTTAACCTAATCTTCCTGTTGTTCTTAATAAAACATGCATTAGGTGAAAACTAGTGTTTAAAATGATAGTTTTGGAAAGCAACATTTGTCTAGGAACATTTTTGTAATCCCCATATCATCTGAAAACAGGATAAATCTCCTGAAACTTTCTGTTTTACAGCAGATCCGAAGAAGACTATGATGGAACACAGTTTGTTGGGAACCTCACTGTGTTCTGTCCAGGATGTGAAGAACCATCCCCTACGCTCAGCTGCTTTCACAGCATTGTTTGGACAATCAGCTTCAGGATCCATGTAAAAATCCTATTTTTGTTCAGTTTCTTTTTGTCTCTGGTTCTGATGATGCTGTTCTAGCAGATGGCTACAAAGCGGATTGTCGTTTTTACAGCAGACTTGTAGAAGATGTGCGACATCTTGCTGTAAACCTTGAAGGATCTCAGCAGAAGAGTCTGCTCTGTTCTTTTTTCTAGATGCTTCTGTAGCATTTCCAGTCTAGTCTGGTGTCCAGCTGAACCTCCAGGTAGATGTAGACCTCCATCCTCTCCATTCCCAGGATGTAAGAGGTGCTTTGTTTACTCTTGTTACTCCTAAAAGAACCCAGGAGGACTCAGAGTTATATCAGAAGCCTGAGGTTTATAGTGTGAAGAGGAACAATGACAATATGGTCCCTTGTGATGCTGCTGATCATCTCAGACAGGAAGTCGTAACTCTTTGTGGTTGTGGAGGGATCCACCTGGAGTTTATGGAGCTTCACACATAACAGAACAGTTGAATTTTTTTAAGAGTGGTTGAAAAAAAATCTAAGTACATGATGGTTGTCTTATTAGAGGGCAGGATGTTCTCACCATTAAATGTTACAGTTCATTGTAGGTGCATCATACAAAAGCCAAATATCCATTACTTATTGTGTGTTTGCCATATTTTAACTAGGCTACATTATGTAAATATCGGAATGCTTTGAGCACTTTAATTTGCACATTGGAAATCCATAAAGGTGTACATGTGTTTAATGTCAGTTCTGAACTCTCACAGCCATAAGAGTAATGACAATCAACTGCTTATTATTCCCTGATTCACATTGAAATCCACTGATGTGTACACACACGTGTATTATGTTAGGCTTTACTACTTCACCACTACTGAATGCCAACTAGGGATATTATGTTACAGTTTAAAAAATGTTTTTCTTTCATAAATTTGAAAATTATTAAAACAGTAAGCTGCTAAATTGATAAACATTTGATCCAGTTTAAACGCAGCAACTATTTTTCTACTTGGGATTACACGTGATTTCTGGCACAGCGTGGCCATACAATTATTAAATTAGAATTATTAAAACACTCTTTCTCTTATGTGCTTTTTTCATTGATGGAAAATATAACAATACAGCATGATAACATTTCAACAAGTCAAGTATAAGTGGATAAGAACTTAGCAGTAGTCAAATAAAAACATGAAAGAAAACAAAAAAGAAACATTTAAAAGAACATTATAGAACAACAAATAATCATACAAGTATATATGTTGAAAAACATGCCATTACATATACAAGTATGCATATATAAACTGGTTACATCATTCAAAAAGTTGCATCAAAAATTCAATTAAGATATGAGCTTTATCTAAATTGCACTGTTTTAATGAAGCCTTCCACAGAAGCATTTAATTTTTAAAAACAACAAAGACTGGGGGAATTTTATAAAAACGACATTTGTGAATAAAAAATTTTGCAAATATCATTAAATTGTTAACTCCAAATTCTATTTTTCTCTTATGTTCTTTCTCTCTGTCATCTCCAGATAAACAAAATATACACGAAAAAGAACAACTTCTGCTTCGGTACTTCCGGTACAGACTGGATGTTTGTCCGCCATCTTGTCTGCAGCTGGGTACTCAGACTTTCTCTGTCATATTTCTCTAATTGCTAATAATTGCCATAGAAATTCATATTGGAAACTCTATCCCTAAATTTGACTCTGTTACCAAAACTGCTGAGTTACTAATCAAACACTTTTGGCATAAATCTCTGTCAGAAAATAACTTTTGTTGTAATTGGGAACTGCTAATGTATGAACTAACAGAATTCTTGAGAGCATTTGGAAGCTCTCTTGCGAAGGCAAAAAATGTTGAAGAATGTCTGTTTTCAGAAATGACATCTTTAGCATGGAAAACACCTGAAAACTTGTCTGTAAAAGATAATCAACACTTATTTGACCTGCAAAGTAAGATGACATGAAGCCTGAGGGGGCCTTCATGAGGAGTAGAAGATGGTTGGAGGAAGGGGAACAGAATTCTGCCTATTTCTTTCGACTTGAAAAATTGCATGTTAAAAACAATACCATTCAAAGATTAAAAATTGATAGAGAAATTACAACTAATTCCCGTAAAAATGCCTAAATATTGTTCACATTTTTATACCAAACTATATGAATCCAAATACAATGAACCTTTGGCCTGTCAAATTTTGAGATTCCTCTTAGAAATTAGATTAATTGCCACTGATTTGACAAATTGTTGCGATAACCAATTAACACTAGAGGAAGTTGTTTTTGCTATTGAACACCTTAAACCAAATAAGTCTCCTGGCACAGATGGTTTTTCCCCCGAATTTTAGTAAATATTTTCCAAACTGCTGGCGCCCTTCCTCTTCGGTCTCTTTTCAGAATCTATAGCAATTGGATCCCTTCCTCTTCAACTCAGGGTCTCTTTACGCTAGTACCTAAACCAAAAAAAGACCTACTTCTCATTAATAATTGGCGACCAATTTGCTTACTCAATAATGATTATAAAATATTTGCTTTAATTTTTGCCAAAAGAATGAACAATCTTTTGGACTTTCTAATTGATGAGACCCAATCCGGCTTCATGAGAAACAGACACATCTCCAACAATATCAGATTAGTTCTTGATCTAATTGATTACTCAGATTACATTTCTCATGGCAGTTTCAACTTTTTTGTAGATTTTTATAAAGCTTTTGATACAATTAAACATACATTTATTTTTCATGCCTTCGAAGATTTTGGGGTTGATTCATATTTTAACAGTGCTAAACAAACATTGTATTTTTTTTGTAAACATTGTATAAAAGTGGAAATTGCTCAATCAGACTCCATGCTGGGACCTCTCCTTGATTCTTCCTTAAACATTTTCTGCTATGCACTCAGCTCCTGACTGACTCCTTGAAACTTAGTCCATTAAAAGTTTCTCAGTAGCAAATAACAAAGTTATTATTAGCCAACTGGCTGACGATACAACATTATTCCTAAAGGACACCGCTCAGATACCTTTCGCTATTAATTTGATAAAAAATTTCTCTGCTGCTTCTGGGCTTTATCTAAACATAAAGAAATTGAGCTTCTTGCTCTCAAACATTGTGACGATCCATCTATCTGTAATATACCTGTAAAAGACACTATTTCTTACTTAAGAATTGTAACCGCTAAGTAAGGACGTAACCAGATCCCACTTAAACTTTGGCCCAATTATTGACAAAACTCAGGAAAAACTAAACCAATGGCTACAAAGATATTTGTCGTTAAGAGGCAGAATTTTATTAACCAAAGCAGAAGGAATATCCCGTCTTACGTATGGTGCTTTATCTCTCAACGTCAACAAAATGATTCTGAAAGATATTGATAAGATGCTGTTTAACTTTATCTGGAGGAACAAAAACCACTATATTAAAAGATCTGTTACTGTTATAATGAACTCTTATGACAATCGAGGTCTCCATTTCTTAGACTTTCACACCTTAAATAATACTTTTAAAATTAACTGGCTCAAACAATTCTTTAAGAACTCATCCTCAATCTGGAACTTTATAGCAAAATTTATTTTTTCAAAATTTGGAGGCCGAAACTGTTTTTTACTTTGTAATAATAATTTTGAAAAAATCACCTCAGAACGATCTTCCTTCCATATACAAGTGCTTCTTTCCTGGTCACTAATTTACAAACACAATTCTTCCCCACACAGATACTACATAAGGAACAATAAAGACATAACGCTCAGAAAAAAATCCTTATTTTTCTCCTCTTGGTTAATCAAAATATATTATTGGTTCATCAATTATTTAACCCAGACGGATCTCTAATCTCATATCAAGATCTTTTTCTAAAATACAATGTAATGAGCTCCATCAAAGAATTTAACAAAGTTCTAAATGCAATTCCTGATAGTATAATTATGCTTTTTAAAAGTATTGCAGCACAGAATCCAATATTGTTACCTGTTGATCCATCCAAAACTGAATTTGGTCAAATGTGTTTCTCATCACCATTCAACACCAACTGCTGTATACGCTCTTCATTTTAGAAAAAATGTTGTTTCCAAACCTTAGGTAGTAGCTTACTGGAACACCCATATCAATAACCAGATGTATGCTAACTAATAAAGTGAAGAATGTTTCTTCCAAAATTATTCATAAATTTTACCCTTCCAAAATATTTTTTCAATGTTTCAAAAAAGAAATTGATACCTGTTGCTCTTTCTTCAGAAAACAGCCTGAAGATGTAGATTACTTATTTTAATCCTGCCCCCGCTCTAGCAAGTTATGGGAAGACATCTATAAACAAATTTCTACTTTCATTAAACCAGATTTTTCTCTTTGCTTTGTTGTTTAGCTTCACTGATTACCCTCAGGAAGAAAAGCTACACTTCTACATTATTAATTTATTTGCTTGTAGCCTAATGGCACATCCACGAATGTCGCTATACTGACCGAAACCCTCTCCTCTATTTTTGAAAATGAGGTCAAACAATATATTAAGACATTGAAGCACTCTACTAATGCAAAATCCATTAAGACATTTGATTTGTTTTCTCTTCAATATATTTCTATAACTTGTTGCTCAATGTTACTATAAATACAGTCCTTGCTTATTTACAGGCAGTTGTCATAACATTATCTTAATAGCTAATAAAGATGTTTAGAAAAAGAAAAAAATACTTTCTCCGTCATAGCTACCGGAAACGGAAGTTGAAAAGTTAAATATTAATTTAGGAATATACTGTTAAGCTTTGAGCTGTCTGTTCGACATAAATTTGTGTGCCATCATCTATATTTTAATGATATAGTATAACGATTTTTATTTAATTTCGACACAATAGCCAAGACGAGCTGAACCCAGTCTGGATATGGGCGGTGCTCACCTCACGTCACTTCCTTTCTCCTCTAACCTGACATCATGGACGCCAGCCGCGTGCAGCCGATCAAGCTTGCGAGAGTAAGGAAACGCATCAAACTGTTGTAGAAATGTCCATTAGTTGGACCTACGGTTTTCTAAACACACGCTGTCTCGGTTGGTTCCAGTATTTTCTAGCTAAGTCGGGATTTGTTTAGTTAAATGAAAATCGTCTCCTGATCTCGCACCTCCATCATGGAGGCCTGTCCGTGCTACAGTCTGTGAGCTGTAGTTTCTCTAGTCTGTTCGTGTTCTTAGTAGGAAATGTGAAAATGTCTAAATTTCCCCCTATGTTTTATTTTTAGGTCACTAAGGTCCTCGGAAGAACCGGTTCTCAGGGCCAGTGTACACAGGTATGCTAGCATTGTTCTCCATCGGCATCGATTATCCAGAGAGTATGAAGGTTCCAGCGTTGTTTTGTACAGTCATGTCTGTTATTGTTGCCAAAGCATATTTCATATCTCATTTCATGTAACGGTGCCTGTTTCCCAGACTGTAGAACTACATAAACTCGGTATTAATGCTAGAGGCCTTTCTAGACGAGCTTGAGACCCCCACTCATCCTCTCCTCTTATCATACAGTATAGTAAAAGTAGTGTAGGACCAGATATTGAGCATATAAAACAGTATTTGTTGGAAGTGCTATTTATTTATGTGCAGTCTTGGTTGTGTAGGCTTCTGTTTGATGAGCTTTCTTTAGATGTTTGCTATTGACCGTATGCTCATTCATAGCAGCATCATGGGTGGTTTTGCTCATCTTGCAGAGCATTGGTTTGTACTAGATTGCTGTTTTCTAATCTCTATTTGAATAGTTATTGGACACTCAGCAATATCTTTAAGAAAGAAGGTCACTTGGTCTTTTGCAGTGGCGGCTGGTGAAAAATATTCTTGGTGGGGCTGTGCTTTTTTTTTCTTTTTTAAATCCAACTTGTGCTTTCTGAGCTTTGTGCACAACTCCACTGTTTCCTGAACTAAGTACAGCTCTTTTATTTCCTGTTTTACATCATAGGACAAACTGATTAATCCAGGTGTTTCTGACCATTGTTGTTGTTACTACTGAGGTCAGACACACCTGGATTAATCAGTTTGTCCTATGATGTAAGACAGGAAATAAAAGAGCTGTACTTAGTTCAGGAAGTAGTGGAGCTGTGCATATAGCTTATCAAGTCATTTAAAATAATCATCCCAAAACAATTGAACATAAATGGCTGGATACCAGTAGGCTAATATGTGAAATACTGATTATTTTAATGCCAATATTAACAACTTGAGGCATTCTTATACTAAACATAAATACAATATTGCACAAACAAGTTTAGAACTAAACTGGAAACAAATAACTTATTAGGTTTACACAACAATTTTACACACAAAGCTGTTAACTCTTACAGCAGCTCCCTCTTGTGGCAGAGAAATCACACTGCCAATGTCACCACCAGATATCTTGCCCGCCCTCACAGCCTTGGGGCGATTTCTCTATCGCCCTTCATGCGGCCGAATCAACGACGCCGATTGGATAAATTCCTGTTGCTATGGGCGAATTTCTTGTCAGTGATTGGCTGGCTGCTGCACTGCTTGGGCGATCTTTCTGTCGCCCCAGCCGCTCAGCAGAGGGAGCTTTTCCTCCGAAAATGATATATATTTTTATATATGATACTTTGTTACGAATTTAAACTCACAATTAACTTAGAATATGTGATTTTAATTTTTTTTATAAATATCAGAAACACTGGGGGGCGGTGCCCTATCACCCTCTATTGGCCAGCTGCCACTGGTCTTTTGATCTTTAAAGTATCTTTAGGTTGTATAACATATGTGTTTGTAATATTGCATCTAAAAAGGACAGCATCTTAGGCTCATATTTTAGGTGCGTTGCCTTAACATTCCTATATAGTCATATTTTGCCTCTTTGGACTTCCACTGGCCTTTATAGCCAAATCTGATATAAGATTAGGGTTTGTACAGTCATGAAAACCCTGAAAAAGTCATCAAATTCGGAAATCACATTTCCAGGTCCTGCAAAAGTTTTGGAATTTTACATAATCTGTTTAAACTCTTCATAGTAATGCAAAAAAAAGAAACGGATCAATAAATAAGTCGGGGACTCGTACATTTTTAGTCAGGCAGGTGACACTCCTTCCTCCAAAGCCCTTAAATGGAGAAAAATTGCAATCGCGTGACAGCCCTAGTATATCTTCAAAATGAAATTAAACCATTGCACTAAGAGTAGTTCACCTGCTGTGCCCTGAACAATCTCACATCTTCCCCCTGGTCTGCATGGAACTGAAATGATCACCTGTTTGTGCATAATTAGTTAGTGGGAAGTAGTTTTGGATTTTTGCCCCGGACATGTGACTTCTCAGGGGAATTTAGATGTTGTTCTAGAGTCTGAAACCACGCTCCGCCGCCACAACAGCCAAAGTTTTGAAATCAGGGAACATTTCTCCAATTTAAGTGATCAGAAGTTGGAAAGAATCTAAAAGAGCCGTTTCCTGACCTACAAGCCATCGCTTCAGCAGGACAAAACCTGCAGCTGGAGCATGTGTGCCAGTTCTGCACCAGTGGTTGGCACGACACCAGGCTCTGTGGAGCGTGTCTGGGATCAGCCACACTGGTCACAGACATGTTCCAAAGCCTCGAAATAACTGGTTACGGTGTCCAGGTTTGAGTTGATACTCTCATGTGAATCTTTTTGCGTCTTCACCAAGTAGTCAGGGGTGTAAATACTAATCAGTCAGAATGACCCACGTCCTTCAGATTTTTTTGTTGCCCTTTTTTGAAAAAAAAGTCAAATATTTGTAAAATATTCGGTTAGCACGGCCCCTGGTTCTAATGCACAGGGCTAGGGTAGGTGATTTTTTTTTTCCATGCAGCGCCCCCTGCTGGCAAAGTGGGAATAACTTTATTAAAAACAAAAACTTAACATTTCACTGAACAAGTGTTTAGCAACTCAGTGGGGCTGCGGTTGAAACTTTGATAGGCGAACTTGAAGTGTTGAAGCTGCTGTGAGATCAGAGCAGATCAGTGCAGAGTCACACACTGCTGGAAGAAGGGCTAGCGGGGCTTTAGCTTCCTGCCCCTTCGGTGGCAACACGAGACAACTTGTCCTTCACTTGCTAACTTTGCTTTGCATCAGTTATAGTTTGAAGAGTCTTAGCTTGGGGGACATTTTATAAACACTGGTGTGACCAAAATGGAGTCAGGATTATGGCTGTGAATAAAACATTAATAAAGTCAGACTGGTTTTGTTCAAAGGTAAATTTTCATCGACTGGTAATGTGATAAATGAAACGCCAATAAT
The DNA here is from genome assembly GCA_963556495.2 of Valencia hispanica. Taxonomy (NCBI): domain Eukaryota; kingdom Metazoa; phylum Chordata; class Actinopteri; order Cyprinodontiformes; family Valenciidae; genus Valencia; species Valencia hispanica. Next base: position 53,594,955 of record OY747712.1, on the reverse strand, counting down.
CATTTTCCAGCACCAACCTGAGCCTGAGTCTTTACTGCCAGTGAACCTTTGCTTCGCTCATGGAAAAAAATGTTGAAACAAAAAAGGTGAAAAGTTTTAGCTTTTCATGTGGATTGTTTTTCCTCCAGGTCCGAGTTGAGTTCATGGACGACAGCAACCGCTCCATCATCAGGAACGTGAAGGGCCCAGTCAGAGAAGGAGATGTGCTGACGCTTCTGGAGTCTGAACGAGAAGCCAGGAGGCTGCGATAGGTCAGACAAAACTACTGGGTTCACATTCTGCTGTTAACATGAAAACAAGATGTATCATAATGACATAATGCTCTATGGAGCCTCTCAGAGATAGAATAACATCTGGGTATTTAAACTGTTGAGATTTAGGCTTTTTAAGATTCTTCTCAAACTACATGGACACATTTTAGGACCATCAAAGCTTGGGTTTGACGGTGTTAATTGTCTTAATGACTAAACGCATCAGGTGACTTGTGGTGTTTTCAAATGGATTCACTGAGTTTTTCTTTTCACAGTTCAAGAGGAAGCTGAGGTGCCACTCCGTGGCTGTGGAACATCAGATGCCACCAGCTTCACTCACTGGGGATTCCAGCTCATGTTCACATGTTTTCAAATAAATTTGGGTATTGCATGTTTGGCTCTCGTGTTTTTATAAACGTTAACAAATCCATTTTGTCTAACAAAACTTGACTCTGACCATCATACCCAAGATAAGTGATGTTTAGGTTTTGTCACCAGTGTTGATCTTGCATATATTGTAAACTTTGGGTGTTTAACTTGAACATGTATGATGGTAGACATTCCCACATTAGACATGAACTAGAATACAGCTTGGCTTGTCTTGGACAGGGGCAAGGGGGTCCTCAAGGAAAAAGGTTAGGAATCAGCGGTTTTTAACACCTGCAGCTGTGGTACCTTTAGGCTAAGGGACCAGCTGATCTAATGAATCATCTGAAAACGCCAAAATTAATCTAGTTCAAATTATCGCTAAGAACTTCCTTGGCAAAAACTATTCTGGTCTAAAACGGGTGCCCTTTTGCTTAAGTTCTGGGTCAAATATTTAAAATGTTTATTGGGAGAATATCTTGTTTCAAAGCTCCACTTTTTCACAATGTGAACCCAACAAAAACATTCTGCTCAAGCAAGACAATTTTACAACTTAGTTCTTTTTTGTGTAGGACCATTTTTATAAAATGTTATGATTAGTATTGAATATTAAACAGATCAGATTTTGGCCATTTAGTTTAACCATGTTACTAAGCAGACATCTGCTGTTAAAGAGGATGCACATTGTTGATTCAGTTTCTTCATTTGATCTGTCACTTTAGTTTATAAAAAAACAATTAATCCAGGCAGGAAATTAAATGCAACTTGTACAATTTTGTCAGTAATTTTCTTGATTTTATTAATCATCCTTTCCACAATACTCTATAGAGGTTCCTCGGTCGTCCACAGAACAGAACCAACCTTTCTTAGCCTGTTGAGCCTTTTTAAATCCCTGGCTCTGATGCTGTTACCCCAACAGATAACGGCTGAAGAGATTACACTCTCCACAACAGACTTGTAGAAGATCAACATCTTGCTGCAAACCTTGAAGGACCTAAGCTTTCTCAAGAAGTCCAGTTGGTTCTGTCCGTTCTTGTAGACTGCTTCACTGTTCTGTCTCCAGTCCAGGTGACAACCGGGGTATTTCTTCACCACCTTCACGTCTTCTCCCGTCATGGAAACTGTTTAACCCGAGCCTGTTTCTCCTGAAATCTACAATCATATCCTTTGTTCGCAGTCATTGAAAGACATTTGTTTCCACACAATGTCACAAAGCGGTCCACCAGCTTTGTATTCAGCTTCTTGTCCATCTCTTGATATACCCGACTGCTGTCATCTTGAGTATTTCTGCAGACGACAGTAGTCTGCCTCGCCTTTTAAACGCTGCCACCTGTTGGAAGTCCTACTACAGAAAATGCACCCAAACCTGTTCCCTTTCTTTTCAGACCATTTATATCAAGGCTTCCCAAAGTTTGTGCCATAACCCATATAAAGTCTGAAAATCAGCAACTGTGTGGTCTTGAGCTCCATAGTTGATGCTGTTTGGGTTGTCATACCCATGTTTAGTTGACTTACAGGTAATGGTTGAAACGTTTGGAGCCGCTGTTTTAGACTGACATTAGCCAACAGTTGAATAAATACATTCTGTCGGCAAGAAACGGCCATGAATTTAGATATCTTCCAGCTCAGGTTTACAGAGAAGCTCAAAGGTGAAGCTGCAGAAAGCTGAGGGACCAAAGGTGGATGAGTCCAGGTACCTGGGGTGCTGCTGGGACTATTGTGACAACCCTCCACTAGGGGTCTCTGTATTTGTTTTTCAGGTTGGAGTTTGCCATCATGGCATTAGATGCACCTAGACCTGGTGTGTTCCTGCCCCTTCAAAAGGCTGCTCTTGCCTGTTTACTGTGTGCCTCCTCTGTTCAGTGGGGAGTGCACCCAGGGTACCTCTGTTATTTGGGGTTTGATTATGTTGAGTTATAAATTATCTTTATTTTACTACCACCTTGTGTTGTCTCTCACTGTTTGTTGCGGGCCTTGAGCCAGCCTGTAACAAGTGGGGGCTCATTCACAGGTATTCACCCTGTTTTGTGAGTTCAGGAGAGTTAATTGACAGTTTATGGTGCTGTAATTTTTAATAAAAAGGCAAGCACAAAAGTTAGCAGCAGACACAGAGGTCCACCATGCAACCAGACACAGAACTCTTTTCCTCATTCTCTGTCCTGTCTAGGTCATCTGTAAACCATGTATACCATCAGATTTCTTTTATCTTAATAGATGTTATCAAAAGGTAATCATAAAAGGAACTGACCTGTGCAACATGATTAGCATTCAAGTGTCATTTTTTGGGAAAATTGGCTCAATTATATAGTTTTAACTAGAAAAGCACTCGGAGAGCGCAGACCTCCGCCAAGACAGCAGTCTTTGCACTCAGAACAAAAGTAAAACTGTCGATTAAATCAGTGCTGTAGTCTAGTTTATTCTAGTAGTATACTCTGATTTCTTTTCTCCCAGACAATCATCGGTCAAAATGGTAAATCAGTCATTGATTTTAATCCTGCCCTGCTTTCTGAAGCAGCTCCTTCTACTGCTGGCTGCTAAAGGAGGAGCAGCCTCTCCCAACCTCCCCTGATCTCCTGATTTCTAGCCTTATTGCTAGCCTTATTCTCTTTTTTTATTTTCATTTCTTAGCTTTTATTGGCCTTTTTCTTAGTTACTTTATACACCCAGCTTCTGGAGTTACTTTATTAGACCGGATTTTTTTGGGGGATTACTTTCTGAAGGACTGTGGATGACCAAAATGGCTTTTTGCTCAGCTGAGGACTTTGAGAAACTACTCCAGAGAATTGAAACAATCGAGAGGAAGCTACACCATTTTCAGATTAATTTTGATCTAAATACTGGATATGGAAATGAGACAACTTTACCGATGACTACACGCAGGGAGGAAGAGCCTGGCAGCCCGGTGTTATCTCGGTCCAACAGTCTCGCACAGAAGCCACAGAACAACGCTACTCCTCCAGCCGAAAGGCGTTTAACGGGTAGAACACCCCATTCCCAAGTCGACAAAGACTTTCTCTGCTCCCAGGAAGAAGAAACGAAAGAACCCAAAACCCAGAGCAGTAGATATCACTCCCCCTGGAATCCCGCTGAGAAACAGATTCGCAACCCTCAGTTCCCCAAAAGACAACGCAACCCCTGGGACCAGTCAAGGTCACCAGGAGAAACCCATCCACACGAAGCGGACACATAACAAAGTAAAAAAAAAACCACACCACTACCACCAAAAGTTCTCATCATACATGACGGCTCTATTAATGGTGCAGAAAATGTTTGTAGCCAGAACACTAGTGTTATCAACTGCCCCAAAAATACAGTGAGATAAATATCGGAAAAAATAAAGACGATTTTGGAGCAACATCCTAACCTTGAAAAACTTGTTATTCACACAGGTTCAAAGGATGTAGCCAAAAAGCAATCTGAATCAGACTTCTCTGATCTGCTACAGAGACTTGGTTTGCGCGTATGTGTCAGGGTCTGTCAGCCCCGCCAAGACCGGCTCCACATCAAGCACGGTTTTTAACTGGTTTTAAACCTTTTTAAAGACTGGTTTTAACCGATTTTAACACCACTAACTTATTAATAATCTGGACGTTTTTTTGTTTTTTTATTGGATCGTTTTAATTGGTGGGAAGCGAGGACTACTTCTGCCAAACGCCTGTGTGACATCTGCTGCAGAGGAGGACCACTGGTAGGGGGCTAAACCAAAAGCCCCCATCAGCTCCACTCCGGTGCTCCAGGAAGCCCGGTTAACGGTTGGGCCCGGCCGTGGTGGGGGTGCTTGGAGCAGCCGCCACCGCTCTCCTCCAACATGCCTGCCATTGTCCAACCGTTTCAGCACCCTGGATGCGGATTTCCCTCCTCTGACAGCCTCTGGTCCCCGTAGCTCCATAGGATCACCGCCCAATCCCTCCCAGCAGCTGGAGCAACAGTCGGACTCCGCCAGCTTTCCACGTCGCGCCAAACCCCGGCCTGCAGCTTGAACTCGCCGAGGAGTGCTCCACTTCACCCCGAACCCACGGAACGAGCCCTCGGCGCCAATTAAACATCGCTGCAGTCCTGGGGAAGATTCTCTACCTGGCTTACAGCAAGTCCTGGATGGTGAACGATCCTCTGCCCAGCGCAAACATTCACCTGCAGACCCGCCGCCCACCACACTCATCATCAGGGACTCCATAATCAGAAATGTGAGGATGAGAGGAGCCCTCACTCTGTTTCCCTGGAGCTACTGACATGGACATTACTGAACAGATCCCTCAGCTCATTGATCAACACAAATCTGTGAGTAAAGTTGTGATTCACCCTGGCACCAATGACATTTATAAACAGCAATCTGAGCTCCTGAAGCGTGATTTTATTCACCTTTTTAATCTTTAAGAAAACACGCATGTCTCTGTTTTTATTTCTGGCCCCACCCCCACTGTCAGCAGAGGAATTGGCTTTTTTAGCAGACTCCTATCCCTGAATACTTGGCTCTCCTCCATTACCGTCGTTCACAATATTGGTTTTATAGACAATTTAAACATTTTTTTGAGGCAGGAAGCACCTGTTTGGACCAGATGGGCTCCATCTAAATAGACAAGGCACTCGTACACTGACATTGAGCCTGGCATGTCCACGCCCCCCCCTGTCAACTACATTGGCCACAGCTGCCCCTGCCCTCTCTGTTCCCTCCGCCACATCCTGATGTGCAAATGGTCTCTGCTCCTATGAACTCACCTCTGATTTTAACAGTAACTCACATACTGGACTTGGACCTTGTTCTACATCATTCATGCCTGTTATTATCAGCAGAGAGCGGACTAAAAATCCAAAAACGGAACAAATGCAACCCTAATAATCTCAAAAAGTTACCAAAAGCCCCACTTTCAGTAAATCATACTGTCACTCCATTTCCAATCGCCATTACTATGGCACTTTTTAATGTTCACTCTCTGCTGAACAAAACTTTTATAATAAATGATCTGATTTTAGATCATAATCTTCATTGTTTATTTTTAACAGAATCGTGGCTGGGAGCAGATGCCCCTGTTGTTCTTACAGAGGCCTCCCCACCTAATTTTAACTTCACTTATTCAATTTATTCATTACCAAAAGGGGTGGTGGATCTGCTTTTATAAGTTCATCAACACTTTCCGCCAAACCTATTTTATTTGATAACTATTTTACTTTTGAATATAATGCAACTGTTTTTAGCACTCCTCAGATTTTATGTGTCACAGTTTATAGGCCTCCTAAAAAGAGTGCACTTTTTATTTAAAAATGTTCAGTTTTTATCAATTTCGCACAAGGCTGGTGATTTTAATCTACATAGATCCTTTATCAACAGAATCTTTAAATATTTAGAATTTTATGGATTTTAGTCAGCATGTCACGTAGCCGACTCACAACAGAGGACACACCCTGGACTTGGTCATCACGCATGGCCTGTCCACCAGTGTGTCCTCTGTTGTTGACTTGGCTGTCTCTGACCATTACTGTGTGTTTTTTAACATCAACAGATTTATCCAGCAGGAGACCTCTGTGAGAACTGTCAGGAAGCGCCATCTAACCCCTGAAGTGGCTGCAGGTTTTCTTTTTTTTCTTATCCCACGGTTTTTTCCCATTATTTATCACCCAGTGCTCCTTAGTTCAGGTCCTGGGGTTCCACTCTCCCTCTGTGCCGGCCCCGGGAGGGGCCCTTCACTGAAACCCAAGCCTCCTTCGTGCTTGGGGAGTAGCCAGGCCCTTCTTTTTACCCAACGGGGCGGGGTTTCTCCGGCTGGACGTAGCGTGTGGAAGGATCACGTTATTCCAGCCAGATCCTCCCCAACCCTTCAGGTGCCCCGGCCGGCCAGGAGGAGGCAGTATACAGCCCCAGGACTATTGCATGTTTTTGTGGGAGTAGCTCACATTAGCTGCTCAAGGGAAACGGGGAGAACATGCAAACTCCATACAGAAAGGCCCTTTCGCCAACCCGACCCAGGGTGTGGGTGCCGATGATGTGGGGGAACAAACACACCCTCAGCACCCACAGCGTCCCCGGCGGTAATCGAACCCGGGACCTTCTAGCTGTGAGGTGAGCCAGGCTACCAGCTGCACCACCGTGCCCCCCGCTGCAGGTTTTCTTGAAGTTTTTGAAAAGATTCCTCCTATTGTTTTACCTGCCCCCTGTGATTTTATTGTCAATAATTTTAACAGTAGACTTCAATCCACTCTCGACCTGCTGGCTCCATTTAAAGTTGGAGAAACGAAGACCTTAAAAAATTAAACAGGAAGCTGCAGGGTGGCAGAGAGAAAATGGAGGAAAAATAAAAATTACAAGAAATCATCAAATATACATAGAACATCTAAAAACATACAATAATGCTGGAAGAAATTTCAGAAAAGCATACTTTTCCAAAATAATCTCAGAACATAAAAATAATCCCAAAATTCTGTTTTCCACTATAGACAACATTTTTAACCATACTACTAATGCATATCAGAAAAAAACCCTCAAACACTCTATGTGAGGAGTTCGCAGACCAATTCAGTGGGAAGGTAGACACCATCAGATGTAATATTTTATCCTCTCAGAGAAACTTGGTTTTAGACAAATTTGAGTGTGTGCCTCTACCAGAGGAAACGCTGGACAGTTTTGTCCTGTCAGAAGCTGGGACTCTTAATCTAGTTTTTTCTTCAGTGAGGCCCACCACATGTATCCTGGACCCGATTCCCACGTTGTTTTTTTAACCAATTTTATGAATCTTTTGGAGATTAGATTTTAACCATGATGAATTGCTCCCTTCAGACGGGGTCTTTCCTGCCACCTTTAAAGGGGCGGTAGTGAAGCCCCTGCTGAAGAAGAGCAATTTAGAAGTTAATGATTTTAATGATTTCCGATCTAACTTACCAAATTTAAGCAAAAATTTAGAAAAGCTTGTTTTGATTCAACTTAATGATTTTATTAATGTGCACAATGTCCTAGAGAAATTAAAGTCTGGTTTTAGGGTGAACCACAGCACAGAGACGCCCTTCTGAAGATTTTAAATGATTTTAGATTAAACTATGATGCCCAGAAGGTGACAGTGTTGGTTCTACTGGATCTAAGCGCTGCCTTTGATACAGTAGAACATGGGTTCTCAACCTTTTTCAAGCTGGCCCCACCCCCAAAGCAGTTCATTGAAATTGGGGCCCCAGTGCCCCACCTCACCCTCCACACAACCTTGCATAGATAGATAGATAGATAGATAGATAGATAGATAGACAGACGGACGGACGGACGGACGGACGGACGGACGGACGGACGGACGGACGGACGGACGGACGGACAGACAGACGGACAGATATAAATAATTATATAATAATTTTTTTCACATTATTAGTATCATCAGTAGCGGTAGGTAGGCCTATTACCATTATTAGGCTACTGTTATAATTGGCAGTAGCACCAGACCTCTAATGTGAGCTTACAGACATTATTATTATTATTATTATTATTATTATTATTATCATCAGTAGGCCTATTATCATTACTATCAATCAATCTTTATTTATAAAGCGCTTTTTGTACAAAATTGCATCTCAAAGTGCTTTACAGATTAAAACTACCCCACATAAAACCACATTCCCATCCCTCCCCTAAAGAATTAAAAATATGATCGCATTCATAACCCCCTTCCTCCAAACCAACCCTCATGCACATTCACTTAAAAGCAAAAACTAAGGACATAGGGCCGAGATGAGTCAGGTAAGGGAACACCATCAGAGCAGCCATCTGCACCGACAGCAGCACATCAGCAGCAGCAGCCGCTGAGGCACTGACCCAGGGTGCCCAGTGGAGGAGAGGCCGAGACCCCCACCTCCACCTGGGGAGCACCCAGGCTGCTACAGCTGACCACCGCTCAGAGGGCAGAGGGCTCCCACAGAGGAAACACTGGATGGAAGATTAAAGTAACAGGTTAAAATATAAAAACAAACAATGGATAATATGATAAGATTAAATAGTAAAACACTGATTAAATGTATTAAGCAAAACAAGCAGAGCAATTAAACAGACTATAATAAATAATAATCAGTTAAAAGTTTGGCTAAAAGGTGAGTCTTGAGCCTGCTCTTAAAAACATGAACGTTCTCTGCGGCCCTGAGGTTCTCTGGCAGCCTGTTCCAGAGGTGAGGGCCATAATAATAGAAAGACGCCTCACCATGTGTGTGTTACCTGACTTTAGAGATGACAAGGAGACGGCTGCCAGAGGAGCGCAGAGACCGCGAAGGTTCATATGGTGAAAGCAGTTCTGAAAGATAAGAAGGCCCAGAACCATTAAGACACCATTAAAAGAACCTTAACATTGATCCTAAAATATACAGGGAGTCAATGCAGTGATTTTAAGACCGGTGTAATGTGTTCCCACCTCCTGGTCTTCATCAGGACACGCTGCTGAAGTTGTAGAAGTTGTAAACCTGATATATTCTTTTTGGGAAGACCAGAAAGCAGGGCATTACAGTAATCAATTCTGCTGGTGATAAAAGCATCAGTGACTCCATATTGGCCCGAGAGAGAATGGGGCGGACTCTGGCGATGTTCTTTAATTGATAAAAACCTATTTTAGTAATGTTTTTAATGTGTGGGATAAAAGTCAGCTCAGAGTCAAAAATCACGCCCAGGTTCTTCACTTGTAAAGAAGGATTAAAAGACAGATACTAGGCTATTGCTATAATTGGGAATTGGCACCAGACCTCTGATATAAATGTATGCTTTATTATTGTTATTATTACTAGGCCTAATAGTATGCATCATTTGCATTTTTTACAGAAGTTTGCAGGTATGTGATGTTAATGTGAGACCTGAGCCTGCTTTGCCTTGCAAAGATCCTCAAATCTTGGCTCAATGTTTGATAAACAGCCTCAAATCATCCTCGATTTGTGCACGATTGTGGTATTTTATTTTGAGTGCAGTATTTTTGAGAATCCTGCCTCACACAAATATGTTGACGTAAAAGGAAGAAGAATCTAATGTGACGTCACAGAGTTGAGGGTATTCCTGCATCAGGTGCCCAGAATGACGAAAGAGGGCAGGAGCTAAAGTTCCTTCAGTCTATTGTCACTCTTCAGCTCAATCAGATGCTCCTGCATATCAATTGACAGCTCGTTTGCTGTGCACACAAACGGATCTCAAACCCACGCAAAAGAGCGATAATATTTAAAGTACGTCACAAATAGTTTTCTCATCGCTGACAGGTCCTCAGACGCTGATTGAAATAGGGAGGAGAAATCGTGTGACGTGCCTGCATCAGTGATAAAGTCTACAAGGCTGGGGAAGATGTCGCAGTTCCCTCGACTGATGCGGCTATGCCAGAGGTCTAGTTTTTGTGTGAAGGCGTGCACAAAATATGAGTTTCACGGCCTTGCAAAGACAGGTTAAGGCCATTCAAGCGGCCAAATATATCGACCAAATAGGACAGAGACACAAGCCACATAGTGTCATCCAGGTGCTTTGCCAGATCTGATTTGATTTCTGTTAAAACCACTAAAACCAAACAAGCGAGAGTTTTGCGTAGGGTGACCATATTTTGATTTCCAAAAAAGAGGACACATGGCACAGTACTGAAACACTTTCAGGACTTGGCCAAGACTGTTTTTAACATATTCTCAATGCATTCTCAATGTGGTTAGATAAGATTAGTTAAATAACAAACTTCAAAAAGGCTTTCACAAGTAGAAAAATGATTTTATAATCTCTGGAAATAAATTATGATAGAAATAATTACTCTTCTGATTTAAAAAAAGTTACCGGCAACAATATTAGTTTACTTTTTAAATTGCACTGGACAAAAACTGAAGAAAAATCTGAAATTGTCTTCTGAGAAAACAAGTATTATTTTCTTTTTCACTGTAATAAAAGTAAACAGCTGCAGACTCAAAAACAATAAAAAGTGCTTACTCTGTTTAGTTTGTCAATTTATAGATGAACTCTCATTTTGCTCAGCCTTTTTATAGTTATTGTGTCCATGTGATGGGATATTTGCCACTTTTGTCACACATAGAAACACACATGCCAACTATGGGAATGGTGCACTCCGCCACCCATTTGTTGCGACTGGACGGTATATCTTTTGTGGTTCGTTCATGAAGCTTCTGCTTTGACTTCTTGTAAACACCAATAACTCGGCACACAGCCTGAAGTTCATCTTTAAACAGATCAGAACCAGGCACTTAGACAGCAGCCCGGGAGGACGTCACATGAGAGAAAGGCCGTCATACTGCATGCATCACACCAGTCAGTTTAAGTATGGTCCTATGAAAAACAATAAAAACCCGGACATTTTCATCCGTCTATGGATGCCCCGGACAGCACATGAAAAGTGGACATGTCCAGTGAAAAGAGGACGGTTGGTCACCCTAGTTAGCGGCCGTGATTTGATGAGATTTATCATTTTCACGGATTGGTTCAGCAGTAGTTACGTCCCTGCCTCCTTTACTGATAATTGTATGTGTAAAAAATGTAGCATTTTTGTAGCTTTGGAGGGGAGGGTGTAGCCAGCGCAGAGCCAACAAGTACAGAACCACCTAACAGTAGTCCAACAGAACCTACGCAGCTGGGATCTCAGACTGACTGGGTGATGTATGTAGGAAGCGTAGTTCCAGAACCCAGCCCATGGGTCACCACTAACCCGTCTGCGTTTCTAACAAATTTTTCCCACTCAGCGACACACCCGCTGAGAAGCTGACCCTTGTAATTGGCAGCTACATTGTAAGAACCGTAGCATTAGAGACACCATTGACCCCAGTCAAATGCTTGCCAGGGGCCAGAACGGGTGACATCAAAATCCTACCTGAAACTGCTGGCTAAAGATAAGCGTAAATACAGTAAGATTGTTATTCACGCTGGCGGTAATGACACCCTCGCTTACGCCAATTGGAGGTCACTAAAATGAGTGTTGCTTCGGTGTGTAAATTTGTTAAAACAATGTCGGACTCTGTAATCTTTTCTGGTCCCCTGCCTGATTTGAGCAGTGACGACATGTTTAGCCACATGCTGCCCTTCCACCAATGGTTGTCTAGGTGGTGTACTGAAAACAATGTGGGTTGCATTAATAACTGGCAAACATTTTGGGAAAAACCTAATCTGATCTGGAGAGATGGCATCCATCCCACTCTGAATGGAGCAGCTCTTTTTTCTTGGAAGCCAGACTTATTACTGGGTGTCCATATGTTCACTTGACACCAGGACACCTTAGGCCACAGCTCAATGATCGACATTGTTGTTGTTTCATCCGTTCTGTGGCCGCATGTTTTGCGTTATGTTTCACCAACACTGTTTACAGTGGGAATGGTGTGCTGCTGATCTCAAGGTGAGGTTGGGCCCCGTACATGTGTTTTGTCGACTAACACCCACGTTTGACCGTGTCCCTCGGTGAGCCCTGTGGGGGGTACTCCGGGAGTATGGGGTACCAGACCCCTTGATACGGGCTGTTAGTTCGCTGTGCGACTGGCGTCTGAGCTTGGTTCGTATTGCCGGCAGTTAGTCGGGTTTGTTTCCGGTGAGAGTTGGTTTCCGCCAAGTTTGCCCTTTGTCACCGATTTTGTTCATACGTTTTATGGACAGGATTTCTAGCTGCCAAGGTGTTGAGGTGATCCATTTTGGGGGCCTATGGATCGAGTCTCTTCTTTTTTGCAGATTAGTGTGGTCCTGTTGGCTTCCTCAGAACGTGATCTACACCTTTCAGTGGAGAAGTTCACAGCCAAGTGTGAATCATCTGGGATGTTAATCAGCACCTCCAAATCCCAGACCATGGTCTTGAGCCAGAAAATGATACAATGCCTTCTCCAGGTCGAGGTCATTCTCCAAGTGGAGGATTTTAATTATTTGGGGGTCTTGTTCACGAATTTGGGAAAAAAGAAACTGCTTTTGCGGAACTTGGGTTGGGGTCTCAGCCTTCCCCCCCACTGGGCGCCCTGGGCCGGTGCCTCGGCTGTTGCGGTCGATCTGCTGCTGCTGATGCAGATGGCTCCCCTGATGGCGTTTCCTTACCTGGCTCATCTGATCTCAGCCCATTGTCCTTGTTTACTGTTACTGCTAAGTGTGTGCGTGCATGGGAGATGGGTTGGGGGGAGGGTATAACTGTCATCATGTTTTTGTTCTGGGGGGAGGGGGGGAGTTGTGTGGGGTCATCTTAATCTGTAAAGCACTTTGAGATGCTATTCTGTATGAAAAGCTTGATTTGATTTGTATTGACATACGGAATTGAGTGTGAGGAAAATTATAGAATGCCTCCCACATAACCAGGTCCTGTCTGACCATTTTTTTATAACTTTTGAATTGATTTTAACTGACCATCCCAAACCTGAAAGAAAATGTCATTATAGTAGAGCTTTATCGGACAATGCTGTAAAAAGCTTTAAAGAATCTGTTCCATTTTTATTTTCCTCAGTTATCTCAGAATCCCCTTTCAAACGGGGCATGAAACATGGTTATTTTCTGGACTTTGTCTGTTTTGCTTTTGAGTCTGAAAGCAATCTTCCGGACTTTGTCCGGATTCCCTAAATTTTACAGATGAAGACCTAGTAACAAGAGCAGACTTTCCACAGTATGGTGTTTGCATTCAGATTATCAGGTAATGTTCTGGAAATGCTGGAGGGGTGTGGGGTGGTGGGGAACAGGGGAGAGGGACAGGGAACACTGTAAGCGCACACATTGATGATGTATAAATGGCACTATTTTCCTTTCAGCTTCTTCATCGATGTCTCTTAAGCATTTCCATGTGCGCAAAACTGCACACATCACAAAGATGAGCGCTGCGAGTAGATCTGCTGTTTCATCGACCATCTTATCATCATCTTATAATCCCTTTGTTTGGGGAAATGACATGTGCGCCCGCCGCACTAAGTTTACATCATATCCACATACAACCCCCCACAACTCCCCCACCCCACAGACATTCATCAGGATCCTCCGGTGCATTTGTTGCTGTGTGAAAGCAGCCGAAAGGCAATGTTACGGAAAAAAGAGGTGTATTTGAAAACACAACTCCAGTTAAAGACCGGATGGAATTCTGCGCAAATATTCCAGAACTTCTGTCTGAAAACGGCTAGTGTAACACAGTCAAGGGCAGCAATTTCATCTCTAACCCTTCAGAAATTGATGGTCTGGTTCATAGCGTTATTAATATTATTATTGTTATTATTATTATATTATTATACTTATTGGGTCTGGCATTAGATAGTGTAGCCCCCTTAAAAAGAAGGTAATTAGCTATAGGAAGTTGGCTCCCTGGTTTAATGGAGAGCTATATACCTTAAAGGGGGGGTATTATGCTTCTTCCAGGCACATATTACCCTTCTATAGCACACTCCAATAAAATTGTCACCTTAAGTCTTTTAAAAGTTTGTCATATATTCAAATCCACCTTAAAGAAATGTACTTCCATATTGGACGCCTTGATTTTCACCTGTGCCTCTCTAAGACCCTCCTACTCTTTCTGACATTCCCTCTTCAGTTCGTCACATACCGTGCATCATCGCAGCAAGCACGGAGTCTGAAAAAAAATCCCACAAAAGATGCGCAGCTGCAGCTGGTGTGTTATAATTACTGCACCTGGGACTCAGCCGGAGTTGTGTGAGGTAGGGGAGGGGTGGGGAGCTCTGCAGGGGCGAGGCTCTCGGCTGAGTACGTAAGGTCGGAGGAGGAGATGGGAGGAAAAGGCGGGGATAGGTGGGAGCAGGCGTTTCAGCAACCCTGAGAACTACCAGCAGAGACTCAAAGATTACTCTAACATGAATGAATGAGTCAGAGCAACACTTCAGGTATGTTTTTAATGAGGGAAAGACAGGTTCTCGGGATATCAAGCTTCAGAAAGTCCGTTTTGCATAATACCCCCCCTTTAAAGCTGAATGCTAGGAAATTGCAAATAAAAGGGCGTTCCACACACCTAGATGATTCTTATTTAACCTGGAAAAATAGTCTTCTGCTGCATAAAAAAGACCCTTTGACAAGCAAGAACAGCTTATTTTTTATCATTAATAGAGGAGAATAAGAGCACTCCCAGGTTTCTTTTCAGTGCGGTTGCCAAAATTACACAGAGCCATAGTTCTATTAAGCCAACTATTCCCCCAACTCTCATTAATGATGACTTTATGGGATTCTTCAAAATAAAATAAATTCTATTAAAAATAAAATCATTGGGCTCTTTCTATGCCCCTGTTTGCTACCGACTATCAGGGGTTGGGGGTCCGGGAGGTAGTTCAGGCTGTCTGGTCGGGGGCCCGGGCTGGTGGGCTGCTCTTGCCACTGTGGGGGTTTGGGCGGTGTGCTTCTCTCCATCCTAGAGGGTAGTGGGTTTGTTTCCCGGGTGCAGGGACAGGTTGCTCTGCTGGGGCATCGGTACCTGGACTTGGGAGTAAAGAGTGTGTATGGGGCATATGAGTGAATGTACAGCGTCCTTTCTTGGTAGTCTTGGAGTGCAGGTACAAATGAAAGTGCGTAAGAGGGAGGGTACATATGACTGTCTCTGTATGTCTCTGTCTACCTGTCAGGTTGGGTCCTCGGCTACCCTCTCGCCTGGCGCATTTCAGGCCCTACATATAATGCTGGTGCTGGCCCGGGTGCAGTCCGGTTCGGCCCTGGTGCATGCCTGGCCGGGCCTGGGTGGGCCGGTGTGTCGGGCGGCCGATGTGTCTGGCCGATGTCTTCCTCGTGTTGGTTGGGGCACATCTTTTGGGGGTGCCAGTTTTGGATTGTTGGGTGGTGCCATTTGGTGGCTCGGCGAGGGATGGACCTGGCGCTTTCCGCTGCCTGTTCTGTGGGGTGCCTGGTCAGTTCATTGTAAGTAAGTAAGTAAAACTTTATCTATATAGCACCTTTCAAGATAAAAATCACAAAGTGCTTTACAATAAAACTCAACAAAGGAGACAGAAAAACAAATAAAACTATTCAAAGGCGAGTTTAAAAAGATGCGTTTTTAGCTGCTTTTTAAAAGAGATCACAGAGTCCACAGATCTCAGGCTGAGAGGAAGGGAGTTACACAAGGAGGGGGCCACTGCTGCAAAGACTCTGTCACCTTTTGTTTTCAGCTGAGTTTTCTTTGTAACCAGCAGGCCCTGATCACTGCATCTCAGGGACCTGCTGGGGACATATGACTGCAGAAGCTCTCCAATATAAAATGGGGCTGATCGTTCAGAGCTCTATATGTTAAAACCAGAATTTTTAAATGTACTCTGTAGTGAATGGGGAGCCAGTGTAGCTGGATTAATAAAGGGGTGATATGTGAATATTTAGGTGACCTAGTGATTAACCTTGCAGCAGCATTCTGGACAACCTGCAGACGTTCCAGGGATTTTTTACTTAGACAGGTAAAAACAGAGTTACAGTAATCAAGACGTGATGAGATGAAGGCATGAATGATCATCTCCATCTCAGATCGTGACACAATTGGACTCAGCTTCGCAATATTTTTCAAACGATAAAAACAAGAACGAACCAGTGATTTAACATGAGAGTCCAAAGACAACGCGGAGTCAAGAGTTACCCCAAGGTTCCTCACTGAGGGCTTAATAAACGAGGCAAGTGGCCCGAGACTCTCTATTATATCAGGGACAAATTTGTCAGGGGCACAAACCAGAACTTCAGTTTTTGAGTCATTTAGTTTAAGAAAGTTATCATTCAGCCAACTGACAGAATCCAAACACTGAAGCAAGATCCTTACCTTAAAAACATCCTGGGGTTTAAAATAAATATATAGCTGAATATCATCAGCATAGCAATGATAAGAAATATCATTAAAAGAGCCTAGAATATGGTGCAGAGGGAGCAGATATAAAATAAACAATAACAATAAAATAAAAAAAAAATAAACAGATCATTGTGGCACACCAAAAGTAGGTGGAGAAGAAGAGGAGGACTTGAATTTAGCGACAGCAACAGAAAAGGATCTTCCTGATAGATGGGAGGCAGATCTTTTAGTTATCAGGCTCCTCTCCTGTGGAACCAGCTCCCAGCTTTAGTCCGTGAGGCAGACACTCTGTTTACTTTTAAGGCCAGGCTTAAAACTTTCCTTTTTGATAAAGCTTATAGTTAGAGTGGCTTAGGTCATCCTGAGCTATCTCTCTAGTTATGCTGCTATAGGCTTAGACTGCTGGAGGACAGACTTACCAATTTTCTTCACTCTGCTACTTCCTTTTCTCCTACGACTCTCCAGTTGTATTACAGTACATTCTGTTATTTCAACTGTTAACTTTGTTTTCTCTCAGTGTTTTTCTCTCCATAGAAGATTTACCTGGTCTGGTATCCTGCTTGGCTGCAATGCCCTGTTGGACGGGGGGCATCGACTGGGATGATCCTCCCAGTAACTGAACATCCACTGTGTCCTGTTATTAACTTTTTACTTTCTGTAACATAGAAAGTTCTCTTATATCAGATCTTCTGTTCCTTCTGTGTCTCTGCTCTGTCTTCTCAAACCCCCAGATGGTCGTAGCAGATGGCCGCTCCTACTGAGCCTGGTTCTGTTGGAGGTTTCTTCCTGTTAAAGGGGAGCTTTTCCTCTCGACCGTCGCTACATGCTTGCTCAGTATGAGGGATTGCTGAAGGATTTGCTGTGGTTGGAAAGTCTGCATCAACGGGGCCCAACCTCACGCCAATGACTGACGCAATCTGCTGGGATTCCTTAAATAGGAAACTTTTGAACTGATTGGAATGTTTGTATAAATGTATTGAAATTACTTCTTGTTAAGTGCCTTGAGATGACATCTGTTGTGAATTGGCGCTATATAAATAAACTGAATTGAATTGAATTGAATTGAATACGAGGAAAACCAATTCAGTGCAGAACCTGATACCCTAACCCAGTTATTTAACCTGTCGAGCAGGACACGATGATCGACAGTGTCAAAATCTGAGGTCAAGTCCAGGAACAATAACACTGAACAATGCCCTGCATCACTCTGCATCAGGATGTCATTAGTGACCTTAAGAAGAGCGGTCTCATTGGAATGAGCCCTGCAGAAACCGGACTGGAAATGGTCTAGAATGCTGTGTTAATCTAAAGCAGCCCAAAGTTGCTTGACAAAAACTTTTTCTACAATTTATTTAGAAATAAATGGTAGGTTGGAGATGGGTCTGTAGCTGCTGAAAAGGGAAGGATCAAGCCCAGGTTTTTTTTAAGTGGATGGATAACAGCATTCTTAAAGTACTTGGGGACTTGACCAGACGGCAGGGAAGAGTAAATAATTGTAAGCACACAGAGACCAATAGACTGGAAGACATCTTTGAACAGGGATGTAGGTAACACATCGAGAGAACAGGAGGATGCCTTCATGGAGCCAACTAATCTGACCAGCTCTGATAGAGAAACAGCTAAAAAATGTTCCAGTATCACGGGCCGAGCTGGACTGGGAACAGACGGAGACACAGCTGAGGGAAGCAAACAACTTCTCACTGTTCTGATTTTTTCTGTACAAAATGCCAGGAATTTTTCTCAATCGTCGTTGGAGGGAATAGGAACAACAGGAATGATGGGAGTAACAATATCACTAATGGTGTTAAATAGCACCCTAGGATTACCTCTGCTTTTTAAAATAAGATTTGAGAAATATGCAGCCCTTGCATCTCTAACAGTGTTGTTAAAAGAAACTAAAAGAGCCTTTAAGTAGAGCAGGTGAACGTGCACTCCAGTTTTCCTCCATAAACGCTCAGCTTTTCTACAGGAGCGTTTAAGGCTGCAAATACTGTTGCTCATCCAGGGGGATGATTTTGAAACGGGCAAATCTAGTTTTGGCAGGACAGACTTTGTCTAAGATGGAGAGACAATGACCATTAAAAAGATCTGTTAAGAAATCAACATCATTAAAAGAGAAGACCAAATGAAAAACATCAGAGAAAACAGCAGCAGCAGAGGAGTTCAAGATGCGAGAGCTGACCTTTCTGCGAGCAGGAAAAAGCGACACAGGGAAGGACAAATTAAAAAGAATACAGTTCTCAGAAAAAATGCAATCAAAATTCAAACCTAAAGTAAAAACAAGGTCCAGTATGTGACCTTTGACATGAGTGGGCCCGGACACATGTTGAGTAAAATTAAAAGAATCCATGACACTGAGAAAACTGCTGGCAAAGAGGTCAGAGTCGTCATCAACATGTATGTTAAAATCACCGACTATAACTAGACTGGACAGCTTCATGGTGGAGGATAAAAAGTCGCTAAACTCCTTTAAAAACTGACCGTTTGGGCCGGGTGGCCGATACACGACAGCACAGTACAAGGGGTTCCTATCCACGACCCCGACTTTAATCAGCTGAAGTTCAAACGAAGAAAAGTGACAGACGTCGGCAGCGCGACAGGAGAGATGGCTCCTAAAGACTGCAGCAAAACCTCTTCCTCGGCCAGATGTCCGAGGCTGACCGATGAAGGAGTAACCAGATGGGTAAAGTTCAATGATGGATGAGTGGTCTGAGGCGCGCTGCCCGGTTCAGTGAGAAACAGTATATCCATATTCCTGGAGAGAATAAAATCGTTCAGCAAGAAGGATTTGTTTTCCGCAGAACGGACGTTAAAGAGCGCCATGCTCAGAGGGGCAGCAGCCCGATTATTGGTGGGTTTGTCTGGCCTTGGTTGGGTCCCTGGTCTTGGCGCTCTGCGTGGGGCGGGATCTGGGCCCACCCTGGCGTAGCTGGTTGCCGGCGGAGCCCATGGACTCGTCCCTGCAGCCTCCGGGGCCCCTATATTGTAGTTGTTGGATTACCTCTGTTTCTCTCTTGGTGGATGCGGTCGGCCCTGCGCTTTTCCACCTGGCGCTCCTAAACTCTGGGGACCTTTGGACGTCTGTGTCCCCGATCTCCTTCATGTCTGCGTCAATTCCAGTAGGGAAGATTGACAGCTCCTCACACCAGCTATCAAACACTCATATGGGGAAACCTTATATGCACCAGCATGCTCACACACACAAATAGGTGTGGGGACATCGGTGTCTACAGATATATTCTTGGGCTGAGGTTATTATCAATAGATCTTGAATAATTGGTGTCAAGAGTTTTTCAGGGACATTGTTGTTGTATTTATAGACCCATTTTTGTGTGTTGTGCACGTGTAGTTCTTAGTTCATATTATTTGGTTTGTTTTGTCAATGTCACTACTTTTTTTGGTTGTTTATTTTTCACCTCTCTGCCGTCTTGCGGATGTGAAGGACTGGGTTGATTTTTCTCGTGTTCTTTTTGTTCCCCTTCCTCTCTTGTATCGTCAACTCACACTCCTGACTCTCTTGTTGATCTTCTTTCTTTCTTCTCTCTTGTTTTTTTTCCGTTTCCTTCTCCATAACTGTAGGTAATTAAACCCACAGCAATCTCTAATAAAGATTTTTCATTTTTAACGTTTCTGTTATTAAACCTTTACTTAATAAACCTTCTCTCGATCAAGATGACTTAATAAATTACAGACCTATATCTAAACATTCTTTCTTATCTAAAATCCTTGAGAAAATAGTTGTTGATCAAGTGTGTGAGCATCTAAACAGTAACAACCTGTTTTGCTCTCAGACTGCAGGTTTACTTGTAGTTCCTAGGATTTCTAAAAGTAGAATGGGAGGCAGATCTTTTAGTTATCAGGCTCCTCTCCTGTGGAACCAGCTCCCAGCTTTAGTCCGTGAGGCAGACACTCTGTTTACTTTTAAGGCCAGGCTTAAAACGTTCCTTTTTGATAAAGCTTATAGTTAAAACAGATTGATGTTAGTCAGTCGCTGGATGAGTGGGATAGTAGGGTATTAGCGGACAACCTAAGCCAGTTGGGGGGAATGCAGTCCAGACAGAGGGTTCTCCCTGGCTCTGACTCTCTCATATCTCATTCTAGTTCCATGAAAGAGGAGAATGAAATAGGCAGAGCAAGGCAGAACCCTCTGTCTGGACTGCATTCCCCCCAACCGGCTTAGGCTAAAAATAAAATGTTTTCCCTGTTCATACTGCTATTTTGGGTCTCATCTGTGTTCTGGGAGCTATGCTGCCATTTTCAGACCTTTAAAACAATCCATACTTCCTCAGTTTTTTTGCGATACTCTCATAAAGATTAACATTTAACATCCCCAGTGAGGCCTGTAGAATCTGTAAGAGAGCTCTTGGGTTTTGGGGTCATTTCTCAGAGCAAAGCAGACTTCTGGGTGAACACGTTATGACATCCGGTCCAGGGAAGGTTGGAAACTTCCACATTTGTTTTCCAATTATATCAAATATTTTTTATTGTATAATAATAGACTCAGATCACAAATGTGTCAGTAATCTGTGAATTTAATCAGCAGCACCTAGCACCATCTATTTACATGATATGGAAACTGTAGGTATCGACTCTACTTGCTGCTTTTACATTAATGTGAGCATCTAATAAATAAAAAAAGACATTTGCATTTAGCAACATCTGGGCCTTGCTAAGATACAGTTGATCAATATTATTCTGTTTGTGAAATATTAGAACTCTCATGACTGCGTGTCACTAAACCATGCTACTAAACTGCTGAGTACCTTCCAAACATATTGTCAGCACATTGTCTCTCTCATCCAGCAGTCAGAGACATAAAAGTTTCATTTTTCCTGGGACATTGGTGTTTCACAGCCCACAGCTGCTCTGAGGTACAGTTTTAGGTCAACACCCCCGGTGTAAAGAAAGAATTCTGTAACAAAATGTTCTTCCAGAACTGTTCTTTTCACTTATCTTAGTAGGGGTTCTGGAAGGCTCATTTCCCTTTCACATTCTCCACTTGCAGCTGCTCAGCACTATTATCTGCTACATCCTTCCAAGTGCAGGACGGCCTCATTCATGGTCAGTCCCTCCTTAGTCCAAGAGTCCTCCACCTGCTCCTACCTTCCCCTCTATTAATTAAAAATAACGAGCTAATAAATTAGCACTATTGTGCTCAGCAACTTACACCCAGTAAGCTGAAGCACTTACCTTAATCTAAATCTAAAGTGGATGTTTTAGTGCTTTACATCATGCAGTTCATGTAAATCAGCTTAAATATCTGGGAACTTCACAGTGGGGCTCATTAAGGACTCAAAGAGCAAAGCTGCATCTTCTGATACTCTGGGGAAAAAAGCTTAAAGCTTCTCCAGTTCACTGGTTAGATCATCTCAGGAAAACTCATCTAGAACCCCCAGCTGCTTCATTTGCTCTGATTCCCCAGATAATAGAAGTATGCGTTTGATTTATTTAGAGCTACTGAGTTTAGCGTGGGATTCATCATTCATCTTTTCCAGATTTCTTTATTTGTTTTGTTTGGATCTTTTTTGTGTACAATGGATATCACAGTAGAGCTTCTGTACCCTCCTGTCATGATTCAGATCATTTATTGTCATTTAACATAATGTCCAAGATGCACTGCAGAACAACATTACGATGCATTTGACCACAACAAAAAGAAACAGATAAAAATCATAAGAGAATAAAAGAATGAAGGAATATAAATAAAAACCAGGTCAAAGAGGAGGCCTTATAACTATAGAAATATATATGCATGAAAGCAGTGGTAAAGGAATTTGTTAGGTTTCTGTGACTGTGTGCTGGAGAGTGGGTGTGTTTGTTTCTCCTCCTACCTTCTCTGCAGGGTGTGTCAGGCAGCAGCTCCAGCTGGTTCCAATTAACCACTCATCATTCTCCAGCTTAAAAGGGGAGCGGCTCCTGGAGGCTGGCCCCAGTTGGTTCTTGCTTCTAGCGTGGTATATGGCCAAACTCACGCTCGAGAAATCTTTCATAATCATTTCAAGATCAAGTGTATTCCAGTGCTTACCCTTTGCCTTCTTTGTTGTTCCCTCTTTGTTGTTTCTACAACAATTCCCTGGAACCCTCCAAGTAGAAGATCTTCCTTCAGCCTGAGTCCTGTCCTGGTCAGCCTCTGCACCGCTTCCCTGCTGGTTACGTTCTTTCCATCCTCGCCTTCATCACCGTATTCCACCTAGCTGCTTGCCTTTCCGCCCAGAAGACACCATCCCCCAATATACTAAGAGAAACTTACCACCTTCTGCCATCTCCGGATCACCCTCCAAACTCCTCATCTGAAAGAAACAGAAGGATTACCAAATATCAAACACCCACCTCCAGCCAACCTCAGATCACAGATCCCTACAGTTCTCTCTCTCCGTCACTACTTACCGGACAACAAGTAAGATCCTCCTCAACACCTTTTCAAGATACCACACCACCTCAGACTGTGTTTAACCTCTTACCTGTTTCCTCTCCTAGTCCGGTCCTCATCTCCTGGTTCCTCCCGAGACGATCCTCCGGTTTTCCTCCCACTCGTCTCCGTTCAATAAACAGAATACAAATCAACTGTCTGTTTGCTGACTGGAATTGTAGCCACTTAAAGAGTCAAAACAACCGATCATGTCAGAACCAACTGGCCAACAAGACTCTTCGGCGCACCTCCAGTCAGCACTCACCCAACAGGGGACCCTCCTAGGCAGACATGAGTCTATCTTGCAAGAAATCACCTGGCAACAAGTTAACCAAAGTACTTCCATTAGTCATCTCACTCAGCAGGTATCCAAACTGGTTAGCAAGCTAACCGCCCCATCGCAGGCAACTTCCGCGGTCCGCGTTCCAACCCGTCTCCCTTCCGGGAAGTGACGTCACCAACCCCCGAGTTCTTTTCTGGCGAGATGAATACATTTAATGGGTTCATACTCCAGTGTCACCTCGCCTTTTCACACTCTTCACAAACTTTTTCTTTAGATTCCAACAAGATCAGTTATGTTATCGGTCTCCTACGAGATAAAGCCCTGAGATGGGCGGAGGCTTTTTTCGGAACAGATCCCATTGAGGGAACCTCTTATGAGGATTTCTTAGAATTATTCAGGCTTACATTCTCCCCAGTCAAAAATGCTGATCAAGCTACAAGAGACTTGTGGAAATTAAAACAGGGAAATAGACCAGTGGCTGATTTCGCTGTTGAGTTTTGCAGCTTGCAGCAGAATCAGGCTGGAATGCTCCAGCCCTTAAAACTGCCTTATATAATGCTCTGAATGATAAAATAAAAGATGATCTCGCAAGTAGAGATGAACCGGAGACATTCAATCAGTTCATCACCGTTGCCATTAGATTAGACAATCGTGCTCGAGAAAGAATTAGGTCCAGATTCACAAACAAAAGCAACCGGTCGTTTCCCAACTCCGAAAACTCCATCCCTAATTGTTCTTTCTTCCCCGGTGAAAACAGTTCTGAACCCATGCAGTTAGGCAGAGCTTGCCTATCCCCAGAAGAAAGACAGACGCATGTCATCCGGTTGTTGCCTCTACTGTGGCTCACCTCATCATTTCATTTCTTCCTGTCCTGTTCGCCCAAAAGGGAATGCCCGTCAGAGATTGTAGAGGTCCTGACGGGTCAGTTAAACAAAAATAGGTTGGTGGTCTCAGCCTCCCTTAACTTTGTTCATAAAAGCTCCTTTCAATGTCCTGCTCTGATTGATTCAGGCTCTGAACAAAATTTAATTCACTCTGACGTTGTTGATCAATGCAACATTCCTGTTCTTGCTCTAGATCCTCCTATTCCGTGTTACAGCTCTAGACGGTAGCACAATGACCACCATCACTCATCAGACCCAACCCATTTCTTTGGTCGTCTTGGGAAACCATCACGAAAACATTCAGTTTTCTGTTTACCCCACCAAAGAGAGTGCCATCGTTCTTGGTTACCCCTGGCTTAACCTTCACAATCCACAGATTAACTGGTCCAAACTCCGTTTTGATTCCTGGAGCTCCTTCTGTATGAAGACGTGCCTTCACTCCGCTATTCCAGTCAGACCCACAGAAGAGCCCAATGTCTCCACTCCTCCTGATCTGTCCAGTGTTCCACCTGAATACCATGACCTACAGCAAGTTTTTAGCAAGGATCTGGCTTTATCACTTCCACCTCACCGTCCGTACGATTGTTCCATCGATCTCCTGCCCGGTGTTAATAATAATAATAATGGCTTGCATTTATATAGCGCTTTTCAAGACTCTCATTATTATCTATTATTCATTCACTCTCACATTCACACACTGGTGGAAGCAAGCTATGATTATAGCCACAGCTGCCCTGGGGCAGACTGACAGAAGCGAGGCTGCCATATTGCGCCATCGGCCCTTCTAGCCAACACCAGTAGGCAAGGTAGGTAGGTGAAGTGTCTTGCCCAAGGACACAACGACATGTAGCAGGTGGAAGCTGGAATTTAACCCACAATTTCTGGGTTGCAGGCTGACAACTCTACCACTGAGCTACAGCCCCCCCATATGTTCCTCTTCCATCTGGTCGTCTTTTCATTCTATCTGTCAAAGAAAGAGAGGCTATGGAGAAATATATTCACGATTCCCTCGAAGCTGGCATCATCCGTCCATCATCCTCACCCCTAGGCGCTGGATTCTTCTTTGTCTCCAAGAAAGATGGTTCACTCCGCCCGTGCATAGACTGTAGAGGATTAAACCAGATCACCATTAAAAATAAATATTCATTACCTCTCATCTCCTCCGCTTTTGAACCTGCCTCCAAAGCTACCATCTTCTCCAAACTCGACCTCAGGAATGCATATCATCTAGTCAGAATCCGGGCAGGAGAGGAGTGGAAAACAGCATTTAAGACACACATCGGTCATTACGAATACATGGTCATGCCATTCTGTCTTTGCAACGCCCCACCTGTTTTTCAGAATCTGGT
This sequence comes from Valencia hispanica, assembly GCA_963556495.2. NCBI lineage: Eukaryota > Metazoa > Chordata > Actinopteri > Cyprinodontiformes > Valenciidae > Valencia > Valencia hispanica. The sequence goes on along the minus strand of OY747712.1, from coordinate 53,569,727 downwards.
AAACGACATCTTGAGAGACTTCCTGCACTCATTTGTGTTTGTTTACCTGGATATCATCCTCATCTTTTCCAATAACCTCGAAGAACACAAAGTCCGCATCCGTCTGGTCCTACAAAGACTTTTAGAAAACCATCTATATGTCAAAGCTGAGAATTGTGAGTTCCACGTTCCGTCCATAACTTTCCTGGGATACATTCTGGAGGGCTGACAGATGAGAGCTGATCCAGCAAAGACTCAAACCATAAAAGATTGGCCCACTCCAGACTCCCAAAAACAGCTACAGTGTTTCCTAGGCTTTGCCACCTATAGAAAATTCATCAAGAACTTCAGTGGGATTGCTACCCCTCTGACCGCTCTCACATCCACTAAGAGTCCCTTTCAGACTAATTCTCTCTTCATATTTATTGTATTAAACACCTAAAATGGCACTGCGTATGCTGTGTTCTCTTAAATGGATAAATTCCTCCTTCCTTCCTTCTGTCGAGGGGAGATTTTTAAGTGAAAGTCTGCGCCTTGCGCTGCTTTGCTACCGGTCCCTGACCAGCCTGCTGTCTGCTAACTCCTCTCTCCCAGTTTGTTTATCCTGTGGCAGAGTATAAAAAAGTTTTACACATTCACACAATATATATGTTTGACATGCATGGGGAGAGATTCCTACCAAACCAACTCCAAAGAACTTTTCCTCATACATGCCTTTTATTTCTTTACAAAGTTATTAGAACACATTCTGAGAGACGGCGTCTCTTACAGGATCCAATCAATTTTCAATTCAATTCAGTTTATTTATATAGCGCCAATTCACAACAGATGTCATCTCAAGGCACTTAACAAGAAGTCATTTTAATACATTTATACAAACATTCCAATCAGTTAAAAAGTTTCCTATTTAAGGAATCCCAGCAGATTGCGTCAGTCATTTGATACAATGTCATCCGTGATAGGCTGAGCTCAACAATACATATTCATATATGTGCAAAGTATGACTGTAGTCCTTCCATGATAGGTTTAGCCCTTTAAATATATTCATTTTCTGTTGCTAAGCAGAAAGCCTTTCTTCTTTGGTCTCAAGCTCTCACCGTACCATTTGCACAAGCGCCAGATGAATCGTGACCCACTCCCTTCTGACCCATGGCTCACATCCTGTGTTAACACTTCTCTGCATTTAGTTAATCATTTTAGCACACAACCCCTTCACCTTTTGGCCTGTTTATTCATTCAAGGCTTGTTTAAAAGTTTTTATTTACATTAATCCCTCTTTTCACCTCTAATATTTTAGAGGTGAATCCACTATTACTCTTACTCCTGTAATTCCCCCGGTTCCATTTCTTTTATAGGAATTAACATGTATTGTCCTCTGAGTGGTGTTGGTGAAATAATTTTCTTTACCATAATTTTAAAACACGGTATTATGCAACATGTCAGCAGGAAAAATATTAACATCAAAATTCCTACCTTCCAGAGTAAGGACATCCATTCTCCAAAAAACAGCCAGCTCATCCATTGTGGAGTATTTGCATTTACAAAGTCTGCATTTTGGGCTTTGGCTACTGTGCGCATTTTGGAAAGAGCATTATCTATGTCGTTTCCATCTCCAGAATTATCCAGGATGTAGGTGCAGCATGTCTCATTAAGGAGTACACAAACTCTACCTTGGGCTGCAGTCCAGAATTCGAACACCATCTTATTTTGAAGTAACATCAGCCTTATGGCTTTCATCTCTTTATTGTTGGATTGCCATGCACTAATTGAGGCATTCATGAATAACGAGAAACGATAAGCTTGGGTTTCCACTCTTAATATGACTTTTCCAACCCCTATTGAGGGAATGAGTGATCCAATTATTTTCTTAGCTGTGGTCCGTAATTTATGGTCTTCTGGGAGATCCATTCCCCAAACACTGTCATGCTCTTGAACTTCTCTTTCACTTACAGACCGTTTGTTCCTACTTTTATTTTTATCCGAATCAGTTTTCTGTTTTGTGATAATTATGAACGTGTGGTCAGTTAATCCTACTGGAACACATACTCCACCCCAATTTTCAGGCAGATACACATACACCTTGTATCCGCATAGCCAATATATTTCATCTCCTGGTTTCTTGCCCTTTTTCCCAGGTAACGCTGCATTATCCCAGTTTACAAATGAATAATTTCCTACGGGGGGAGTACTGGTAGAGTACAAAGAACTAATATTAAACGGAGAGGTCTCATTTTTAATCTAAGGTTTGACTTATGGTGTAACTCCTATGGACACACTTCTTGGGGTTGTAAAATTTTTGGCATCTAGACGGAAACAATCGTCCTAGATACCTTGTCCCATTGCTACGAAAACAAGCTGGAAAAGTCATAGAGGATTTTAAATGTGCAACCCCCAGAAACGATTGTGGGAACGTTGCAAGTGGTTCAAGTGCAGTAAGGAGTTTATACGCTGTTAAATTTTGAGGACACAAATAGGACACTAAGGTACAGTTGTTTTTTTCAAAAGTTATGGTGGAATTTTATCATCTATTATGTTCATTTTTAGAGTTAACACCACCTTACAGGGGTCCTTGGCTCTTTTCTGAACTATAGAACTTTTGAGCGGCAACCCGCCACTGGAAGTGTTCTGCTTTAAGGCAGAGTCATACAGCCTCGCTGTTTAGAGACTGTCGAAACAGCTGATCCACCAAAGAGACCGAGAAATCCCATATCAGAAGAAGCTAGAAAAAGAAAAGGTGAATGTGATAGAGAGAGAGAAAGCCAAGGCCAGGGTAAATATTGGGCCGCTTTTCCTCGTTGGAGAGTTTTTTTGGAACTAACGTCATGTACTACGGACGAAGAGTTAGCCGTGCTGCTAATAGATAGATAGGTAATGCATCATTTCACCGGGGTTATAGTGTTTGGTCTGGCATGATGTTGTTATACAGTCCTGAGAAAGCTATTTATTCAATGTGTGGAGGTGGATGAACATAGTTTGCACAGTATGCCTTACAGCAGTAATGTGAATTACACAACCGAGGCGATCTCCGTTAGCCATCTAGTGGCTAATGTGATGCTAACGTGTAAGACTCGGTTTTGTAGATAAAGCTGCAAACTCCGGCATAGTCACTGTATTTCAGTATATAAGTCAAACTTTTTTCTTTTGATTTTGTCAAGGTAGTGATTTATATTTTTGTTGTTTGATTTTTTCCTAAAAACACCTAAAGATGTAGGCTTATTCTAGTGTTGGGAGGTGTTTGCTACGTGGCTCTTAGATGTTCTCTGTATCTAATCCCACTGTTTTTCCAATTACCTAGCTGTGAGATCTTTACTCTAAATTATCCCGATTGTTACAGTTAAATTACGAACTGAAACGGCGCTTGTTTGTTGATTGGGCAAGCGATTTGTAAAGCAGCCACTGAAACATGCCTCTTATAAGCGACAGAGAGATTTGATTTTACGACAGTGATGTTGCGCGGCAAGCCTGAAGAGGGCGACAGAGAGCAAATATTGTGAAAGTTGCAGAGTATGGCTTTAATAATAATACAAAAACCGCGCATCTTAAAACCGTCCAATTTCCCCAAATAGGATCAGTTCAATTCAATTCAATTCAAAAATACTTTATTGATCCCAGAGGGAAATTAAGTGTTGGTACAGCTCATATAATTAATTCTTTAAGGAGTTGTTGTAGATGATGATGGCTGTGGGCAGGAAGGATTTCCTGTAGCGGTCTGTATTGCAGCGAAACTGAAGAAGCCTCTGACTGTAAACACTCGTTGTATGTCTGTCTCATGAAGAGGATGCTCAGGGTTGTCCATAATTATTTTGATTTTATGAAGAATCCTTCTTTTCATCATCATCTCCAGATGTTCCACAGTTGTCCCAAGAACAGAACCAGCCTTCTTTATCAGGTTGTTTAGCTGATTTAAATCCCTGGCTCTGATGCTGCTACCCCAACAGATGACGGCTGAAGAGATTACACTCTCCACAACAGACTTGTAGAAGACCTGCAGCATCTTGCTGCAAACCTTGAAGGACCTAAGCTTCCTCAAGAAGTACAGTCTGCTCTGTCCCTTCTTGTAGACGGTTTCACTGTTGCGCCTCCAGTCCAGTCTGTTGTCAAGTTGAACTCCGAGGTATTTATACACCTCAACCACCTCCACTTCTTCTCCCATGATGGAAACAGTTTTTGACTTCTCCCTGTTTCTTCTGAAATCTACAATCATCTCCTTTGTTTTGTTCACATTCAAGGTGAGACGATTGTTTCCACACCATGTCACAAAGCAGTCCACCAGCTCTCTGTATTCAGCTTCTTGTCCATCTCTGATACAACCGACAATTGCAGAGTCATCTGAGTATTTCTGCAGATGACAGGTCTCTGATTTGTACTGGAAGTCTGAGGTGTACAGAGTGAAAAGGAATGGTGAGAGTACAGTCCCCTGTGGTTATCCTGTGCTGCTGACCACCTGGTTTGACACACAATTCTTCAGTCTCACAAATTGTGGTCTGTTGGTCAGGTAGTCATTGATCCAGGCGATTGTTGAGGGCTCCACCTGTGTCTTCAGGAGTTTCTGACAAAGCAAACAGGCTGAATTGTATTAAATGCACTGGAGAAATCAAAGAACATGATCCTCACAGTGCTGCCTGCTTTGTCCAGATGACAGTGGGTTGGTTGAAGTAGGTGGATGATGGGATCTTCAACTCTTACTCCACAGCGATAAGCAAACTGCAGTGGGTCCTGATACGTTCTTGTTTGCTTACTCAGGGGTGCCCACAGGAGTCTCTCCAGGACCTTCATTATGTGGGATGTCAGGGCAACGGGTCTATAGTCATTGATGACTGATGGGTGAGTTCTTTTGGCTACTGGAACAAGGCAGGATGTCTTCCACAACACCGGAACCTTCTCCTGGATTAGCCTAAGGTTGAAGAGGTGCTGCAGAATCCCACAGAGCTGCTCTGCACAGGCCTTCAAGACTCTGGGGCTGACACCATCTGGACCTGCAGTCTTGTTCCGGTTCAGTTTCTCCAGCTGCCTCTTCACCTGACTTTTGGAGACAGACAAATGGGAGGGGGAGGCAACGGGGGTAGCAGCATTTCCTGACTTGGTTGAAGTCAAACTTGTGGAATTAGAAGAGTCCATGGCTGAGGTGAAGGATAAAACATCCGAGGTGTAACAGGAAAGCTGTTGGTCAGAGGAGAGTGGGATGTCTGTTTGGCTGGGAACAGGAGAGGGGGATGCTGAGCTAGTTCCTGAACTGAACCTGTTGAAGAATGTGTTCAGTTCATTGCTCTGTCCAGACTTCAATCTATCCAATCCTTCCTGTCCTTAAAACCTGTGATCTTTCTCATTTCTGACCAGACATCTCTGATATTGTTCCTCTGTAGTTTGTTCTCCAGCTTCTTGCTGTATGCCTCCTTGCTGTCTCTGATCTTGACCTTAAGTTGCTTCTGTATACTCCTCAGTAATTCCCTGTCTCCCTCCCTGAAGGCTATTTTTTTCCTGTTTAGCAGTTCCTTCAGGTCACTGGTCTCACTGTTCTGGTGGGGATGATGTTGTCAACACAGAAGTTTATATAGTCAGTCACACACTCAGTCATGGCATTGATGTCCTCTCCATGTGCTTGGCAAAGAGTCATCCAGTCTGTGGATTTCTCCCCAACCTCCTGTAGCTAAACATTTTCATTTTCAACCAGTATAATATGCACAAAACCTTAAGCTTTAATATTTAAAAAAAAGACTGTAAATGATAAAAAATATGAGCATTAAAGTTAAATACACTTAAAGGCAGCGGTCCTTCTTATTATTTTAGCAAAACTGGTAATACCCTGTACTGGGGGTCATACCATGCGCCTAGGAAAATGTGACCTTTTCTAAGTTTGGTTATTCACACAACACCATGATGTTATTTTAACACCTAAAATAATGATGCAGCAGCAATTATTTAAAAAATGCAAATGATAAAATGTAAAATAGGATAAAATATAAAATGTAAAGATACTCTTCAGTTTCTTTTTGCTGTCCTCCACTGGCTCGAGGCTGCTGCAGAAACTCTTTTCTTCTTTTTTTCTTTGATCTTCAGGGGATACTTAACCAGCATTTACAAAATGTATGTTTTTTTTCAGGCTTAAGAATTAAGTACCCCTTACCCTCTACAGGAGTGATCTAATCCCTGATCACTCCTCCCCGACAGATTTTCTTCCGAGAGAAAAAGCCGGGCTTGATAGCACCTAAGAACTTTGTTCTCCCTCTTTTGTCCCCTTCAGGGCCTCTCTTACTTCTGCGAGGGACCGTTGTAGTTCAGAAGCTGGTGAACATTGGCTCCAATGATACCAGGTGTAGCCTTTCCCCTTCAGTTGGACAGCATGAACGGTTCTGGCAGTAACTTGGTAGGGACTTGGTATTTTAGCTATTTTGACTTTAAGATTCTGGTTCATTCTTTGCACTGACCCCTGAAACCGTGGATGATACATAGTCCCAAATTTGTGGGTTAATCCCAGCTGTTTTTCCACAAACTGAAGATGCTGATTTTTAAAATGTGTTCCTGAATCACTCCGCCAAGTTCAAGGATGTTCTGGCCAGCCTGTCAGTGGATCAGTCAGAACCAGAAGGTGCTTGTAGCCCTTCACCGGTATTCCCATATCAGTGTAATCAATGACAACTTCTCCAACAGGATGTGATAATTCTTTAAAGGACCCTATTTCAGGTTTAATGGTGGGTTTAGGATTAAATTCACGACACACTTTACATTCATGTAAAAAGGGTGACACCAAAAACATACATTTCTTTTCATCTGAGCGGCACCTACATGGGCCAAGCCATGTGCTTCTTGTAAAATCTCAGGTTTCGTGTTTGCAGATAACACTGGGCGGCCATCTGGGCCACGCCAGAGTCCCTGAGATTGTACTGCTCCCCCTTGTAGCCAAATAGATTTTTCTTGAGGCGCAGCATTGTTTTGTTCAGTTTTAATTCAATTCAATTCAGTTTATTTATATAGCACCAATTCACAACAGATGTCATCTCAAGGCACTTAACAAGAAGTCCTTTCAATACATTTATACAAAGTTTCCTATTTAGGGAATCCCAGCAGATTGCGTCAGTCATTGGAATGAGGTTGGGCAGACTTTCCAACCACAGCAATCCTTCAGCAATCCCTCATACTGAGCAAGCATGTAACGACGGTAGAGAGGAAAAACTCCCCTTTAACAGGAAGAAACCTCCAACAGAACCAGGCTCAGTAGGAGCGGCTATCTGCCACGACCGTCTGGGGATTTGAGAAGACAGAGCAGAGACACAGAAGGAACAGAAGGTCTGATATTAGAGTACTTTCTATGTTACAGAAAGTAAAAAGTTGATAACAGGACACAGTGGATGTTCAGTTACTGGAAGCATCATCCCAGTCGATGCCCCCCGTCCAACAGGGCATTGCAGCCAAGCAGGACACCAGACCAGGTATATCTTCTATGGAGAGAAAAACACTGAGAGAAAACAAAGTTAACAGTCGAAATAATAGAATGTACTGTTATACAACTGGGGAGTAGTAGTAGAAAAGGAAGTAGCAGAGTGAAGAAAATTGGTAAGTTAATAAGATCCTCCATGTTTTGAGTATCTTCTGCTACCATTGTCGTCATCCAATCATGAGCCTGCTGATACCCAGCAGCTGCTTTGGCAGCTTGCTCCTCTGCCTCATTTCCAGCAGCTTCAATTGTATTTTCTTTACTGTGCCCCTTGCATTTTTTAACAACTAATGCAGAGGGAAGCTGCACAGCATGAAGAAGTTCAATCATTTCTTGCTGATGTTGTATTGGTTTTCCCTGAGTGGTGAGAAACCCTCTCTTTTTCCTTTGGGGGAGCTCAATATACAGTGGCTTGCAAAAGTATTCGGCCCCCTTGAACTTTTCCACATTTTGTCACGTTACAGCCACAAACATGAATCAATTTTATTGGAATTCCGCGTGAAAGACCAATGCAAAGTGATGTACACGTGAGAAGTGGAATGAAAATCATACATGATTCCAAACATTTTTTACAAATGAATAACTGAAAAGTGGGGTGTGCGTAATTGTTCAGCCCCCTTTGGTCTGAGTGCAGTCAGTTGCCCATAGACATGGCCTGATGAGTGCTAATGACTAAATAGAGAGCACCTGTGTGTAATCTAATGTCAGTACAAATACAGCAGCCCTGTGACATTCTCAGAGGTTGTCGAAGAGAATGGTGGGAACAACAACACCATGAAGTCCAAAGAACACACCAGACAGGTCAGGGATAAAGTTATTGAGAAATGTAAAGCAGGTTTAGGCTACAAAAACATTTCCCAAGCCTTGAACATCCCACTGTTCAAGCGATCATTCAGAAATGGAAGGAGTATGGCACAACTGTAAACCTACCAAGACAAGGCCGTCCACCTAAACTCACAGGCCGAACAAGGAGAGCGCTGATCAGAAATGCAGCCAAGAGGCCCATGGTGACTCTGGATGAGCTGCAGAGATCTACAGCTCAGGTGGGGGAATCTGTCCATAGGACAACTATTAGTCGTGCACTGCACAAAGTTGGCCTTTATGGAAGAGTGGCAAGAAGAAAGCCATTGTTAAAAGAAAACCATAAGAAGTCCCATTTGCACTTTGCCACAAGCCATGTGGGGGACACAGCAAACATGTGGAAGAAGATGCTCTGGTCAGATGAGACCAAAATGGAACTTTTTGGCAAAAATGCAAAATGCTATGTGTGGTGGAAAACTAACACTGCACATCACTCTGAACACCCCATCCCCACTGTCAAATATGGTGGTGGCAGCATCATGCTCTGGGGGTGCTTCTCTTCAGCAGGGACAGGGAAGCCGGTCAGAGTTGATAGGAAGATGGATGGAGCCAAATACAGGGCAATCTTGGAAGAAAACCTCTTGGAGTCTGCAAAAGACTTGAGACTGGGGCGGAGGTTCAACTTCCGGCAGGACAACGACCTTAAACATAAAGCCAGGGCAACAATGGAATGGTTTAAAGCAAAACATATCCATGTGTTAGAATGGCCCAGTCAAAGTCCAGATCTAAATCCAATCGAGAATCTGTGGCAATATCTGAAAACTGCTGTTCAAAAACGCTGTCCGTCTAATCTGACTGAGCTGGAGCTGTTTTGCAAAGAAGAATGGGCAAGAATTTCAGTCTCTAGATGTGTAAAGCTGGTAGAGACATACCCTAAAAGACTGGAAGCTGTAATTGCAGCAGACGGTGGATCTACAAAGTATTGACTCAGGGGGCTGAATAATTGCGCACACCCCACTTTTCAGTTATTTATTTGTAAAAAATGTTTGGAATCATTTATGATTTTCGTTCTACTTGTCACGTGTACACCACTTTGTATTGGTCTTTCACGTGGAATTCCAATAAAACTGATTCATGTTTGTGGCTGTAATGCGACAAAATGTGGAAAAGTTCAAAGGGGCCTAATACTTTTGCGAGCCACTGTATATGGCCCCCAACCCATACATGGAATCAATGTGGATTGTTATTCTTTTTCCTTTTCCCCACTTACATGCTTCAATCAGAGCCCTGATTCTGCTTTCTGTGCTGACTGTTTCCCTTCTCTTCTTTTTACTGCCACCAACTGGTAAGAAGTGTGGACCAGAATGTCATTTTAGGATCATGTCCATTGTGCATCCTTCGAAGGACTCGTCCTTTCTAGTATTCAGTTGGTTTTAGTGTCTATGTCTGCTGAAGGAGGAGCAGCTGCTCTCTGTCTCTCTCCTGATCCGTTCACTTATTTTCTTTTCTGTTTGCTTTTCTTGTTTTCTTTCTTAACCTTTTTTATTAGTTACTTTATTTTCCCAGCCCCTGGAGTTACTGTATTGGACCAGATCTCTTCTTGGATTACTTTTCTGTGGACTTATCAACATGGCTTTTTGCTCAGCTGAGGATTTTGAAAAACTGCTCCACAGAATTGAGGGTATTGAAACGAAGCTACGTCGTCTGGAAATTAATTTTGATCTCCACGCTGATTATGGACAAAATGACACAACTTTACCTTTACCTTTGAATACAAACAGCCCTGGGTTACATCGGTCTAACCGTGCCACAGAGACTCCCTACAAGCGTCTGAGCGGCAGAACTCCGCACTATAATGAAAACTGGCCAGCTTTAAAACGCATGAAATCAACCCCAGCCCGTTCTCCGAGGAAGAAAAAACAAAAGAAACTCCGACACAGAGAAACCTCTGAACCCAGAACTACCGCTTCTGCTAAAAGTGAACAAAAGAGGTTTCAGCCAAAAACAAGAGATATTTCTCCACCTGGAATACCGCTGAAAAACAGATTCGCAGCCTTGAGTTCCCCGAAAGATAACGCATCCCCCAGGACCAGTTAAAGCCACCAGGAGAAACCCAGCCGCATCAAACAGGCACATAACAAAGTAAGAGCGCCTCCAGCAAAGACTGTTATCATACAAGACGGATCAATTAATGGAATTGAGGCTTTTTGTAGCAAGAATACCAAAGTTTATAGCTGCTACAAAAATACAGTGAGAGAAATATCAGAAATAATCCCTAAAATCTTGGACCAACAGCCTGCTTTGGAAAAGCTCGTCATTCACGCTGGATCAGCAGATATCGCGATGAGACAATCAGACATTCTGAAGAGAGACTTTTCTGATCTCCTACAGAAACTTGATGGACTTAACGTAAACATCCTCATCAGCGGACCAGTCCCTGAAGGGAATGATGAAAGATTTAGCAGACTCCGCATGCTCCATAAATGGTTGAAGAAACAATCAGCTGAGAAGTCGTTCACATTTATTAATAATTTCAAAGTATTTGGAGGTGCGAATCATCTGTTCAAAGCAGGAATGCGCTATTTGAACAGGTCCGGAGTAAGGCTGTTAGCACCCAACATTTTTTCTTATCAACATCAGAAAGCAAAACACTTGCTCCCAAAAGCTGACCTTGAGGCGCCAATGGATATCAGAGAACAAAAACAGCAAGTCATGATGACACAACAGGACCGAACAGATAAACAACCATCAGAGATTAAGTCTTCATCTTCCTGTGACTCAGCCACATCAAATGAGTCTCCATTTAGAAACTTTACAGACAGACTGAACGAGCAAATCAAATTTGGGACACAATTAACACCTAAACTTAGACTACACCAAACGCCTGGGACTAGTGTCCATAAGCCTGGGAGCTTCCCCCCACTGATTATTACAGATATTTGATATTTGAGGGAACCGGGCAATAAATCCACCCCTACCGTCTCCCAGAATTCACCCGGCACCCCTGAGGCTATATCAGTGATTATCAGCAGCAGGAAACATAAACCGTTAACCACACGCTCTCATATTAAACAAAATCTCAAATTGATAACCTGTCAGAAGGTTCAGCTGCCCATCATCACAATACTTAAGTTAGCTTTATTAAACATTAGATCTCTATCCGGGAAGTCTTTTCTTATCAATGACTTCATCACTGAGCATAATTTACACGCCCTTTTTTATCAGAAACTTGGCCAGATGAAAATAACGAAACAACTTCATTAATAGAATCCAGTCCTCCAAATTATAATTTCTTAAGCGAGAACAGAAAACACAAACGAGGCGGAGGTGTAGCCACCATCTTTCACAACTCAATGAACTTTAAAAAGGTAACTCTGGGCACGTTTGATTCTTTTGAATACCTAGCCACCCAGATAAATGAGCCTAACAAAGCGTTATTTCTAAGTTTATATAAACCACCAAAACTTAACCCTAACTTCTTTAATGATTTCAATGACCTTCTTTCTGTAATATGTATCTACTATGACCAACTAATCATCGTGGGGGACTTTAACATCCATACCGACAACCCCCAAGATGGACAAGCAAAAACGTTAGATGATACTCTCCACAACTTCGGACTGATCCAGCATGTCAAACAACCAACACACAATAAAGGACACACTCTGGACTTAATTATCAACAAAGGTTTAAATATTTCTGACATCTCTGTAATTAATATTGCATTATCTGACCATTTCTGTATTTTCTTTGAAAGTACCATCTCTGCTAAATTATCCAGCCACAGTAAGACCACTATAAAAAAGCGTTTTCTAGGGGACAGTTCAGTAGAAACCTTTTAAACGTATTTATCCTTCCACCACATCCCCCTCATCTCCCAACTCAAACTCAGTAAATAAGTTGGTAGATAATTTCCTTGCAAAAATCTCAGACATCATGGATTCCATTGCTCCAACTAAAGTGAAAGTAGTCTCAGGTAGAAAGAAGTCTCCGTGGACAAGTAATCCACTGGTATGTAGTGAAAAAAGAGAGTGTCGACGAGCCGAGAGAAAATGGCGGAAAACTCGACTCCAGGTTCACTGTGAGATCTACAAAGAGAGACTGAATAGATATCAGCTAACTATAAAAGATGCTAGGGAATCGTTCTTTTCTGAAATCATCAACATTAATAACCACGGACTCTATTTGCAACAGTGGAAAGACTAACTAATCCTTTAGTGACAGTAGCCCCTGAACTAAACTCTACCAGGGCCTGCAATGAATTTGCCAGCTTTTTCACTGAAAAGATTCTAACAATTAGACGGTCAATCTGTACCTCAATATCGAACCCACAACCAGTGCCATCCCCAATCAACAACAATGTAGAGAAAATGTCTGAATTCCACGAATTAAACCAGAACAGCCTTGAAAAAATCATTATCCAATTAAGCTCCTCCTCCTGCTGTCTTGATATCCTACCCACAGCTTTTCTAAAGAAGGTTCTTCCTGTTATTGGTTCTGATCTTGTTCAAATAGTGAACTCATCACTGCTATCAGGTGTCTTCCCTCAGGCTTTAAAAACAGCAGTTATTAAACCACTGCTAAAGAAGAAAAATCTGGACTACACGTTAATGCAGAACTACAGGCCAATCTCTAATCTCCCATTCATCAGTAGGATTATTGAAAAAGCTGTGTTTCAGCAGTTAAATGGCTTCATAACAATGACAAACCGTTTTGATGCTTTTCAGTCTGGTTTCCGCGCTCACCACAGCACCGAGACTGTCCTCGTCAAAGTATTTAATGACACCCGCATAAATACAGACTGTGGAAGAACCACAGTGCTGGTTCTGTTGGACCTCAGTGCAGCATTTGACACTGTTGATCATGATATTTTATTGGAACGACTGGAGAGCTGGGTCGGACTCTCTGGTACAGTACTTGGCTGGTTCGAGTCTTACCTAAAGAACAGGGACTTCTATGTTTCAATAGGAAACTTTTCATCAGAACGAACAGAAATCACATGTGGGGTGCCCCAGGGCTCCATCCTAGGGCCCCTCTTATTTAATATCTACATGCTCCCACTAGGCAAGATTATAGCGACCAATAACATTAGCTACCATAACTACGCAGATGACACTCAGCTCTACATTACAATGTCACCAGGTGACTCTGAACCCATTCAAACCCTAAATCAATGCATTGACCAAATAAATCGATGGATGTGCCATAACTTTCTCCAGCTGAATAGAAACAAAACTGAAGTGATTATTTTTGGACCCAAGGAGGAACGATCAAGAGTCAGCACACAGCTTCAATTAATACAGCTAGAAACTACTGATCAGGTTTGTAACCTAGGTGTAGTAATGGACTCAGACCTGAACCTCCAGGGTCACATAAAGGCAATAACAAGGTCAGCGTTCTATCACCTGAAGAACATCTCTTGGATTAAAGGACTGATTTTGCAACACGACCTAGAAAAACTCATCCATGCGTTTATCTTTAGTCGGATTGATTACTGCAACAGCATCTTCACAGGTCTGCCTAAAAAGTCAATCAGACAGCTGCAGCTGATCCAGAACGCTGCCGCTCGCGTCCTCACTAGAACCAGGAAAGTAGAGCACATCACCCCAGTTCTAAAGTCCTTACACTGGCTCCCTGTAGCTCAGAGAATAGACTTTAAAATACTTTTACTAGTTTATAAATCATTACATGGCTTAGCACCAAAATATGTTGAAGACCTGTTGTCATGGTACCAACCACCAAGACCACTCAGGTCCTCCAACTCTAGCCTACTAAACATCCCTAGACTCAGAACTAAACATGGAGAAGCAGCTTTCAGTTTCTATGCTCCCCTTATCTGGAACGGACTTCCTGACGAGTGTAGAGCTGCTGAAACTCTGAACTGCTTTAAATCAAGACTAAAAACCCATCTGTTTAGAATTGCCTTTGAGTAAATGCTTGATGTTATATGTATGAAATGTGTTCATGCTCTCTTGCTTTTTTAAATTTTTCTCTTGCTTTATTGTGTATCATGTGTAATGTGTGTTTCTTTTATGTGTTTCTTTTAAATCACCAAATCATGTAAAGCACCTTGAGTAGTTCTCTGCACTGCTGCATACCCTGCCTGTAGCTCTCCGCTGGGAGACCTGAAACAGCAGCCATCAGTAAACATGGATAGACTATCTGGGAGAATTTGAGATTGTAAGTCTATCCTGGTTTTACTATCTTTAACCGTTTTCTCAATGCAATCATGTGGTACACCTCCCCTCATCTGATCTGCCATGTTGATACCCTCATGAACAAATGTTAAATTAGGTGCTTCCAAGATTTTGCTCATGCGCTGTTGTCTAAGTGTGGACATGGTAAATGCCTCAGAATTAACGAATGCCATTACCCCGTGTGTAGTTAACACCCGGAGAGGATGCCCGCGAACAATGTGTGCTGTTATAGAGATGAGATGGGCTAGTCCAGCTGCATGCCGGGTGCATGGTGTGTGTCTGTTTTCTGTTGTATCTAGCTTTACACTTTGATACATCAAAATGTGTCTATGTCCATCTAACTTTTGAAACAGGACACCATTGATTATTCCATCAGTCTCTGAGGAGTCTAGAAAAATTCTAGTCTGTAATCAGCTAGAGCCAAGTCTGCTGCTGCTGCCAGTTCCTGTTTTAGAACAATAAACGCTTCTTCTGCTGCCACCGTCCAATTAAGAGGAGCATTTCATTGTTTCATACCATGTACATTTAACAACGCGCACAATGGAGTGGTCAGATTGGTGTAGCTGGGTATGTAGTGACGACTAAAGTTAGTTATTCCTAAAAAGGACAGCATTTCTTTAACCTTTAACGGTTTTGGATGTTGTAGGATTGCAGATCTGTGAGCTGCTGTTAGACCTGATCCTTGTGCAGTAACTCTTCTTCCCAAAAAGTGTACTTCTTGTCTTACTAGCTGTAACTTATCCCTGGAAACCTTGTAACCTTCTTGGGCTAACAAGCGCATAATCTTTATTGTTGCTGTGGTGCACAATTCAGCAGTTGGTGCCCCTAAAAGCAGGTCATCTACATACTGAATTAGCAAACATCCTTGAGGTAATGTTAATTTTTGTAAAGATTCTTTTAAAACTTGGTTGAATAAACCTGGTGAAAGAGCAAAACCTTGAGGTAAGCGGGTGTATCTAAGTTGTTCTCCGTGGAAGGTAAATTCTCTATAGGATAGGATAATTTCCATTATCTGAACTTTTACTGGAACTGTACGGTATCCGTGGGTCTCCACTACACCAGGCCGGGCCGACAGGGGATGTTCAGTTACTGAGAGCATCATCCCATTCGATGCCCCCCGTCCAACAGGGCATTGCAGCTAAGCAGGATACCAGACCAGGTATATCTTCTATGGAGGAAAAAACACCAAGAGAAAACAAAGTTAACAGTCGAAATAACAGAATGTACTGTAATGCAACTGGAGAGTAGTAGTAGAAAAGGAAGTAGTAGAGTGAAGGAAATTGGTAAGTCTGTCCTCCAGCAGTCTAAGCCTATAGCAGCATAACTACAGAGATAGCTCAGGATGACCTTAGCCACTCTAACTATGAGCTTTATCAAAAAGGAAAGTTTTAAGCCTGGCCTTAAAAGTAAACAGAGTGTCTGCCTTACGGACTAAAACTGGGAGCTGATTCCACAGGAGAGGAGCCTGATAACTGAAAGATCTGCCTCCCATTCTACTTTTAGAAATCCTAGGAACCAGCAGTAAACCTGCAGTCTGAGAGCAAAGTGCTCTGTTGGGAACATATCAAACAATTAGATCTCTGATGAATGATGGGGCTTGATTATTAAGGGCTTTATTTTTTTTAATAATTTTTTTTTATTATGAATTGCCGGGGGTTAAGGGGAAGAAAGACAGAAGATGAAGAAGAGAGGTAGGAAACAATATGTCATGAGAGAGGGTGAGTTGAAAATATAAGAGAGCAAAGGGAACAGTCTGCCTCCATACCCACAGGACGGCAGAGAAAGGGGAAAAAACAAAACAAAACACGAAAAAGGAACATTGACAAAACAAACCAACATCGTGAACTAAGAACTACACAACCACATCACACAAGAATGGATATATCAATGTCAAAGAAAAACTCATGGTCCCGATTGATCAAGCTCTAGTAATGATAACCTCAGCCCAAGAATATATCTGTAAACACCGGAGACACCACATCTATGTGTGAGTGTTAGCATGTTGGTGCATATAAGGTTTCTCCATAAGAGTGTTCGATAGCTGGTGTGAGCAGGCATCAATTCGTCTCCCAGGAATCGATGCAGACATGAAGAAGATCGGAGCCAAGACGTCCAAAAGACCCCCAGAGCCCCAGGCGCACCCGGGCGGGGCCGACCGCATCCCCCAAGAGAGGAGCAAAGGAGAACCCCAGGGGAACATCCAGCGGCTACTATGCAGGGGCCCGGGGGCAGCACTGACGAGCCCACGGGCCCTGCCGGCAGCCAGCCGCGCCAGGGCGGGCCGGTCCATGGACCGGGAGAGCCGGGGCACAGGGGCGCCCCACCCGCCAGCAGAGACCCTACAAGGGATCGCCCGACGAGGGGCCCCCGGCATCGCAGGGGCGGCGGCCGGCCGCCACGCGCCACCACCACCCTGGGCCACCACCAACATCCCAGCGCCCCACCCCTGCCCCATGTCGGGGCGCCCCACCGGTAGCTGCAACGGATGGATAGCATCCCCAGGCCAAGCTTAGCCAGCACCTGGACACCAAGTTGTACCAGCTCCCGAGTCCTGATCCTACGCAACGCAGAGCGCCGAGACCAGGCATCCAACAAAGGCCAGGGCCGGTCCGACTCGCCAATGAACTGACCATGCACGGTGTGCACAGAACAGGTGATCGAACGAGCAGAGACGCTGGATCCGAGTCCCGCCGAGCCACCGAGCAGGCACCACCCAACAATCCCAAACCTGGCACCCCTAAAAGAGGTACCCCAGCCAACCAAAGGAAGATGGCTGCCCAGCGCATCGGCTGACCGACACACCGGCCCCCCCAGGCCCGGCCAGGCACGCACCAGGTCCAAACCGGATTGACCACCGACACATCAGTAGGCAGGGGCATCCGTAACTGGGGGGGAGTGACGGAGGGGAAATAGGCCCCCCATTAAATGTAAGGCGTGAGGTGCGCCAGGCGAGAGGGCAGCCCAAGACCCAACCTTACAGGCAGACAAAGACATACAGACAGTCATACGTTCCCTCCCTCTTAAACACATACATTCTCACTAACTCACCAAGACACCCAAGAAATGACGCTGTACCCTCACTCATACACCCCATACACACTTCATGCTCCCAGGTCCAGGTACCGATGCCCCAGTAGAGCCACCAGCCCCCGGACCCAGGAGATGGACCCCTTACCTTCTAGGACAGAGACAAGCAGACCGCCAAGAGCCCCACAGTGGCGAGGCAGCCCGACAGCCCAGGACCCCGACCTGACCACCTGTTCCTCCTCCGGACCCCAACCCCTGATGGCCGGTAGCGAACATGGGTGTAAGGAGACCCCTAGCCTCTATCCTCCCTTTTGAGTATGGTGTTGATGCGTGTTGTAATAATGTGCATTTAAAACAGAGGGGTGGGATGAGGGGAAGGCAGCCACACATCCCCCAACCCCCATCCCGAGCCCTCAGTGTCTGTATGTGGTTTAACAGGGGGCACCGGCACCAGAGGTGAAGCTGATTGAACCGCTCCCCCTCTGGATGCCGAAAGTGTGCCCACCCCAAAGTCCCTACATGTGTGTCGCATGAAAATGTTATAAGTGGGAGTGTCTAAGTTGTATATTAAAATTGGGACGAAGGATGACACGGGATAGCGAGGAGGGAAACCCCTACTCGCACCCCAGTGATGTGCCCATGCCCCAAGACCCTATATGAGTGGTAAAGTGATGGAGCAGGTGGACAGAGGTGTTGGGGGAGGGGGAGGAAAGGACTGGGAGACAAAATGTCAGCACCACCAAGCCCCACGGACCCCAAGGCAGTCCCCCCAGCCCCATCCCAGAAGGAGAACTAAACCCACCCTGACATTCGCTCTACTATCAGAACACAAAAGACACTAGACACCCACGTTGAGTTTAGACAGCAATTTGGGGGGGTTGAGATTAAGAAAATCTAAAACTCTTGCTGGAATTTATAATTCAACTGTTTTGAGCCTAAATTTACCTATAATAATAGATTTAATTTGTTGATATTCTAAGAATTTGTTTTTATCAATTCCATATTGTGTAATTAATGTATTAAATGGGATAAATTCTGTTCCTTCAAATATGTGTTCCAGGTATTCAATTCCATTACACCTCCAAACTGATTTTTTTTTTTTGCAAGATGTCGGGGTTATTCCAGATGGGTGTACGTCTGCATGGGATTATTGTGGACTCTGTCATTTTTAGAAACTCCCACCATGCTGTCAGAGAGGAGCTGATATTTATGCTTTTAAAGCATTCATATTGTTTTATATTTGAGCTAATAAATGGTAGGTCTGAAAGTTTTATCTTATTTCATAGTGTCTGTTCTACGTCTATCCAGGACTCATCTAGGTAGCTATGTTTTAACCATTTTGAGATGCATTGGAGCCTGTTGGCTAAGAAATAATGATGGAAGTTTGGTAGATCTAAACCTCCTTTTTCTTTGGTCTTCTGCAGAGTTTTTAAGCTGATACATGGGGGTTTATCTTTCCAAAGAAATTTAGAGACAGAGGAGTCCAGAGATCTAAACCAGTCCAGTGATGGTTTACTTGGGATCATTGAGAATAAGTAGTTGATTCTGGGCAAAACCATAATTTTTATTGAAGCAACCCTTCCCATAAGTGATATGGGTAGTGATTTCCATCTAGCAAAGATCATCTTCCACTTTTTTTTAAAAGTGGGATGTAGTTTAGCTCTTTTATCCCGTCTTCTCGGTTGTGACAGTGGCAGCAGCTGACAATGGCACACAGCTGCTCCACATCAAGCCTCAATCAATGGAGTTTATCGTTGGCTGTCCTTGTCATATGGCTGCAGCTTCTTGTCGGTGTCAGGTCGGTCTCTTTTGTGTTCGGTTCTGCGGTTCGGAATGAGGGGGTTTGGGTCGAAGCCCACCTGTTCCTTTCCCCCAATTGAGGCAGAGCAGCGCCTGCCGGTGAACGTCTTTTGTCGGTGGCAGGCTTTCCTTGTCCATGGCAGGTTGGTGGACTTTCTGTTCGGTTCTGGTGGTGGGATAGAGGGGGTTTGGGCCAAAGCCCACCCGGGTGACAGGTGGTTGGTAAAGTGGAACAAATGTTGTCTTTTTTCCCCCTCCTCCAAGGAAACCATGAACCCAGGAAGCAAGGCTCGGTACTGTCCCCTTTGCAACAACAGCTTCGCCTCATTGCCAAGCCACCTGAAAAGATCACACTTCGTTAACAATCTGGAGGAAAGAAGACTTTTGCTCAACCTCTCCTCAGGCCGGGTCAATATAAGAGACTACCCGTGTAATGTGAATGGGTGTTTGTACAAGAATTCCCGCTTTGACTACCACATGCGATGCAGCCATCAGGAGCTTTCCATTGAGCAGAGGGAGCGCAACATCACTGCTGCAAAAAAATCAAGAACCATCTCCCTGCTCCGGAGAATCAGGGAAAGCAACCCCAATCCTCCCCTTGTCTCACAGCTTGATATTGGGGTTGAACCCTGTCTGGAACAAGAGCTCTCCTCAGCTCTAGCACCACTGTCGGATCCAGGGCCCGCGGTTGTCCTCTCTCCATGTCCGGTGTCTCTTTCAGGTGAGGCACCAGTCGGAGTGACCCTCCCTTCAGCTCCGGCACCACCGCGGGGTGCAGGGCGAGCAGCGTCCGGGGTTGGCCTCTCCCCAGTGGTGGTGCTGGAGAGACTGGACCCCTATGCGTTGGTTCCAGCAAGAGCAGCAACAACAACAGCAGCAGCCGGAGTGGACCTGTCCGAGGACAGACCCACAGACCCAGGGACCAGGGGCAACAGTTTCCCTAAATCCATCAGTAGGTGATTTGGAGATTTGATGTGTCGTACGGTATGGTATGGTTTGGTTTGGTATGGTGCTTCAGGTGACGATGCTGTTCTTGTCTGGTTGTTTTCACAGCAATATACTTGGGAGCTTACCAGGATTACATCAAAGGTTTCAACCCGTCACGAATGAAGTTGAAAAACTCATGCTCACAGCTTTCGAGGGTGAAGGAGTTCCTCTCCTACATGGCAGAGGGATCCCAGCAAACATACGACTGGCTCTTCCTAGACAATGTTCAACGAATCCATGGGTAATCCTCACTTGCCTGATGTGCAGTTCTGCTGTGAAAATGCTTGGATGTCAGGTTCTTTTTATGCATGTTTGCAGATGGGCTTCACACCTGCTCGGGAATGGAAGGAAGCTGTCCACAGTCCACTACTATCTGGGTCAACTCCAGAAGTTCCTTCGGTACATGACTGACACACCACCGGTCCAGTGCAGGCTCTCCAAGAGACAGATCTTTTCAGGGCGCCGTACCATCCAGAACTGTCTTAAGGAGATCCGTGGAGGCCTTCTCAGCTACCAGATCGAGCTGAAGGCCAAGAAATCAGAGCGGGCAATTTCCCTGCAGACCCTCACCAGATGTCGGGAGCGTGCCAGCAGAAAGATCCCTGAGCTTCTGGAGGAAATCGCCAAACACCCCTCGTGCCGCTTAACTTCCCTTTTCTTTGGTTACTTTGCTGCGTATCTCTCGTGCATTTATGGCCACAGAAAGGGGGTCCTTGTAAACATGACTGTGGAAGAGGTCGCGGCAGCCAGGGAGAACTGCAAGTCCCCCGAGCAAGATTACCTGATTAACGTGCATGAGCACAAGACAAAAGGATCATACGGAACCACGCAGATCTTCCTGAAGCCGGAAGAGTTCGACTGGCTGGAGCGATGGTTGAAGATCCGGGCCGGTCTCCGTCCCCCAACAAACCAGGTCCTTTGCTCCCTTTGGAAGTCTGTCGGCCACCTTGTTGATCAGTACTTACGGGTGGCATGGAGAGAGATGGGTCTGCCAGGGAGACCTACTTTCACGGACATCAGGAGCACAGTGGCAACCCATTTGAAGAACCATAACTCTGTAAGACAGCGCGAGCGAATGTCTGAATTCAAGTGTCACAGCCCTGGCACAGTGTCTAAGTGTCATTCTCTGCCTTTCCAGAGGCACGAGATTGACCGTAGCGAACCTCAGACCCTTGCCTTACCAGAGGCACCAGATGTGGAAAAAATGACTAAGTGTCAGCCCCATGCCTTACCAGAGGCACCAGATGCGGAAAAACAACTAAGTGTCGGCCCTTGCCTTACCAGAGCCACGAGAATGACCGTATGGTTCTATACTGCGTAGCATGGGTTGCCCATTGGACATGGTCTCTTATGGTAGTCACAAGGAGCCCAGTCGAGAAAAACACCTCCCGCAGGATAGTAAGAGTCTTTCAGGAGCGTGGCAAGGAAAAAAAGTCTAAGAGCTGCGAGTCAGTCCCGGTGCCCAGGAGCCAGATCCCCCAGTCCTCTCCCTCCGGCCTGTGAGCAGCATGACCTGGGTGAGGCTGGGAGTCAGGCCCGGGGTCCTGGAGCCAGATCTCCAGCTCCTCTCCCTCCGGCCTGTGAGCAGCATGCCCTTGGTGAGGCTGGGAGTCAGGTCCTGGCTCCTGGAGCCATATCCCCCAGTCCTTTACCTCCGACCTGTGAGGAGCATGCCCTGGGTGAGGCTGGGAGTCAGGCCCTGGGTCCTGGAGCCAGATCCCCCAGTCCTTTACCTCCAGCCTGTGAGCAGCAAGCCCTGGGTGAGGGTTGGGGTCAGGCCCTGGGTCCTGGAGCTAGATCTCCTGCCCCTTTCCCTCCGGCCTGTGAGAAGTAGGCCCTGGGTGAGGGTTGGGGTCAGGCCCTGGTTCCTGGAGCCTGTGTGTTGCAGGAGCAGGCTGGCTGGAGGCGTGGAACAAGGCATAGGCACGAGATGCGGAAAAGAGTTTAAGTGTCAGCCCCTGCCTGAGGGGAGGCGCGGGCGGTCCCATGCCTGGGAAGAGGCCTGGTTCCCGGGTAAAAATCGAGAGCCTCAGTCAATTTTACGCATCTGGTGCCTCTGGTAAGGCAAGGGGCTAAGTGTCGGCCCCTTGCCTTTCCAGAGGATCCGGCTGCGTAAAAACTACTAAGTGTCAGCCCCTGCCTGAAGGGGAGGTGCGGGCTGTCCCATGCCCGGGAAGAGGCCTGGTTCCCGGGCAAAAGCAGCGATCCTCAGCCCCTTTGTCTTACCAGAGGCACCAGAAGCGGAAAAAAGTCTAAGTGTCAGCCCCTGCCTTACCAGAGGCAAGAGATTGACCGTATGGTTCTATACTGCGTAGCATGGGTTGCCCATTGGACATGGTCTCTCATGGTAGTCGCCAGGAGCCCAGTCGAGAAAAACACCTCCGGCAGGTTGGTAGGAGCGTGTGCTGGGACCCAGCCCCTGCCTGAAGGGAGGCGTGGGCGGTCCCATGCCCAGGAAGAGGCCTGTTTCCCGGGTATAAATCGAGAGTCTCAGCCCCTT
This sequence comes from Valencia hispanica, assembly GCA_963556495.2. Taxonomy (NCBI): domain Eukaryota; kingdom Metazoa; phylum Chordata; class Actinopteri; order Cyprinodontiformes; family Valenciidae; genus Valencia; species Valencia hispanica. The sequence goes on along the minus strand of OY747712.1, from coordinate 53,547,004 downwards.
GCCTTTCCAGAGGAACCGGATGCGTAAAAACGACTAAGTGTCAGCCCCTGCCTGAAGGGGAGGTGCGGCCCTTGTGCAGCAGCTGAACCAGCAGCTCATCTCCATTAACAGCTGGAGGGTTCAGTTCAGAGCTGTACGGGGTTCAGTATGCAGGTCCTGGAGTGACTGTGGCAATCCAATCAATGACAGGGTACTCATCAATACTTGAGCACAGGTTGGTGCTAAACCTATTCCCATTGACCACTAGGAGGCAGTCATAGGTGGCAGCAATGTGTCTCTGGTAGACTGATGTCTCCTATAGAAACAGGAAGTAGGTCAGGAGGATTCCTCCGGGTGGGCAAGAGAGTATGGATCAGAACTAGAAAATTTCAGGAAATTCAAAGGGGGCTGCCACGTGGTGCAAGTCAGTCGGACCCCCAATCAGATTATCTGTTGCCCAGGTAGCTCCAGCAACATATATATATTGAGCTTCAAAGCTTAAATAGCAAAACCCAAGCAAGAATTTATAAGCAGTCATAAGTAATCCCAACTAGAATGCTAATGCTAGCTAGCATGTTATCAATAGCCTTAAAGCAATGAGTGGAAAAAATTAAACAATATTTAAAAATTAGCTAAAATGCTAACATGAGCTAGCATGCTAACGCTAACTAGCATGCTAATATTAGCTAGCATGTAATTATTAGCCACGAAGAAATCAGTATGAAAACTTAAGAATATTCAAAAAATTAGCTAAAATGCTAACACGAGCTAGCATGTTAACGCTAACTAGCATGTAATCATTAGCCATGAATAAATCAGTATGAAAACTTAAGAAAATTCAAAAATTAGCGAAAATGCTAACATGAGCTAGCATGCTCATGCTAACTAGCATGCTAATGCTAGCCAACATGTAATCATTAGCTGCAACATGGTTACTACGAACAGTTGAGAAAATGTGAAAAATTAGCTAAAATGCTAACATGAGCTAGCATGCTAATACTAACTAGCATGCTAATGCTAGCTAGCATGAAATCATTAGCCCCGAAGTTATGAATACAAGAAGTTGGGCAAAATTCAAAAATTAGCGAAAAGGCTTACATGAGCTAGCATGCTAATAAGCATGCTAATGCTAGCTAACATGTAATCATTAGCTGCAACATCTTTACTACGAAAACATTAGCTAGCATGCTAACGCTGTTCTCATTAGCATTTGAGAAATCAGTACAAAAAGTTAGTCAAAAACCAAAATTTAGCTAAAATGTTAGAGTGAGCTAGCATGCTAATGCTAACTAGCTTAATGATGCTAAGTAGCATAATATAAGATAAGGGGTGTGAATACTTTTCTATGTGGTAGGATACTCTCCTAAGTAAGATAAGAGGTCTGTTTTAAAAGCACCGGCAGCAATGTACTTTGAAATGAATAGACAATGTAATTGCTGAAGCATTATGGGAAATGGAGTTCTGGCCAGAATAAAGAATGTGCCACTTAAGCAAACTAATTTATAGACAGACAGACTGAGAGAGACAGGGAGATAGGGAAAGGGAGACAGTCCTTTTTTTTTTTTTTTTTTTTTTACGTGTTCTGTTTGGCAGTGTGGAGCTCAGAATTGGTGTCTGAGTACCAAGTAGAAGCCCAACAGATTTACTTTCACAAGCGGATTAGTACAGCTTTTGCAATAGTACTCCACTTGATTTATGTGTGAAAAATCTTTATTATGAATTGTTGGGGCTTTTATTTCCTGATGTTATGGACATGGAGACGGAAAATTAAGGAGAAGAAAGAAGGAAGATGAAGAAGAGAGGTAGGAAACAAAAAGTCAAGAGAGAGGGTGAGTTGAAAATACAAGAGAGGAAGGGGAACAAAGAAAACACAGGAAAACATTGAAGTCTGCCTCCATACCCACAGGACGGCAGAGAGAGGGGGAAAAACAAAACACGAAAAAGGAACATCGACAAACCCAACCAAACATTGTGAACTTAAGAATTACACAACCATATCACACAAAAATAGATATAAAAATACAACAACAATGTCACAGAAAAACTCATGGTACCAATTAATCAAGCTTTAGTAATGATAACCTCAGCCCAAGAATATATCCTTAAACACCAGAGACCCCACATCTATGTGTGTGTGTTAGCATGCTGGTGCATATAAGGTTTCTCCATAAGAGTGTTCGATAGTTGGTGTGAGAAGAAATCAATCCGTCCCCCAGGAATCGATGCAGACATGAAGGAGACCGGAGCAAAGACGTCCAAAGGACCGCCAGAGCCCCAGGCGGACCCGGCCGGGGCCGACCGCATCCCCCAAGAGAAGAGCCAAGGAGAACCCCAGGGGAACATCCAGCGGCTACTATGCAGGGGCCCGGGGGCAGCAGGAGACAAAGTCCAATTGCAGCGCTCATTTCGCAGCTCAACACTCGCTGACAGAGAGAGAGACAGGCAGAAAAGTTATTGGAGAAAAGTTAGTCAAATACAAAATTGAGCTAAAATGCTAAAAAGAGCTGGCATGCTAATGCTAACTAGCTTGATAATGCTAGGTAGCTTAATATTATGTAAGGGGTGTGAATACTTTTCTATAGGGTAGAATACTCTCGTAAGTAAGATAAGACAACTCTTTTAAAAGCACAGGCAGCAATGTGCTTAGAAATGAATTAACAATGTCATTGCTGAAGCATTATGGGAAATGGAGTTGTGGCCAGAATAAAGAATGTGCCTATTAAGTAAACTAGGTTTACTCCTGGTTCCTAGGATTTCTAAAAGTAGAATGAGAGGCAGATCTTTTAGTTATCAGGCTCCTCTCCTGTGGAACCAGCTCCCAGCTTTAGTCCGTGAGGCAGACACTCTGTTTACTTTTAAGGCCAGGCTTAAAACTTTCCTTTTTGATAAAGCTTATAGTTAGAGTGGCTAAGGTCATCCTGAGCTATCTCTGTAGTTATGCTGCTATAGGCTTAGACTGCTGGAGGACAGACTTACCAATTTTCTTCACTCTGCTACTTCCTTTTCTCCTACGACTCTCCAGTTGTATTACAGTACATTCTGTTATTTCGACTGTTAACTTTGTTTTCTCTCAGTGTTTTTCTCTCCATAGAAGATATATCTGGTCTGGTATCCTGCTCTGCTGCAATGCCCTGTTGGACGGGGGGCATCGACTGGGATGATCCTCCCAGTAACTGAACATCCACTGTGTCCTGTTATTAACTTTTTACTTTCTGTAACATAGAAAGTTCTCTTATATCAGATCTTCTGTTCCTTCTGTGTTTCTGCTCTGTTTTCTCAAACCCCCAGACGGTCGTGGCAGATGGCCGCTCCTACTGAGCCTGGTTCTGTTGGAGGTTTCTTCCTGTTAAAGGGGAGTTTTTCCTCTCCACCGTCGCTACATGCTTGCTCAGTATGAGGGATTGCTGAAGGATTGCTGTGGTTGGAAAGTCTGCATCAACGGGGCCCAACCTCACGCCAATGACTGACGCAATCTGCTGGGATTCCTTAAATAGGAAACTTTTTAACTGATTGGAATGTTTGTATAAATGTATTGAAATGACTTCTTGTTAAGTGCCTTGAGATGATATCTGTTGTGAATTGGGGCTATATAAATAAACTGAATTGAATTGAATTAACTTAACGACTGTTACACTCTAAAAATTGAAATTTAGGGCAAACTTTGGTTCGCTCAGAGGGAGATTGTTAAAAAACCGTAACAGATATCAACATCCCATCTTCACTTCTGAACAGAGCTCGGATTTTCGTACAAACTGAAAGTTTAATGGGGTTTCTAAGTGAACGTATGGTGACACAGTAAATCCTCAAAAGGTGGATTTTTATGATCGCTCCGATACCTGACTCCATTTATTTCTATGGGATTTTTGGGCATGGTTTTTGGCTAATTTTGTCGCCATGGTAACTCCAATTGCCAATAAAAGTAATAGCACACCTCCCGGGATCGAGACGCACGTTTTGAAATATATATTGTGTGGGTGCATGCTACGCTTCGACCCGCATTAACGGAGAAAGTTGGAGAGTCCAGTTTCGAGGTGAAGAATAATAGGTGTCTGCCATGCAATTGCATGGGAGGCAGTGCAATGCATTGCTTCGTAATGCATTGCACTGTTTCTCCCTGCATTGCAATGGCAGGCTCCAATAAGTATTTTTGCTTTTTGCTTCATAAATTAGTTGTGAATTTTCAGCTCAGTCAGATTAGATGAAAAGCATTAGTGAACAGTGATTTTTAATTGGATTTATGTATGGACTTTGACTAGGACAATCTTACATGCATATCCTTTGATCCAAACCATTCCATAGTAGCCCTGGGTGTATGCTTAGGGTTGTTGTCCTGCTGGAAGGTGAGCCTTCAGCCCAGTCTTTTGCAGCCTATAACAGGTTTTCTTCCAGTAGCTCTGTATTTGGCTCCATTCATCTCTCCCTTCTATGCATCTGTGGAAGAAGAACATCCCTACAGCATGATAATGCCATCACCATGCTTACTTGAGTTAGCTTAGTTTTTTTGCCGACTAAAGAGTTTTATTTTGTTACCATCTTAACAGAGCACGTTTGCTGTGTGCTCTACATGACTTGTGGCAAACTACAAACCAGACTTCCTGTTGCTTTCTCTCAATAACAGCTTTCTTCATAAAGACCAGATTTCTGAAGTAAATAACTAATGGCTATTATCTCAAAAGATAGTCACAACTGAGCTGTGGATGTCTGCAGCTCCTCCAGAGAAAGATCTCTTGGCTGCTTCTCTGATTAATGCTTATCATGACGAGGCTGTCAGACCACGCTGGTGGCCATGTCTTGGCATACTTCTTCCACTGTTTGCTACTGGACTGACCAGAGTCTACATTGTCCACAACTTTCTGTCTTTAGCTGTGTGTCTTGTAAAGGCAACTGGATACATTGGATTTATTTTGGGCTATCAGAGTAAAGGAGGCAGAACAAAAAAGCATGCCATAATTTTAAGTTTTTTATTCATTATTCATGATTCACTTATTATTTCACTCATTTTTTTAATGATGTATCATTTTGTCCTATCTGTTCCTCCATTTTGGCCAGCATGCTTTATGAAATACTAAAATACCCGAAGGACTCGGTTTCCTCTTTGTTTAAGCCATAACACTTATCCTTGGTGGTTGTAAATGTGATGACATTCAGAAGGCATGAATAATTTTGCATGAAGTGTAAAAGATGAATATTTAGTGTTATGTGTCCAGTAAAATTGGACTTATGTGTGCCATCATCCAATCAGAGTCTTGAGCTTCTTTCACTTTGGTGTAAGTGGATTAAAAAGGTTGTGGCTCCTGGATTCTTTTTGATTATCTCATGATGCTAGAATAATGGACAACAGAGCATGTACATTGACTGTTTTACTGTGGTGGTTGAAGAGGTTATTTTGAAGTAATTCTTATTCCTTTTCGAAATGATCATGACATTTTCAAGCTACAATAATTAAAGGATAAGAAAAAGGTGACGCTCATCTATGGGCAGAATTGTGTGCCGTCAGAAACTGAATTACTTCTGTTTGAATTTCCATACTTAGATTGAATCTATTTCAGATTCAAATTGAGTAAATGCTTTGAAAAACTGAATCTGAATCAGCCCAATTTGAAATCACATTTATAATTTGGAAAGGATTGCCACTAAATTGAAATAGAATTTTATATTTTGAAATGAATTTATTTGCTTCAAAACTGCATTTCATCTTATTGTAAATTCAGCTCTAAAACTTTCAGTTTCACTTCTATATTTCAATTTCAGTTCTTAAATTCAGTTTTTTGTGTCAGACATTCGGGTACTTGAGAAGTAATCGAGCGCAGAGTAATAGAACAATGTTGTACTTCAGCCAACCTACGATGTCCTGAGCTGAAGAGGGGCACAAATGAAGTTCTCAAAGGTCACCCTTCATGTCAAATAACCAGTAGCCATATTCGCAGGTTTGTAATAAATGGGATAAATGTATCAGAAGAAGTGTCAGGTAAATGATAGCCTAACAGTAACTGATACCCTAACTATAGCTGTTGACTAAAAGCGCTAAGTTAGCATAGTGTGATCTGGGCATTTTTTTAAATAAAACCAAAAGCTTAAAGTGGTTGTGTTTGTGGGCTGCTGCCATTTGCTTAGACATATTTTTTATATTATTTTTGTGGAAATCATTGCTCGTAAACGAGCTTATACAGCAGTCTATAATACTAATTTTACACACCATATGCTTATAGTAGTATTATTAACCATAATTCACTACAGAACCTCTGATCTCAGTAGAGTGTAGTTTTCTATGTGTTCTGCTGTAAAAACTATAGTTTTGCATTAACAGATGATCACAGTTTGCCTGTTTAACCTCTTCACTTGTTATCTATCCATGTTTTGAGTACAATTATGGGGAAGAAAGACTTGCAGGGGAACAAATGTGTTGATTAAAAAATGACTGCATGTACATATGTACTGAAGATATTATTTTTAAAGGCTCAAGTTAAATATAAATGTTCTTATTATTTTCTCTGTTTAGGATATGGCAGCAGAGGGAAGCTGGAGAGCCCAGGAGAACATGATGGATAAACAGTTTTCTGTTTGTTTATTTGTTTGTTCTTGTCACATTTGTTGTTTAATTGTTTGATATTGTTCATAAAGGAACTGATTAAAATAAACTAGTATTTCTCATTAACTCTTTAGCTACTGTTTTATTATTTACAGTTGTTTTTTCACTTATGAACATAAAGCTAACTTGGAACAATTAAAAATGATGAAGGAATGAAAAAAAACTATGAAACAAGAATACTTATAAGATACCAAAAACATTTACAGAAGGAAAAAATATTGTATAGTTATTGGTATTTTTCATGCAGGGTTAATCTGAATGGCGTTCCTGGACCATTCTTTAAACTTTACTTTAAAGTCTCTGGCAGTTTTGCTGGATATACTGAAGTAAATGAGACTGGCTGGTCTTTCCTTGTTGATGAGAGGAACATCATACTTGGTGGTCTGCAGAGAGTGCTTTGGGTAGCTTCCTCCTACTTTCCACTGCATCGTCCACCAATTGACTTTGCAGGGCCGGGTTAAACGATGGCTGCCACACCACTAAGACGTATTCAGAAGCCAGTTGGCCCCACCAGAGAGCACCACTGATGCCTGAAACCAGCAGAAAAAATGTATTCTAATTTGAGAAAGATTTAGATTATATACATATATGATATACTAGTTACCGTGACATAGTGACTGTGTAGATTTAACCACCAGTCATTCAGACGCTGGGTCTAACTTGCCTTTTCTTTTCTTTTTTTCCGGGTCCTGTCTGACAGTGTGGAGCTCAGATTTGGTCTCTGAGTACCAAGTAGAAGCCAGACAGATTTACTATCACAAGTGGAGCACTACAGCTTTTGCTATAGTACTCCACTTGATATATATGTATAAAAAATCTTTATTAGAAATTACTGTGAGTTTGTTTTTGGGTTTTTTTGATGCGCCAGGGACATGGAGAAGGAAAATAAAGGGGAAGAAAGAAAGTAGATGAGGAGAGGTACGGAAAAGGGTTAAGAGGTAGAGGGTGAGCTGAAGATACAAGAAAGGAAGGAGAACAAAGAAAACACAAGAATACATCACAGTCTCCCTCCACACAAGCAGGATGGCAGGGAGCGGGGAAAAAACAATGACAAAACAAATCAAACAAAGCAAACTGAGAACTACACAACCACAACCCACAGATAGATAGATATATGAATACAATAACAGCGTCACTGAAAAGCTCATGGTACCGATTATTAGAAGATTTACTTGTGGTAACCTCAGCCCAAGAATGTATCTGTAAACACCGGAATCCCCACACCTCTGTGTGTGTATGAGCATACTGGTGCATATTAGATTTCTACGTACGAGTGTTAAATAGCTGGTGTGAGAAGCCATCAATCCGCCTTCCGGGAATCGACGCAAACACAAAGGAGATCGGAGCCATAGAAATCCAAAGGACCCCCAGAGCACAGGAGCCCCAGGCGGATCAACGAAGGGCTGACCACACCTCCCGAGAGAGGAGCAGAGGAGACCCCTGGAGGAACATTCAGGAGCTACAATGCAGGGGCCCGGGGGTCGCAGTGACGAGCCCACAGGCTCTGCCGGCAACCGGCTACGCCGGGGCAGATCCAGCCATGGGCCTGAGGGCCAGAGGGCACCCCACCCCCCAGCAGGGACCCGACCAGGGACTGGCCGACGAGGGCTGCCAGGCCGCAGTGGCGATGGCCAGCCAATGGTCGACATGTGCCACTGCCACCACAGGCCAATCCCCACAGCCGACATCCCAATGGCCCCCCGCCCCATGTCAATAGCCCCAGTGGACGGACGGCATCTCCAGGCCAAGAGCAGCCAGTACCCGGAGGGGCCTAACTAGCTGATGAAACTTGTAGATTAAATAACATTACTTTACCTGGAAATTAATATCTCTTAGCCTGAGATATAAAACAACGGTGATACAGCTGCTGGAGCTCTTTGAAGGTTTAATTTGTGCCCCTCTTCAGCTCAGGACATCGTAGGTTGGCTGAAGTAAAACGTAGTTCTATTACTCTGCGCTCGATTACTTCTCAAGGACCCGGATGTCTGACACAAAAAACTGAATTTGAGAACTGAAATTGAATTGCAGAAGTGAAACTGAAATTTTGAGAGCTGAATTTACAATAAGATGAAATGCAGTTTAAAGCAAAATCTTTCTTTTCAAAACATAAAATTCAATTTCTATTTATTGACAATCATTTCCAAACTGAAGATGTGAAGATGTGATTTCAAATTAGGCTGATTCAGGTTCAGTTTTTCAAAGCATTTACTCAATTTGACCATTTCAGATTCAATCTGAGAGATGCAAATTCAAACAGAAGTAATTCAAATTCAGTTTCTGATGCCACATAATTCTGCCCATACTCATCTCTCATTCTTGGTTTTGATTTTCACAGTCAGACTCAGAACTTTGAAACCAGTCAGAAGTGTATTTCTGGCAAACGCAAATGGGAAAATCTGAGACCAGAAAGACCCCCAAAACCACGAGAGACAGTGAAACATGAAAGAGATCAGAGATCATGCTCCATCCATGGGAATCAGAGGTTTACTGCTGTGGAAGCCTCTAGCACCTGCCTCCCTCATCTTTCCATTCTTTCCATCCCCTGTTACATGACTAAGTGTGGGGGCTGCACTGGGATTTACAGATGTTCTGAGTTTGGAATCTGGGTAAAAGGTCAGCCTGCAGGCCAGAGCTGGGAAAGGACATTTTGGGAAATTGAATCAGCATCTGTGACGAGGTGTGGTTTTGTAGCCTGTGAACTGGCTAGAGTTAATGACGGGAGGATCATATAATATGAAGTCTTTCGAATGTTTTTGATCTGCATACAATTATGGTATTACTATGTTTGTACTTCATCAACGATATTTTAATTTCTTCTGTTATTAAATTCCAGTCACTGTAAGCATATTTATCAGAGTACCAGATTGAGGTCCTTTTCCTTTTTATTACAAACTTTGGTTCAAGCTTGAACTTATGAAGCTTTTATCACTAATACAATTTTTTTATTTTCATGAGCCTAAGCCCTTGTGATCACAAGCCAAAATCATCATCAGAGCATCAAGTCTTCATTGGGAGACTTCCAACTTCCGTTGTCGTGGCAAGGTAGTTATCCCCGTCAGAAATTGTTTCCTCAATCACTACCAACAAGATGTTGAACTGGTGATGTTTTATCTATGTGAAAAAGTGAACATCGAGTCTCTTTACTTAATCGTTCAGTTAGTGGGTTACGACAGAAAAAAATACATTAATTGTTCTAACGTGGTGCCGCATGCTATTATTTCAACAAATCGTGAGTCTGCTTAATAAGAGAACGATGACGTCTGTGTAAACTCAATTCAAATTTCACCCAATATAAGTTGCTGTCTACAAGTAAACGGCTTTGTGTTTCTTTCAAGATCTCTAAAAAAATAATAAAAATACCTTGGCACGACAACGGTTGAATGAACGCTGGTGTGCTTGGTTACCTCTGCTATTTCTTTGGAGTTTCCTACGTTTTTAAGCTGTTAGATGACAACTAAAATGCATCCAAAGAATAAGTCTGCCTAAAGTTGATCGGAAACATCTACGGATTGCTCACTGCTTGTGCTGCAGCTGTCTGGTTGGATTTTCACCTCGGGCTTCTTCCCGCTGTCTACACTCAGTGCTTGGACCGGATTAGAATGTGGATGCACAAGGGGTACAGTGGGGCAAAAAAGTATTTGGCAGCCAACGAGATTTTGCATGTTGTCCCACTTAAAAAGATTAAAATCATAGGTACACTTCAACAGTGAGAGACAAAATGTAAAAAAAAATCCTAGAAATCACATTGTATGATTTTTAAAGAATTTATTTGTATAATGAAGTAAGTATTTAGCACCTACAAACAAGCAAGAATTCTGTCCCTCACAGCTTGTTATTTCTTCTTTAAGAAGCTCTTCTATCCTCCACTAGTTACCTGTATTAATGGCACCTGTTTGAACTCGTTATCTGTATAAAAGACACCTGTCCACACCTTCAAACAGTCAGACTCCAACCTCCACCATGACCAAAACCAGAGAGCTGTCCAAGGACACCAGGGACAAGATTGTCCACCTGCACAAGACTGGGATGAGCCGATCTACAATAGGCAAGCAGCTTGGTGAGAAGAGATCAACTGTTGGAGCAATTATTAGAAAATGGAATAAATACAAAATCACTGACAATATCCCTCAAACTGGGGCTCCATGCAAGATCTCATCTGGTGGGGAACGCATGATCTAGAGAACGGTGAGGAAACAGCCCAGAACTACACGGGGGGAACTGGTTAATGACCTGGAGAGAGCTGGGACCACAGTAACAAAGGTTGCTATTATTAACACACTACATCATCATGGAATAAAGTTCTGCAGCACTGGAGGTAAACCCAGTACATGTCCATGCCCATCCAAGTTTTGCCAGAGAACATTTGGATGATTCAGAGGAGGATTGGGAGAATGTCATGTGGTCAGATGAGACCAACAAAGAACTCTTTGGTATAAACGCCACTCATTGAGTTTGGAGGGGGAAGAATGTTACATTGCAGCCCAAGAACACCATGCCCACTGTGAAGCATGGGGGTGGAAACATCATGCTTGGGGCTGCTTTGCCTGCAAGGGGGACAAGACGACTAATCCGTATTAAGGAAAGGATGAATGCTGCGAGAGAAAGAGGCGAAAGAGCATGGCTGAGGTATGACTTATGGTCATTGGACCAAAAGATGAACGTATTGAAAATGATTAGCACCAAGTGCACCTAATGACTTAAAGAAAGAATGACATTTCAACATATCTGTATCAATTTGATTATCAAAAGATATGGGGTTTAACAAGGAAACATACAAACTAAACATATGCAGTCATAGAAATAAGATTCATGAAATAACTAGAATCTGTCAAACAGAGAACATCCATGTTTTAGCACTATCAGAAACACATTTGTGTTGGGTTTCTTGGGTGTTTGGGCTTTGGGTTTGAGTTTTTTCCTTCCACTGCGTTTTTGTCTCCCTCTGGTGCTCTTGTGTTTGGTTGCCCTTGTCTGAGTTCATCTCTTTATTTTCCCAAAGTTCCTATTAATACTTACCCTTTATTAGTCCCAGTTAGTTTTGTTATATTTAATTCCTTTTTAGTATAATCCTCTGTCTAGTCCTTATGTTTTGCTATTGGTCTTCCTCCCAGTTTCCCTAGCCATTCTGCGTTCCATCCCAGCTGCTAATTATTTTCACCTGCTAACTCCCTCTCAGCTGCAACCACTTCTTTAATTAGTCGTCAGCTCTTTCTGATCACATCCTCTCTCTCCTCTCAGTATAAATACAGTCCTCACTCAGTCACAACTCGCTGGTTTAATCTTCATTCTTTCCTTTTTGGTCCCTGGCTTCTTATCTTCCCCGGCTGGTTCCTGGTCCGCTGTTGTTGCCTTTTATCCTCCCGAGTTATGTAAGTTCCTTGTTTTCATTAAATCATTATTGTTTTATACTTTGCTGCATTTGGGTCCTCCTTAATACCAAACATGACAATTTGGATATATGTTTTGACAGCTCTGTCGTGGCAATTGATGGCTTCAACCTTCACAGAAGAGACAGGGATAAATGCGGTGGGGGTGTAGCACTATACATTAAAGATAACATTGCAGTCCTGCCAAGAAATGATATATTGTGCACTGATATTGAAATATCATGACTACAGATCCACATGTCTCATTGTAAACCTACTTTAGTTGGTTGCTGTTACAGGCCCCCCAATTCTCATGTGTGTTATTTAGACAAAATATGTGACACTTCAGACAGAGTGTCTGTCTGAGGAACACAAACACATTTTTCTTTTAGGTGATCTTAATATAGACTGGTCTTCTAAACATTGTCCCTTACGCAACAAACTATCTTCTATGGCTAACATTTGTAATTTTACTCAAATAGCCATGCAGCCCACGAGAATTTCCTTTGGCACAAATGGCAAGCATACCTCAACTTGTATTGACCTGATATTCACCAATATTCCGGAGCTTTGTTCAAACAGTTTCAAAAGCTGTGGGGTGCAGTGACCATTATCGGATTGCTCTAACAAGAAACCCAGATCAATTTATATCTGACAATATTATGCAATGGTCAGATGTTTGTGAGGAACAGAATGTCAATTTTACTTTAAATACTTTTATGTATAACTTTAAGGAAATTGGTTAATCATCACGCTCCTGAGAAAAAGGTCCATAAAAAGTTACAGAGCACCATGGCTGGACAGCAAGTTGAGATATTTGATACTTTAAAGGGACAAAGCCGTTGCTCAAAACTCAGGGTGCTCTGTAGACAGGAAAACAGTGCTCATTGAGAAACGTCACAACCAAATCATAGAAAGTGATTTTAAGCAGAAAATCCATAACTCTATTAAAGATGGTAAATTATGGAAAACATTGAATGTATTAATGTGCAAAAAGGCAAAATCATCTCCAAAATTTGTGGAAAATGAGGGAAAGTTTGTCACAAGGCCTAATGATATGGCAAATTATTTCAACTTTTTTACAAATAAAGTTAATTTAAGATCTGACATGGACACCACTGACAGCGACGTGTGTAAATTAGTTGATAATAAAGTGTGGTTAAAAACTCTCAATTTGACTTAAACAGTTACTCAGGATGTGATAGAAGGTGAAGGATATTTATTACAGGTGATGATGATGTTGACAGCAGTAACGGGGAGTCAGGACATCGGGCAGGAAGGAGACGGCAGGACAACACACCATGGAGACAAGACAATACAATGATCCGGTGCTGAGTAAAGGGAAGTGACGGGTTTTAAAGGCAGGAGGTGAGGAGGATCAGGTGTGAATGATTGGAGAGACACAGGTGAGGACGATTATTAGGAGAGGGAGATTAGGGCAGCATGACAGGATGCTGTTGAGAAAATCTCTGAAGATACTTCTTCTTCAGGCATAGATAATCTTGATGGAAAAATACTTAAAGTAGTCGCCATTCAGCTCTCAATACCTATTTGCCATATTTTTAATAGGCCTGTTTTTAAGTGGTACTTTTCCTGATCTCTGGAAAAGGTCCAAAACTATACCTCTGCTTAAGGATGCAAAGGCAGGCTTCACTAAATCAAATAGTAGACCAATTAGCTTACTGCCAGTGCTAAGTAAGATTTTGAGGAAGATTATTTTAGTACAAACGAATTGCTAAAACAGTTCCAACATGCATACAGACAGGGCTTTTGAACTAATACTGCACTAGCACACATAACAAAGGAATGGTTTACACGTCTGGATAAAAAAGAAACTAGTTGGAGCTGTGTTTTTGGACTTTACTGCAGCTTTTGATGTAATCGACCACGGTCTTCTTATTGTACAAGTGTTCGAAAGCTGGTGTGAGGAGCCATCAAGCCGTCTCCCAAGAATCGATGCAGACATGAAGGAGATCGGAGCTACAGACGCCCAAAGGACCCCAGAGTCTAGGAGCCCCAGGCGGACCAACGCAGGGCCGCACCCCACAAGAGAGGAGCAGAGAGAAGCCCCGGGGGGAACAGCCAGCAGCTTTAATGCAAGGGCCTGGGGGGGCCACAGCGACGAGCCCATGGGCCCTGCCGGCAACCGGCCACACCAGGGTGGGCCCGGCAGAGGACCCGGGGCATCCCACCCCCCAGCAGGGCCCCGATCAGGTGTCGGCCGATGGAAGCTCCTCGCCGCAGCCAGGCCACGGGACCACAGCCGGCCGAAGGACGTTGTACATTCACTCACACGCCCCATACATCCTCTATACTCCCAGATCTAGGTACCGATGCCCCAGCAGAGCAACCAGCCCCGCGCCCAGGAGGCAGACCCCCTACCCTCTAGGATGGAGATAAGCTCACCGTCAAAGCACCCCCAGTGGCAAAGCAGCCCACCACCCCAGGACCGCCTGATCCACCTCCTGGAACCCAACTCCTGATGGTCAGTAACGAACAGCTGTCATGTTTTGAGGTTATAAGGAGGACCCAAATGCAGCGAAGTACAAAATAAGGAGGATTTAATGAAAACAAGGAACGTGAACTTACAGAACTCAGGCAGGTATATAATGCAGTAAACGGGGAAACAGGAACCAGACGGGCAACAAGGAAGACAGGGACCAAACGGGAAACGATGACTACGAACCAGCGAGTTGTGACTGAATGAGAACCGAATTTATACTGAGGAGGAGAGTGAAGAGTGAAGCAGAGAAGGACCAGGACTAATTAAGGGAAGCGGTTGCAGCTGACGGGGAGTGAGCAGGTGGAAGTGATTAGCAGCTGGGATGGAAGGTAGAATGGCTAGGAGACAGAAGACTCTAAAGAAACTAGAAAGGATTCTTAAGAAACTATCTAAGGGAAACGTAAGGACACACTGGAGAACAGAAGGAGGAATTAAATAAAGAGATAAAGGAAACAAAAATGGGAAGGTGGACATAGACAAAGGTGAAAAACATCTACAGAACCCAGGAAGTGCCAGAATACAAAAATATAATTACACTGAAGGAAAACTACTAACTTAGGACACAAACAGGAGGAGCAACACAAGTAAAAAGGGTAAAAAGGGGAAGAAAACCAAGTGGAAGGAAAAACTCAAACTTGCTACACAAAAATCCAAAGACCATGACAACAGCGGCATGGAAAGAACCCTAGCCTCCCTCCTCCAGCTCAAGTATGGTGTTGATGTGTGTTATAATGTGCATTTAAAACAAAGGGGGTGGGATGTGAGGAAGTATCCAGCAACAGCTCTCCTCCAGTACTCTGCTTCTGCGACTCCATTTATACCTGGCTGTCACCTGTGGCTCTTCACCTCCATCCAGACATTGCTTTTATGCCCTGCCGCATTTACATCCACCGAGGTTCTCTGCGAAACTTCTACAACAACACTAACCAAGTGGAGTCATTCTGGTCCAGAACTCATCGTCCTCTGTGCCTTACTAACCGGACTGTTACCCACACTGCGTTGGCCCACTTGGCTAGGTCGGCAAAGCCTACTGTCAAGCATGGTAACTCCGTCAACTTTGGTCTATTAAACATCTGCTCTCTCACCGGTAAGGGAAATCTCATCCAGGAACTCCTTTTCGACCATAAGTTAGACTTTCTTTGCTTGACTGAAACGTGGCAATATCAAAATGACTGTCTCCCTAAATGAATTCAATCCACCTGAGTTTGTTTACATCTGTCAACCTCACAACTTGGGGAGGGGCAGGGGTCTCACAATAATTCACCGGAAGCAGTGGAAAGTCCTCCCTGTCTCTGCCCCACTCTTCCAGTGATTTGAATATGCCACATCACAGCTCCTTGGATCTACTCCTATTATATCTGCTGTTTATCAACCACCTAATCCAGATATGGAGTTTCAAAATGACTTGCTGCTCTTTTCGCACATCTCTCTGTACTCTGTCCCAAAATGATAATTGTTGAATTCAGTATTCACATGGACAATAACAATAACCTTCTTTCTTTGATAACCTTTGTCCAATTCCAAACCTTCCTTTTATTTCAAAACTCCTTGAGACAGTTCTTGTCTCCCAGCTCCACCCACAACTCAGTGAACACATTTTATGAACAATTTTAGTCTGTTGTCCGCCCCCACCATAGTACAGAAACAGCTCTGGTAAAGATCACCAATGACCTTCAGATGGCAACTGATTCTGGTCTCCTCACCATTCTCCTCCTTCTCCATCTCAGTGCAGCATTTGACACCATTTCTCATAATATTATTCTAAACGTATTAGCATCCACTGGCATTAGTCATACCAGCCTTGCCTGGTTTACCT
Source organism: Valencia hispanica (assembly GCA_963556495.2). NCBI lineage: Eukaryota > Metazoa > Chordata > Actinopteri > Cyprinodontiformes > Valenciidae > Valencia > Valencia hispanica. The sequence continues at coordinate 53,530,751 of OY747712.1, read as the reverse complement.
CATATCTTTCAGACTGCACCCAGTTTAAATCTCACTTCTCAACTTTGTTTCCCAATTCTGCACGTTTACCAGAGTTCAGTATTAGGGCCTTTTCCATTCGTTCTTTACATGCTCCCTCTTGGCCAAATATTCTGTAAATTTAACATCAATTTCCATTATTACATAGATGGCACCCAGCTATATGGCGCAGTATAGGGGCCAAAATTAAGACTACTTCCCTGCCTCAGGAGGCTATATCCATTAAATTCAGTTTATTTATATAGCGCCAATTCACAACAGATGTCAACTCAAGGCACTTAAGAAGTAATTTCAATGCATTTATACAAACATTCCAATCAGTTAAAGTTTCCTATTTAAGGAATCCCAGCAGGTTGCGTCAGTCATTGGCATGAGGTTGGGCAGATTTCCAACCACAGCAATCCTTCAGCAATCCCTCATACTGAGCAAGCATGTGGAGAGGGAAAAACTCCCCTTTAACAGGAAGAAACCTCCAACAGAACCAGAACCAGGCTCAGTAGGAGCGGCCGTCTGCCACGACCGTCTTGGGGTTTGAGAAGACAGAGCAGAGACACAGAAGGAACAGAAGATCTGATATAAGAGTACTGTTACAGAAAGTAAAAAGTTAATAACAGGACACGGTGGATGTTCAGTTACTGGGAGGATCATCCCATTCGATGTTCCCCGTCCAACAGGGCATTGCAGCTAAGCAGGATACCAGACCAGGTATATCTTCTATGGAGAGAAAAACACTGAGAAAACAAAGTTAACTGTCAAAATAACAGAATGTACTGTAATGCAACTGGAGAGTAGTAGTAGAAAAGGAAGTAGCAGAGTGAAGGAAATTGGTAAGTCTGTCCTCCAGCAGTCTAAGCCTATAGCAGCATAACTACAGAGATAGCTCAGGATGACCTAAGCCACTCTAACTATAAGCTTCAGTGTCTGCATCATGGACAAAACTGGGAGCTGGTTCCACAGGAGAGGAGCCTGATAACTAAAAGATCTGCCTCCCATTCTACTTTTAGAAACCTAGAAACTACAAGTAAACCTCCAGTCTGAGAGCAAAGTGCTCTGTTGGGAACATATGAAACAATCAGATCGCTGATGTATGATGGAGCTGATTATTAAGGGCTTTGTATGTAAGAAGGAGAATCTTAAATTCTATTCTGGATTTAACAAGGAGCCAATGAAGGGAGGCTAAAACAGGAGAAATTTGATCCTTTTTTTTTATATATTCATCAGAACTCTTGCTTTGGATCAACTGAAGGCTTTTAATGGCATTTTGTGGACTACCTGATAGTAAAGAATTACAGTACTCCAGCCTTGAGGTAACAAATGCATGGACTAGTTTCTCAGCATCACTCCTGGACAGGATGGTTCTAATTTTAGCAATATTCCGGAGGTGAAAGAAAGAAATCCAAGAAACCTGTTGAATATGGGATTTAAATGTCAAGTATTGGTGAAAAAAACCGCCAAGGTTCTTTACGTTATTACTGGGGGCCAATTTAATGCCATCCAGATGAAGTGATTGACTACCTACCTAACTGACTGGGTTCATCAGGATTTATGGATAAATATAGTTGTGTATAATCGGCATAGCTGTGGAAATTTATCCCATGCTGTCTAATGATTCTATCAGTTTGGAGCATATATATGGTGAAAAGAATTGGTCCAAGCACAGAACCCTGTGGAACTCCACAAGTAACTTTTGAGAGTGAAGAAGATTCATCATTTAGATGAACAAACTGGAATCTATCAGACAAATATGATTTAAACCAGCCTAGTGCTGTTCCTTTGATCCCTGCAACATGTTCAAGCTTTTCTAAGAGAATATTGTGATCGACTGTGTCAAAAGCAGCACTGAGATCTAACAAAACCAGAACAGACACAAGTCCATTATCTGAGGCCATGAGAATATCATTAGTGACACTTCACCAGTGCTGTTTCAGTGCTATGATGAGCTCTAAAACCTGACTGAAACTCTTCATACAGCTCGTTACTGTTTAGATGCTCACAGACTTGATTAGCAACAATTTTCTCAAGGATTTTGGATAAGATAAGAAGGTTGGATATAGGTCTGTAATTCACCAAGTCATCTTGATCAAGGGAAGGTTTCTTGAGTAAAGGTTTAATTACAGCTATTTGGTACTCTGTGACGGGGTAAGCCGTATTGTGTCATTTCCTGTTGTCACTGTTGTGCTCCGTGGAGCTGTTTGGTGTTCAGACTCTCTTGAATTGATCTTCTTTTCTCTGTGAGGTCTCTCTAAGTTATTTTAACACACAAGTGTGGTGGTGTACTTTACGTTTTGGGAACTCCTTGTGTTTCACACAGCTTTTCTTGGGGTGGTAAGGTCTCGCTAGCTCCGTTAGCTTAGCATCATTGGCTATGGCTACTCTTTCTCCTGTCTCTAACTCTTCTCTTCTCTCTTGCTCTCTGTCAGATGTTTAGTTACTTCCCTGCCTCCTTTACTGATAATGGTAACTATAATAAATGTAATATTTTTTGTAGCTTTGGAGGCGAGGGTATTAGAATTAGAAGCACGGCTCCGCGCTGTTGAAAAAACAGCAGATAGCCGAAGCCCATTAGCCAGCGCGGAGCCAACAAGGATAGAACCCCCTAGCTGTTCTCCAGTAGAGCCCACTCGCCGGGACCTCAGGCCGGCTGGGTGAATGTACGTAGGAAGCATAGTTCTAGGACCCAGCCCACGGGCCACCACCAACCGATCCGCGTTTCTAACAGATTTTCCATGCTCAGCGACACACCAGCTGAGAAGCCGACCCTGGTAATTGGCAGCTCCATAGTCAGAAACGTGGCATCAGAGACACCATTGACCATAGTCAAATGCTTGCCAGGGGCCAGAACGGGCGACATCAAATCCTACCTGAAACTGCTGGCTAAAGATAAGCGTAAATACAGTAAGATTGTTATTCACGCTGGCGGTAATGACACCCGGTTATGCCAATCGGAGGTCACTAAAATTAGTTTTGCTTCGGTGTGTAAGTTTGCTAAAACGATGTCAGACTTGGTAATCTTTTCTGGTCCCCTGCCTAATCGGACCACCCATTACCCTATAGAAACAGTGTTTTGCCCAAGGCCAAAATAAAATGGATTACAAGTTAAGCCAACAAAAGCAAATTATGGAAATCTCAGAAAGATAAATACGACTTTGACTGAACAGAAAAATAAATCTCTTAAATGTGGTTTATTAAACATAAGATCTCTCTCTCCTCAAAGACTTTGTTAGTAAATGACTTGATTGGTGATAATCACATTGATTTCCTTTGTCTCACAGAAACCTGGTTGCAGCAGGAGGATTATGTCAGTATAAATGAGTCAACTCCTTCCACTCATTTAAATTTTCACATTCCTAGAAATACTGGGCGAGGAGGAGGAGGAGTTGCAACCATTTTTCGTTCTGATTTACTAATTGACTGACGCAATCTGCTGGGATTCCTTAAATAGGAAACTTTTTAACTGATTGGAATGTTTGTATAAATGTATTGAAATGACTTCTTGTTATGTGCCTTGAGATGACATCTGTTGTGAATTGGCGCTATATAAATAAACTGAATTGAATTAATTAGTCCCAGACCAATTGATAGCTACAGTTCTTTTGAACATCTAACCCTTAATTATCCTCATCCAAGTTGCAAAACATTAAGAACATTTTTGTTTGTGGTTTTGTATCGTCCACCAGGCCCTTACTCTCAATTCTTGGATCAGATCTCACTTTTTTTTAATCTGATTTAGTATTAAATACTGATAGGGTCATTATAGTGGGGGACTTCAATATTCATGTGGATACTGAAAGTGATAGCCTAAATGCAGCCTTTAGTGCTATTTTAGACTCAATTGGCTTTACTCAAAAAGTACAGGGATCGACCCACTCGGGCAAACACACTTTGGACCTTGTACTGACATACGGTATTGAGTGTGAGGAAATAACAGTCCACCCACATAACCCGGTCCTGTCTGACCACTTCTTAATAACTTTTGAATTTACTTTAACTGACCATCTTAAATCTGAAAGAAAATTTAATTATAGTAGAGCTTTATCAGACAATGCTGTAAAAAATTTTAAAGACCATTTCATTCTTACTTTCCTCAGTGTCTCAGAGTAACACAGTGGATGGCAGCAATTCAATCTGTAACCCTTTAGGAATTGATGATCTGGTTCACAGCGTTACAACCTCATTGCGTTTGACATTAGATAGTGTACCCCCCTTAAAAAAGAAAGTGGCTAGCAATAGGAGGCTGACTCCTTGGTTTAACGCAGAGTTGCATACTTTAAAGCAGAATACTAGGAAGTTGGAGAGAAAATGGAGCTCTACACATCTAGAGGATTCTTATTTAACCTGAAATAACAGTCTACTGCTGTATAAAAAGACCCTTCGACAAGCTAGAACAGCATATTTTTCATCATTAATAGAGGCTAATAAAAACAATCCTAGGTTTCTTTTAAGTACAGTTGCCAAACTTACAGTCATAGCTCTGTTGAGCCAACTATTCCCCCAGCTCTTAGCAGTGATGATTTTATGGGATTCTTCATAAATAAAATTAATTCTATTAAAAATAAAATTATTGGCATCCTCCCAAACATGATTACTTCTTCCTCAGTAAATGAGGCAGCATCGGAAAGAACTGTAGAACCTCAGTTGTGCTTAGGCTGTTTTGATTCAGTCGAGCTTTTGGAATTATCAAAAATATTAGACTCATATTAGCCTTCAACTTGTATGTTGGACCCAATCCCAACCAAATTATTTAAAGAAGTGTTCCATTTGGTTCCTGGCCCCATTTTTGGATATGATTAATCTATCCTTAGTAAACGGATACGTACCACAAGAATTTAAAATAGCTGTAATTAAATCTTTACTCAAGAAACCTTCCCTTGATCAAGATGACTTAGTGAATTACAGACCTATATCTAACCTTCCTTTCTTATCCAGAATCCTTGAGAAAATTGTTGCTAATCACGTCTGTGAGCATCTAAACAGTAACGAGCTGTTTGAAGAGTTTCAGTCAGGTTTTAGAGCTCATCATAGCACAGAAACAGCACTAGTGAAGGTCACTAATGATATTCTCATGGCCTCAGATAATGGACTTGTGTCTGTTCTGGTTTTGGTAGATCTCAGTGCTGCTTTTGACAAAGTCGATCATAATATTCTCTTAGAAAGGCTTGAACATGTTGCAGGGATCAAAGGAACAGCACTAGGCTGGTTTAAATCATATTTGTCTGATAGATTCCAGTTTGTTCATCTAAATGATAAATCTTCTTCACTCTCAAGAGTTACTTGTGGAGTTCCACAGGGTTCTGTGCTTGGACCAATTCTTTTCACCATATATGCTTCCAATTGGTAGAATCATTAGACAGCATGGGATAAATTTCCACAGCTATGCCGATGATACACAACTATATTTATCCATAAATCCTGATGAACCCAGTCAGTTGGGTAGATTACAGGCATGTCTGGAAGACATAAAAACATGGATGAATCTAAACTTTTTGCTTTTAAATTCTGACAAGACAGAAGTTGCTGTCTTTGGACCAGAGGTTCTAAAACAGAAACTGAGTAGTCAATCACTTCATCTGGATGGCAGTAAATTGGCCCCCAGTAAAAACATAAAGAACCTCGGCGTTATTTCTGACCAATACTTGACATTTAAATCCCATATTAAACAGGTTTCTAGGATTTCCTTCTTTCACCTCCGGAATATTGCTAAAATTAGAAACATCCTGTCCAGGAATGATGCTGAGAAACTAGTCCATGCATTTGTTACCTCAAGGCTGGAGTACTGTAATTCTTTACTATCAGGTAGTCCACAAAATGCCATTAAAAGCCTTCAGTTGATCCAAAATGCGGCAGCAAGAGTTCTGATGAATATTAAAAAGAGAGATCACATTTCTCCTGTTTTAGCTTCCCTTCATTGGCTCCCTGTTAAATCCAGAATAGAATTTAAGATCCTTCTTCTTACATACAAAGCCCTTAATAATCAAGCTCCATCATACATCAGAGATCTAATTGTTTCATATCTTCCCAACAGAGCACTTTGCTCTCAGACTGCAGGTTTACTTGTAGATCCTAGGATTTCTAAAAGTAGAATGGGAGGCATATCTTTTAGTCATCAGGCTCCTCTCCTGTGGAACCAGCTCCCAGCTTTAGTCCATGAGGCAGACACTGTTTACTTTTAAGGCCAGGCTTAAAACTTTCCTTTTTGATAAAGCTTATAGTTAGAGTGGCTAAGGTCATCCTGAGCTATCTCTGTAGTAATGCTGCTATAGGCTTAGACTGCTGGAGGACAGACTTACCAATTTTCTTCACTCTGCTACTTCCTTTTCTCCTACTACTCTCCAGTTGTATTACAGTACATTCTGCTATTCCGACTTCACTTTGTTTTCTGTGTTTTTCTCTCCATAGAAGATATACCTGGTCTGGTATCCTGCTTGGCTGGAATGCCCTGTTAGACGGGGCGCATCGACTGGGATGGTGCTCCCAGTAACTGAACATCCACTGTGTCATTCAATTCAATTCAGTTTTATTTATATAGCGCCAATTCACAACAGATGTCATCTCAAGGCACTTAACAAGAAGTCATTTCAATACAATTATACAAACATTCCAATCAGTTAAAAAGTTTCCTATTTAAGGAATCCCAGCAGATTGCGTCAGTCATTGGCGTGAGGTTGGGCAGATTTCCAACCACAGCAATCCTTCAGCAATCCCTCATACTGAGCAAGCATGTAGCGACAGTGGAGAGGAAAAACTCCCCTTTAACAGGAAGAAACCTCCAACAGAACCAAACTTTCTATAAGCTAAAACAGGAGAAATGTGATCTCTCTTTTTAATATTCATCAGAACTCTTGCTGCCGCATTTTGGATCAACTGAAGGCTTTTAATGGCATTTTGTGGACTTCCTGATAGTAAAGAATTACAGTAGTCCAGCCTTGAGGTAACAAATGCATGGACTAGTTTCTCAGCATCACTCCTGGACAGGATGTTTCTAATTTTAGCAATATTCCGGAGGTGAAAGAAAGAAATCCTAGAAACCTGTTTAATATGGGATTTAAATGTCAAGTCTTGGTCAAAAATAACGCCGAGGTTCTTTACGTTATTACTGGGGGACAATTTAATGCCATCCAGATGAAGTGATTGACTAATCAGTTTCTGTTTAAGAACTTCTGGTCCAAAGACAGCAACTTCTGTCATGTTATCAACTTTTTACTTTCTGTAACATAGAAAGTTCTCTTATATCAGATCTTCTGTTCCTTCTGTGTCTCTGCTCTGTCTTCTCAAACCCCCAGACGGTCGTGGCAGATGGCCGCTCCTACTGAGCCTGGTTCTGTTGGAGGTTTCTTCCTATTAAAGGGGAGTTTTTTCCTCTCTGCCGTCGCTACATGCTTGCTCAGTATGAAGGATTACTGTGGTTGGAAAGTCTGCCCAACCTCACGCCAATGACTGATGCAATCTGCTGGGATTCCTTAAATAGGAAACTTTTTAACTGATTGGAATGTTTGTATAAATGTATTGAAATGACTTCTTGTTAAGTGCCTTGAGATGACATCTGTTGTGAATTGGCGCTATATAAATAAACTGAATTTAATTTAATTCTCGTGGTACGTCTCCGTTTATAAGGATAGATTAATCATATCCAAAATGGGGGCAGGAACCAAATGGAACACTTCTTTAAATTATTTGGTTGGGATTGGGTCCAACATACAAGTTGAAGGTTTAGGATAGGCTAATATTTTTGACAATTCCGAAAGCTCAACTCAATCAAAACAGCCTAAGCACAAATGAGGTTCTACAGTTCTTTCTGATGCTGCCTCATTTACTGAGGAAGAAGTAATCATGTTTGGGAGGATGCCAATGATTGTATTTTTAATAGAATTAATTTTATTTATGAAGAATCCCATAAAATCATAACTGCTAAGAGCTGGGGGAATAGTTGGCTCAACAGAGCTATGACTCTGTATAAGTTTGGCAACTGTACTAAAAAGAAACCTAGGATTGTTTTTATTCGCCTCTATTAATGATGAAAAATATGCTGTTCTAGCTTGTCGAAGTCTTTTTTATACAGCAGTAAACTGCTATTCCAGGTTAAATAGGAATCCTCTAGGTGTGTAGAGCGCCATTTTCTCGCCAACATCCTAGTATTCTGCTTTAAAGTACGCACTTCTGCGTTAAACCAAGGAGTCAGCCTCCTATTGCTAGCCACTTTCTTTTTTAAGGGGGGTACACTATCTAATGTCAAACGCAATGAGGTTGTAACGCTGTGAACCAGATCATCAATTCCTAAAGGGTTACAGATTGAATTGCTGCCATCCACTGTGTTACTCTGAGACACTGAGGAAAGTAAGAATGGAACAGATTCTTAAAAAATTGTTACAGCATTGTCTGATAAAGCTCTACTATAATGAAATTTTCTTTCAGATTTAAGATGGGCAGTTAGAGTAAATTCAAAAGTGAATATGTGACCAAAGTCCTGTGGTTTGTTCACATATCCCTTTTCAATGCTAGAAAGTTGTAGTCCAAATCACTTAGAAAGGAATTTCTAACCTTCCCCAGCCTGATAGGCAGCAGCAGTTGTTTTCTACAGTAAGGCAAGGCTTATATAGCACACTTTCAACAAGATGCTTTCGGTGATTAGGGGATTTTAAAAAAGCAGCAAAGTTATGGTAACTAATCTTATTGGTGGTTATAATCTGGGCTAGTGGGAGCATGTAGACATTAAAGTAAAGACATTGCTGATGTATTTCTACTTTGGCATTGTCTGATAAAGCTCTACTATAATTAAATTTTCTTTCAGATTTAAGATGGTCAGTTAAAGTAAATTCAAAAGTTATTAAGAAGTGGTCAGACACTTATTGGACCTTAAGGTAACTATATGACCACCACTACTACTACCAAATCAAGTAAACCTTCTCTATTTATTTTTGATTCTTGTTTTTTTTTTTTTTTTTTTTTTGGCAAATCAAGTATATTTTGAACTTCGATACCTTATGGCTACTTCGTGGTCAAATGTTGGTTCCTCTGTCATATGATAGTCACTTTCATGCATATAGTGTAAAGGTTGATGGAGAATGGACTTTACTAAAACCAGGCGATGAAATGGACTTCCAAGTATTTTACACTTATTCTGTGGATGATAGTTTATGTCACGCTTCAACATAGTATTTAAAGATGTACAAAATGAACATGTGAAAATGTTAGATCTTCTGTCACAAGTGTTATTTTCATGTATGCAGTTTTAAGGTTAGCCTGCCATGGACAATTTTACATTGTTTGAAGTTAAATGAAATTGAAATGTGAAAAAAACAAAACATTCTCATTAATGTAACATTTATTTGTCTTTTGTATAATGTTGACACACAAAAAAATAGGAAATAAATAATGGTAATACTGTACCCTATAAAGGCCAATTTTGTACCCTTTTCAAAGGTCCATTTTTGTACTTAAAAATAAGGGGACAAAATTGCCACCAGAGGTACAAGATTGGCTTTTTTAAGGTACAAACCACAAGGGTAGAAATAAGTACCCTATGTGAAGGGTGCAAAACTGTAACTTCCGTGGGTACTGCCCCAGTGATAAGCCATTGTACCCCTAAAGGTACAATTCTGTACTTTATTTTCTGAGAGTGTACCACACATCTGAATGCTCCAAATCAGCAAGGTGACTAAGTTTCTGGAGGTTCACACACTTCCTGGTGGTTTTCACTAAGTTAACTCCAACAGAAGCACAAAGGGTGGATTTAGTTTTTCTAAACAGTTTCAGCTTTATTGGTTAGTTATTTAAAAACAAATCACACTTTAACATTTCACAGATTGTTTTTGGTCTTAGATTGGATTGAGAGGACCAGATGTTTTTTCCTCATGTCTTCATAGGTAGCGCTCTTGGATTAAAGGCCTTCACTTTTGTTACCTTCTCCAAGGAGGTAGCCTAATGTTTTTGTGCCCATCTGTCTGTCTGTCTTGTCTGTCTGTTTGTTTGTCTCTTACCAACTCAAAACTTATGGACAGATTTCAATGACATTTTCAGGAAATTTCCGCAATTGGACCAGGAACAACTGATTAAATTTTGGGGTTGATCCAACATGAAGCGCTTATGCATCCACATCGTGGAGTCCTCTCCCATCTCAGAGAGCTCACAGACGTCTGAGCTGGCGTAGGAGCCCCGCTACGGTTGGGGCATATGAACAGCAAATTAATCGCACATGCTGGAATCTCCCCTCTCTGCTGGAAGAACGCAGAGCAACACGAACACAGCCAAGCATCTCATTAACAGACATTTTATTGGTAAAGTACCAAAACTTAGAATTAGATAACAACTTGGGGGTGAGTGGCTCTGGCGGAGGTTTGCGCTCTCCGAGTGCTATTCTAGTTTGTAATATCTTGTGCAAATTGTTGTAAAATGATTCACTAACTGAAGAAAAATATTTGGAATCAAAGGAAATTCTTTGTTTGAGGACATAACGCCCTTCTGCAGCCAGTGAAGAAACCCAGTCTGCCCTGACCACAGTGCTCCAGTCACCTTTCACCTACTTAGTCTGGGCTCCAGACAGGAGAGGGTTAACACAGCTCTTTCTTTGTGGTCTGATCACACGGACTGTGGACTGCTGGCTACCAGGCAGAAACTGTTAGACAACCCCTTTTGCTGCAGTATGGGTACTCTGTTTGCTGTGAACTTTCCCCTAATTCTCACAGTCTTCTTAAGCTGCCAGCAGCAGATCTTTACGGAGATAGCCCCCCTCCTCCCCCCAACAACATTCAAGCCTTACATCATCAGAGGGGGATGATAAGGAAATCCTCACGTTAAGGCTGGACAGTATGAATGCAAATGATTTCCAGGCCAAAATCAATCAGATTTTCCATATTTTGGTCATTCCAGTATGAGAAATGCTTATTTTTCAGATCAGAGAAATTTATGGCTGGTTTTAGATCTCCAGTTTGTTGTAAAGCTTTAATCTTCAATACTGATTTTAGCTGATTTTTTATATCTATTCAAGAACCAGAATAAAATAAGATACAAGAACAGCAGTCAAAGTAATTATTTCTTTTAGGAAGAGAGAAGAAAACAAAGAGTTCAGTTCAAGTTGACTTTAACACTTTGTATTGGAAGACTTAGAGTGGTTAGAGTTTCAGAAACAGCCTTCCCTGTGTTCACTCTCAGAAGATGTAAGATTCCTAAACGCTGACACCCAGCATGTTCTGAGTTAGAAAGCAGAAAAGAATAAACTAGAACTAGGGGAGAACGGAGATGCAATCTGCAGTTCAGTCCTCCCCCCAGATTGTGATCTGGATCACCCCAAAATCAAATCACATGTTCCTGGTCCCACTGTGGACATTTCCTGAAAATGTCAACAAAATATGTCTATAATTCCATTCAATTCAGTTTATTTATATAGCGCCGATTCACAACAGATGTTTCATCGCGTTCATGGCATTTTACAAGAAAAGTCACTTCATTACAAATTTCAGCTAGTTTTCTATTTAAGGAATCCCAGCAGATTGTATCTAGTCTATAACTTTGAGTTATGTTGCTTAAAGACAAACTAACAAGCAAACAAACAAACACACCGTGGCGAAAACATAACCTAAAACATAACATGATTCATTGAGCCTTCCTATTATCTCCTGAAAGTCGTGCTCACAGTCTCTTGCTCCTTCAACTTGCTTTAAAGCAGGGGTATTATGCAAAATTGACTTTCTGAAGCTTAATATCCTGAGAACCTGTCTTTCCCTCATTAAAAACATGTCTGAAGTGTTGCTCTGACTCATTCACTCATGTTAGAGTAATCTTTGAGTCTCTGCTGGTAGTTCTCTGGGTTGCTGAAACGCCTGCTCCCACCTATCCCCGCCTTTTCCACCCATCTCCTCCTCCAACCTTATGTACTCAGCCGAGTGCCTCACCCCTGCAGAGCTCCCCCACCCCTCCCCACCTCACACAACTCCGGCTGAGTCCCAGGTGCAGTAATTATAGCACACCAGCTGCAGCTGCGCTTCTTTTGTGGGATTTATTTTCTGACTTCGTGCTTGCTGCGATGATGAACGGTATGTGACGAACTGAAGGGGGAGTGTCAGAAAGAGTAGGAGGGTCTTAGAGAGGCACAGGCAAAAATCAAGGCGTCCAATACGGAAGTACATTTCTTTAAGGTGGATTTGGATATATGACAGACTTTTAAAAGACTTAAGTGATAATTTTATTGGGGTGTGCTTTAGAAGGGTAATATGTGCCTGGAAGAAGCATAATACCCCCCTTTAAACTCTTCTCTTCTTTTTGCAATGGGACAACTGTGGCTCAGTAGGTAGAGTAGTTGTCCTGCACTTGGAGGGTCATAGGTTCCAATCCTGCTTCCACCTGCCATATGTCAATGTGCCCCTGGGCAAGGCACTTAACCCCGAGTTGCCTACCGAGCTCTGTGTCGATGTATGAATGTGTGTGTGTTTGTGAGTGGAAATGAGTGAATGTGGCTCCAGTGTAAAGCACTTTAAGGGGTCATAATGAATAAAGCACTAGATAAGTCCAGCCCATTTTCTTTTTTAACAGTTAATTGATGCTAAAAAATGTCCAACATTGAGCGCTTTTCACTCACTTACAGCATCCACACTGAAGAATGTCACCTGTTATCCCGTGTTAGAGAACTGGTATGGGGCATTCCCCAATCAGAACGGTCAGGGCTGATTGTCAGCTCTTTTCTCCTTACATCTCCAGTTAACAGAATAAAAAGCTGACTTTTTCTGTGCTGTTTTGGCCTTGAGGATGTTTAGTCAGAAAACAAGATGTTTAAATAGTATGAGAGAATTAAGTTTAATTCATTTCTTGATTTGTTTTTACAAACAACTGGCTCGTGTATTTAATTTAGCAGTCTGTTAGGTTGCTGAGGATACGGTTAATTCTGAAAGCTTCTGATCCTGATCCTTTTCTGTTTTACACACTAATTATGTTTGTTTTTTTCATCCTAGTGCTACCACCATGTTGTTAGGATTATTTGAAATAAATACCCTAAGGCAGTTTAAAGATAAGATGGTAGAAAATAGGTTGATTAGATTAGATGTTCTTGTGCTCAACAGATCAAGGTTCCTGCTTTGATTCCTAAATTCTGTTACCGACCAGTTTTGGTTGCAAAGGAAGTTTTATCTCTATGGTTCGTCCAGTCATCTTCTAGTTTTTCTTACATTTTAAAAGCCTTTTGAGGGACTACATTCACATCTACAACACTGAAAGGCTCACTTAGCATACCAGCTAGTATCTGCCTCCTGATATTACTATCAGTCCATTTCAGAGTGTTCCTGCGCTGATGAATGGATTAGCTCAACTATCAAAAAATGTCACCGATTTTAAACTCAGCTGTGATTCAGCAGCCTGTCTCACAGAAAGGACAACCGGCTGACATCAGCTAACAGAAGTGATCTTTTATTATATTATCTCCTTCCCCAGCCTCTGACATGAATGGTTAACAGAGATGGAGGAGGAACAGAAAGCTGAGAGTAGCTGCACCCCTCCCTCTGCTCTGCTGGCCAATGGCAGGCAGCTGCACAGCTTACACTGGAGAGCTGTGAAACTATAAAATAGTAGAGCTGTGACTGTTCATCCAGGAGCCTCAGCTCTCCGATTCAACTCCACAAGAATTGGCAGGACACCGTTTGAGAAGAAGTTTAGTAGCAATGAAGACCACGCTTGCAGCCCTAACACTTTGCCTGGTGGTGCTCATGGCCTCAGCTTTCCCCTTTGATAGGAAAGGGAGCTCACCAACCGGTGGTGCGGCCAAGGAGAAGCGTGTCCAGTATGCAGCACGGGATGACGTTAACATACTGGCCCACGGTCTGCTGCAGCTGGGACAAAACCTGAAGGAGCACGTAGACAAAACCAAAGGCCAGATGAGGGACATTTTCACCAAGTTGAAATCCTTCAACCGCACCATGGCTGAACTGGGGAGGGAGAGCCAGAGGCAGCAGGCAGAGGGGGAGACCTTAAAGGCTCGAGCCAGGGAGATGGAGGACAGAGAGGGGCAGCTGCTCAACGTCACGGCCGAGCTGAGGGAGAAGGTGGAGGAGATGCAGCAGGAGAGGAGGACCATGAGTGAGAGAATGAGTCGGCTGGAAGAGAGGGTGGACAGCATGCTGCAGGGACACACAAACACCGGTGCTAGGAACAACAGTGATGCACGCAACATCCAGGTAAGCATGAAACCATCTGAGGATTATAGATCATTTGTTGAAGAAACAGATACATGGGAGGTTGACTGCTTTGAGGCTTTCCTCTGTGTCCAAAGCTTTAAGCTTGAAGATATTTACATGAAGCTCTGCAAAATACAAACTGTGCATAGTGTGCACTGAATGAAAATGTCCTGAGGGAGCAATGGGTGGTGAACAGCTTGCAGGAATGAAAGGGAGCGTGCAGTACGTGCAGAGAGACAAAGGGACCTGCAACATCAGATGATAGAGGATGGAAAGCCGGGGTCTATAACTCCAGATGTCCTGCAACCCTTAGATGTGTTCCTGCTCCAACACATCTGAATCAAATTGTTAATTTGCCTCCTTAGCAGGCAGTTAGGTTCTATGGGGTCCTGCCGATGCCCTAATTATTTGATACTGGTGCGTTGAAACTGAGACGTGTCTAAAAGTTGCAGGACACCAGCCCTCGAGGACTGGAGTTTGAGGGTTCCTAACTCTGACACTGTAGGACCTGAATGGTCAAATGGTGGACCCAGCAGAAGGTGGCTCATCAAAGTTGGATTCTTTTGTGCGCATGAAAGGAGGATCCTGCATTGTGAAGTAGCTACATAACAACAGCCGGTTGATAGGGCTCATTTCATGCACAGACTTTATGTGAAACTAAATATTCAAAACTATCCAAAAGTGTTTTATTTATGCCGCTTCTTTCCTCAGCTCATGCTGGAGTCTCAGAACAGACGCCTTGATGATCTGGTGGAGCGCATCAGGCTCCAGCAGGAGAAACTCGACAAACAGAACATGCGCATCAGGACGCTGCAGAGTCAGGTGAGCCGCGCTCTGACGCACGGCCGGAAAGCCTTTGTTCCTGAAACCGCTATCTGATTCCTTCATGTTTTGGGCATCCCATGATGTTTAGATCCAGCAGTCCAGACTGAGTCCCTCACCGTGGATCCGCAGCAGCAGCAGCATCGAGGGCCCCGCGCAGAGAGGGGTCAAGGAGCAGCGCGACTCACCGCTCGGTAAGTAAAGCTCAGCTGCGTCACAAATCCTCCTCTATTCACACTAACCTAAGTGGACTGGGCAAAATCTGATGCCAAATGTAGCGAACCATCTGCTGGGTGAGGACAGAAAGAAGCTTAAATCACTAACAATTAAAGTCAGCGTAATCTTGGGCCCAGAAATGTCAACAGTTGGACTTCTAATGGCAGAATTACCATCAACTCACTCAGTAACATGGGAACTTCCTTTGACTGTGGCCAAAAACAGAGAAAAAAATATACACAACCTTATGAACTTCAATTTTTCTGTAAAGTTGTGCAAAGCATCTGTCTATTTTGAAAATGTGTGGGCATTTCATCTCTCCCCTGTCACCTGAGAAAAAAAGATCTAATTCATATCCAGTTATATAGAAATTCACAATCAAATCAATGCAATAAAATGTAATTATACAGTCAGATTCAATTCAGTTTTATACATTCCAGTCTGATCCTAGTTATAATACAAACCAGGCAAATTTAGTTCCTAATAACAGCTGGTAAAAAGTTACTAGCTTTGAAGCAAGCATGTGGGGACAGGGGAGAACAACACTTTCTTTTTAACACAAATAGATTTCCAACAGAACTGTATATATGTAGACTTTCTCCTAGATTATTTGAGGAGTTTTAAAACCCCGTTTTAAAGATCAATAAAGACTGAGTTTAGTCCGTGGAGCTCATGCTTTTGCTTAAAGGTGCAATATGTAAGAATTTTACAGTAAAATAATCACACAACAGTCTAATGTCTCAATCATGTTGGAAGGAAGGTTACATTGAAACAGATTTTCTTCACAGCCAGCTGGGTGGTTGCCAGTTTTTATCATTTTAAAAAGGCTGCAGAGATATTTAGTCATCATTTACAATATGTCCCGCCCAGTGGCGGCTAGTGAAAAATATTCTTGGTGGGGCTGTGCTTTTTTTTTTCTTTGTTTTTCTTTGTATTCCCCCAGCTCTTAGCAGTGATGATTTTATGGGATTCTTCGTAAATAAAATTAATTCTATTAAAAATAAAATCATTGGCATCCTCCCAAACATGATTACTTCTTCCTCAGTAAATGAGGCAGCATCGGAAAGAACTGTAGAACCTCAGTTGTGCTTAGGCTGTTTTGACTCAGTCGAGCTTTCGGAATAATCAAAAATATTAGCCTCATCTAAACCTTCAACTTGTATGTTGGACCCAATTCCAACCAAATTATTTAAAGAAGTGTTCCATTTGGTTCCTGGCCCCATTTTGGATATGATGAATCTATCCTTAGTAAATGGATACGTACCACAGGAATTTAAAATAGCTGTAATTAAACCTTTACTCAAGAAACCTTCCCTTGATCAAGATGACTTAGTGAATTACAGACCTATATCTAACCTTCCTTTCTTATCCAAAGTCCTTGAGAAAATTGTTGCTAATCAAGTCTGTGAGCATTTAAACAGTAACGAGCTGTTTGAAGAGTTTCAGTCAGGTTTTAGAGCTCATCATAGCACAGAAACAGCACTGGTGAAGGTTACTAATGATATTCTCATGGCCTCAGATAATGGACTTGTGTCTGTTCTGGTTTTGTTAGATCTCAGTGCTGCTTTTGACACAGTCGATCATAATATTCTCCTAGAAAGGCTTGAACATGTTGCAGGGATCAAAGGAACAGCACTAGGCTGGTTTAAATCATATTTGTCTGATAGATTCCAGTTTGTTCATCTAAATGATAAATCTTCTTCACTCTCAAGAGTTACTTGTGGAGTTCCACAGGGTTCTGTCCTTGGAGCAATTCTGTTCACCATATATATGCTCCCAATTGGTAGAATCATTAGACAGCATGGGATAAATTTCCACAGCTATGCAGATGATACACAACTATATTTATCCATTAATCCTGATGAACGCAGTCAGTTAGGTAGATTACAGGCATGTCTGGAAGACATAAAAACATGGATGACCCTAAACTTTTTGCTTTTAAATTCTGACAAAACAGAAGTTGCTGTCTTTGGACCAGAAGTTCTTAAACAGAAACTGATTAGTCAATCACTTCATCTGGATGGCATTAAATTGGCCCCCAGTAATAACGTAAAGAACCTCTGCGTTATTTTTGACCGAGACTTGACATTTAAATCCCATATTAAACAGGTTTCTAGGATTTCTTTCTTTCACCTCCGGAATATTGCTAAAATTAGAAACATCCTGTCCAGGAGTGATGCTGAGAAACTAGTCCATGCATTTGTTACCTCAAGGCTGGACTACTGTAATTCTTTGCTATCAGGTAGTCCACAAAATGCCATTAAAAGCCTTCAGTTGATCCAAAATGCGGCAGCAAGAGTTTTGATGAATATTAAAAAGAGAGATCACATTTCTCCTGTTTTAGCTTCCCTTCATTGGCTCCCTGTTAAATCCAGAACAGAATTTAAGATCCTTCTTCTTACATACAAAGCCCTTAATAATCAAGCTCCATCATACATCAGAGATCTAATTGTTCCTTATGTTCCTAACAAAGCCCTTCGCTCTCAGACTGCAGGTTTACTTGTAGTTCCTAGGATTTCTAAAAGTAGAATGGGAGGCAGATCTTTTAGTTATCAGGCTCCTCTCCTGTGGAACCAGCTCCCAGCTTTAGTCCGTGAGGCAGACACTGTTTACTTTTAAGGCCAGGCTTAAAACTTTCCTTTTTGATAAAGCTTATAGTTAGAGTGGCTAAGGTCATCCTGAGCTATCTCTGTAGTGATGCTGCTATAGGCTTAGACTGCTGGAGGACAGACTTACCAATTTTCTTCACACTGCTACTTCCTTTTCTCCTACGACTCTCCAGTTGTATTACAGTTCATTCTGTTATTTCAACTGTTAACTTTGTTTTCTCTCAGTGTTTTTCTCTCCATAGAAGATATACCTGGTCTGGTATCCTGCTTGGCTGCAATGCCCTGTTGGACGGGGGGCATCGACTGGGATGATCCTCCCAGTAACTGAACATCCACTGTGTCCTGTTATCAACTTTTTACTTTCTGTAACATAGAAAGTTCTCTTATATCAGATCTTCTGTTCCTTCTGTGTTTCTGCTCTGTCTTCTCAAACCCCCAGACGGTCGTGGCAGATGGCCGCTCCTACTGAGCCTGGTTCTGTTGGAGGTTTCTTCCTGTTAAAGGGGAGTTTTTCCTCTCCACCGTCGCTACATGCTTGCTCAGTATGAGGGATTGCTGAAGGATTGCTGTGGTTGGAAAGTCTGCATCAACGGGGCCCAACCTCACGCCAATGACTGATGCAATCTGCTGGGATTCCTTAAATAGGAAACTTTTTAACTGATTGGAATGTTTGTATAAATGTATTGAAATGACTTCTTGTTAAGTGCCTTGAGATGACATCTGTTGTGAATTGGCGCTATATAAATAAACTGAATTGAATTGAATTGTTTTAAATCCAACTTGTGCTTTCTGAGCTTTGTGCACAACTCCACTGTTTCCTGAACTAAGTACAGCTCTTTTATTTCCTGTCTTACATCATAGGACAAACTGATTAATCCAGGTGTGTCTGACCATTGTTGTTGTTACTACTGAGGTCAGACACACCTGGATTAATCAGTTTTTCCAATACAGACAGGAAATAAAAGAGCTGTACTTAGTTCAGGAAGTAGTGGAGCTGTGCATATAGCTTATCAAGTCATTTTCAATAATCATCCCAAAACAATTGAACATAAACGGCTGGATACCAGTACTATGTGAAATACTGATTATTTTAATGCCAATATTAACAACTTGAGGCATTCTTATTCTAAACATAAATACAATATTGCACAAACAAGTTTAGAACTAAACTGGAAACAAATAACTTATTAGGTTTAGACAACAATTTAACACACAAAGCTGTTAACTGTTACAGCAGCGCCCCCTTGTGGCAGATAAATCACACTGCCAATTTCTCAACCAGATATCTTGCCTGCCCTCACACCAGCCTTGGGGCGATTTCTCTATCGCCCTTCATGCCACCGAATCAACGAAGCTGACTGGATAAATTCCTGTTGCTATGGGCGAATTTCTTGTCAGTGATTGGCTGGCTGCTGCACTGCTTGGGCGATCTTTCTGTCGCCCCAGCTGCTACGCAGCGGGAGCTTTTTCTCCGAAAATGATACATATTTTTATATATACTTTGTTACGAAATTTAAACTCACAATTAACTTAGAATATGTGATTATTGTTAATTTAAAAAGATAATAATAATAAATCCAAAACACTTTGGAAACACTGGGGGGGCGGCACCCTATCGCCCTCTATTGGCCAGCCGCCACTGGTCAGCTCTGTGCTTCCTGGTTCCAGAGCCAATCACGTGAGGCCACAAGGTTGCCAGGTCTTCAACACAAACACTGCACGGGCATTTGTAATTCGACACCGACCGGACTGGAGGCTAACATTGAGCTAACAATGCTAGCCGTAAATTAGACAAAAATAGTCGACTCTAAAAATATCTCAAGCTACTTTTTTCAATTTCCCACAACTCGATATTGCAGTGAAATGTTTTTTTTTACCTACTTATCAACTTACTGTGTATGACTCATCTTTGCTCGTCATTTTGAATCTTCTGTTGCTGATCCGTAATTGGCAACCCAACATGAAACTCACGAAGGGGAGGGGCTGAGTGGCTAAGAGTGGACGCTTTTGTTTTTCTACAGGGACTGTAGTATTCACAATTGACCACAAGATGTTATTCTTACATATTGAACTGGTCCAGTCTGAGAAGACTGAACCAGTAAGGCTCTACTGAACTCCCTGTTTTTTTCTGAGAGATTTTGTTAATAATTAATAAATTGGCCATCAACATAAAAGGTGGCCTAGATGGTTTTTATATCTAAACTGCAAAAGCTAGGACAGTCTTCTATAATTGTAGTTATGTTAGATGTAAAGGCGACAATGGCTCAGGTGCTAGGAAGTCGTCCTGTTACCGGTGGGTTGCTGGCTCAAACCCCTGCTCCTTCTGTCTCGGTTGTTGTGGCCTTGGGCAAGACACTTCACCCGCCTTGCCCGCTGGTGTTGGTCAGAGGGCCTGGCGGATGTGTGTTTTTTTTCCTTTTATTAGCCATATTTTTTGGTTTCATTTCAACATTATAGTAAGAACAGCCAAAAACATCCAGTAACTTTGAAGTCATAAACAGACTTGAATACACACATTCATTGTACTTGAATAGATACAGCAATGGTTTCAAAGGACAATTTGCTCTTTTTGACTTTATTTTATTGAAATAGTTCAGATTTAATTAGTTGCTGGGCAGGTAAGAGGAAAAACATTTTTTGTACACATTTTATTTTGGAAAGAAAACAATTATAGGCCCCTGAATACTTTCAGCTTTGGAAACTATTAGATAGGGCCACAAACAGACTTGGACCGGCTTTGAGTTAAGTCCTGCAAGATGCACAAGGGAAAACAAAATTCTAAAAACACAAATGAAATGAATTGCTATTATTCTAACTATTAGAGAGGGGTAACATTTGACTGAGTAGCAGTCAAACTGGACTCTAGATGTGAATTGGGGAAATGTGACCTGAAGCTGAGGCCAAACCGTCGGGCACAGATCCCAATAATACCACAAAACTCTGACATCAGCAGAGCTTTCGGAATGAAAAAAAATTGCCAAGTTTTCGTGGCAAGAGTTCCAACTGGGAGAAAGTTCAGTGGTCTTAGAAAGCATTCTGTCAGGGTCAAACCGCTTTAGTGGATTACTCAGAGCGGAGGAAGGAGAGCCTGGGGAGGCGGCTTATCTCTCTAACACACTGTTTTCACTGATGAAAATGGGAAAAGGTTGTCTAAATTTACTTTGTGTAGATATCCTCCACTGTTTGGAAGACCCTTGTCTCCTCCCACTTTTTATGGCATCAGGCTCAAAACAAATGTTTGGACGTTCCTCATGAGTGAGCAACCTTTCCCCTACATCTACGTCTTTTCCTCTCCCCATCCCTGAAGAGAAAGAAAACTCTCCACTGTCTTATTCAGTCTCTGGCATGAATAAGAAGTGTGCCAAAGTTCAGGAGCCCCCTGACCCCCAGTCAGTCTGCAGAGTTCATTCCTTTAGAGTAGAGGTCAGAACTTACAGGCAAAAGCCACCTAGAAACAACCAATCACAGGCATGATTTTGCACCTTCTTTAGAACTTATTAATATATATCACATTTTCCTACATGATGTCTAATGAGTAATGGATTGTTGTTTGCCATTAGGCAAATGACAGCTAGTAGCTCCAGAGTCCCTGTTTGGCCTCTCAGAGCTCCCTCATAAAAACAGCCCCATCCCCCCCAAACATTACCATCTGATCACTCCCCAGGCATGCAGCAACCATGCACATCTACGTCACCACCTAGCTGCTGTGCACGTGAGGGAAGAGGGGGAGGATGAGGAATGTAAAGGATGAATGGCGTGTAACCTTATAGTTTGGAAGGCTAAGCAGCTGTAAAAGAGGAGTTTTGCTTGGGAACTGGGAGAAAGGTCATGTTTACAACAGAGACACACTCTTGTTTTTAATGGCTTTATCAGGTGTAGGTTCATATCTCCAGACTGTGTGATAAGCTGTGCTTTGCTAACTGGGAACGATTAGTTTTATTTGCAAACACCCCTCAGTTAGGTTCTATGGAACCCCTCTCAGCTCTCATAGAGCTGAGAGGGGTTCCTTTAAAAAGACTGACCTATTTCTGAAAGCTTGGCAGAGGAAACAGGGTTGAATTCATTCTCAGTGTCCCATCAGTGATGAGTTCTCACACTATTATGATATCTGACATGTAACAGAGTAGGGCAAATTTTGTGACTTGTTTTAAGTTCTGGAAAAAAGACAATCTAGAAAAGTTTTAGCCTAAATTGATTGTGTGGGGTTGCTCAGGGGGAGTAAAGCTTCCAATAACTAAGGCCTCCTCTACACGGAGACAAAACGGGTATAGTTTCAAAAACTATAGAGTCTGTAAAACTAGAGTCTGTAAATACAGCACCACAATAAATCAAACCTTTGTTCACATGAATTCACACAAACTGACTTAAAATGCTGCAGTACGTATGCTGTGCCCAGTGGTGGCACTGTGACCCTGCCAGAGAAACAGAAAAGAACCCTGAGCATGCTCAGTCAACCCGGTGGCAAACATGACAAATCTAGCTTCAAATGAGAGCTTTTTTCCAAAGCAGATGGTGTCTGTGATTCTCTGGATCAATTTCTTCCTACTGGTGATAGAGGAGGGACAGTAAGTCATATTCTAGGATCCATAATAAGGTCTTTATTTGCTGTATTAGGACCGCAACAGCATACGGTGCCATGTTTGGTTACTTTTAACAGAGTTGTGCGTTAAATATAGGAACAAGCCAGTGACGTCAACCATTCAGAATAAATGGCAGAGAGCTCATAATCATGGAGACAACTGAGCTGGCATTGTGAGATTTCTCCACTCTGGGACCAGGTTTCAAATATGATCGTTTATGGTGTCTTGAGATACCTATTCAATGAAATATCTTTACTGCCACACCTGGTTTCATCTCCGTGTAAACAGGGCCTAAATGTGTCAAGCATTTTCCTGGGGAAAACAGCAACAGCCAGAGGATGTGGTTGGTCAAGACATCCTGCACCTTTGCCATAGGTCACCCTCAATGGCAATAACCAGAAGCCTAAAGAAAAAGAACAAGGCAAAATCCAACATGTCCTGAACTGTCCAGTTTGATACCAGCTAAATTTTGTTGGACTCTTTCAGATAACGGGAGAAAAATCTAATAGTATATCAACAGTAGCAGTTAGAGTACAGCTAGCTATCTCACCTGTTCTTGTGTGCCCAGACAGTAACGGTAAGACAGGTTTCACCAAAATATCTGTACATTTAGGCATACTTAGTGTTGGACTTATCCCTCTTTGTTGTTCCAGAAATGACCACAGACTGTCATGAACTGTTCCTGAAAGGAGAGACCACCAGCGGGGTCTACATTATCCAGCCAATCGACTCTGAGCCCTTTAACGTATTCTGTGAGATGACAGCTGGTGAGTGCAGCAGAACTTCTGGGTTCTAAGCCTTTTTTCTGGCTGATGTAACGTTTGTGTGATGAACTTCTCTATGTCTCTCTGTCCAGATGGTGGATGGACAGTCATCCAAAGACGTCAAGATGGCTCCGTGGACTTTGACCAGCTGTGGCAGGCTTACGAGAAAGGCTTTGGCAGCCTGAATGGTAAATACTCTTTCGAGTTTTATCCACTTTCACTATCCAGTGTTAGCTGGTCAGTGCGGGGTCAGGATGGTTGTCTTTTAGTTTCTCTGTAGGCCTTCAGTAGCTCCTGGCACTGAGTCTGAAGTCATTGAAAGATGTGGGAAGTTAAGACAACAACAGATGCCAGAATCATGAGCTTTGGATTGTTTTGGACTCATTATTATTTTCTGTTTCTGTTCAGGAGAGTTCTGGTTGGGGTTGGAAAACATCCACGCCATTGCCAAAGATGCCAGCTACATCCTTAACATCAAATTCTCGGACTGGGGGGATGACTTAGCATCTGTCCGCTTCCCGTTTGAACTTGGTGGGAGAGAAACCAACTACTCACTTCTGATGCAGGAGACTGGCACTGCTGAGACACTGGAGAGCTCCTTGACCACAGACTCAGCTCTCGCTCTGCCTTTCTCTACCCGGGACCAAGACAATGACCGTAAAGTTGATATCAACTGTGCCAAACACCTCTCTGGTAAGTACTAGCAGAGGCTGTCCTGTCACACTGATTCTGGCAAAACTGAAGCATGTTAACCAAACCTACTTCTGTCTTTAAAGGTGGTTGGTGGTTCAGCAACTGTGGTCGCTCCAACCTAAATGGCAGATACTTCCAGAGCCCTCCTCCCAAACAACGGCACCAAAGGAAGCAAGGCATCTTCTGGAAGACCTGGAGAGGACGCTACTACCCCCTAAAATCAAGCATAATGATGATCGCTCCAGCAGCCATCAACAAATATTAAAGACCTGAAAGAGACAAAAAGGGAGACAAATGAAAGTTGGCAGAAAGAAAAAGATTCTGGACTCTCCTTTCTTTTCTTGTAGCTGGGTTTTTGTGGTAGATACGCCCACTCTTTGGTTTTTCTCTTTGTGAGGGGAAACCTGACTCCAGAGCCACGGACCTGACATATAAAGACAGATTAAAGTTTTCAGTGGTGTGCTGTGTGAGAAGACAAATTCATGATTGCTATGTGAAGCACAGCCACGAATTGAGGCTAAAACCAAATGTGCAGTGAAAAATCTTTCTATGTACCCCGATGAGGTTTCATTCTGTAGAAATGAGCAAGTCTCAGCCTGTGGACTGAGCCAGGAGTTTTCAAGCATTTTCCAACAAGCTCAGACGCCTCACTGGGGAGGATGTGGCTTACTGCTAAGGTTTGCTAAGTATTTGCAAATGGGACTGTTAGTATCAGATCAGCTGCAGAGGTGCTCCATTTTTCAGCTAGCTTTTAAAACCACAGGCTGTGGATCAAATACCTATCTAAAACACAGTAGATTTCAGCTTCATGATCAGATAGGAGTTTGATAGCTGGGTAAACTGTCATTAACTAGCTTCACGCTGTGTTAACACTACTCACCATTCCTGTCTTTCTTACCACAAACTAGATGTTCTATAGTCAGAATCAACTGAAACTATTCTTCACAAATTTTTCTGTGGAGAATTTAATATTTAGTCATATTGACTAGATCTTCAATAAATGGCATTGTTTTGTACATATTAGAAAAAAATTTTTTTTTTTTTTTTTAAGTATCAACCCCATCTGAGGTTGATGCTTTAAATGAATGTTTTTTTCTTATTTAAAAACCATTTATCTATTATCTGCTGTTTTCTGTCTGTAATTTATATAGTTTTTCAGGGGGCTGGGGGTAGAAGTAAAATTAACATTTTAGTTACATTGAGCCAATAAAACTGATTTAAACAAATATTTTTTTTTAGTATTCATTCAGTTTTCATCTTATTTAGCAGTATATCAGATCATGATGATAATCACGATGTACAGTTCTACGGGTGTGACAGCATTTTACAAGCTGTGATAGCCATGGGCTTTCGTGGTCCTCTGGTTGTTCTTGATCACTCTAACCCAGTGGTGTCCCGACTTGAACGGTTAAACAAATCCCAAAATGTTTGTGAAATGTATTTACCTGCTCATTGTAAATCATTGTAGATCCACATTGTAGAACACACACACACACACACACACACACACACACATATATATATATATATATATATATATACAAACATACAAACATACATACAGGGGTGGACTGGCCATCTGGCATACCGGGCATTATCCCGGTGGGCCGGTCGCTGTTTTTTTTTTTTTTCTCTCTCTCTAAATTCCCGCCAATTGGCTACAGAGGGCTAGCAGTGTGTTGCCAGCATCGACACATATTATTGGTCTATGTTTGTCATCGTCAATCAAACATGGGCTGACAGCCTATGAGAGCCATGACAGTGCTGTCAATCACAACACAAACCAGGGTGGGCGGGACCTCATGACATGGGCCTGTGTTCAAGAGTGCAAGGTCGTCGAAAAAAGCAAGCGCGCACCCGAGCTTGCCTGACTCGACAGCGGCGTCTGTCAAGTTGTGCAAGATCATCGAAAAAAGCAAGCTCCAATATCTGTCGCCGGTGTCATCAAAATAATTAAAGTTTGTGTCTGCATACATACTTCTACTTTGGAATCACAATTAGGTAAACGTAGCCTTCAATAGATTGATACATTTAAAAGTTGAAAATTTATTCACTATAAATATATTAATAGGCCTATGGTTGTCAGTGATACAAGTATTTGAATTGAACATCATTTGTTAAGGTCTTGTAGCCTAACATATCAGGACCATTTAATGATTACATAAAATAAAATTACATATTTCTTACAAATGGCTCTTTTAATATAAAAAAAAAAAGACTTGCAGCATTGCAAGAGTCTGAAGTTGCTTGCATTCCTCGATGGGGTCAACAAAGGATTTTGTAGTCGCACGCGCCCGACGAGGTATGACGCAGTGTGCGCATGCTCAGTAGCACCACCTTGCCTTTTTTGACACCTTGCTCTATTCGACGGAACACCGGAGTGGTGGGACAGGATGTATGGGGTCAAATCAGGATCAGCTTAAAGTGAATGAAAAAACTGATTGTAAACTTGAAAAATAGACATTGTAAATTTGAAAACAGTTTTGAACTTGAAAGTACACATTGTAAATTTGAAAAAGAAATTGTAAAAAAAAAAAAAATTTAAAATATGAAAAACAAAATTGAAATATGAAATAAATATTTTTAAATTTGAAAACAGTTTTGAACTTGAAGGTACACATTGTAAATTTGAAAAAAAACCTGTAAATTTGAATATATATATATATTTTGTAAATTTGAATAAATATTGAAAACTTGAATAAAAAATCTATAAACCTAAAACTGTAACAAAAAAAAAAAAGGTTTCTGTAACAACTGCTGGTTTGTATTTTCAATCTGTTTTTGGCCAGTTTTTACGTTTCTCTTCCCCTTTGTTTTCAGTCCTCAGTTTACAGTTTCAATTCAGACTTTTCGTTTTCGGAGTTGAGCCTAATTTTACGTGGGGGCGGGTCTTAGAGCCCATTGGCTACTGGGAACATCAGGTGACGGAGTTTATGTTGATGTAATTTCCGCCCCAGAACAGCGTATGTTGTTGGCGCCGCCTGTGTCATCCCTCCTGTACCAGACATTGGGATGGCGGCGGACGGTCATCTGTGGTAGGTTTAGTTTTGTGTTCTATGAACACATATGGAGTACTCCATAGAACACAAAACTAAACCTGCCACAGAGAGAGAGTTAAACAGACTTTGAACTACCCGACACGCGGTCACGGAGCTCTCAATAGTTGTCAGTCAGTCTGAGCGGCTTCTGGCGGGACAGAACGCAAAATCAAATATTTTCTAATTTCTTCTTGCGATTTTTGATCATTGACTAATAATTACTTTTTACTGAAAAGCCTATGCATTTTTATTTTATCAAAGCATTTCTGGAGGGACAGACATTCGTCCCTGTTCTACATTTTAAGAGGGAAACTAGAGTGCTAACACATTGTACAATGCATGTAGATCACCGATCATATTTGATAAATTAATGCACTACACTGCTCAATATAGGCATGTCTAATAACCTTATGTGCCACAAGAAACCCTAAACTGGAGTATTAATACCCATTTATAGCCTGTTTTCTAAATGCTAGCATGGTACCGCCATACCTTGTCCTATACACTTAAAACATGCCAGTGATTAAGACCTCTGCTCCAGCTTACCTTCAGATCTCCATATTTCAACAAAGCATGTGATATTACTGTTCCCAGGATTTACTCCTCAAACACCCTATATGTTTAGCAAATGACATTCAGTCTGTGTTCTCTCTGCCTGCTGTTGGATGGAAAATTAGCTGAATAACAGGCTGATCTAAGTTACATGTTTAGAACCAGTTTTAAATAAGTTGGAGGAAAGTATGTGGCTGTCTACGCGTTTACTGATGACCTAGGATGAATTCTTTTCAGTAGAAGACATTCTATAACTTTCTTATGAACTCATGTATCTATAACCCAGATGATTGTGCTTTTAGCCTGACTACAGTAAAATAATTCATTGATAATGTTAAAACCAGTATATGTAAAAAAAAATAAGTGTGTGTTAATTGTGGAAAAACAATAAGCAAACTTATACAATATTATGCAAAATGTAAAACAAGCTTTAATGAAGTATTTTTACTTTCATTCTCACAGTCATTACATCTGTACAAATACACTGCATCGGTCAAATTTGGGAAATGTGCTGAAGTCCTGATGAAGGTTCATCCTTGGTAACATTAACAGCAGCTCCCTTTGATAACAACCACTGGTGACCTTCCTGAAAACAACAATAGAGAAACAGTTCATTAGTAAAATGTTTTGCTTTGAAGGACTTAATAGGGTGAAAAATTAAGATTACAAATCAAGATGTTTAGGGTGGAACAAGGGAAAAGTGTAATTATACATATCACTATACATTTGGTTTTGTACATTTTATACGTATAAAAATGTATATTTAAATAATACCTTTATATGTTGATTGCTTTACCATGACTGGCTGGGCTGCAGTCAGTCCAAGAAAGGGATCAGAACGTACGGCTTCCCTAAAAGACAGAAGAAGGAAATGGTCGGCTCAAGTCAGCAGGAGAAACCTCACCCTCATCAGAGGTCATAATAACAGAAAGCTGTGTGCAATAAGTTTAATCTGCACTGTCAAATATTATTAATCAGGGCTCTACACGCCACCCTGTAATGGCACTTAGGCATAAGATGTACAACACAGCCATCACATTCCTCCAAGACATGATAACACTCTTCTGTGGACTTAAGATTGGTCAAACGGGTAGCTGGAAACCAGTGCAAACAGGAATTGTGAGGGCAGCATCTACAATTTTATCAATCAAAAACAACACGTTTGACCATGGACATCTGTTTGGGTTGACAAGCAGGTTTACCCAAGACCGTCTTGAAAACTTGTTCAGCTGTATACGGTAAAGAAATCAATTCAATTCAATTCAGTTTATTTATATAGCCCCAATTCACAACAGATATCATCTCAAGGCACTTAACAAGAATTCATTTCAATACATTTATACAAACATTCCAATCAGTTAAAAAGTTTCCTATTTAAGGAATCCCAGCAGATTGCGTCAGTCATTGGCGTGAGGTTGGGCCCCGTTGATGCAGACTTTCCAACCACAGCAATCCTTCAGCAATCCCTCATACTGAGCAAGCATGTAGCGACGGTGGAGAGGAAAAACTCCCCTTTAACAGGAAGAAACCTCCAACAGAACCAGCCTCAGTAGGAGCGGCCATCTGCCACGACCGTCTGGGGGTTTGAGAAGACAGAGCAGAAACACAGAAGGAACAGAAGATCTGATATAAGAGAACTTTCGATGTTACAGAAAGTAAAAAGTTGATAACAGGACACAGTGGATGTTCAGTTACTGGGAGGATCATCCCAGTCGATGCCCCCCGTCCAACAGGGCATTGCAGCCAAGCAGGATACCAGACCAGGTATATCTTCTATGGAGAGAAAAACACTGAGAGAAAACAAAGTTAACAGAATGTACTATAATACAACTGGAGAGTCGTAGGAGAAAAGGAAGTAGCAGAGTGAGGAAAATTGGTAAGTCTGTCCTCCAGCAGTCTAAGCCTATAGCAGCATAACTACAGAGATAGCTCAGGATGACCTTAGCCACTCTAACTATAAGCTTTATCAAAAAGGAAAGTTTTAAGCCTGGCCTTAAAAGTAAACAGAGTGTCTGCCTCACGGACTAAAGCTGGGAGCTGGTTCCACAGGAGAGGAGCCTGATAACTAAAAGATCTGCCTCCCATTCTACTTTTAGAAATCCTAGGAACTACAAGTAAACCTGCAGTCTGAGAGCGAAGGGCTCTGTTAGGAACATATGGAACAATTAGATCTCTGATGTATGATGGAGCTTGATTATTAAGGGCTTTGTATGTAAGAAGAAGGATCTTAAATTCTATTCTGGATATAACAGGGAGCCAATGAAGGGAAGCTAAAACAGGAGAAATGTGATCTCTCTTTTTAATATTCATCAGAACTCTTGCTGCCACATTTTGGATCAACTGAAGGCTTTGAATGGCATTTTGTGGACTACCTGATAGTAAAGAATTACAGTAGTCCAGCCTTGAGGTAACAAATGCATGGACTAGTTTCTCAGCATCACTCCTGGACAGGATGTTTCTAATTTTAGCAATATTCCGGAGGTGAAAGAAGGAAATCCTAGAAACCTGTTTAATATGGGATTTAAATGTCAAGTCTTGGTCAGAAATAACGCCGAGGTTTGTTACGTTATTACTGGGGGCCAATTTACTGCCATCCAGATGAAGTGATTGACTAAGCAGTTTCTTTTTTAGAACTTCTCGTCCAAAGACAGCAACTTCTGGTTTGTCAGAATTTAAAAGCAAAAAGTTTAGGGTCATCCATGTTTTTATGTCTTCCAGACATGCCTGTAATCTACCTAAATGACTGGGTTCATCAGGATTTATGGATAAATATAGTTGTGTATCATCTGCATAGCTGTGGAAATTTATCCCATGCTGTCTAATGATTCTACCAATTAGGAGCACATATATGGTGAACAGAATTGGTCCAAGCACAGAACCCTGTGGAACTCCACAAGTAACCCTTGAGAGTGAAGAAGATTGATCATTTAGATGAACAAACTGGAATCTATCAGACAAATATGATTTAAACCAGCCTAGTGCTGTTCCTTTGATCCCTGCAACATGTTCAAGCTTTTCTAAGAGAATATTATGATCGACTGTGTCAAAAGCAGCACTGAGATCTAACAAAAGCAGAACAGACACAAGTCCATTATCTGAGGCCATGAGAATATCATTAGTAACCTTCACCAGTGCTGTTTCAGTGCTACGATGAGCTCTAAATCCTGACTGAAACTCTTCAAACAGCTCGTTACTGTTTAGATGCTCACAGACTTGATTAGCAACAATTTTCTCAAGGACTTTGGATAAGAAAGGAAGGTTAGATATAGGTCTGTAATTCACTAAGTCATCTTGATCAAGGGAAGGTTTCTTGAGTAAAGGTTTAATTACAGCTATTTTAAATTCCTGTGGTACGTATCCGTTTACTAAGGATAGATTCATCATATCCAAAATGGGGCCAGGAACCAAAGGGAACACTTCTTTAAATAATTTGGTTGGAATTGGGTCCAACATACAAGTTGAAGGTTTAGATGAGGCTAATATTTTTGATAATTCCAAAAGCTCGACTGAATCAAAACAGCCTAAGCACAACTGAGGTTCTACAGTTCTTTCCGATGCTGCCTCATTTACTGAGGAAGAAGTAATCATGTTTGGGAGGATGCCAATGATTTTATTTTTAAAAGAATTAATTTTATTTATGAAGAATCCCATAAAATCATCACTGCTAATAGCTGGGGGAATAGTTGGCTCAACAGAGCTATGACTCTGTGTAATTTGGCAACTGTACTAAAAAGAAACCTAGGATTGTTTTTATTCGCCTCTATTAATGATGAAACATATGCTGTTCTAGCTTGTCGATGGATCTTTTTATACAGCAGTAGACTGTTATTCCAGGTTAAATAGGAATCCTCTAGGTGTGTAGAGCGCCATTTTCTCTCCAACTTCCTAGTATTCTGCTTTAAAGTAGACTTCATGCGACTGCTGATGGAGGAGCAGCTGCTCTCTGTCTCTCTCCAGATCCATTCACTTTATTTTATTTTCTGTTTGCTTTTCTTATTTTCTTTTCTTAACTTTTTCTTAGTTACTTTATCCACCCAGCCCCTGGAGTTTCTGTATTAGACCAGATCTCTTCTTGGATTACTTTTTTATGGACTTATCAACATGGTTTTTTGCTCAGCTGAGGATTTTGAAAAACTGCTCCACAGAATTGAGGGCATTGAAACGAAGCTACGTCATCTGGAAATTAATTTTAATCTTCATGCTGATTATGGACAAAATGACACAACTTTACCGTTGAATACAAACAGGGAACAGCCTATCAGCCCGGTGTTACATCGGTCTAACCGTGTCACAGAGACTCCCTACAGGCATCTGAGCGGCAGTACTCCGCACTATAATGAAAACTGGCCAGCTTTAAAACGCATGAAATCAACCCCAGCCTGTTCTCCGAGGAAGAAAAAACAAAAGAAACTCCGGCACAGAGAAACCTCTGAACCCAGAACTGCCACTTCTGCTAAGAGTAAACAAAAGAGGTTTCAGCCAAAAACAAGAGATATTTCTCCACCTGGAATCCCGCTGAAAAACAGATTCGCAGCCTTGAGTTCCCCGAAAGATGACGCAGCCCCCAGGACCAGTCAAAGCTACCAGGAGAAACCCAGCCGCATCAAACGGACACATAACAAAGTAAGAGCCCCCCCAGCAAAGATTGTTATCATACAAGATGGATCAATTAATGGAACTGAGGCTTTTTGTAGCAAGAATACCAAAGTTTATAGCTGCTACAAAAATACAGTGAGAGAAATATCAGAAAAAATCCCTAAAATCTTGGACCAACATCCTGCTTTGGAAAAGCTTGTCATTCACGCTGGATCAGCAGATATCGTGATGAGACAATCAGAGATTCTGAAGAGAGACTTTTCTGATCTCCTACAGAGACTTGATGGACTTAACGTAAACATCCTCATCAGCCGACCAGTCCCTGAAGGGAATGATGAAAGATTTAGCAGACTCCGCATGCTCCATAAATGGTTGAAGAAACAATCAGCTGAGAAGTCGTTCACATTTATTAATAATTTCAAAGTATTTGGAAGTGCTAATCATCTGTTCAAAGAAGGGATGCGCTATATTAAACAAGGCCGGAGTAAGGCTCTTAGCAGCAAACATTTTTTCTTATCAAAATCAGAAAGCAAAACACTTGCTCCCAAAAAATGACCTTGAGGCACCCATGGATATCAGAGAACAAAAACAGGAAGTCTGGATGACACCACAGGACCGAACAGATAAACAACCATCAGAGATTAAGTCTTCATCTTCCTGTGACTCAGCCACATCAAATGAGTCTCCATTTAGAAACTTTACAGACAGACTGAACGAGCAAATCAAATTTGGGACACAATTAACACCTAAACTTAGACTACACCAAACGCCTGGGACTAGTGTCAATAAGCCTGGGAGCTTCCCCCCACTGATTATTACAGATATTTGATATTTGAGGGAACTGGGGCAATAAATCCACCCCTACCGTCTCCCAGAATTCACCCGGCACCCCTGAGGCTATATCAGTGATTATCAGCAGCAGGACACATAAACCGTTAACCACACGCTCTCATATTAAACAAAATCTCAAATTGATAACCTGTCAGAGGGTTCAGCTGCCCATCATCACAATACTTAAGTTAGCTTTATTAAACATTAGATCTCTATCCGGGAAGTCTTTTCTTATCAATGACTTCATCACTGAGCATAATTTACACGCCCTTTTTTATCAGAAACTTGGCTACATGAAAATAACGAAACAACTTCATTAATAGAATCCAGTCCTCCAAATTACAATTTCTTAAGCGAGAACAGAAAACACAGACGAGGTGGAGGTGTAGCCACCATCTTTCACAACTCAATGAACTTTAAAAAGGTAACTCTGGGCACGTTTGATTCTTTTGAATACCTAGCCACCCAGATAAATGTGCCTAACAAAGCATTATTTCTAAGTTTATATAAACCACCAAAACTTAACTCTAACTTCTTTAATGATTTCAATGACCTTCTTTCTGTAATATATATTGACTATGACCAACTAATCATCGTGGGGGACTTTAACATCCATACCGACAACCCCCAAGATAGACAAGCAAAAACATTAGATGATACTCTTCCACAACTTCGGACTGATCCAGCATGTCAAACAACCAACACACAATCAAGGACACACTCTGGACTTAATTATCAGCAAAGGTTTAAATATTTCTGACATCTCTGTAATTAATATTGCATTATCTGACCATTTCTGTATTTTCTTTGAAAGTACCATCTCTGCTAAATTATCCAGCCAGAGTAAGACCACTATAAAAAAGCGTTTTCTAGGGGACAGTTCAGTAGAAACCTTTAAACGTATTTATCCTTCCACCACATCCCCCTCATCTCCCAACTCAAACTCAGTAAATAAGTTGGTAGATAATTTCCTTGCGAAAATCTCAGACATCATGGATTCCATTGCTCCAACTAAAGTGAAAGTAGTCTCAGGTAGAAAGAAGTCTCTGTGGACAAGTAATCCACTGGTACGTAGTGAAAAAAGAGAGTGTCGACGAGCTGAGAGAAAATGGTGGAAAACTCGACTCCAGGTTCACTGTGAGATCTACAAAGAGAGACTGAATAGATATCAGCTAACTATCAAAAGATGCTAGGGAATCGTTCTTTTCTGAAATCATCAACAGAAACAATAATAATGCACGGACTCTATTTGCAACAGTGGAAAGACTAACTAATCGTTTAGTGACAGTAGCCCCTGAACTAAACTCTACCAGGGCCTGCAATGAATTTGCCAGCTTTTTCACTGAAAAGATTCTAAAATTAGACGGTCAATCTGTACCTCAATATCGAACCCACAACCAGTGCTATCCCCAATCAACAACAATGTAGAGATAATGTCTGAATTCCACAAATTAAACCAGAACAGCCTTGAAAAAATCATTATCCAATTAAGCTACTCCTCCTCCTGTCTTGATATCCTCCCCACAGCTTTTCTAAAGAAGGTTCTTCCTGTTATTGGTTCTGATCTTGTTCAAATAGTGAACTCATCACTGTTAGGTTAAAAAAGTGGTTGACCTACAACGAATCACACATACAACATTATTATTTTACCTAACATTTCCCCCCTGAAATGTGGTTTTTAAATGTGATCACGAACAACAAAAAGTTGTAAAATAGGTAACAACTCCAATAATGTAAAAATATAAGAATCATAAAAACCAGACAACAAAAGGTTGCAAAATAAGTAGCATCCCAAATTAAAAAAAATATTTAAAAAAATAACAATAATAAGACATACAACAAAGAAATTGCAAAAGTAATTAGCAATTTCAAAAAGATATTAATGCGAGCTTCACCTAGACATCATCCAATTAATCGCTACCTGAACAGTAGTTTAGATTAATGGAATCATAAAAAGGTTTTTACACATGTTATTTACAACCCATCTTCTTCTTCATTTCTGTCTTCATCTTCAAGCCTCTGCTCTTCTTTCCTTTGATGTCTGGATGTCATCAGGTGTGAGGAAAAAGCAGGGCAATAGAAGCAGGCAAACTGCCAGACAGGAGGGGAGCCAAACTAGTTTCATGTTGGCTAGAGGCAAATAAGAGGACTAGCCCTCCAAAACAGAGGTTTGACCGCTAAGGGGACAGGGATGCTGTTCTGCTGGGTTTAAGACCAGAGGCCCTATTGGTCACTCTGTCCTTTGTAGCCCAGACTTCCCCACTGTCCCGTGTCTAGTCCCCTAATTGCCTTTGCAATTTGCAGTGTGAGATGTGTATCCACGAGGGTCTCTCAGCAATTTTCACAGCCGTGGGCGTGGTCAGCAGGACTTCAAAAGGTCCTTCCCAGCGGGGACTCGTCCAGTTCTTCCTTTTAATCACCTTGATGAATACCCAGTCTCCAGGTTTGATTGGCTTTTCAGGATCCTGCAAAACAGAAGGAGAGATAGGCAGATTGTGTGCGTTTTTGCACTTCTTTGGCTAGGATAATTTTCCTCATGTAATCAGCTAATGTGAGTTCTTCGTCTGCTTTTTGCAAATCAGGCGCAACTAGAAGTAACCTGTAAGGTCTGCCATAAATGATTTCAAAAGGTGTTAAACCTTGGTTTGTTGGCGTGATTCTCATGTAAAGTTTTACTAGGTCCAAACACTCAGGCCATGGTCTTCTAGTCTCTGCCATGCATTTCCTGAGTCTGCTTTTGATGGTCCCATTATGTCTTTCTATTAAACCTGCACTTTGGGGGTGATAGGCACAATGATTTTTTAGTTGGATGTCTAAATGTTTTGCCATATTTTGAATAACCTCATTCACAAAATGTGGTCCATTATCTGAATATATTACTTGTGGAATACCATGGTTTGCAATGATAGTTTTACATAGTACTTTTGCCACTGTTAGAGCATCATTCTTTGCAGTGGGAATTATTTCCGGCCATTTGGAGAAAGCGTCAATTATTACTAAGCAATATTTGAATGAGCCGCTCTGTGTTAGTTCAATGAAATCCATGTGGATTGTGTGGAATGGGTAGGCTGGTTGAGGAAATTGGCCTCGCTTGGGTCTCATATTCCCTTGTGGGTTGTGTTTGATACATGTTAGGCATGTCTTGCAAAAATGTTTTAAGTATGTTTCAAGGTTGTATGTTGTAAAGTGTTGCTGTATTATTGATACCATCCCCCCTGTGGAGACATGGCAAGGCCCATGGCTCACAAGCGCAGCAGCTTTAAACAGTGATTTGGGTAGGATGGGTTTATTACGAACTTCATAAAGTCCATTTTCGTTTAGAATGGCACCTTTTGTTTTCCATAATGTTTTTCAGAAGAGGGAGCGTTTGTTTGCATGTCTTTCAAAACAGTCTGATCTATAAGTTCCTGTTCTGTGGTCTGTGTAATTCCTAACTCTGCTTCCGCAGAGAGCGGATATTGTCTCACTCTGGGTGTAAAATGTGATTTAGGAGTTATTTGAACGGGAGCAATGGATGAGAGTAGGCCCACATCAGTGGGGCTTTTAGACCATAATGTGTCAGGGACTTCTTTGAGTTGCTTTTCTTCCTCTTCAGTCAATAAAATGGTTTCTGCTTCTGGTCATTCTAGTGGTGCAACTTGAGTGGTGCAGTGGAGTGGCATGATAAGGGGCAGTCTATATAAACCTGTGGATTCACTGTATTGCCAATGATCTTCTTTATTTTCTTGCAAAGTTTTAAAATCTGTGGCGTTATTTGCTTTTCGCACCATATATCCCAAATCTTTCCAACGTGATGTACTGCTTTTGATCAGGGATATATGCGGATCTGTAGGCAAATCGAAGAATGGTTTAAGGCTGGTAGACAGTGTTACTGAGGCAGCTGAAACAGATTTTCCATCAGTAATGATGTGTGAGGTGAACACTACAGCAGGTGAGAGTTGCATAAAATAGTCTTTGAACTTGGGATCAGGTTCAGGCCTCAGAGCCATAGTCACATGTAACTGTGATGTAGGCATGATTTGTTTGTCGGGTTCAGGAACTACCTGCAAAGCTGTGTCCATCATTGTTGTTGTATCTTTAAGGTTTTCTTTAGGTTCAACTCGTAAAAAATACTACAGACCGAGTCCCTGTGGTCTATGAGTTGTATTTAGGTAAATGTCATCATTTCTTGTTCTCACAGCTCTCATGCCGTCTCCCACTGGGATAATTGAGATTTTTAGGGCTGACATTAAGTCTCTGCCCAACAAATTGAGTGGACATTGTGGTGAAATGACTATTGAGTTTTTAGAACTAAACCTAGTTTTTGGATCTGTTATTAACACTGGTTTAGATAAAAATGAGCGCGTAGTAGCACCATCTGCTGATTTGACCAAAATGCTTTCTTTAGATTCTGGCAGATTAACGCCAGAGGAGATCACTGTTCTGCAAGCTCCAGTGTCACAAAGGAGCTCTACCATTTGTTCATTAATTTTAAGTGTTATGTAAGGCTTCTCTTTCAGAACATTAAGTAATTCCCAGGCGCCACAGCAATCCACCACCTCATTAGAGGCGGTAAAAGTATCTAGTCATTGCTGTGTGAACCGCGAGTGATCTGGGGCAGTTGAACCCTGTGTATGGATCTGACCTCGCCCTCTGCCCCCTTCTCGGCCTCTGTCTCTGCTACATTCATTTGAAATGTGGCCTACTTTCCCGCAGATCCAACACGTGGGGGCAGTGTGGCCACCTTGATTTCTCCATGAACCCTGGAGTGTGTAATGATGTGTATTCCTTCGTGGTCTAAACCCCCTTCCTTTGTTGTGGTTGTCACTTTGATAATAAACTTCCCCCTCATCATCTTCAAGCTGGGTGTGAAATACCTGTGTGTCGGAGTCTGGAGGTTTTGGTTTCTTCCCCTTTCTTTCCATGACACCTTCTGCAAAACGTGCATTGGCGATAAGGGTAGTAAGGTCGCAAGTTTTCCATGTCAGAAGGTGATTTTTAATCCAATTAGTGATAGTGGGGTGGAAACTATGTAGCAGACCATTACACAAATGCCGCATATATGGGGTCTCATCACCACACTCTTTAGTTAGGCCACTGTGGATATCATGTTCTTTTTGGTATCTGTATTTAAAATCATCTACAGTTTCCCCAGGCTTCTGTTTTATGGAGGCCATATGCCCATAATCTGGTTTCTTTTTAAACTGTGCACGAACTTTAACCGCTACTGCATCGAATTGTTGCTTTAGTGCTCCCTGGAAATCATTCTGAAATTGTAACACAACTCCGGCATCATCTCTTCCTGTGTAATTTCCTCCTACATGGTGCCAGTCTTTTCCCAACGATGCAGCCATAGCCTGTCCTAATTCATGACCGTTTAACCGGTAGGATTTGACCACATCAACCATATCCTCTGTCCATTTTTCTGGATCCTCCTTATGGCTAGTGATTTGTTCTACAACCTCTTTAACGTCTTTAAGTGACCATGGTCTAAAAACATATCTCGGAGTGCCATTGGCAGATGGTACTTGAATCATAGGGTTAACATCTATTGAGTCCTCTGGTTCACTCTCATAAGACTTATCCTCAGTTTTTTTTGGACCTGACTTCTTTGTAATTCTAAGTCTTTGTTTTATTGTGGTACCATCTGTTTTTTCTTCAATTGCAAATTGATCTCTTGGAACAGGAGGATATAGACCTTCCCCTAAAGCCCCCGGCTGGTCTGATGGGGGTGTTGGTGGAGGTGCATAAGGTACTCCTCCAACAGCCCCAGGGGGGTCTGTCTGGGCTGTAGGTAGAGGTGCATAAGGAGGAGGACACAGTGTGAGTTCGTCACCGAGCTTTTTCATAAGAAAAGCCTCATCTTTAGAGCCTTTGTTTTTTTTCCTGTTTTTTATATTTTGCTTCCTTTTCTCTGTTTCATCAGCCCACACACGTGCTATTTTTAACTGTGTCTGTTTAAGGTTTTTCTTTTTACCTGTAGCGATAAGTGTTTTTGCTTCGAGAACACATACCAGTTCTTTCCATTGATTTCCTTTAAGTTTCCCGTCTACTTTATACTTTTTGCGCCATTTTGTCAGAAACTGAAGATTTTCGGGGTCCTTTTTTATGCATATACTTTGAATCTCCCTCTAATTTGTCGGTGGAAACATCGTTTCCCATCTTTGCGTTGTTTTTATATAACCCTTAATGGGTTCTATTAATTGGTCTGGTAAAGTCTAGTGTCAGAATACCAAATAGTTCTAGGAGGATAACGACAATTATTAATATTAAGATTAAGGTGAATGAAAAAGCAAGAACTATTAAATCAGTCTGTCGATTAGTTAAAGTTAGTCATTTATTCTTTAATTAATTAAAATAATTTTTTGGTCATTTATTTGAGATTTTTAATTATAATCAAATTCTGCTAAAACTGGATCGTATAGTTTTTACTCTAAGTGTCTCTTTTGTGCAACTAGATTGAGCCGTTTTATGGCTTTCTTAATCTAAGGATGTGTTGTGTAACCTATAATTCCGCACAGAACGTCTCTTGTAGTGCACGTCAAACCGTACGTTAACACCGTTAGGTTTCAGGTTAGACTGGCATACATAAAGATTATGTCCTGTGCCTATCTTACTCTACCCACCTGGGGTGCGGTATATCGTTTTGATTCTGCTGTTTGTGTTTTTACTCCCATACACTGGCGTGCTTTATTTCCCAGCGAGGTGGATTGGCTCGCAAACCTAACCCGTTACAACCGTTTCCCAGCAAGGTGGACCGGTTCGCAAACCTGGTCCGTTACACCCTTTTGCTGTAGTAATTAACGCATTAATCACTTAAGGATCAACACCTGATATTTTATCAGAGAGGCTAAAGCGTCCTTTAGGCCCAAACAGCAGAATATACCCTGACTATCTTAGAATTGTTTTTGGGGTTTTTTAAATGTGAAGGTGCACAAAAAAGACGTCTCTGGTGTTTAAGGATATATTCTTGGGCTGAGGTTATCATTACTAGAGCTTGATTAATCGGTACCATGAGTTTTTCTGTGACATTGTTGTTGTGTTTTTATATCTATTTTTGTGTGATGTGGTTGTGTAATTCTTAAGTTCACAATGTTTGGTTGGGTTTGTCGATGTTCCTTTTTCGTGTTTTGTTTTTCCCCCTCTCTCTGCCGTCCTATGGAGGCAGACTTCAATGTTTTCCTGTGTTTTCTTTGTTCCCCTTCCTCTCTTGTATTTTCAACTCACCCTCTCTCATGACATTTTGTTTCCTACCTCTCTTCTTCATCTTCTTTCTTTCTTCTCCTTAATTTTCCGTCTCTGTGTCCACAACATCAGGAATTAAAAACCCCAACAATTCATAATAAAGATTTTTCACACATAAATCAAGTGGAGTACTATAGCAAAAGCTGTACTGCTCCGCTTGTGAAAGTAAATCTGTTGGGCTTCTACTTGGTACTCAGACACCAATTCTGAGCTCCACACTGCCAAACAGGACACGTAAAAAAAAAAAAAAAAAAAGACATACTCACAATCTCTCCCCTAAGCGAGTGATTCAAACCGAATCGATCGCACGGGAGCACGCGCAGGGGGTCCTCGTGGAAGTTATGCAGCCGGCCAGTGCAGGAATTCAGCGATCTGGACGTCAAGAACCGCCCTTCGACGGAGACCACCAGCGGGAGTGCTCCGTACGTCGAGTCACGGCACCAAGATGATAGGTTAAAAAAGTGGTTGACCTACAAAGAATCACACACAAAGGTCGGAGAGAATATGGAGTCAATAAGCTCTGCAGAGGTAGATGTGGATAATCAGTTCTGCAGAGGGAGACCAGGAAAATACTATAAGGAATGAGCCAACCGTGTCTGTCTGTTCTCAGCCTCCCAGTCTCATAGTCTCTGGTCTCCAAGAGCACCCCCTCTGCAGTCTCTCTTTATTTAGTCACACTTCATTAACATATTAAAAGAACAGGATGTCATGCAAATGAGCATGTGACTGAAACCAAAATGACATTTAAAAAGTACATTAGAAAGACACCCTAAGAAAATAATAATACAACATTATTATTTTACCTAACAATCACTGCTATAGGGTGTCTTCCCTCAGGCTTTAAAAACAGCAGTTATTAAACCACTGCTAAAGAAGAAAAATCTGGACAACACGTTAATGCAGAACCACAGGCCAATCTCTAATCTCCCATTCATCAGTAAGATTATTGAAAAAGCTGTGTTTCAGCAGTTAAATGGCTTCATAACAATGACAAACCGTTTTGATGCTTTTCAGTCTGGTTTCCGCACTCACCACAGCACCGAGACTGTCCTCGTCAAAGTATTTAATGACACCCGCATAAATACAGACTGTGGAAAAACCACAGTGCTGGTTCTGTTGGACCTCAGTGCAGCATTTGACACTGTTGATCATGATATTTTTTTTGGAACGACTGGAGAGCTGGGTCGGACTCTCTGGTACAGTACTTGGCTGGTTCGAGTCTTACCTAAAGAACAGGGACTTCTATGTTTCAATAGGAAACTTTTCATCAGAACGAACAGAAATCACATGTGGGGTGCCCCAGGGCTCCATCCTGGGGCCCCTCTTATTTAATATCTACATGCTCCCACTAGGCAAGATTATAGCAACCAATAACATTAGTTACCATAACTACGCAGATGACACTCAGCTCTACATTACAATGTCACCAGGTGACTCTGAACCCATTCAAACCCTAAATCAATGCATTGACCAAATAAATGGATGGATGTGCCATAACTTTCTCCAGCTGAATAGAAACAAAACTGAAGTGATTATTTTTGGACCCAAGGAGGAACGATCAAGAGTCAGCACACAGCTTCAATTAATACAGCTAGAAACTACTGATCAGGTTCGAAACCTAGGTGTAGTAATGGACTCAGACCTGAACCTCCAGGGTCACATAAAGGCAATAACAAGGTCAGCGTTCTATCACCTGAAGAACATCTCTAGGATTAAAGGACTGATTTTGCAACACGACCTAGAAAAACTCATCCATGCGTTTATCTTTTGTCGGATTGATTACTGCAACAGCATCTTCACAGGTCTGCCTAAAAAGTCAATCAGACAGCTGCAGCTGATCCAGAACGCTGCCGCTCGCGTCCTCACTAGAACCAGGAAAGTAGAGCACATCACCCCAGTTCTAAAGTCCTTACACTGGCTCCCTGTAGCTCAGAGAATAGACTTTAAAATACTTTTACTAGTTTATAAATCATTACATGGCTTAGCACCAAAATATGTTGAAGACCTGTTGTCATGGTACCAACCACCAAGACCACTCAGGTCCTCCAACTCTAGCCTACTAAACATCCCTAGACTCAGAACTAAACATGGAGAAGCAGCTTTGACTTTTTATGCTCCCCTTATCTGGAACAGACTTCCTGACGAGTGTAGAGCTGCTGAAACTCTGAACTGCTTTAAATCGAGACTAAAAACCCATCTGTTTAGAATTGCCTTTGAGTAAATGCTTGATGTCATATGTATGTAATGTGTTCATGCTCTCTTGCTTTTTTTATTTTTCTCTTGCTTTATTGTGTATCATGTGTAATGTGTGTTTCTTTTATGTGTTTTTTTAAATCACCAAATCATGTAAAGCACCTTGAATTACCCTGCTGTTGAAAGTGTGCTATACAAATAAAATTGCCTTGCCTTGCCTAAAGTACGCAACTCTGCGTTGAACCAAGGAGTCAGCCTCCTATGGCTAGCCACTTTCTTTTTTAAGGGGGCTACACTATCTAATGCCAAACGCAATGAGGACGTAACGCTGTGAACCAGACCATCAATTTCTGAAGGGTTAGAGATAGAATTGCTGCCATCCACTGCGTTACCCTGAGACACTAAGGAAAGTAAGAATGGAACAGATTCTTTAAAAATTGTTACAGCATTCTCTGATAAAGCTCTACTATAATGAAATTTTCTTTCAGATTTAAGATGGTCAGTTAAAGTAAATTCAAAAGTTATTAAGAAGTGGTCAGACAGGACCGGGTTATGTGGGTGAACTGTTATTTCCTCACACTCAATACCGTATGTCAGTACAAGGTCCAAAGTGTGTTTACCAGTGTTGGTCGATCCCTGTACTTTTTGAGTAAAGCCAATTGAGTCTAAAATAGCATTAAAGGCTGCATTTAGGCTATCACTTTCAGTATCCACATGAATATTGAAGTCCCCCACTATAATAACCCTATCAGTATTTAACACTAAAATCAGATAAAAAATGTGAGATCTGATCCAAGAATTGAGAGTAAGTGCCTGGTGGACGATACAAAACCACAAACAAAAATGGTCTTAATGTTTTGCAACTTGGATGAGGAAAATTAAGGGTTAGATGTTCAAAAGAACTGTAGCTATCAATTGGTCTGGGACTAATTAGTAAATCAGAACGGAAAATGGTTGCAACTCCTCCCCCTCGCCCAGTATTTCTAGGAATGTGAAAATTTAAATGACTGGAAGGAGTTGACTCATTTATACTGACATAATCCTCCTGCTGCAACCATGTTTCTGTGAGACAAAGGAAATCAATGTGATTATCACAAATCAAGTCATTTACTAACAAAGTCTTTGAGGAGAGAGATCTTATGTTTAATAAACCACATTTAATAGATTTATTTTTCTGTTCAGTCAAAGTTGTATTTATTTTTATGAGCTTTCCATAATTTGCTTTTACTGGCTTAACTATTAATCCATTTAATTTTGGCCGTGGCAAATCCTGTTCCAACACCAGTGGAACTTCACCAGGCACTCCAATCAATTTCTGTTGGGCATTTTCTTATGGCAGTCAAATCAGGAAGTTATTAGGGGGGTCACGGCAGGGTACCTGGACATTAAGGAGACATGTCCCAGTCCTGGCCTGAGTGTGGACCATTTGATTGGAAACACAGGTACTCCTGATCTCATCAACAGTGAAACCTGTATTCTGTACCATCTTACAGGATACATTGTAAACAAATGAAACATTCCAACATCTGTGATGGATGCTGTAGTTCAATAAAGCAAAAATGATGACAGTCCAGAAGGAGAGCACCATACCCTATTGACACTGAAGGAATTCAAACCAGGAGTGCTGTGTCGACCATCACATGAGGCCTTTGGTCTGGTCCAAAAAGGGGATGAGCTTTTCCGAACGAGGTCTGATGCATCTCTCATGGAGCTCCCAAATACCATGGACACCCTAGAGAGAGAAGCAAGTCTGTTAGAAAGCATGCTCCCTGCATGTCATGATGTGAAACAAAAAATAACCAGCAGATTCATCAGGCTGAGCCTACAAATTGCAGCAAAACAGATCTTCCATAAGAGAGAAAAAAAGTGCTGTCCAATACTGGGCATCTTGGAAGTAAAAGCCAAACAAAAAAGAAAAAACAGCATCAGATAGCACAACAAGCAAGCCCCCACCAAACACCTTGATTGTTGCCATGGAGGAACTTGGTCTCTTTTTTGTAAAAAGCCCCCACCCACCCACAGCAACTTCAACACCAATATATATATATATGGTATGTTTTGGAGGGGTTTTTTTCCCCCTTTTATTTTAATATCACTGATTCTACATACGTTATTTTAATCATACATAGTCTTGGCATGTTCAGGGAATAAAATAAAATAATTGCAATGCTTGCATTAGTTTTGGTATGAAATAAAGTAATTTCTGATCATTTTGATTTTATTTTGACAGCCTCCCCATCACCACCCAGTCACCTCCAGCACTCCACCATTCCACTTACCAACTTATTTATTGCTCCATCACTGACAGAACTGGGGAAGTTCCACCAAACCTGATCACCGATCAGCTCTCCGTTCAGCAACTCATCTGAAAACAGGAAGATGGACATGAATGCAACGCAGTGTTACCTGAAATAGATCTATAAGACTTTTTTAGTTACTCTTCTAGTTATTTATTTAGGCTGATGTTATTGTTAATAATTCTTAAATTGTCTGTTAAAAAGAGATTATATTCTCTACTTCATCACGATTACACACTTGTAAAACAAGTGCAAATGAACAGTTCTACAGTAAATTTCAAGTTTATAAAAGGTTATGGTGTTCAAGTACTGTTCTTCAAATGTCTTGATTCAGTTCTTATTATTTTGGAGGACACAAAACAAGAAAACATAT
Source organism: Valencia hispanica (assembly GCA_963556495.2). Classification (NCBI taxonomy): domain Eukaryota; kingdom Metazoa; phylum Chordata; class Actinopteri; order Cyprinodontiformes; family Valenciidae; genus Valencia; species Valencia hispanica. The sequence continues at coordinate 53,485,792 of OY747712.1, read as the reverse complement.
CTTGTTAACTTGGTGATCCTGTGGGCCATATGCTTCAGCAGTTCATTGCACTCAGGCCTATGTGGTTTAACTGAAAAATAAAGAAATAATTTCTCATCTTTATGATCACATTTTTCTTTACTGATAGTATCTCCATTTATGCTGCGGTCAATGATGCAGCTGCTGTTCTTCTTCTTCTGATTTTTATTGGCGGTTGGCAAACAACAAATGGTGCATTACCGCCACCAACTAGTGTGGAGTGTGGACTGGAACGACACTCAAAAACAAAAACCTAAATAAAAACTAAAAAACAAACAAACTAAAAAACTCAAATCCTCCCAAATATTCTACTTTCTTTGAAAAACCTAAATAAAACCTGATAATACTCACTTTTCAAGTCCTTTCTCAAAAGATCAATAAGGTCTAGTTTCATTTTCATCTTACTTAAGTTTTGGATTAATTTTCTTCTTTCTACCTGGTATTTCTGACATTGTAATATAACATGATTTATAGTTTCTTATTCACCACAGTGTTCACATTTTCCTGTATTATGTTTCCCTATTATGAGTAATGTATTGTTTAAACCAGTATGGCCAAACCTCAATCTAGAAATAATCACCTCCTCTCTCCTACTCCTTCCAGTGCTTCTCATTTCTCCTACACTTCTTTGAATTTTATAAAGCCATCGTCCCGTCTTTTCCTCCTCCCATTGTTTTTGCCATTTTTTCTTCATTTCTTGCGTTATCATGCTCTTTATCTCTTTTTGACCAAAGTTAATATTCAAGTCAACCAATGGGTTTATTGTTGCTTACTTTGCAATTCTATCAACCTCTTCATTTCCTCTGACTCCATAGTGAGCTGGGATCCACAAAAAAATGACTGTAAGTCCCATCATATTTATCCTATAAAGTGTTTGCTGAATTTCTATAAGGATGTCTGGTCTGCTTTCTGAATGACTGCATTGTAAACTGGTTAATGATGAGCTTGAATCTGAACAAATAATTGACATTAATGGTCTATTTTCTTCCACCCATTGAATAGCGAACAAAATTGCTAGCATTTCTACTGTGTACACTGATAATTTGTCATTTACCCTTTTCTTTACTTTGATGTGAAACTCAGGAATAATAAAAGCTATGCCAATATGATCTGCTGTATTCTTTGATGCATCTGTATATATTTGTACATAATTATAATACTTATCAATATAATCCTGTACTGTATGTGAATTTATTATGAATCTTCTCCTCCTCTAATAAATTTAAATCCACTGATGCCTCAGGAAGTATCCATGGTGGAATAGCGGGTAATGGAACTCTGCAACAGATTCTAAACTGGTCTAGTTTGAGTTCTACATGTTTTTTAGTCATTGTCCATCCAAAGCTTTTTGTTTCCTTCTTTACTTTCTCCCAGCAAGGTTTTAGTATTTCTTGTGTTGGATGATCTTGTCTCTGACCCTGAAGATTTGCCCAGTAATTTAAAGCTATCTGTTGTCTTCTGATTTCTATTGGCATCTCACCTGTCTCTACTTGTAAAGCTGCTATCGGGGTTGTTTTAAATGCTCCTGTACACAGTCTTAGTGCCTGATTCTGGATAGAGTTTAATTTTAATAGAGTCGTTTTTGCTGCTGAATTGTATGCTACACACCTGTTATCTAACACTGATCTAATCAACCCATTATATATGGCCTTCAATGATTTCCTGTCTGCCCCCCATTCACTCCCTAACTAAACATCTCATTATATTCAACACCTTTTTACTTTTATCCATTATACTCTGAATGTGTACACCCCATGTTATCCTTTCATCAAACCATAAACCTAGGAATTAAAATTTATTTACTCTTTCTAACACCTGACCATACAACTTAAGTTTAAGTTCCTCTCTAACTCTTTTCCTTGTAAAGAACATTTTCTTAGTCTTTTCCACAGAGAACTTAAAACCCCATTTGTATGACCATTCCTCCACTTTACCAATTGCTTCTTGTAGTTTCTTTACAATAAACTCTACATTTTTTCCTCTTTTCCATATTGCCCCATCATCTGCAAAAAGTGAGAACCCCATCCCATCTTTTATACCATTAAAAACATCATTTATCATTAAAGAAAATAATAATGGACTCACTATACTCTCCTGTGGTGTACCATATTCCATAGGAAACTTTTCAGAAAAAATCTTCCCAATTCTCACTTTAATATGTCTTCCCATTAAAAAATCCTTTACCCATTTAAACATTCGTCCATTGATTTGCATTTTTCTAATTTTAATTAGAAGCCCTTCTCTCCACATTGTATCATATGCTTTTTCCTTATCGAAAAATACTGCCACTACACTCTCTTTGTTTATTTGTGCTCTCCTAACTTCATGTTCTAAACTTAAAATAGAATCCATTGTATTCCTACCTCTTCTAAAACCACTTTGATATTTAGATATATATCCTTTTTTTCTATATAGTACATTAATCTTTTATTTATCATACACTCCATTATCTTACAAACATTAGATGTCAAAGCTATTGGTCTATAATTTCCTGGATTAGTATTATCTTTTCCTGGTTTTCGTATGGGTACTACCACTGCCTCCTTCCAGCTTCGCGGCAGTTTCCCACCCTCTCAAACTCTATTATATAGCTCTAATAATATTTCCTTAGCTTTATCAATAATATGGTTAATCATGATATAACAAATTTGGTCTTTTCCTGGTGCTGATAATTTGGATTTTTGTAAAACTTGATTTAATTCTGTTTTTGAAAACAAAATATTTAACAAGTCATCATTATCTTCCACTTGTTGCAATAATTCTATATTTTCCATAAATGTATTTTCTCTTCCTCTTTGTCCTTCTTCACTAACATTATCTAAACTATGAACTTTAACAAATGTCTTTGCTAATAAATTAGCTTTCTCCTCGTCTTTTATTGCTATTACCTCACCATCATTTAATATTGGATATCCATACTCTTTCCTTATACCATTCATTCTCTTAATCATTAACCAAACATTTTGTATTTTTGTCTCCCTCCCCACTGAATTACAAAAACCCCTCCAGTACTCCTTCTTTGCATTTTTAACAGTTCTTCTTAACTTAGCCTGTAATTTCTTATACTCCATAAAATTCATAAAACTGTGATTCCTCTTTAACTTTTCAAAAGCTTTATTTCAATCCTTAATCATTTTATCACAATCCTTTGTCCACCAAGGTACTATCTTCTTTTTCCTTTTACCTTCTTTCTTCTTTATTGCCTGGTTTGCTGCCTTCAAAACTGCATTACAAACAGAAACATTTAATGCATCAACATCAACATTCATATCAATTTTCTCCATTTCCTGATCACAAATTAATTTAAATTTTCCCAATCTGCATTACTGAAACACCAATTTTGTACATTCCATATACCATATTGCTCTATATTAATCTCTAGTTCGGTCATTATAGGATAATGGTCACTACCAATAGTTGTATGTTTGATTACCTGCCATGAACAAAAACCTGCTAATGAATCTGACACTAATGTGAGGTCAATTACTGATTCTGTACCGGTTCTAACATTTATTCTTGTACCACTTCCATCATTCAGACATACATAATTTTTTGTTTCCATCAGTTCCTCAATAATTGCCCCATTCCTATCATTACTATTCCCCCATAATGTACTGTGTGCGTTAAAGTCGCCCCACCAAATTACTTTTCCCTCTAAATGTTTATCTAGTTCTTCTATATTTAAGAGTCTATTGCCCGGGTTGTGGAAATTGATTACTTTGATGCTGCCATTTCTTGACCAGATTTCAATTACAATGTATTCCAGTTGGATTCCTATATTTACAACTCTATACTGAGTTCCTTGTTTTAGTAATGTTATACATCCTCCTCCATTACCTTCCTTTCTATCTCTACGTACATTATCATAACCTTTTATTACAAAATCTAAATTAGGTTTAAGCCATGTCTCCTGAATACATATTATTACTGGTTTTGTTTTGCATTTATTGATAAATCCCCTAAATTCCTGTCCGTTTGTAATTAAACTTCTGGCGTTCCATTGTAATATAATCATATGATCCTGTCACCAGAACCTCCTCCTTTCTGCAGCTTCTGTTGTTTGGAACTATCTGATGATGATCTGCACCTGCATGACCCACGTGACTTCCGCATTCCACTCTTTCCATAGAAGTCTATTGGAGTGTCAGAACTCTCTCTCTCTATGACGCTGGTCCCCAATAGCCAATGGGCTCTAAGACCCGCCCCCATGTAAAATTAGGCTCAACTCCGAAAACGAAAAGTCTGAATTGAAACTGTAAACCGAGGACTGACAGCAAAGGGGAAGAGAAACGTAAAAACTGGCCAAGAAAAGATTGAAAATACAAAACAGCAGTTGTTACAAAAAAACTGCTGAATGTTTAAGGTTGACAGAGCTATTTGGTGCCGGGGTCACCACCCCAGCTGCAGGTGGTGCTGCGCGAGGAGCAAGTGGAGACATAAATGGTAAGTAACGTTAGCGTGGGGTTGGCTCGGCTACATTTTGAGACATGCCCAAAATAAAGTATAAAACGGTTTCACATTGACTGGGATGTGACCTGAATAACTGAATACTTGTGTCAACATATTAGCCCAGAGTTTAAGGGCTGACTGTTGGTAGATGCGGTTGATTTAGTTAAATATGCCAAATTGTTACAGCTACTAACGGCAGCGGTCTCTGGTTGCCATAGCAACAGTAAACATTAAGGGGAGAAGCTACAGGTGAATAGGGAAAAAAGTTAGCTTCAAGATACCTTCATGAAACTTGACAAACTTAATCCTAGTATTAAAATAAACATATTTTGTATTAGAAGATTTGATATAAATTTTGTTTAGATATGCAAATGAGGTGTAATCTGGTTAAAGGGTTAGGAAATTCTGCTACCCCCTTTGCCTCCCCCTCCCACTTGTCTGTCTCCAAAAGTCAGGTGAAGAGGCAGCTGGAGAAACTGAACCGGAACAAGGCTGCAGGTCCAGATAGTGTCAGCCCCAGAGTCCTGAAGGCCTGTGCAGAGCAGCTCTGTGGGATTCTGCAGCACATCTTCAACCTTAGCCTAACTCAGGAGAAGGTTCCAGTGCTGTGGAAGACATCCTGCCTTGTTCCAGTACCCAAAAGAACTCACCCATCAGTCATCAATGACTATAGACCCGTTGCCCTGACATCCCACATCATGAAGGTCCTGGAGAGACTCCTGTTGGCTCCCCTGAGAAAGCAAACAAGAACGTATCAGGACCCACTGCAGTTTGCTTATTGCTGTGGAGTTGGAGTTGAAGATGCCATCATCCACCTACTTCAACCAACCCACTGTCATCTGGACAAAGCAGGCAGCACTGTGAGGATCATGTTCTTTGATTTCTCCAGTGCATTTAACACAATTCAGCCTGATTTGCTCTGTCTGTCAGAAACTTCTGAAGACACAGGTGAAGCCCTCAACAATAGCCTGGATCAATGACTACCTGACCAACAGACCACAATTTGTGAGACTGAAGAATTGTGTGTCAAACCAGGTGGTCAGCAGCACAGGATAACCACAGGGGACCGTACTCTCACCATTCCTTTTCACTCTGTACACCTCAGACTTCCAGTACAAATCAGAGACCTGTCATCTGCAGAAATACTCAGATGACTCTGCAATTGTCGGGTGTATCAGAGATGGACAAGAAGCTGAATACAGAGAGCTGGTAGACTGCTTTGTGACATGGTGTGGAAACAATCGTCTCACCTTGAATGTGAACAAAACAAAGGAGATGATTGTAGATTTCAGAAGAAACAGGGATAAGTCAAACACTGTTTCCATCATGGGAGAAGAAGTGGAGGTGGTTGAGGAATATAAATACCTCGGAGTTCAACTTGACAACAGACTGGACTGGAGGCGCAACAGTGAAGCCGTCTACAAGAAGGGACAGAGCAGACTGGACTTCTTGAGGAAGCTTAGGTCCTTCAAGGTTTGCAGCAAGATGCTGCAGATCTTCTACAAGTCTGTTGTGGAGAGTGTAATCTCTTCAGCCGTCATCTGTTGGGGTAGCAGCATCAGAGCCAGGGACTTAAAAAGGCTCAACAACCTGATAAAGAAGGCTGGTTCTGTTCTTGGGACAACTGTGGAAAATCTGGAGATGATAATGCAAAGAAGGATTCTTCATAAAATAAAAAAAATTATGGACAACCTTGAGCATCCTCTTCATGAGACAGTCATACAAAAACAGAGCTTCTTCAGTCGGAGGCTTCTTCAGTTTCGCTGCAATACAGACCGCTACAGGAAATCCTTCCTGCCCACAGCCATCATCATCTACAACAACTCCTTAAAGAATTAATTATATGAGCTATACCAACACTTAATTTCCCTCTGGGATCAATAAAGTATTTTTGAATTTGAATTGAATTTGAATTGAATAAAAATGTGCTAATTTGCATATATTTTTAAACGTATCTCAAAATTGGCGAGAGACAGATTGAATTTTTCTATAATAATAATCATATATGTTATATGATTAGAAAAAACGTCAAAAGAATTTTACAGAGGGAAATAGGTTTATTTTATTTCATTACTTCATAAATCAAAAAACAGTGTCAGTAGCTCCAAAAACCTCATTTATGGCCTGTTTTTTTCAAACAAAATAGCACATATATATTTTTTAGAACGATGTATTGACAAATCGCTCCGTAATTTTTTTCAGCTCATAGCATAGAACAATGGTGGAAAGTTTGGTGAATATAGGTATAACTGATTTCAAGATTTTTCGTTTTGAATGTTGGAAAAACCTCATTTTGAGAAAAACACAATTAAAGATTATGCATTAGATAATTCAATGCAATGTGAAGTACAAAGTACCTCGAATCCCTCGTTTCGTGTTTGTGATTGGTCATTAATTTAAACAGGCATACCATTTTTGGACTTTTTTCTTTTTTTGGGGCTTGTTCTCTCACTGCCTCCACTTCACTTTTTGGCTACCACTGAGACGTCTCTGATTTGAGTATATCATGTGTCTTATAATGTTTAATGAATTCATACTAGAATAAATACTGAGTGATTGATTGCCATGGCTGTCAGTTTTAGTCCTTGAATTCACAGTTTTGTGCTTTATGTGTTAACTGCTATCAAGGAATATGACTCTCGTTTGTACTGTAGTATGCATAAGAGGAGATGCTGCGAGATTTGTGGACTTTTTTGTAGTGTCGGCTGATAATGTAGTGGGCTGGTCTGGACAGAAAAGGCCAGGGCTGAATTTTTGTCCCAGTCCCCCCCTGTGTATATATATATATACAGTTGTGTGCGAAACTCAGAGCACCCCTTTAAAAACAGCATATTTTATATATTTAAAAATGTATATTCATATTTACTGTCTCTCTGGTATATGGGAAAAAAAGACAATATTGTCAGGAAACATTAATGCATAGTTACATTTTATTTTATAAATTGAACAAAATTACAAAAATTAAAAACATAATTTTGGCATGTGCAAAAGTCGGGGCACTCTACAGCATCAGTACCTTCAGTACTTAGTAACACCCCCTCTGGCAGATATCACAGCTTGTAAACGCTTTTTATAGCCAACAACAAGTTTCTGGATTCAATTATTTGGGATTTTTCCCCATTCTTCCTTGCAAAAGGCTTCCAGTTCTGCAATATTCTTAGGACGTCTTGCATGCACAGCTCTTTCAAGATCTACCCACAGATTTTCGATGATGTTTAAGTCGGGAGACTGTGAAGGCCATTCCAAAACCTTCAGCTTGCGTATCTTGAGGTAGTCCATGGTGGATTTGGAGGTATGTTTAGGATCATTATCCTGTTGTAGAAGCCATCCTCTTTTCAGCTTTAGCTTTTTTACAGATGCTGTGATATTTGCCTCCAGAATTTGCTGGTATTTAATTGAATCCATTCTTCCCTCCACCCGAGCAATGTTTCCTGTCCCACTGGCTGCAACACAACCCCAAAGCATGATGGATCCACCCCCATATTTAACAGTTGGCAAGGTGTTCTTTTCATGAAATGCTGCTCCTTTTTTTCTCCAAACATACCTTTGCTTATTGTGGCCAAAGAGTTATTTTTTAACTTCATCAGTCCACAGCACTTGTTTCCAAAAGTCATCAGGCTTCTGTAGATGTTCTGTTGCATATTTTTGACGTTGTATTTTATGATGAGGTCGTAGATAAGGTTTTTTTCTGCAGACTCTTCCATGAAGATCTTGTTTGTGCAAGTATCGGCGCACAGTGGAAGGGTGCACCACCACTCCTGAGTCTGCTAAATCTTCCTGGAGGTCTTTTGAAGTCAAATGTGGGTTTTGGTTTACCTTTCTGATCAGACTACGAGCTGTTCTCTCCGAGAGTGTCCTTGGTCTTCCAGATCTCTTCTTGACCTCCACAGTTCCCCTCACCTGCCATCTCTTAATTATGCCTCGCACTGTGGAAACTGCAAGCTGAAAACGCTTTGCTATCTTCTTGTAGCCCTCCCCGACATTTTGGGCATCAATTACTTTCATTTTTTCTGTCTTACACAGCTTCTTAGAGGAACCCATGGTTGCTGAGTGTTTGTACAAGGTTTGTGGAGTCGCCGTATTTAAGAAACCCTCAAATTGGCACCAGCTGGAACTCCCTAATGACAATTGTTGACACATGCTTCAGGACCAATGAGCTGGTAGAGGTCTGAGCTTGTAAAAAGAATCTGAAACTTTGAAACTCTCAGGGTGCCCCAACTTTTGCACATGCCAAAATTATGTTTTTAATTTTTGTAATTTTGTTCAATTTATAAAATAAAATGTAACTATGCATTAATGTTTCCTGACAATATTGTCTTTTTTTCGCATATACCAGAGAGACAGTAAATATGAATATACATTTTTAAATATATAAAATATGCTGTTTTTAAAGGGGTGCCCTGACTTTCGCACACAACTGTATATAGTATGGTGTGGAAAGCTAAAGCAGGAAACGTGATCTCTCTTTTTTATGTTCATCAGAACTCTTACTGCCGCATTTTGGATCAACTGAAGGCTTTTAATGGCATTTTGTGGACTACCTGATAGCAAAGAATTACAGTAGTCCAGCCTTGAGGTAACAAATGCATGGACTAGTTTCTCAGCATCACTCCTGGACAGGATGTTTCTAATTTTAGCAATATTCCGGAGGTGAAACAAGGAAATCCTAGAAACCTGTTTAATATGGCATTTAAATGTCAAGTCTTGGTCAAAAATAATGCTGAGGTTCTTTATGTTATTACTTCGGGCCAATTTAATGCCACCCAGATGAAGTGATTGACTAATCAGTTTCTTGTTTAGAACATCTGGTCCAAAGACAGCAACTTCTGTTTTGTCAGAAATTAAAAGCAAAAAGTTTAGATTTATCCTTGGTTTTATGTCTTCCAGACATGCCTGTAATCTACTTAACTGACTTGGTACATCAGGATTTATGGATAAATATAGTTGTGTATCATCGGCATTGCTGTGAAAATGTCTAATGATTCTACCAATTGGAAGCATATATATGGTGAAAAGAATTGGTCCAAGCACAGAACCCTGTGGAACTCCACAAGTAACCCTTGAGAGTGAAGAAAATTGATCATTTAGATGAACAAACTGGAATCTGTCAGACAAATATGATTTAAACCAGCCTAGTGCTGTTCCTTTGATCCCTGCAACATGTTCAAGCCTTTCTAAGAGAATATTGTGATCGACTGTGTCAAAAGCAGCACTGAGATCTAACAAAACCAGAACAGACACAAGTCCATTATCTGAGGTCATGAGAATATCGTTAGTAACCTTCACCAGTGCTGTTTCAGTGCTGTCACATTCAAGATGGCTGCTGCTGCATCTTCCTGCTCAGTGTCTCTCAACAATCCAACAAAAATCAATGGAATCTAAAGTCATCTACCAAGAATACGACTATATAGTGGATGCAGAAGTGGTATGTGTTCCTATTTTGGGAATATTGCAAAATTCAAGACTGAATTCTGAAAGAGGTATTTTGAGAGCACGGCCATTGGGCCTACTGCAAAAAAACTCAGAGCAGTTCATCTAAGTTACCTGAAACAGCTGTAGTCTAATTATGGCGACTACAAAGGCATTATCAAAGGAACTTGAAGAGATAAAACAATCCTTAAACTTCATGGGACAAGAGATGAGTAAAATTGGCCAACAACAAAACAACTTAATTCAACTCCTGGAAGAGGTGCGTGAACTAAAGGAAAAATTATTCAAAGAGATAAAAAGATTGAGATTTTGGAACAGAGGCTTGGTGATATGGAGCAACAATCTCTAGCTAGGGATGTTGTAGTCACTGGGCTGGATATAAAATACCGCAGCTATGCCAAGACTGTAGTTGGGCAGAATGAAGGAGCAGATAACACCACAGAAGAACTACAAACTATGGAGCAACAACTTCTTGATTTCTTCAGAAGACGGAACATTACCCTCGAGGAAGGAAATATCTCTACCTGCTACTCAATTCCCAAGAAGGACATCAAAATGAAACCAACTTTTGTGATACAGTTTGCCTACCTTAAACACAAGATAGAGCTATTGAGACAATCCAGCAAACTGAGGGGTACAGGAATCTATCTAAATGAACACTTAACAAAGAAAAATGGTGACATAGCAAGACAAGGACGTTTTCTCAGAAAGCAACAAAAAATCCAATCGACGTGGACAAGAAATGGAAAAGTCTACATAAAAATGAATGGATCTGGTAAAGTCAAACCCATCAAGAACTTAAAAGAACTGGAGCAATATGAATGACATGCTACTTGGAACCATATGGTATGTTAACAACATCTTTAACATGCACAATTATTATCGGTGTACAGTAATTATGGGGGAAATAACACCGGTCAAACAAACAAGGAATTAATGTTGAATTATCACGAACTGACAGACAGCAAAGACTTTGATTTTGATATTGATCCTGAAGCGCATTTATTTAGCTCATATAATATAAATGCTGCATATTATTCAGAGGAACAATTGAAAAATCTTAATTTAAATGGTTTTTCCATCATACATTTTAATAGTAGGAGTCTCAATGCAAATTTTGAACAAATTAAAGAATGTTTAAGATCTGCATGCACATTCCAAGTGGTTGCCATATCAGAGACTTGGCTAACAGATGAAACAAGTGATGTATTTATGTTAGAAGGTTATGATTTTTATAACATTAACAGAAAAAATAAGAAAGGTGGTGGAGTCGCTTTTTATGTTCAAAAGAATTACTATTGTGAGATTATGGATAGTTTAGTTATAGATGATGTAATGGAGAGTCTAACTATACAGATTAAAATTGAGAAAAATCAAAGTATAGTCTTTTGTTGTATTTATAGAGCCCCTGGTGCACACATAGAACAATTCCTGACTTGCTTACCAAAAGTATTAGGAAACTTAAGCAATAAGAAATCTGTCTTTGTGTGCAGCGATTTCAATATTGATTTATTAAAATGGAAAACAAATAAATTAACTTTTGATTTTATGAATGACATGTTTAGTTATGGATTAAGACCTACCATTGACAAACCAACCAGGGTAATTCAAAACTGTGCAACTCTTATAGATAATATCTTTACCAATACACATAATACAACATCAAGTGGTCTTCTGTTGTGTGACATTACAGATCATTTCCCAGTGTTTATGTGTATTCAAAATATCAAGTCAAAAAAGATGCAAAATTCTGTAACCACTTTGTCAAGAAGTAGAACACCTGAAGGGATTGCAGCATTTAAGACTGAGCTTTTACATTGTGAATGGGATGGTGTTTTTGTTGACGATCCAAATGAGGCCTATATGGCATTTTTGTCCAAATGGTTGGAAATTTATGATCGCCACTGTCCACTGAAGATGTCCCATCAAAAAGACAAAAGGAAGAGAAACCCATGGATGACAACTGGCTTGGTGAAAGCTTGTCAAAGAAAAACTGTATTATATATGAAATTCATAAAAAATAGAACTAGTGAAAATGAGAGGGAGTATAAAATGTACAAAAACAAACTAACCTCACTCTTAAGGACACAAAAGAAACTCTATTACGATAGAATATTTGAAAACAGTAAAAACAATATCAAACAAACGTGGAATGTAATAAATCAGGTTTTAAATAGATGTCATAATAAAGAAGTGCCATATTATTTTTTGAAGAATACAGATACTAAAGTAGAAAATATACATAACATAGCGGAGGAATTTAATCATTATTTTGTTGACATGGGACCATCACTTGCACGAAAAATTTCTGTGCAGAATAAAAACAAGGATCTCTTTAGAAACACAATAAATACCAATATGAAGTCAATGTTCTTAGGTGGGGTATCAGAAATGGATGTTATTAATACAGTCAAAGCTTTTAAAAATAAAAAAACAACCGATATAAATCAAATAGATATATGGATTGTCAAAGAAGTTATTGATTTAATTGCAAAGCCACTGTCTCATGTTTGTAATCAGTCATTTCTGTATGGAATTGTACCGGACAACATGAAGATAGCAAAGGTTATTCCTGTATTTAAGAGTGGTAACAAACATCTTATGGAAAATTACAGGCCAATATCAATCCTTCCACAATTCTCAAAAATCTTAGAGAAACTTTTTGTTACACAGTTAGATAAGTTTTTGGAAAAAAATCAATTATTAAATCAACAACAATATGGTTTTCGAGAAAAACGGACAACAACATATGCCGTTATGAATATGTTTGAAGAGGTCAGCTCTGCTTTAGAAAAAAGTGAATTTTCAATCGGTATATTTATTGATTTAAAGCGAGCTTTCGATACTATTGACCACAAACAATTATTAAAAAAGCTTGAAAAGTATGGGATTCGAGGCAATGTTCTCTCCTGGATTAAAAGTTATCTGGAAAATCGTCAACAATGTGTACAGGTAAAAACTGCAATGTCTGGACTCAAGAACATAACATGTGGAATACCACAAGGTTCTGTGATTGGTCCAAAACTCTTTATTATTTTTATTAATGATATTTGTAATTGGTCTCACCTTTTTAAATATATTATGTTTGCAGATGACACAACCATACTATGTTCAGGTAAAAGATTAAATGAACTTTTGGTGTTGATAGAAAGGGAACTAGACCTGCTTAAAATCTGGTTTGACATAAACAAGCTGTCATTAAATATATCTAAAACAAAGTTTTTGGTATTCGGAAGTAAAACGGAGACTCAGGAAATAAAACTTAAAATAGATGGCATTGAAATTGAAAGAGTCTTCGATGTAAAATTTCTCGGGGTTGTGATTGACTCCAAATTCACATGGAAACATCATGTACTATATATTAAGGCCAAAATATCAAAAACCCTTGGTATACTGTATAAAACAAAAGATTTTCTTAGTAATAAAGCTTTGTTTATAATTTACTGTACTTTAATACTTCCATATTTGACCTACTGTGTGGAACTATGGGGCCATACCTTTAAAACCACACTTAATGATATAGTTCTATTACAGAAACGTGCCATACGTCTGATAAATAATGCTGGGTATTATGACCATACGCATCCATTATTTATCAAATCCAATCTTATGAAATTTCATGATATAATTTATTACAAAACAATTCAAATTATGTTTAAAGCAAAACAGTTAAATCTTCCAGAAAGTGTTCAAAAACACTTTCAGCTTCAAAAAACTAAATATAATTTAAGAGATGATTGCAAATTTGTTTTGCCAAAAGCTACTAAAGGGTACAAACAAAGGTGTTTGTCCTTTTGTGGGGCTCAGTTATGGAATAATGAGAGTGAAGAGGTGAAGAACTGTCACGCTTTCTTTACATTTAAAAAGATGATCTCCCGGTCTATTTTTGAGAGATATGTAAAATAATAAATGTGTGTTCCTTATGTTGGATATATATTGTATATTTTATTTTATACTTGTTCCAATTGCATAATGCAAGGTAACTTATATTGAGTTAAAAGGTTAAATAAGGCAAACAAGCTTTTGCTTCTGCCTGTTTTGGTTTCACATGAATTGAGTACTGATTGTATGAAAAATGTAAAACATATTTTGTGTGACTGAAACAAAATAAACTGAACTGAACTGAACTGAACTATGATGAGCTCTAAAACCTGACTGAAACTCTTTAAACAGCTCGTTACTGTTTAGATGCTCACAGACTTGATTAGCAACAATTTTCTCAAGAATTTTGGATAAGAAAGGAAGGTTAGATATAAATTTAGGTCTGTAATTCAGAATCAGAATCAGAAAGGGTTTTATTGCCAAATGTTGGGTAGGTTTACAACATTAGGAAATTGCTGCGGTACTTTGTGCAAACATATAAGAACAAATAGACAAACACTTAAATAAAAATATAATATGCTAAACAGATTGTTATATACATGAGTGCAGGTAACGATCGGTGCAAATCAGACGGGTGCAAAAAACCACAATATGGGTCATGTAACTGAGCGGGTGGTGGGAAAAGTCTTAGGGTTATTGTTCATGAGTCCAACAGCAGAGGGGAAGAAACTGTTCTTATGGCGAGAGGTTCTGGTCCAAATGGACCGGAGCCTCCTGCCTGAGGGGAGCAGGTCAAACAGTCTGTGTCCAGGGTGAGAATGGTCGGCTGTAATCCGACCTGCACGGCCAAGTGTCCTGGAGGTGTACAGGTCCTGCAGGGAGTCTGCAGCCAATCACCTTCTCAGCAGAGCGCACAACACGCTGCAGTCTCTGTTTGTCCCTGATGGTAGCTCCAGTATACCACACGGTGATGGAGGAGGTGAGGATGGACTCGATGATTGCAGTGTAGAACTGCATCATCATCCGTGTTGGCAGGTTTAATTTCTTCAGCTGCCTCAGGAACTACATCCTCTGCTGGGCCTTCTTTATGATGGAGGTGATGGTGGGCTCCCACTTGAGGTCCTGGGTGATGGTGGTACCCAGGAAGCGGAATGAGTCCACAATGGTGATGGGGGTGTCAGTCAGGACAATGGGGGGGAGTGGGGCTGTGTGCTTCCTAAAGTCCACAATAATCTCCACTGTCTTCCGGGTGTTCAGCACCAGGTTGTAGCGGCTGCACCAGGACACCAGATGTTCAGCCTCCATCCTGTAGGCAGACTCATCCGCGTCCGAGATGAGTCCAATAACGGTGGTGTCATCTGCAAACTTAATTAGTTTGACAGACTGCTGGTTGGAGGTGCAGCAGTTGGTGTACAGGGAGAAGAGCAGAGGAGAAAGAACACAGCCCTGAGGGGAGCCGTTGCTGATGGTCCGAGAGTCCGAGACATTCTTCCCCAGCCTCACATGCTGCTTCCTGTCCATCAGGAAGTCAGTGATCCACCTGCAGATGGGATCAGGCACGTTCATCTGGGATAGCTTGCCTCGGAGAAGGTCTGGGAGGATGGTGTTGAAGGCAGAGCTGAAGTCCACAAACAGGATTCTGGCGTAGGTTCCCGAGAAGTCCAGATGCTGCAGGATAAAGTCAAGAGCTATGTTGATGGCATCATCTACAGACCTGTTGGCTCTGTAGGCAAACTGCAGAGGGTCCAGGATGGGGGCCGTGAGGGTCTTGAGATAGGACAGAACCAGGCGCTCAAATGACTTCATGACCACAGATGTCAGAGCCACAGGTCTGTAGTCATTAAGTCCAGTGATCCTTGGCTTCTTGGGGACAGGGACTATGGTGGAGGTCTTGAAGCAGGCAGGCACATGACATGCCTGCAGTGAGGAGTTGAAAATGCCAGAGAACACTGGGGCCAGCTCATTTGCACAGTGTCTGAGAGTGGCAGGAGACACACCGTCTGGGCCGGGAGCTTTTCTAGCATTTAGGCTCTTAAACTGTTTCCTCACATCTGCTTCATGAATATGAAGGGTTTTAGTTGGAGTTGATGTGAGTTCGTCATAGGTGAATTCACTAAGTCATCTTGATCAAGGGAAGGTTTCTTGAGTAAAGGTTTAATTACAGCTATTTTAAATTCCTGTGGTACGTATCCGTTTATAAGGATAGATTCATCATATCCAAAATGGGGCCAGGAACCAAATGGAATACTTCCTTAAATAATTTGGTTGGGATTGGGTCCAACATACAAGTTGAATCAGATCAGGCTAATATTTTTGATAATTCCGAAAGCTCGATTGAATCAAAACAGCCTAAGCACAAATGAGGTTCTACAGTTCTTTCCGATGCTGCCTCATTTACTGAGGAAGAAGTAATCATGTTTGGGAGGATGCCAATGATTTTATTTTTAATAGAATTAATTTTATTTATGAAGAATCCCATAAAATCATCACTGCTAAGAGCTGGGGGAATAGTTGGCTCAACAGAGCTATGACTCTGCTATATGCTATGCTATCAGTGTATGCTGTCGGTGTTTACTGATAGCAAACTGTGGTATGGAGACCACTGTTTATAATATTTCTATTGATACTCAGAATGTATATCTAATAAAGTCCTGATTCAGTTTAATTTAGACCTGGTTTAATTCTGGTATAGAACCAGTCTAAAATTTGTATCTAATCCCTGCAGCTGTCAGACTCTATTATTGGCACACTGTAGTTGTAAAAGTTGCTAGCAATCAAATAAAGATATGGCAAAGGTTAGACAAAACAGAACAGACTGTTTTGTCTAATATTAACTAAATATTATATGATTATTCATATCATTATAAAATATTTTATGTAATATTTATATATTGTGTAATTTCACTCTGAGATGAGGAAAGTATTTTTGAATTTGAATAATGTATTTTGTAATTACAGCACAGATAATACTATTTTTAAATAATGTTCTCCAGGTTCCTTGCCACCAGGGACTCCTATAGGACCTTCGCGTCCAGTTTCCGTGTTGTTGTCTTCTCAGTGTGCCAGATTGTCCCCCAGGTAGCGACGGCCATCTGGGACTGTCTAGTGGAGGACTACATGGGTGTACCTTCCACTGAAGACTGGCGGTCCATCGCAAAGGGATTCCAAGAGCAGTGAAACCTTCCTCTCTGCTGTGGAGCTCTAGATGGGAAGCATGTCCAGATCAATTTTACCAGTCATTTATTATTTTGTTAATAAATGGAGCTTGCCTCCAACATGAACAAACCTCTCTTTATTCTCTTGTCTTCTCAGTGTTATGTTCCTTTATAGTAGTATATTTTTGGATTTGTAATATATTAATTGAACACTACATAATGTATAAATAAAGTTGTGTGGCAATATATGCTGTGCAGTAGAACTAAAGGAGACATTTAGTCATTATCAAAATTTATTTGAAAAAATATTCAACAAATCTCAAACAGAAACAAACAAATATGAAAAATATAACTATTTACAGACAGAGACAAGAATAAAAAGGACCATGCTTAGGAGGTGGAAGAGCCTCAGGGTCATTGGAAGGAGAAGAAGAAAAGTGTGTTGTTCCTGCCCTGGAGAGCCTGCTGCCTCGTGTTTTAATCAAAATTACTGATTTCTAGGCTCCAATGGTTCCAGATTTAACACAGCTGTGGTGTTTTCAAAAATGTATTTATGAATTTGGAATTCGACGAACTCTCTCATCTGAGGTGGCATGCTCTCTAGAGCAGAAACAAGGCTGAGGAGGAAGAGCTCAGTTGGAGACTGCTGTGGCCTCCTGAGGCACGCCAGGATGGCCAGCTCCATCTCGGACCAACCGTCCTGGGACCCGTCCCTCGTCCACCTGGGTGTTCTCCTCCTCTGTGGGCCTATAAAACAAAGGACAAAACAACACAAAGTAATGAGAAGGCTGCTACTAGATTTTCATTTTCAACATGGTAAAAACAGGCTATAATGTGATTGGTTATAGATTATTAGTAAAGGTAACTATTCACAAAAAGTGAGTTAATGTGAATGTTAAAAGCTAGCAGTGGTTGCTTTACATCTGATTTATACATGTCACATTTCTTATCCAAATCCTTTCTTATCCAAAATTCTACAATTTCCTTCACACACCTGTGGAGGCAGCAGCAGGGACTGGGGAGCCAGGAGAAGCAACAGCAGACAGCTCTACTCCTGCAGAATCAGTTGACTCTGTCAAGACAATATTAACTGTTAAGTCAACAGGTTGATAACAATAGTCATAGAGAAATTATATACAGTGGTCCTTCGTTTACTGCAGGGGTTACATTCTAAAATAACTTTAAAACCCCTCGCCACAAACTTTATACACTTTTCTCAGACATACGTTAACATTTACTCACAGTTCTCACTAGTTTAAATACTCTCAAAGTTCAAACCATCGTAGATAAAAAAAAAAAGTATTAATATGCTGCGGTGTCTTTGTCCGCTCTGGTGCGTCTTTTTCCACTGAAGGTCTCGGAGCAGGTGTCTGTTTCTAAGTGAGGAACATAGTTATGGGTAGTTTTTGGTGCTGTTTTTTCTACTGAACGAGAAGATTCTGGAAGATTCTAAATTTGGTAAGCGCAGTAGACACGACACGGAGGAGATTGACAATTGCCTCCAATCAATCAGGACGCAGAACGAAATGCGCTGGAAAATTGTGCTGTGCTATAGAAAAAGCAGCAAAACAGCAAGGCCGTGAAGGGTGAACCGCGTTATAGCGAGGGACCACTGTATACTT
Organism: Valencia hispanica; assembly: GCA_963556495.2. Classification (NCBI taxonomy): domain Eukaryota; kingdom Metazoa; phylum Chordata; class Actinopteri; order Cyprinodontiformes; family Valenciidae; genus Valencia; species Valencia hispanica. Next base: position 53,467,296 of record OY747712.1, on the reverse strand, counting down.
ACTATTTCTTAGTAAAAAAATAACATATATGCCCATATGACAACATACATAAATTAACATAACTGCTTACGTTAATTCATTGTAAACCTACCTTCTGTCTCAAATCAAATCAAACTTCATTTATAAAGCGCTTTTCAAACCACAACAAAGTTTCTCTTAAGTGCTTTACAGATTAAAATGTCCCACAATCCCCCCCCTTTCCCAAAACCCAAAAGTAAAAAACATCACCACAACTATAACCCCCCATCTCACATGCAAGCACACACATAAAAGCAACAATAGACAAAAACAAAACGGTACAGATGAGCCAGGAAACGTCATCATGGTAGCCATCTACATCGGTAGCAGCAGGTCAACAGCAGCAGCCAAGGCACTGACCCAGGGAGCCCAGAAGAGGGAGCGCTGGTACCCCCATCTCCACCCAAGCACCACCTGGAGAGCACCAAGGCAGCCACAGCCGACCACTGCCCCCGAGGCAGAGGGCTCCCACAGAGGAAACACCGGAAGGAAGACTAAAATAAGTTAAAATATTAAAATTAAAACAATTATAAGATATGATCAAATAAAAATACAAAGCAGATAAACAATATTTGATAAATAGCCAGCTAAAAGCTAAAAAGAAATTCAATCAAAACATGCAGAGTAATTAAACAGATTTAATAAATAATAATCAGTTAAAAGCTATATTAAAAAGGTGAGTCTTGAGCCTGCTCTTAAAAACATGAACGTTCTCTGCGGCCCTGAGGTTCTCTGGCAGCCTGTTCCAGAGGTGAGGGCCATAATAACAGAAAGATGCCTCACCATGTGTGTGTGTCCTGACTTTGTGGGTGACAAGGAGACGGCTGCCAGGGGAGCGCAGAGACCGCGAAGGTTCATATGGTAAAAGCAATTCCGAAAGATAAGAAGGCCCAAGACCATTAAGACACTTAAAAATTATTAAAAGAATCTGGCTTCTAAAACCTTGCTTAAAAATGGTAAGTTAGATACCGGTCGGAAGTTGTTTAAATCATTAAAATCTAAATTGCTCTTCTTCAGCAGGGGCCTCACTACCGCTCGTTTAAAAGCGGCAGGAAAGACCCCCGTCTGAAGGGAACAATTCATCATGGTTAAAATCTCGTCTTTAAAAGATTCATAAAATTGCTTCAAAAACGGGGTGGGAATCGGGTCCAGGGCACTTGTAGTGGGCCTCACTGAGGAGAAAACTTTATCAAGGGTCCCAGCTTCCACCAGGACAAAACTGTCCAGCGTTTCCTCTGGTAGAGACACACACTCAGATTTGTCTAAAACCATGTTACTCTGAGAAGATAAAATATTACATCTAATGGTGTCTACCTTTCCTCTGAAGTGGTTTGCAAACTCCTCACACAGAGTGTTTGAGGGGGTTTTCTGAAGTGCAGTAGAGGTATGATTGAGAATGTTGTCAATGGTGGAAAACAGAATTTTGGGATTATTTTTATGTTCTGAGATGATTCTGGAGAAGTATGCATTTCTGGAATTTCTTACAGCGTTATTGTATGATTTGAGATGTTCTATGTGTATCTGATGATTTATTGTGATTTTGTTTTTCCTCCATTTCCTTTCTGCCACCCTGCAGCTCCTTTGTAATTTCTTAAGGTTTTCATTTCTCCATTATATAGTATGTTTTGAATAAGTTTTTACAACTTTTAGTGGAGCCAGCAGGTCGAGAGCGGATTGAAGCCTACTGTTAAAATCATTCACGATAAAATCACAGGGGGCAGATAAAGGTACAGGAGGAAACTTATTAAAAACTTCAAGAAAACCTGCAGCCACTTCAGGGGTTAGATGACGTTTCCTGACAGTTCTCACAGAACTTTCTATTTGGATAAAACAGGTGATTTAAAAAAAACACACAGTAGTGGTCAGAGACAGCCAAGTCAACAACAGAGGACACACTAGTGGACAGGCCATACGTGATGACTAAGTCCAGGGTGTGTCCTCTGTTGTGAGTTGGCTGCATGACATGCTGACTAAAATCCATATAATTCAAAATGTTACAAAATTCTGTTGATAAAGAATCTAAAAGGTTATCCATGTGTAGATTAAAATAACCAGCTAAAATTATTCGTTCATAAGAGTTGTGCAAAATTGATAAAAACATAAAATCTGAGGAGTGCTAAAAACAGAGGCAGTATATTCAAAAGTGGTAAAATTATCAAGTAAAACAGGTTTGGCGGAAAGGGTTAATGAACTTATAAAAGCAGTTCCACCTCCCCTCTGGCTACTCCTGGTTGAATAAGAAAAGTTAAAATTAGGTGGGGAGGCCTCTGTAAGAACAGCAGGAGCATCTGCACTCAGCCATGTTTCCATTAAAAATAAGGGACTAGGATTTATAGAAAAAAACGGGGCGGAAAAATGTGCGCATCTTTAAGCACCCTAAGGATCTTGCTTACACACTTATTTGGACACAGAGGATACTGACAGAGAACCAGGAGAGATGGCCCTAAAATCTGAATTCAAGCCACAATTTACACCTTGTAGAGCTCTGCGCACACAGACACAAACAGCAGTCACCCTCCCATCCCGTCTCTGAACTGAGAATAGAAATGAAAAGCTGAATGAAAATGTGTTGCACAAAAGAATTATATCACAGTATGTTCATATGTATTTATGTCTTCAGATTATATAGAAATGGCACTTATTGGTGTATTATTTGTGTGAAGTACAAATACTGCAGCGTTCCCTGCATAATGATGCACAATGGATGCTCTTGCTCATTAAAGATCACGCCACTGGAAGCATCTGGATGGGGGACCCGATGTAGATTCCTTAAAGCAGTCTTATTAGATCTATGTGCTGAACTGGATCCGGTGTTAGATCTACCGACCCGCTGGAACCGTGCACCACGTCCCCCACTCTTCTTTTAATGTCAGGAACGCTGCTGCGTCACTTGCAGCTCTTCCTTTTGTTTGTGAACCCAAATCAATATTTTGCAAGGATGATACTTTTTAAAAGTAGACTTAAAACGCAACTTTTCTGTCAGGATTTAAATATTTAGTTTTATTTGTTTTAATAATTTGCTTCTTTTAATTATTTTTTTTAAATAAATTCCAGTCTTATTGTTGCTACAAGAAGTAATCTTATATGCCTAATTGAAACTTTATTGTTCATAAGAACAAGAACTTTTTCATAACTTGTGCTGCTTTTATTATACATTTTTTTTAAATCTTTTTACTCTCTTCTGGTTACACATTTGCTTTTTGCAACTGTATTTTTGTCTTTTAATGTGAAGCACTTTGGCTGCCTTCGGCTGAGTAAAGCGCTGATTGAGTGATTGATTGAAATAAAACGGTTTTCCGTGCCTCTGAGACTCCAGCTGTCTCTGTGGAATTACTTTCTCCGCCTCTCGGTTGCCATGGTTCCTTTTGAAACGCCCCATATTGGCTGGCTTAAGTTGATGCAGAATATTCACTAGACACTTTGCATGGACCGTTTATGGGAGAAAGTGGGTGTGTAGGAGGCGGGATATGATCCAAAAATACCTGCGCACATTTCTAGGGAGAGTGGGATTTATAAAGCGGAAAGTGCGTTCAGGTGTGCGTACTCCAAGTTTGATAGATCGGAAACTTTGCTAGTCGTGCGTAAAACAAAGTTGCTGAGCTTAAGTACGGTTTTGGTAATGATTCTACGCAAAGTTTTATAAATGAGACCCCAGGACAGTAGAAGGGCTTTCTAGCATTTGCCCAGGTTTGCAGAGTCAGTCAAAACTTTCAAAAGTGAAATGAATTTACCAGGTTGCCTTTTCTCCTCACTTCTATTCCTCCAAACGAGGTCCTTTTTATTCCTGTCTCTGTAGAGAAAGCAGCTGGTGTCGTACACCTCCGGATGGTTAGCCACAGCAGTTATCAGTATTTCCTCGATGTTGAATGATAAACTTCGCTGGACCCAGTGAATTGGATCACAGCATCACGTGACACCACACCAGCCTCCTGATTGTTTGACGCGGCGCAAATTTGATGCCGAAGTTCAGATTTTTCAACTTCAGCGGCAGACGCAAAAACGCGCATCACACGCAAATGCACAAAATGCACCACATAAAAAGATGCGCGTATTTTCTGATGCGCATCAAACGCTTCATTTGCGCAAATCTGACATGCGAATGAGGCAGAAATCCGTATTCGCAACGCAAAAACGCACGTGACGCAACGCAGAATCCCTGACACACTTCTGCATTGACTTTACATGTAAACTTGACGCCGTTGACGGTTCAAACGTGTTTGGTGTGAACGCACCGTAAGACCAACCAGCCTAGATCAGCGCCACAGAGTTTGCCTGGATGAGTGGTCAAAAATCCAGCCAGAAATGTGCCAGAAGTAGGCGGTGCATGGTTTAGGGGTAGTGAGCCATCCCAGGCTATTATTCCTCATTGCAGCCATCTGGGGTTTGATTCTAGACTCTGGGGCCTTTGCACCATGTCTTCCCTCCTTCTCTCTGTACCCTTTTTCGGTCTGATCTGCTGCAATCAGAGATGGGTTAAACCCCGGAACGTGATGGTTAAATAGAAAATATGTTGTCCGGATATTGAAGTGCTGGCAGTTGGTTTCCAACCATATTACATGCCAACGGGATGCCATACGTAGTTCTTATAACCGTTTATGTTCCTCTGAGAGCAATTCCTGCAGCGGCAAGTGAGGGTTAGCGGCAGAATTGGATTGAGGAAGACTTGCGGACTAAGTAGTTTATTGGAGTACATTAACTGGACCCACTCCAATGAAAATAGTGTTTTTCGTGTTGTTAACATGTTTTTGTGGCATTATTTTAATGCCAGATGACATATCTTAAGAAGATTAAGCTAAATAGGAAACTTTTGAACTGATTGGAATGTTTGTATAAATGTATTGAAATAACTTCTTGTTAAGTGCCTTGAGATGACATCTGTTGTGAATTGGCGCTATATAAATAAACTGAATTGAATTGAATTGAATTGAAAAATTGCATTTCTGAGTATTTCTGCTTTTAAATCGCTGTGAATCAGTTGCAGACGCTAAAAGGCAGTCTAAAACAGACTGAGTTTGTGAATTAGCAACCCCACTGGGCAGACCAGCTCCTGCCACGGTTTGCCCCGCCCGCTCAGGTTCTGAGGAGTAGAGAAGACGATCGTGGATCAACACCTGTGTGCTGTAGTGGGTGCTGCTGGCAGGGGAAAAAATTGGCTTCGCTAGTAAACTACTTTTGAAGCCAGGTGCAGGACCTTCCATCAAGACACCATCAAGTGGACAGCCTGTATCTTTACTGGTAAGTTTATTCTTTTCTGTCCGGAACCATCCGCTTGTTTGTGAGGGGCTGTAAACTAGCAGGAGAGCTAGCGTAAATGGAGAGCTCTCGGCAATAGGGAAAGGGAGGACTCCTCCGTGCCAACAGTTCCGCCCACAACACAGAGGCAAATTGCTAATGAGCTACTGCCGCTCTTCTGAAGCTATGTTCTAGAAAACAGCACAGGTTTCGTGATTTTGACTAAAAACAGCATAATCATAATTTAAAGACCAATTAGAACACTTTAATATAGCTCAAAAAGATGATTGGAGTGGGTCTTTAAAAGGATTGTTTTTGTACGAGATGATGTGCTCTGTGGGTGTGCAGGCACAGCTACGAACCGTGAGTTGGACATTACATTATTTTTCCTTCTGAGTGTATCAGGACAGTTAACATGGAGTAAGCAGGGCTTGTAGCTGTGTTTTCTGTATGCTGTTATTAACTGCTTTGTGAGTAACTCTTATTTTTACAAAGCTGTTTTTTGGTGACTTCTGCTCATTTCCCTCTGAATCTGCGCTACTTAAACACAGCTCCCGCTTAGCGACAATGATTCAAATTCAATACAAATTCAAAAATACTTTATTGATCCCAGAGGGAAATTAAGTGTTGGTGTAGCCCATATAACTAATTCTTTAAGGACTTGTTGTAGATAATGATGGCTGGGGGCAGGAAGGATTTCCTGTAGCGGTCTGTGTTGCAGCAAAACTGAGGAAGCCTCCGACTGAAGATGCTCTGTTGTTGTATGACTGTCTCTTGAAGAGGATGCTCGGGGTTGTCCATATTTTATTTTATTTTATGAAGAATCCTTCTTTGCATCATCATCTCCAGAGGTTCCACAGTCGCCCCAGAACAGAACCAGAACCTTCTTTATCAAGTTGTTGAGCCTTTTTAAGTCCATGGCTCTGATGCTGCTACCCCAACAGATTTTTCCATTTTCCATTTTCCATTTATTAAGATCCCCATTAGCGCCTGAAATCTCAGTTCCTATTCTTCCTGGGGTCTCCTCTGCATTACATCACAAATTTACATAATTCATCATTTTATTACATTATTCACACACACACACACTCACTCACTCACTCACACACACATACACAACCTGGAAATAATCTACAATAGCCCAATGCATTTAACTAAATAAACAAACAAAAACTGCTATACATTTGTACATATAGACCATAAATAGCCCTCAAATACAAACTATAATGCCTCTTTCCATGTTACCATACTCTTCCCATATCAAGACTCTTGTGTGAACAGAAACAATTTTAACTTCTTTTGAAAACATTTCCTGTGATTTTCTAACAACAGAAATCCTGGTAATCCATTCCATGCAACTATGGCCCGATAAAAAACTGCTCTCTGAAACTGTTTAGTTCTGACTAAAGGCAGAACACATCTCATTCTGGTGGTTTAATTATGTTGATCAGCAAAAAATGATAATTTTCTGTAAATTATTTCAGGAGTTTTTGTTTCAATGATATTACGAATAAATGATAATAAAAGATATTTCAATCTATCTTTTACAGTTAACCATGCCAAATTGTTGTGCATTGTGATTCTATTAGTTGTATATGGACAACCCAAAACGATACGTGCCACTTTATTCTGTGCAACTTGCAATTTATTTAAATTATTTTCATTGGTATTTGACCAAACAACTGATGCATAGTCTAGATGAGATAATACTAGAGATTGGGCTAACCGTTTGATCAACCATTTGGAAATAAACTCCTTACAGTATCTGATCATTCCCATGCTACGACCCATTCTTTGCAATATTTTATTTATTTGGCTATTCCAAGACAGTGAGCTGTCCACGATTACACCCAATAAATGAATTTCTTCAACTTGCTGAATCACATTTCCTCCTATATCTAAGTGCAATGATAGTGTTGGCTTACGAAAATATTTTGACCCAAGTATCATAAATCTTGTTTTACCTGCATTAATCAGTAATCTACTGTCGATAATCGATTGTATGACCAAATCTAACTCCGTATTTAGCATAATATTCAGTTGATCTACATCTCTTTCTGATAAACACAACGTTATGTCATTGGCATACATTGCCATGGTTGCATGTTTAATTACAAGTGGAAGATCATTTATAAAAACAGAGAATAAAAGAGGTCCTAAACAACTGCCCTGGGGCACCCCACAACTGATTTCTTCCACCTCAGAGTAGCTTCCATTAAAGTAAACTGTGTACTCACGTTTACTAAGATAGCTTTCAATCCATTGAACAGCAGTTGGTTCAAATCCATAACAAACTAACTTTTTAAATAAAATATTATGGTCAAGAACATTGAATGCTGCACTTAGATCGAAGAAGACTGTGCCCACCAAATTTTTATCATCAATTTCCTGTAGCCAGTAGTCAGTTAACTGAGTAAGTGCTGTTATTGTGGAATGACCCCTTTTATAAGCATGTTGATATATTGTGTTTAACCCATTGGCTTCCAAAAACTCTTGTATTTGATCATGCACAGCTTTTTCCATCACTTTGCTTACTGTCGGTAGTAAACTTATTGGTCTGCTGTTCTGACCTGAAAACTGTTCTTTGTTATTTTTAACTAAAGGTAAAATTTTCGCTTTTTTCCATTGTGAGGGAAAAATACCTGCTATTAATCTCAGATTAAGAATATGAGAAATGGGCAAGGCAATAAGATCTACCACCATCTTTAACAATTTTACATCTAACTGATCAATTCCACAGGGTTTATCTTTACTTGTTTGTAATATTTTCTTCACACTGTCCTTTGTTACAGTATTAAATTTAAGTGTGCATCCATCCATCCATCCATCCATTTTCTTCCGCTTATCCGGGGTCGGGTCGCGGGGGCAGCAGCCTAAGCAAAGAGACCCAGACTTCCCTCTCCCCAGCCACTTGTTCCAGCTCCTCGGGAGGAACCCCAAGGCGCTCCCAGGCCAGCCGAGAAACATAGTCCCTCCAGTGTGTCCTGGGGCTTCCCATGGGCCTCCTCCCGGTGAGACGTGCCTGGAACACCTCACCAGGGAGGCGTCCAGGAGGCATCCTGACCAGATGCCCGAGCCACCTCAACTGACTCCTCTCGATGTGGAGAAGCAGCGGCTCTACTCTGAGCCCCCTCCGGATGACTGAGCTTCTCACCCTATCTCTAAGGGAGAGCCCAGACACTCTGCGGAGGAAACTCATTTCAGCCGCTTGTATCCGTGATCTCGTTCTTTCGGTCACCACCCAGAGTTCGTGAGCATAGATGAGGGTAGGAACGTAGATCGACCAGTAAATCGAGAGCTTCGCATTTTGGCTCAGCTCTCTCTTCACCACGACAGACCGGTAAAGCACCCGTATAACTGCAGATGCCCCACCAATCCGTCTATCGATCTCCTGCTCCATTTTTCCCTCATTCGTGAACAAGACCCCCAGATACTTAAACTCCTCCACTTGGGGAAGGACCCCATCGCCGACCCGGAGAAGGCACCCCACCCTTTTCCGGCTCAAGACCATGGCCTCGGATTTGGAGGTGCTGATTCTCATCCCAGCCGCTTCACACTCGGCTGCGAACCGCTCCAGCGAAAGCTGTAGATCACGTTCCGATGAAGCCAACAGGACCACGTCATCTGCAAAAAGCAGAGACCCGATCCTGAGGCCACCAAAATGGATCCCCTCAACGCCTTGGCTGCGCCTAGAGATCCTGTCCATAAAAGTTAGGAACAGGATCGTGACAAAGGGCAACCTTGGCGGAGTCCAACTCTCACTGGAAACAAGCCCGACTTACTGCCGGCAATGCGAACCAAACTCTGGTACAGGGACCTAACAGCCCGTATCAAGGGGCCCGGTACCCCATACTCCCGAAGCAACCCCACAGGGCCCCCCGAGGGACACGGTCGAACGCCTTCTCCAAGTCCACAAAACACATGTAGACCGGTTGGGCGAACTCCCACGCACCCTCCAGGACCCTGCTGAGGGTGTAGAGCTGGTCCAGTGTTCCACGGCCAGGACGAAAACCGCATTGTTCCTCCTTGATCCGAGGTTCGACTATCCGTCGGACCCTCCTCTCCAGAACCCCTGAATAGACCTTACCAGGGAGGCTCAGAAGTGTGATCCCCCTGTAGTTGGAACACACCCTGTGGTCCCCCTTTTTAAACAGGGGGAACACCACCCCGGTCTGCCAATCCAAGGGAACTGCCCCCGATGTCCACGCAATATTGCAGAGTTAACCAACACAGCCCCACAACATCCAGAGCCTTGAGGAACTCCGGTCGAATCTCATCCACCCCCGGAGCCCTGCCACCGAGGAGCTTTTTAACGACCTTGGTGACCTCAGCACCAGAGATTGGAGAGACCGACCCCAAGTCCCCAAACCCTGCTTCCAGATTGGAAGGCGTGCTGGTGGGATTGAGGAGGTCTTCAAAGTATTCCATCCACCGACCCAAAACGTCCCGCGTCGAGGTCAGCAGCACACCATCCCCACTGTAAACAGTGTTGGTGGCAGACCGCTTTCCCCCCCTGAGACGCCGGATGGCGGACCAGAATCGTTTCCAAGCCGTACGGAAGTCGTTTTCCATGCCCTCTCCAAACTCCTCCCACGCCCGAGTTGTTGCCTCAGCAACCATCCGAGCCGCATCCCGCTTGGCCTGTCGGTACCTATCAGCTGCTTCAGGGGTCCCACAAGCCAAAAAGACCCGGTAGGACTCCTTCTTCAGCCTGACAGCATCCCTTACCGCTGGTGTCCACCAGCGGGTTTGGGGGTTGCCGCCGCGACAGGCACCGACCACCTTGCAGCCACAGCTTCGGTCAGCCGCCTTGGCAATGGAGGCGCAGAACATGGTCCACTCAGACTCAATGTCCCCCGCCTCCCCCGGGACGTGTTCAAAGTTCTGCCGGAGGTGTGAGTTAAAGCTCCTTCTGACAGGAGACTCTGCCAGACATTACCAGTAGACCCTCACAACACGTTTGGGCCTTCCAGGTCTGTCCGGCGTCCTCCCCCACCATCGGAGCCGACTCACCACCAGGTAGTGGTCAGTGGACAGCTCAGCCCCTCTCTTCACCCGAGTGTCCAAAACATGCGGCCGCAGATCAGATGAGACGACAACCAAGTCGATCATTGAGCTGCGGCCTAAGGTGTCCTGGTGCCAAGTGCACATATAGACACCTTTATGCTTGAACATGGTGTTTGTTATGGACAATCCACGACGAGCACAGAAGTCCAATAACAAGACACCACTCGGGTTCAGATCGGGGCGGCCATTCCGCCCAACCACACCCCTCCAGGTCTCACTGTCATTGCCCACGTGAGCGTTGAAGTCCCCCAGCAGAACAAGGGAGTCCCCAGGAGGAGCACTCTCCAGCACCCCCTCCAAAGACTCCAAGAAGGGTGGGTAATCTAATCTGCTGTTTGGCGCGTAGGCACAAACAACAGTCAGGACCCGTCCCCCCACCCGAAGGCGGAGGGAGGCTACCCTCTCGTACAGGCGCCGAGATGGGGGGCAACAAGTATGCCCACCCCAGCTCGGCGCCTCTCAGCAGGGGCAACTCCAGAGTGGAAGAGAGTCCAACCCCTCTCTAGGAGACGGGTTCCAGAGCCAGAGCCGTGCGCCAAGGTGAGTCTGACGATGTCCAGTCGGAATCTCTCAACCTCGCACACCAGCTCCGGCTCCTTCCCCACCAATGTGCAGTGTTTTGTTATCATTATCCTGTTTGTTATTAATTCATATGAGATATTTTCATCTTGTCCCCAATCCATGGCTTGTCTTATATTTTTTATTTTCTGCTTTAAAAAATGGCTTTAATAATTAGGTCTAGTGAGGCAAATCCCATCAGCCTTTAATGATGTTGTGTTACATTTTTTTTTCCTTCCCAGAAATTTATTAAGTGTTTTCCATACCTTTGCACTATCCATTCCAGCATCTCTTAATTTATTTTGATAACATATTTGTTTTTTACGTTTGTTCATTTTAGTCACCTGATTTCTTAATTTACGATACTTATTCCACTGAACCACGTCATTCTGTTTACTAGCTTCTGCTTTGGCTTGATTCCTGTGCCTCATATATTCTTTAAGTTCTTGATCCAGCCATGGAGTTGAGACATTTCTTACGGTTTGTTTCCTTAAAGGAGCATGTTTGTCTATCACTCTAGTTATCAAGTTTTCGAAGATGGCCAACGCTCTACCAGGATTCTGCTGCTGTGTAACCTCCGACCAATCTACACTCCTCATTTCTTCTACGAAATCATTCTCTTTAAACTTTTTATATGTCCTTTTATGAATAAAATTTTGACCGGATTTAGGTACTTTTGTTATTCTTTTCACAGCTATTAAATTATGGTCACTGCAACCGACTGGAATAGAAACTGCCTCCGAACATAGGTCTGTTGCATTTGTAAAAATTAAATCAATAAGAGTTGCTGAATATGTGCCATCAGCTTTTAAATTTACAGCTTTTAAATCCTTTACTATTTGAGACAGATTACAAGTATTAGCTAAAGAAAGTAGTTTACCCTTTGATGTACAATTTGTGGACTTCCAATCTATATTAAAATCTCCTAAGAAGTAGATTTCCTCTCCCATTTCACATGCTTTATCCAACATTTCACATATTTTATCCAAATACATTGCAGTAGCATTCAGTGGTCTATAACAGCATCCAATAAGAACAGGCTCTACATAAGGTAATTGTAGCTGTACCCATATTACTTCAACTCCTGGTATTTTAAGATCTCCTCTAACTTTGACTGAAATATGTTTTTTTACATAGCAAGCTACTCCTCCTCCATACACATTTATGTCCTGCCTATGTAAATTATAGCCCTCTATATTTAATACAGGACTATTAATAGTTGAATCTAAGTGTGTTTCTGAAATGGCTAATATGTGGAAATTATGATTCTGTAATATTTCTGAAATATCATTTATTTTATTCCTTAAACTACAGATATTCAAATGAGCTATTTCAAACATCCCTTTTTGTGCCAAAATTATTTTCCAACCATCTAACACTTGTTTGTTCATCAATACTCCTGCCTTTAATATAACATTGAGCTCTCATTAATGCAAATATAACATCCAACCACTCACACATCACATACATACACACACACACAAATATCTTCAACATTGTGATGAAATAAACAAAATACATCGGTAGAACAACGCTTGCTCATGACAAATAATTAATTTCCTAAACTAAATGTTAACTATGTGGCCTTAAATTCAAAAACAAGAACTTATAATATCACACTTAACCAGAATTCAAAATTCATTTTCTATTTACCTTGTCCACAACATAATTATCTTAACAGAAAAATCACTCTTAACGTCAGTGTTGTAACTTATAGTCCATCTTATCTGTTATCACATGACCTTATTATTTATCCTATCTAATCTAATCCTTCACATTCAATCCAGTGTCGATTATGGTCTTTACTTACACTTCTGCTGCACTGCATTCTGTGAACTTCTTCGTCTCTCCTTTAAATGTTGTTATCAGCGTCGCTGGATGAATTATGCCATGTCTCACCCCTGTGTACTTCAATTTTCTCCTTATTTCATGAAATCCTGCACGTTTTTTGCCCATTTCTGTAGTGAGATCTGGAAAAATCCTTAACTTCATCCCTCGTACTTGTAGCACTCTCTCTTTCTTGGCGATTTTTATGATCTCCTCTTTTGTTGTGAATTTGTGAAGACGTACAATCATCACTCCATCTGCACCTTTCCCAACCGGTCCAATCCTGCGGGCCATCTCCTGGTCGGATTCCCTTTTTCGATATCATTCATCAGGCCAAATACACGCACATTATGTTTGCGACTATGCATTTCAAGTCGCTCGTCTTTACGTTTCAACTCCTCGTTGGCCTTACTAAGTGCATCACACACAGTCTCCAGCTTCGTCACACGTGAGTCCAGGTTCACCAATGCCACATCAACTTCACCAAGTCTTTGTGTGCAGGCATATATGTCTTTCGTAAGGTTGTTTTTTATCCACCGTCACGTTCAACTCCTCTCGGATTATATTACGTATGAGGGCTGGAAGCTCCAGCATGTTACACTCCTCACCCGCCATGTTGCTTGCTCCCAATTGCTGAGATACTTCTTCACCTTGTTTTTGCCAGGTCTGTCCGGCGTCCTCCCCCACCATCGGAGCCGATGGTGGGGGAGGACCTTAGACTTTTTAGGAGGCATAACAGCATAGAGTCTTTCTTGGTGGCAAACTTGTATTTGGTCACTCTTACCATGAGTTAAGCACCACACTGCATGATATTTAGACTGATTGTCAGAGCTCAGCGTTTTCACCGTCTACTCAACTCCGCCTATGCAGATTGTGTTGTAAGTAACAGATAATGGCTGAAGAGATTATACTCTCCACAACAGACTTGTAGAAGATCTGCAACATCTTGCAGCAAACCTTGAAGGACCTAAGCTTCCTCAAGAAGTACAGTCTGCTCTGTCCCTTCTTGTAGACTGTTTTACTGTTCAGTCTCCAGTCCAGTCTGTTGTCAAGGTGAACTCTGAGGTATTTATATTCCTCAACCACCTCCACTTCTTCACCCATGATGGAAACAGTGTTTGACTTATCCCTGTTTCTTCTGAAATCTACAATCATCTCCTTTGTTTTGTTCACATTCAAGGTAAGACGATTGTTTCCACACCATGTCACAAAGTGGTCCACCAGCTCTCTGTATTCAGCTTCTTGTCCATCTCTGATACACCCGACAATTGCAGAGTCATCTGAGTATTTCTGCAGATGACGGGTCTCTGATTTGTACTGGAAGTCAGAGGTGTACAGAGTGAAAAGGGATGGTGAGAGTAGGGTCCCCTGTGGTGCTCCTGTGCTGCTGACCACCTCTGTTTGTCTGGTAGTCATTGATCCGGGCTATTGTTGAGGGCTCCACCTGTATCTTCAGAAGTTTCTGACAGACAAAGCAAATCAGGCTGAATTGTGTTAAATGCACTGGAGAAATCAAAGAACATGATCCTCACAGTGCTGCCTGCTTTGTCCAGATGACAATGGGTTGGTTGAAGCAGGTGGATGATGGCTTCTTCAACTCCAACTCCACAGCGATAAGCAAACTGCAGCGGTTCCTGATACGTTCTTGTTTGCTTACTCAGGGGTGCCAACAGGAGTCTTTCCAGGACTTTCATGATGTGGGATGTCAGGGCAACAGGTCTATAGTCATTGATGACTGATGGGTGAGTTCTTTTGGGTACTGGAACAAGGCAGGATGTCTTCCACAGCACTGGAACCTTCTCCTGAGTTAGGCTAAGGTTGAAGATGTGCTGCAGAATCCCACAGAGCTGCTCTGCACAGGCCTTCAGGACTCTGGGGCTGACACCATCTGGACCTGCAGCCTTGTTCCGGTTCAGTTTCCCCAGCTGCCTCTTCACCTGTCTTTTGGAGACAGACCAATGGGAGGGGGAGGCAAAGGGGGTAGCAGCATTTCCTGACTTGGTTGAAGTCAAACTTGTGGAATCAGAAGAGTCAATGGTTGAGGTGAAGGATAAAACATCCGAGGTGTAACAGCAAAGCTGTTGATCAGAGGAGAGTGGGATGGGAACAGGAGAGGGGGATGCTGAGCTAGTTCCTGAACTGAACCTGTTGAAGAATGTGTTCAGGTCATTGGCTCTGTACAGACTTCCATATATCCAAACCTTCCTGTCCTTAAAGCCTGTGATCTTTCTCATTCCTGACCAGACATCTCTGATATTGTTTCTCTGTAGTTTTTTCTCCAGCTTCTTCCTGTATGCCTCCTTGCTGTCTTTGATCTGGACCTCAAGTTGCTTCTGTATATTCCTCAGTAATTCCCTGTCTCCCTCCCTGAAGGCTCTTTTTTTCTTGTTTAGCAGTTCCTTCAGGTCACTGGTGATCCAGGGTTTGTTATTAGGGAAGCATCTCACTTTTCTGGTGGGGTTGATGTTGTCCAAACAGAAGTTTATATAGTCAGTCACACACACACTCAGTCATGGCATTGATGTCCTCCCCATGTGTTTGGCAAAGAGTCATCCAGTCTGTGGTTGCAAAACAACCCCGCAGGGCTTCTTCAGCTTCCTGTGACCATTTCCTCACAGTTCGTTTTGTCACAGGTTGCCTCTGAACTAGTGGTTTATATTCTGAACAGAGAAAAACAAGATTGTGATCTGATTGTCCCAGAGGAGGTCTTGGATTGAACATGTGTGCATCCTTTACATTTGCATAAAACAAATCCAAGGTCTTTTTTTCTCTTGTGGAGCAGCTGACAAACTGTTGAAATGTTAGAAGCGTAGTAGAGAGCGAGGCATTATTGAAATCACCAGATATTGCCACAAATGCATTGGGGTGCTGGTTCTGTAGCTTAGCAACAATGGAGCTGATGACATCACATGCATTGTTGGCAACGGCTGAAGCTGGAATGTAAACTGCCAAAATTACTCTGGTTAACTCTCTTGGTAAATAATATGGACGAAAACTTACTGCCAAGAGTTCAAGATCTGGGCTGCAGAGACGACACTTCACAGTAACATGTCCTGGATGACACCATCTGTTGTTGACTAGCACTGCTACTCCACGTCCTTTTCTTTTCCTGCTCGTCTTCAGATCTCTATCTGCTCGTACAGTCACGAAGCCTGGCAGAGAGACGTTGGAGTCGGGGATATGAACCAGCAGCCACGTCTCCGTAAAACACAAAACACTGCATTCCCGATACTCTGGCTAAATCCTTGTAAGGGCTTGGAGTTCATCCATCTTGTTAGCCAGTGATCTCACATTACCCATTATGATCGATGGAAGAGATGGCTTGAACTTCCTCTTTCTCTGTCTCCTTTTTGCTCCTGCTCTGCATTCACTTATCCTCCTTATCAACTGTTTAGGGATTTGTGGCTTCAGTTGAGGTATTATTTCAGCTTTTGCGATGTTAATCAGCTGCTCCCGGCTGTAAACCACATTGTTGCCATGGTTACGCATCATAACAAGTTATCAAAAAGTGAAAAATGTACAGCAAAAATCCTTCCAGCTTCATAGCACGAAAAACTAGAAAGCATCCAGGTAAAAAAAATGCAATCTTCCTAAAGAAAAAAAAGGGACAAGTGCACAAAAAAACAAAACTTAATATGTAGCCAACAGAGTCACTCCAACATGCAGCCACCAAGAGCAGCGCAATTCTAGAATTTATGATTAAATTTAATATAATTTATTCTTCTATAAAGGAAGATGGCTCACTCACATACACAAGCAGATACACAGCAGGGTCGTGACAGTGAATCAACCGCAGGCTCCTTTAGGAGAACAAAAACAAAAGTTCTGACCACCGATCTAGAACAGATCGATCATTCGGAAAAACTCCAGTCCCTTTTTAAATTATGTATAATATGAATATGTACAAAGAGAGAATGTCGAAAAGGGCCGTTTTGACCCAGAAATATTTAACACATTGCCAACGGGAGGTAAAAACTTTAAGGTGTTAAATAAAAACTGCCTCCCCCCCAGCTAAATTGCCCTGGCACTGGGTCTGATGGAGTCCACGTCTCCTCGGTGGCTCAGGGCTGCTTTGACTGAAATAGAATAGAATAGAAATAACCCTTACTATTAGAATTTGCTCACATTTACTCTTTAAAACAACCTGTCTTCAACACATGCTTGCATGTCATTTAGCCTCAGCTGGCAAATCTCATGCATGTCAGAGGTCATGGCTGCAGAGTCATGCTACTGTGGTGTAATCTGGCAATGCAGACTGTGCCCAGGTGGGGAGCTGGAGAGAGATCGGGGGGATGCTGGGTTCAGGAGAAGGAGAGTGGAACTGTTATAGTGTGTATGTTCCGAGCTACAATAAAGCAGAAGAAAGTGACGACAGGGTGTCCTCATTTCACACACACTGGCAGCCAACACGACATGCTGTCAGAAGCTGGCTTGCTGTGAGTTGCCGGAGAAGAGAGACAGAATAGTGGTGGGACTTAAAGATTCATCACTGTCTGAGAAGATGCAACTTGATAAAGACCTCACCCTGGCAAAAGCTATCACAATGGCTAGACAATCAGAGGAAATTAAGAGACGACAGTCAGATTTATGAGAGCCCAATGAAAACCAAGCAGCTATTGACGCAATGCAATTTAAGAGGTGGAAACAGATCAAACACAAGTACAAAGAGTCAGCTCAGGGGCAGCAAAAAATCTGAAGCTGGCGGGGAGGGCTACAGAAGCCAAGCCATGTGGCAAGTGCAGAAAGACGCCCTTCCATTTTGCGTCCCAGTGCCCGGCTAATTCAGCAGAGTGTCACAACTCCGGGAAGCGTGGTCACGAGAGGGTCTGTAGGTTAGCAAGATCAGTAAATGAGGTTGCTGAAGATGTTGACGAACTACTTCTGGGCGAGATAGCCTGTGAGGAAGATGCATAGATGGCTGACATTAACTTAAGAGAGAGCAAGGTGCCGTTTAAGATTGATACTGGGCTTGACGTCTATCTCAGAACAAGTATACAAAAATATCTCACACAGAGGAGGGAGGCTCAAGGATGTCCCCAAGTCGCTCTACGGCCCTGGTGGGATAAAATTGAAGGTTGTGGGAGCACTCACAGAGAAGCTCTCATTTAAAGGAAAGAGCGTTATGGAGAGAATCTTTGTAGTGAGAGACCTTCAAGTGTCTCTGTTGCGCAGACCAGCATCAGTGGGTCTTAAATTAGTGGCTACAGTCAACATGATAAATCAGGAGACAGTTAAACCGACATATCCCATATATCTCCAAAGCTTGGGACCGAAGACAAATTAATTTGTATCCTCCTGTGTGATGTGGATGTTGTTCTGTTATGATTGATTGTACAGTTTCTGTGAATTTATTCCGTCATCCAGTCATCTGAATTCTGTTTTTGAAATGTGTCTTATAAGCCCATGAGGGCTGGGCACGTACTTATGTGCAAGACACAATAATAAATAAAAATTAAATCAAATCATATCCCAAACTCTGTGATGGACTTGGGCTCGTTCAGAAACCGTACACTATTAAGCTCAAACCGGATGACAAGCTGTTCTCCCTCAAAGTGCCACGACACGTCCCACTACCACTCATGAACAAAGTGAAGGACGAATTGAGTAAAATGGAATATATGGGGGTCATCAGCCGCATCGAAGAACCAACAGACTGGTGCTGCGGTATGGTGGTGGTGCCAAAAAAAGACAAGGGAGAAGTCCGCATCTGCGTACATATGACACATCTGAATGAGTCAGTTTGCCTGGAAAATGCATTCTCCCCTCGGTGGAGCAGACCCTAGGCATGCTATCATGGGCTCGATATTTCACAAAGCTTGACGCTAATAGAGGGTTCTGGTAAATACCTCTGTCACATGATTCATTGCTCTACACCACGTTTATCACGCCGTTTGGGCGGTATTATTTCAATCGCCTCCCCTTTGGCATCTCGTCCGCCCCTGAATATTTTCAGAATATGATGGTCACAGAAGTCTTTAGTGGGCTAGAAGGTGTGGTCTGCCATATTGACGACATCCTTGTATAGGGGGCCACGGAAGAGCAGCATGATGCCTGGGTTCATGCGGTGCTGGAGCGGGCAGAGAAGGCAGGGGTGACGCTCAACATGGAGAAATGCGAGTTTGGAAAGAGTGAGAATAAGTTTCTGGGATATGTCATCTCAGCGGATGGCATGTGGCCAGATCCAGACAAAACAAGAGCCGTGATGGAAATGGAGGAACCCTTGAACTTAAGTGGCCTGAGAAGCTTCCTTGGGATGGTGAATCAACTGTGCAAATTCCTGCCTAAACTGGCTGAAAAAGACAAAGCGCTGAGGGATCTGCTGTCCAAAAATTACCAGTGGTGCTGGTGCTTGCACAACAGGAGGCTCCAACTATATGATCCAAACATGCCACTGAAAATATCAGCTGACGCTTCATCATATGGACTTGGGGCAGTGATGCTCCAGAAGAAGGATGATGTATGGTCCCCGGTCGCCTACGCTTCCAGAGCGCTAACTGACACAGAACAACGCTATGCCCAGCTGGAAAAAGAGGCACTGGCGCTAACATGGGCCTGTGAGAGATTCAGTGATTTCATCCTGGGCCTACAGTTCGAGCTCGAAACGGACCACAAACCATTAGTGAGTTTATTGGGGGGACAAGCCCTGGATGCACTACCACCCAGAATACAGAGGTTCAGAATGCGCTTAATGAGGTATTCATACAAAATAGTGTATGCACCTGAGAAGACACTCACAACTGCTGACACACTTTCCCGTGCTCCCCTCAGAGACAAAGCTACCCAAGTGGATAATACTCTCATGGAGGACACTAACATCTATGTGGATTCTATAGTGGACAATCTCCCCGAAAGCCACAAATATCTGGCGGAACTTCGTCTACAGTTGGATGCTGACAATATCTGTTGTCAAGTCATGAGGCTCAGTGTTGAGGGTTGGCCAGATAGAAATCACCTACAAGGCCCAATCAAATTCAAATTCAAAAATACTTTATTAAACCCAGAGGAAAATTAAGTGTTGTTTTTGAAGTGTTATTTGATGCTCAATAATAACAATGGAGGGGGAAGTTTATCAGAACATTTACTTGCTCAATCAGTAACAGTCATATTACAGGGAACGCCGTAACCCGGCATCCACAGGACTCATCACATATCATTCCGCGCTGTGTGCTTCATAGAGTAAATAGGCCCTATCACAACATCCCCCCTGTCAACAAAGAAATATATATATACACATATATTTAATATTTCACATTCTACATAAATTTCCTGCAACTCGAGTGTGAAAATAAGTAGTAACTAATTACTGCAAACAGAGATTGGTCTCCCGAAGAGCAGCTCTGCGGGTGATGGCAGTTTACTGTCAATAGGTGTCGCTCTGATCTGCAATAATGCAATCCGGAGATTTCCACCTTGTTTTAGTATCTTCTCCACTGTAGATTTTATGTGCCTGACATGTCTCTCAGCAAATCCATTACTTTTTGCATAGTGTGGTGAACTTGTGATGTGATTTATTCCCCAGTCCATTGTGAATTTCTTGAATGGCTGTCCTGTGTACTGTGGACCGTTGTCTGTGAGGATTTCATCAGGACCTCCAAACAGTGACATGTACATTTCCATCTTTTGTGTGACTGCTTTATTGGATATTATGTGCACTTCGTCGAACACAGGGTATTTGGAATATCTGTCCACAGTCAGTAATGGCGTCCATTTACTTCAAACAGATCTGACGCTATTGATTGCCATGCCTTTGTTGGTACTTTGTGTGGGTGCAGAGGTTCTTTTGGAGGTGCATACTGGTATTCTGCACATATGCTACAGGTTCTGCATGCCTTCTCTATGTCTTCGTTGATTTTCACCCAGTAGACACTTTCTCTTGCAAGTGTGTGTGCTTTCTCTATTTCTTGATGACTTGCATGTAGCGGTTCTAGAATACTCTTGGTCATCGTGTCTGGTATAACAATCTGTCTGCTTTTGAATATTACTCCTGCCTTCATTGCTAGTTCATCTCTGAAAGGCCAGAAAGCACGCAGATCTTTGGGTAGATCATTAATTTTTTCTGGCCACCCTTGGCAGATCACCTCAATCAGAGCATTGAGTTTGAGGTCTTTAGCTGTTTCCTCACGTAGGATGCTCTGTTTCTCAGGTGAGAAATTTATAAGTGACACTGTGTGCATTTCAGGTTCTTCTGTTTCTAGAGCTATTCCATCTATGCGTTCATCTAGCTCTATTTCCTTTCTGTTTTCAGAGTTTGGAATCCTGCTGAGTGTATTTGCTAGGACCATCTGTGGCCCCGGCCTGTACATTATCTCAAAGTTGTACCCTTGCACCTGCACTAGCATGCGCTGTAGTCTGGGTGGCGCAGCATGTAGTGGTTTCCTACATATAGTAACAAGTGGCTTGTGATCTGTTATCACCACAAACAACTTGCCCTACAAATATGTGTGATAGCGCTGTATGCCATATACGATGGCTAACAATTCACGTTCAATGTTGCTGTATCTCGATTGAGTTTCTGTGAGTGTTTTAGATCCAAAAGCTATAGGCTGGTTGTTTTGCACTAGAGCCACGCCCAAGTCTTTCTGTGATGCATCTACTTCCAGAGTCAGGGTTACTTTGGGATCATAGTATTTTAGGCATGCATCCTCTGTGATTATTGCTTTTAGCTCATCAGAGCATTTCTGGTAGCTCTGATCCCAACACCATGTAACGTCATTTTTTAGAAGACACCTCAGTGTGTGCACTTTGTCAGCAAATTTGATTATATAGGGTGACAGGTACGTCAGCATCCCTAGAAATCTGTGTAACTCGTCCTTGTTCTTTGGATTTGGCATTTCTTGGATGTCCCGGATTTTAGCTGGGTCAGGTCTGATGCCACTAGCTGTGTACTGGTTCCCAAAGAATGAGATCTGAGTCTGTTTTATAGTGCATTTATCACTATTGAACACCAAACCTGTCTTAGCTGCACGTTCCATCAGGTTGATCAGGTTCTTGTCGTGTTCCTCCTCTGACTCCCCATAGACAGCAATATCATCAGCTATGCTGGCCTCAATTCAATTCAGTTTATTTATATAGCGCCAATTCACAACAGATGTCATCTCAAGGCACTTAACAAGAAGTCATTTCAATACATTTATACAAACATTCCAATCAGTTAAAAAAGTTTCCTATTTAAGGAATCCCAGCAGATTGCATTAGTCATTGGCGTGAGGTTGGGCAGACTTTCCAACCACAGCAATCCTTCAGCAATCCCTCATACTGAGCAAGCATGTTGCGACGGTGGAGAGGAAAAACTCCCCTTTAACAGGAAGAAACCTCCAACAGAACCAGGCTCAGTAGGCGCGGCCATCTGCCACGACCGTCTGGGGGTTTGAGAAGACAGAGCAGAAACACAGAAGGAACAGAAGATCCGATATAAGAGAACTTTCTATGTTACAGAAAGTATAAAGTTGATAACAGGACACAGTAGATGTTCAGCCACTGGGAGGATCATCCCAGTCGATGCCCCCCGTCCAACAGGGCATTGCAACCAAGCAGGATACCAGACCAGGTATATCTTCTATGGAGAGAAAAACACTGAGAGAACACAAAGTTAGCAGTCGAAATAGCAGAATGTACTGTAATACAACTGGAGAGTAGTAGGAGAAAAGGAAGTAGCAGAGTGAAGAAAATTGGTAAGTCTGTCCTCCAGCAGTCTAAGCCTATAGCAGCATAACTACAGAGCTAGCTCAAGGCAAGGCAAGGCAAATTTATTTATATAGCACAATTCATGTTACAAGACAGTTCAAAGTGCTTTACATAAAACATCAAAAGCATTACAGCAGGGTGCAGAAAAAGCAAAAGCACAGGAATAAAAACCATGATTTAAAATGAAAAAAAAGAAAAATCTTAAAAGAATCTTAAAAGATGCCGTGCAGATTTAAAACTTAGAATAAAAATCTAATCAAAAGCAGCTGAGAACAGGTGGGTCTTTAACCTGGATTTAAATAAACTGAGTGTTTTAGCTGATCTGAGGCTTTCTGGGAGTTTGTTCCAGACATGTGGAGCATAGAAGCTGAACGCAGCTTCTCCATGTCTGGTTCTGACTCTGAGAACTGATAAAAGACCAGATCCAGATAACCTGAGGGGTCGAGTAAGTTCATACTGGGTCAGGAGATCACTGATGTATTTTGGTCCTAAACCATTCTGAGCTTTATAGACCAGCAGGAGAACTTTGAAGTCAATCCTTTGACAGACAGGCAGCCAGTGTAAAGACCTCAAAACTGGACTGGTGTGGTCCACTTTTTTGGTCTTAGTGAGAACTCGAGCAGGAGAGTTCTGGATAAGCTGCAGTTTCCTAATTGATTTTTTAGGTAGACCTGTAAAGACGCTGTTACAATAATCAAGCCGACTAAAGATGAATGCATGGACTAGTTTTTCCAGGTCCTGCTGAGACATCAGATCTTTTATCCTTGAGATATTCTTAAGGTGATAGTAGGCTGATTTTGTGATTAATGTGTTTTTCAAATTTTAGGTCTGAGTCCATCACTATACCCAGATTTCTGACGTGGTTGGTGGTTTTTAGGTGTATGGACTGAAGCCCTGTGGTGACCTTCAGTCTTTTCTCTTTAGCTCCAAAGACAATTACCTCAGTTTTGTTTTTGTTCAACTGCAGAAAATTGTGGCACATCCAGTCATTAATTTCCTCAATGCATTTGCCAAGAGCCTGTACAGACCCTTGGTCTTCTGGTGACATTTTAATATATATCTGTGTGTCATCTGTGTAGCTATGGTAACTTATATTGTTGTTATTTATTACCTGTGCCAGTGGGAGCATATAGATGTTAAACAGAAGAGGTCCCAGGATGGAACCCTGGGGAACTTCACATGTAATTCCCGTTTGCTCAGATGTAAAGTTACCTATTGACACAAAGTACTTCCTGTTCTCTATGTACGTTTTGAACCAGTTTAGTACAGTGCCAGAGAGACCCACCCAGTTCTCCAGTCGTTTGAGTAAAATAATGTGGTCAACAGTATCAAATGCAGCACTGAGATCCAGTAAAACTAACACTGACATTTTTCCACTGTCAGTATTCAAACAGATGTCATTGATGACTTTGGTCAGAGCAGTCTCAGTGCTGTGGTGCTGTCTAAAACCTGACTGAAAGACGTCATAGCAGTTGCTTTGTCTTAAGAAGTCATTTAGCTGATGAAAAACAGCCTTTTCAATTATCTTACTTAAAAATGGAAGATTGGAGATGGGCCTGTAGTTGTTCATTTGTGTCTTGTCCAGGTTGTCTCTTTTCAGGGGTTTAATTACAGCTGTTTTCAGGGGCTCTCGGAAAACACCCGACATTAAACATGAGTTCACAATCTGTAACAGATCTGACTCCAAGATCTTTGAGACCTTTTTGAAAAAGCCTGTGGGCAGGATGTCTAAGCAGCAAGAGGAGGAGTTCAGTTGACGTAAGATATCCTCCAGATCTATGCTGTTTATGAGATAAAACTGTATCATGGTGTTTAAACGGATTTTCTGTGGACACTGTACATAACCTGAACCTGCCGTTAATGAACCAACCACTTGTCTAATATTTTGGATTTTGTCTGTGAAGAATTTGGCATAGTCATTGCAGGCCTTGGTGGAATAGAGTTCAGGTGCTACTGACACAGGAGAGTTTGTTATCCTGTCGACTACAGCAAATAATGCGTGAGCACTATGACTATTTCTGGTGATGATGTCAGAAAAATATGACTTCCTTGCATTCCTCAGTTGTAAGTTATAAGAGTGAAGTTTATCTTTATAGATGTCATAATGAACCTGAAGTTTTGTTTTTCTCCATCTGCGCTCGGCTTTCCGACACTCCCTATTTTCATTTCTCAGCAGTGTGGAATTTCTCCATGGAGACTTTTTCCTTCCAGAGATAACCTTCACCTTTGTGGGAGCAATAGTATCCACAACATTTAATATTTTAGCATTAAAGCTGTTGACAAGTTCATTGACTGAACCCCCTGACAGGGCAGGTGTTAGAGAGAAGACCAGGTTAAAGATCTCAGTAGTGTTTTCAGTTATACATCGTTTTGTGATAAACTCCGTTAAAACATTTATGTGAACCGAAATTATACTCTCAAAGAAAACACAACAATGGTCAGACAAGCCCACATCACGCACATTAATCTTGGAAATGCCCAGACCCTTCAAGATCAGTAAGTCCAAAACATGACCCTTATTATGTGTGGGCTCTGTTATATGCTAAGTCAGCCCAAAGTTGTCCAGAGTGTTACTCAGGTCTTTAGACCCTTTGTTCTGGGGATTGTCAACATGGATGTTAAAATCACCAACAATAATTATACAGTCAAAATCAATACAGATTATAGACACCAGTTCACTAAAATCATCATTAAAGTCAGCACAGTAATTTGGAGGCCGATAAATGTTAAGAAATATGGCTCTAGATGAGGCCTTCAGCTGTAAAGCAACATATTCAAAAGAAGGAAAACTTCCAAGAGATAACTGCTTACACTGAAATGATTCATTAAATAAAACAGCAACTCCTTGTCACGCTGCCCTATTCCTGCCTTATTGTCTTCACCTGTCTGTCTCATCATCCACACCTGATCCTACTCACCTCCTGCCTTTAAGACCCCTCACTTCCTTTCACTCCCGGCCGGATCATTCCTCCTCCTCCTTAGTAGTAGTATTTGTCAATCCCCATGGTGTGTCGTCTTCCTGCTGTCTTCCTTCCCTGCCCGATGTCCAGTGTCTTCATCATCATCATCATCATCACCACGACTTCACAATAATAAACATCCTGCACCTTCCTTCAGCGAGTGCGTTTGGGTCCATTCTCCACACACCTCGTGACAGAATGATCCGGCCCTTAACATGGACCCAGCACTCGCCCAGGAGATCGCCGCCCTGCGCCAGGACGTCTGGGCCAACCTGGCCAGACTCGCTGCCTCTCCTCACCTCCCTGTGCGGGTCTCCGGAGCCGGGGAGATCCTCGGAGTGCTCCCTCACTTCCAGAGTGTCTTCTCGGCCCGGGAGCTCGCCGATCTCCGGCGCGAGGCGGAGAGGATTCGCCAGGAGGCGTTGGACCAGACGATCGGTCCGCCCTCTCCGCCTCCACCATCTGGCCGTAGGCGACGGACCCGCCGAACCGGAGATTCAGCGAGCGAGGTGCAGGGCGGCGCGGCCACACGGACCACCAACGTTGGCTCCATCTCCGCGGGGCACCCACCGCCGGTTCTCTCCCCCGCCGTCTTTGTCCCTCCTCCAGCTGGCTCTTCGGGGGCTCCTCACATCAGGGAGGAGGACCTCTTCGAGTTTTTCTATGGGGACAAGACGGCCTACCTCTGCTCCAGGGGAGCGCCTCGCTGCAGGCAGCGACGCCGCCGAGGTGGGGCCGCTTCCGGGGCAGTTCCGGCTCCAGTCCGTGAGCCCGTTCCGGCTCCGGTCCGTGAGCCCGTTCCGGCTCCGGTCCATGAGCCCGTTCCAGTCCCAGCTCCAGAGCCCGTTCCAGTCCCAGTCCATGAGCCCGTTCCAGTCCCAGTGCATGAGCCCGTTCCAGTCCCAGTCCATGAGCCCGTTCCAGTCCCAGTCCATGAGCCCGTTCCAGTTCCAGTCAATGTGCCCGTTCCAGTTCCAGTCCATGAGCCCGTTCCAGTTCCAGCTCCAGAGCCCGTTCCAGCTCCAGAGCCCATTCCAGCTCCAGAGCCCGCCGTTGTTGTGGCTGCCGTGTTCCTGGCGGTCACAGCGGCGGCTCTCCAGCGATGGACATTTCCCCATGCGTCGCTGGAGCTCCCGGGGAGGGTCAGGGAGGACCCGTCCCCGTCGCTGAAGCTCCCAGGGAGGGTCAGGGAGGACCCGTCCCCATCACTGGAGCCTCCAGAACGGTCATCTCAGGAGGCGTCCGAGCCTCCAGAACCTTCGTCTCAGGAGGCGTCCGAGCCTCCAGAACCTTCGTCTCAGGAGGCGTCCGAGCCTCCAGAACCTTCGTCTCAGGAGGCGTCCGAGCCTCCAGAACCCTCGTCTCAGGAGGCGTCCGAGCCTCCAGAACCCTCGTCTCAGGAGGCGTCTGAGCCTCCAGAACCCTCGTCTCAGGAGGCATACGAGCCTCCAGAACCCTCGTCTCAGGAGGCGTCCGAGCCTCCAGAACCCTCGTCTCAGGAGGCTACCGAGCCTCCAGAACCCTCGTCTCAGGAGGCGTCCGAGCCTCCAGAACCTCCGTCTCAGGAGGCGTCCGAGCCTCCAGAACCTCCGTCGCAGGAGGCGTCCGAGCCTCCAGAACCTCCGTCTCAGGAGGCGTCCGAGCCTCCAGAACCTTCGTCTCAGGAGGCGTCCGAGCCTCCAGAACCTTCGTCTCAGGAGGCGTCCGAGCCTCCAGAACCTTCGTCTCAGGAGGCGTCCGAGCCTCCAGAACCTTCGTCTCAGGAGGCGTCCGAGCCTCCAGAACCTTCGTCTCAGGAGGCGTCCGAGCCTCCAGAACCTCTTTGTCTCGGCCCATCTTTACCGGCCAGGCATCTTTGGCGCTACCTGACCCTCAGAAGAGGACCTAAGGGCCGTCCGCCCGACCTCCGTCCAGCCAGAGGACGCCGCCGGGGCCGTCCGCCCGACCTCCGTCCAGCCAGAGGACGCCGCCGGGGCCGTCCGCCCGACCTCCATCCACCCAGAGGACGCCGCCGGGGCCGTCCGCCCGACCTCCAGGTCCTCAGGGGCCGCCACCGGGGCCGTCCGCCAGACTTCCAGGGGCGTACCCAAAGAGACTCGGGGCCCTCCTTCCGTGGGCCCCCTCCACCCACCCTGGCAAGGGTGCTTGTTTTTTTTCTCTTCCCTTTCTTTTTCACTCTCTCCACGGTGTCTGGAATCCACCTTTAAAGGGGGGGTCCTGTCACGCTGCCCTATTCCTGCCTTATTGTCTTCACCTGTCTGTCTCATCATCCACACCTGATCCTACTCACCTCCTGCCTTTAAGACCCCTCACTTCCTTTCACTCCCGGCCGGATCATTCCTCCTCCTCCTTAGTAGTAGTATTTGTCAATCCCCATGGTGTGTCGTCTTCCTGCTGTCTTCCTTCCCTGCCCGATGTCCAGTGTCTTCATCATCATCATCATCATCACCACGACTTCACAATAATAAACATCCTGCACCTTCCTTCAGCGAGTGCGTTTGGGTCCATTCTCCACACACCTCGTGACAGAATGATCCGGCCCTTAACATGGACCCAGCACTCGCCCAGGAGATCGCCGCCCTGCGCCAGGACGTCTGGGCCAACCTGGCCAGACTCGCTGCCTCTCCTCACCTCCCTGTGCGGGTCTCCGGAGCCGGGGAGATCCTCGGAGTGCTCCCTCACTTCCAGAGTGTCTTCTCGGCCCGGGAGCTCGCCGATCTCCGGCGCGAGGCGGAGAGGATTCGCCAGGAGGCGTTGGACCAGACGATCGGTCCGCCCTCTCCGCCTCCACCATCTGGCCGTAGGCGACGGACCCGCCGAACCGGAGATTCAGCGAGCGTGGTGCAGGGCGGCGCGGCCACACGGACCACCAACGTTGGCTCCATCTCCGCGGGGCACCCACCGCCGGTTCTCTCCCCCGCCGTCTTTGTCCCTCCTCCAGCTGGCTCTTCGGGGGCTCCTCACATCAGGGAGGAGGACCTCTTCGAGTTTTTCTATGGGGACAAGACGGCCTACCTCTGCTCCAGGGGAGCGCCTCGCTGCAGGCAGCGACGCTGCCGAGGTGGGGCCGCTTCCGGGGCAGTTCCGGCTCCAGTCCGTGAGCCCGTTCCGGCTCCGGTCCGTGAGCCCGTTCCGGCTCCGGTCCATGAGCCCGTTCCAGTCCCAGCTCCAGAGCCCGTTCCAGTCCCAGTCCATGAGCCCGTTCCAGTCCCAGTGCATGAGCCCGTTCCAGTCCCAGTCCATGAGCCCGTTCCAGTCCCAGTCCATGAGCCCGTTCCAGTTCCAGTCAATGTGCCCGTTCCAGTTCCAGTCCATGAGCCCGTTCCAGTTCCAGCTCCAGAGCCCGTTCCAGCTCCAGAGCCCATTCCAGCTCCAGAGCCCGCCGTTGTTGTGGCTGCCGTGTTCCTGGCGGTCACAGCGGCGGCTCTCCAGCGATGGACATTTCCCCATGCGTCGCTGGAGCTCCCGGGGAGGGTCAGGGAGGACCCGTCCCCGTCGCTGAAGCTCCCAGGGAGGGTCAGGGAGGACCCGTCCCCATCACTGGAGCCTCCAGAACGGTCATCTCAGGAGGCGTCCGAGCCTCCAGAACCTTCGTCTCAGGAGGCGTCCGAGCCTCCAGAACCTTCGTCTCAGGAGGCGTCCGAGCCTCCAGAACCTTCGTCTCAGGAGGCGTCCGAGCCTCCAGAACCCTCGTCTCAGGAGGCGTCCGAGCCTCCAGAACCCTCGTCTCAGGAGGCGTCTGAGCCTCCAGAACCCTCGTCTCAGGAGGCATACGAGCCTCCAGAACCCTCGTCTCAGGAGGCGTCCGAGCCTCCAGAACCCTCGTCTCAGGAGGCTACCGAGCCTCCAGAACCCTCGTCTCAGGAGGCGTCCGAGCCTCCAGAACCTCCGTCTCAGGAGGCGTCCGAGCCTCCAGAACCTCCGTCGCAGGAGGCGTCCGAGCCTCCAGAACCTCCGTCTAAGGAGGCGTCCGAGCCTCCAGAACCTTCGTCTCAGGAGGCGTCCGAGCCTCCAGAACCTTCGTCTCAGGAGGCGTCCGAGCCTCCAGAACCTTCGTCTCAGGAGGCGTCCGAGCCTCCAGAACCTCTTTGTCTCGGCCCATCTTTACCGGCCAGGCATCTTTGGCGCTACCTGACCCTCAGAAGAGGACCTAAGGGCCGTCCGCCCGACCTCCGTCCAGCCAGAGGACGCCGCCGGGGCCGTCCGCCCGACCTCCGTCCAGCCAGAGGACGCCGCCGGGGCCGTCCGCCCGACCTCCATCCACCCAGAGGACGCCGCCGGGGCCGTCCGCCCGACCTCCAGGTCCTCAGGGGCCGCCACCGGGGCCGTCCGCCAGACTTCCAGGGGCGTACCCAAAGAGACTCGGGGCCCTCCTTCCGTGGGCCCCCTCCACCCACCCTGGCAAGGGTGCTTGTTTTTTTTCTCTTCCCTTTCTTTTTCACTCTCTCCACGGTGTCTGGAATCCACCTTTAAAGGGGGGGTCCTGTCACGCTGCCCTATTCCTGCCTTATTGTCTTCACCTGTCTGTCTCATCATCCACACCAGATCCTACTCACCTCCTGCCTTTAAGACCCCTCACTTCCTTTCACTCCCGGCCGGATCATTCCTCCTCCTCCTTAGTAGTAGTATTTGTCAATCCCCATGGTGTGTCGTCTTCCTGCTGTCTTCCTTTCCTGCCCGATGTCCAGTGTCTTCATCATCATCATCATCATCATCATCATCATCATCATCATCATCATTACCACGACTTCACAATAATAAACATCCTGCACCTTCCTTCAGCAAGTGCGTTTGGGTCCATTCTCCACACACCTCGTGACACTCCTCCACCTCTCCTGTTCTGTCTGGCCTGGTTCATAAAACTAAAGTCGGGAGGGGTTGATTCGATAAAAGAAACACTGCTATTCTGATCTAACCAAGTCTCCGTAAAAACATAAAATCAAGGCTATGCTCAGTGATAAGATCATTGATTTAAAATATCTTCCCTACGATAGACCTGACATTTAATAAGGCCATCTTAACAGGTTTAAGAGTATTATTGTGCCCCTTGTGTTTTGGGGTGGGCTGTGTACAGCGTATGTTTACTTTACTTAAAAACCTTTTAGAATGCAGTGCTCTGTGTTTTGACATAACTACATTCCTTCTGTTACTTATAAGTACAGAAATGATCAAACCTTCTAATGAACAGGGTCCCAGCTTGTCCTGGAAAAAGTTCTGACTGCTGATATCCACGCAGCCTGGACCCTTAACACATCATACATCAGACTTGGTGGGGTAGGAGGGGGCAGGGCTTGTTGCCCTACCTTTGATCGTCCTGGTGTGGGGTTTATGGGTAAGGAAAACAGATTGGTCTGGGGGGTAGACCTGAGCCCAATGTTGACCCGCTCCATCATCTGCTCAGTGAATTTCAGATGGGGGGAGTGGGGGGAGGGGGGCGGTAGGGAAGATGGTGGGCTGTCAGTGGTTTGCGGGGGCGATGGAGGTCCGCTGTCTTGTTCTTTAGGGCTGTTGAGGGCTTTTGGGGCAAATAAAGATCCTTGTTCCTGCTTCTGTTCGAAGCTTCCCATGAGTGAGGGCAGAAGAAGTTCCTCCCCCTCTGCACTCAGCCTTATTTGGTCTTTCTTTGGAGATAAGTCTTTGTGTATCTCCTTTTTGGCTCCAAGCACAGAGGGATGACGCAGGAAGTAGAAAATATTGGAGGTAAACAGTCTTACACCTGACCTGTTCAAACTAAATCCATTTGCCTTAAAAAGATGTCTACGCTCCCAAAAAATCTGAAAGTTGTTAATAAATTGCAGTTTTTTGTCTGCACATGCAGATGAAATCCACTTATTTAATGCCAAAAGACGGCTAAATCTTTTTCTCCTCCTCTGATGGGTGGTAAAGGTCCACTGATGAATACTGCTGCATCCAACGAGCTCACGGTGTTCAGTAATCCAGTGAAGTCGCCGAACCTCCGATTGTTGCTTGGACACATCATTTGACCCTGTGTGGAGAACGATGTTTTTCACTGTTGGATATTTAGTCACAGTTCTCAGAATCCTCTTCTGCATGTCACTGACCATGTCCTTTGGAAAGCAGAGGACTTTGGTGTTCTTTCCACACATCCACTGAACGTCCTTTACAGAGGAATCACCTACAATCAGTTTCAGGCCCAGTCTTTTGCTTTCTCTGTGGCCTCTCACTCTCTGACAGGTTGTCAGTCCTCATCTCGCTGCCTTGGGGTGGATGGTCGTCAGATAAAGATCCAGGGTTCTCCAATAGTGGAGCAAATCTGTTCTGCAGCTTCACATTCGGTTGTTTTAAAAGTCTGTGGCTAACTTTCCCATTTGCAGCTGTTCTGTCCCGTGTCCTCTCATGTACGGGAGTAGAAGAAGCCCTCTCTCTTATTGGGAGTGCAGGCCAGTCGGTCTCATCACAGATTTCCGCTCGCTGTGTCCAGCCTGCACTACGTCCTCCCGTTTCCCAGAGACATTATTTAGTTTTTGGCTTAGCACCAAGACAGTTCCAGGGAGGATTATCACTCTGTGATTTAATGTAATGAGCAGAGGCTCCCTCTTTCTTGGTCGTGTTATCTCTGCCTCTTAGCCGTGTGTTAGCTTGCTCATTTCCACTGTTTTGAAACAGTGGTAAGGTTGTTTCATTTCCACACAATCCATTTACCTCCACATTAACTTCTATCCGTTAAACTTTTCTCTCCAGTGCTGTTATCTTTTGTAGAAGGTCCTGGTAGTCCATTGTGGAGACGGAAGGCATCTTGTTGCTCTAGCTTAGCGTTAGCACCCTTTCGAGCTATATCTAGCTTTAGCTGAATGCTAAGTACTTAGATGCTGTAGATCAGGCTTCAGCTGTGTGTAGGCCACGCACACAGAGAGCTGAAGATAAAATATCTATGGAACATTGCTGTTACTACTAAAACAGGTTTTTCCCATACATTTATATGTATTCAAAAGTCCTGAATACATATACCTCATAAGGGGAGAAAAATAAAAAAATAAGCAGAAAAATGCAAGCAGAAGGGAGAGCGAAGTAGCGAAGCAGCCGATTGCAGCGAAGCAGGAAGCAGTAGCTTCCTGAGTGTCTCAGGATGACCTAAGCCACTCTAACTATAAGCCTTATTCAAACAGAAAGTTTTAAGCCTGGCCTTAAAAGTAAACAGAGTGTCTGCCTCACGGACTAAAGCTGGGAGCTGGTTCCACAGGAGAGGAGCCTGATAACTAAAAGATCTGCCTCCCATTCTACTTTTAGAAATCCTAGGAACTACAAGTAAACCTGCAGTCTGAGAGCGAAGTGCTCTGTTGGGAACATATGGAACATTTGATCTCTGATGTATGATAGAGCTTGATTATTAAGGGCTTTGTATGTAAGAACAAGGATCTTAAATTCTATTCTGGATTTAACAGGGATCCAATGAAGGGAAGCTAAAGCAGGAGAAATGTGATCTCTCTTTTTAATATTCATCAGAACTCTTGCTGCCACATTTTGGATCAACTGAAGGCTTTTAATGGCATTTTGTGGACATCCTGATAGTAAAGAATTACAGTAGTCCAGCCTTGAGGTAACAAATGCATGGACTAGTTTCTCAGCATCACTCCTGGACAGGATGTTTCTAATTTTAGCAATATTCCGGAGGTGAAAGAAGGAAATCCTAGAAACCTGTTTAATATGGGATTTAAATGTCAAGTCTTGGTCAAAAATAACATCAAGGTTCTTTACGTTATTACTAGGGGGCAATTTAATGCCATCCAGATGAAGTGATTGACTAAGCAGTTTCTTGTTTTAGAACTTCTGGTCCAAAGACAGCAACTTCTGTGTTGTCAGAATTTAAAAGCAAAAAGTTTAGATTAGATCTTGGCCTGAAAGATATCGTGAGATACACTTAATCCTGAGGGTAGGCGTGTCCAGCAGTACCTACCAAATGGGGTGTGAAATGTGGTTAGGAGTTGTGATTCTGGGTCCTGGTGGACTGACCAGTATCTTGCCTTTGCATCCAGTTTGCTAAATATTGTAGCATTAGCAAACTTTGGGTTGAGTTCCTCCACTGTTGGAATCTTGTGTGGGCACCTTTTTATGCTGTTGTTGAGTTTTTGGGGGTCAAGGCATACCCGAAGTGTGCCGTCCTTTTTTGTGCTGTACGCTAAACTGGAGCACCAATCTGTGTGTTCTTCCACTTTGCGTAGCACGCCTTGCTCTACAAGGTCATTCAGCTCCGTTTGAAGCTTATCTTTAATGTCGATGCTGCACTTACGTGGTGGGTCCTGGAATGGTTCAGCATCTTCTTTCTCTATAAGTTTGGCAGTTCCACTGAAATTACCAATTTTGTCAAATTGGTCAGGGTATGTTTGCTTCAGATCCTCTATTGTGGATATTATTTTGGTTGAATTGGATCTCTAGCTTCTTTGTGTTGTTTTGGCTGCTTATTGAGTCCACATTCACTGTGACAAGCTTCAGCGATTCACATGTAGGCAGTCCGACTATTGCTGGTCCAGGTACGTCCACAACATTGAACTTGGCTCTGACCCACTCCAAATCTTTCCATTGACCTGGGATGTCTATTTTCCAAAACAGTGAATTCTATGGCCACTGTAAGCAGATAGTTTTGTGTTGCTCTTTTGTAGCCTGTTCATAGCTTGGCAGCTGTCCCCATACATTTGCTTGTATGTGCGCAGTGGAAGAATGTTGCCTGATGCACCTGTATCAATCTTTAGACAGAGTGTGTGTCCATGGCCAGGCAAACCCGGTGGCTTCACATTTAACACTGTGTATGCTTCTTCCCTGGGGTGTTTGGTCTCAATACTGTGCAGACACGTTTCACTGATTGTAACTGAGTAAAATTGTCTTTGATAGATTTCTTCTTCTCCAGTCTCATTTGTGTATATAGCATCAAAGTTGGGGTTCTTCGTCTTTTTGTGGTAATTTCTGTGTGGTTGGTGCTGATGCTGATCTTTAAATTTTCCTCTTGGTGGCTCAGCTTTACCTCCTTGGTGCTGGCTGTGGTTTTTCTGCTGATACCTGTTTTTTCTGCAGCATTTTGCCCAGTGTCCTTTCATCCCACAGGCTCGACATTCATCATAAAATGCTGGACATTGACGTGGTTTTTGGTCTTTTCCACACTTTTGGCGTATTTTTCCTCTTTTTTTATTTATAGCATCCATCTTTTCCATTTCTTGTAAGCCCAAGTTGTTGTATTTGTATATTTCCTGCTGTCAAGTCTTC
This sequence comes from Valencia hispanica, assembly GCA_963556495.2. Taxonomy (NCBI): domain Eukaryota; kingdom Metazoa; phylum Chordata; class Actinopteri; order Cyprinodontiformes; family Valenciidae; genus Valencia; species Valencia hispanica. Next base: position 53,432,734 of record OY747712.1, on the reverse strand, counting down.
ATGTCTCATCCCCTCTGTTAATATTTCAGCCAGAGAGCAGCCTTGGGGCTTTCCATATAGCATATTACTGAAGGCTTCATGTGGTGTGCTGGCTATTATTAGCTCAATCTGCGTTTGTTTAGCTCCTTCTCAGTGAACTGACATTTTAATGCAGGCGTTCTTGCTCTGGTTACGAAATCATCAATACTTTCTTCTGACCTTTGTTTGTCTGAGGTGGAGTCTGTGGACCCTGAAGTTCACATCCAGCTTTAGTTGTCCCTCGAAAAACATCCACAGATTGACCGGTATCTTCTTCTTAACATCTGATAGCCCACTAGCATTTAGCCTATTTAACCCTTCATCTCCTATGCCCCGGCATATTTTCCGTGCCTGTTTGACTCCGTCAGTTATGCCCTCGTCTTCTAGGTACAGTGACATTTTCTGCTTGAATAGTGATATAGCCTCGCTTAGATCCGGGTCGGACCAGTTCATCACAGGTAGTTGCAACGCCATGTTAGCTAGCGGCCGTTAGCTCTCTGGCAGCGCCGTTACGGTGATCAAAACAAACACAATAATATGTGGTTCCACTCACGTCAGGCAGGAAGAGGCTTCCTCTCTCTTTTTATTGCACTTAAAAGTAAGGGGGGTGTGGCGTAATCTGGTAATGCAGACTGTGTCCAGCTGGGGGAGCTAGAGAAAGATTGGGGGAAGCTGGGTTCAGGAGAAGGAGAGTGGAACTGTTATGGTGTCTATGTTCCCATAGACATATATAAAGAATAGACCCCGCATTGGTTGCTCTGAGGCAAGAAATGCGTCCACCATCTTGGGCCGGTATTTCCATCCACAAAATTCCACCATAACGGCAGCAGTTATTACAAGATGCCTGCGTGGCGTACTCGTGTTCAAATCAGCAGACTGTGGAGAGTAGGGCTCGGGGGATAACTTTTCACAAGTAAGATTGAAAATTTTTATTATGTTTGTATTTTGTAAATATAATATTACTGTACTGTATTTATGTCCACCAGCGAAATCTTATCTAGCTAGCGTTTAGTACAGTAAGAAGGCTTAGACTTTATTAATCGTATATTTTTAAACCATTAGATTACATCTGACACAAGAATGCTACTGTAGAAATAAATATTTTTACTGGTATAAAATCTCTCTTATTCACCCGTCCGACTGTTGAATAGATTGCAAACAAGCTTACTGATCATTTTAGCAGCTTTGCGTTATCAACAGAAATGCCTTCTTTCTTTTTTTTCTTTTTTTAAAGAAATCTGATAGAAGTAAATAGGAAAATATGAATAAAATGGGAAGATAGAAATAGTAATAGAATTTAAGAATGTTATGATATATATAAATATATATATATATGTATATAAATAATATAGATATAATCTGTATATTATAAATATATTACATTTCTTTAATTTATATATAATCTGTATATTAGCCTATATATCATCTATATCTATTATATTATCTATATTATATGTCGGCGCCACAAATATTATTTTTGGCATTGCTCACTGGTTTACTTGTTTGTTTGTTTGAGTTGTCATGGTGATGTGGAGCATAGGTCACGTGGGTGATAGTGATGATGGGTCAAGCTGTCAAAATTGATTGTCAGTCACTCACTCAGGTGTTTGTTGCCAGAGAGAGGAGGGTTGGGTAGCCATAATTTTTGTGTATCATTCGCTCAGTTTAAGTAATACGCTCAGTTTATCTACGTTTATACCACCAGTGCTACTGTTCCAGTGTGTCATTGTCATGAAAGTCCCAAATAAACTGAAGAAACGCGAGTGAGCTTTGTGCGTATTTTATGAAGCGGACAGCACGTCATACAAATAGACGAACCCATCCTCTGCCTCTCCAGCGACTGTGGAAGTCGCTACCACATTAATCAACAAAAAACGGCATTCAATAAGAGAACGTCAAGTAAGTGCAGTGGATCTGAATGAAAGTGCGCGCAAAGCGGCCACACCCGACATAGTAAGGAGCACAGGTAAGACAACCTGTGGATGTCTGTGTGTGAAGAAGCAAGCCACATATCATAAACCCCGAAGTATCTTGTGGGGAGGCATCGAAAGGAATAAATGCTGGTTAAGATGCTCTGTTTGCGCTGGCTCAGTTCTTCGAGAGACGTCTGCACTTTGTCTCATTAATATGTTGCTTGGATGATGTTTAAAGGGACAATGAAGATGCTGCTCTGTTGAACGGAAATTTGACTGTTGGTGACCACAGTGGATGCAATTGTTCATTTAAAACTGAAAAGAAAAGGAAAAAAAGAAAAGGAGTCTTGTGGCCTTGTCTGAGAAGGATTCTGGGGAAAAGAGAGAAAGCAAACTCACACCAAAGGCCTTGTTGAATAAAATTGAAAGACTACAAAATGATCGCAAAGGACTTGTCAATAAAATTAAAGGTTTAATACCAAAAATCAAAAAGCTCATGAAACAAAATGAAAATGTCACAAAAATAAAACAGTACATGGAGGATTTAAAGGCATTGAGTGAGAAGGCCGCTCATTCACACAATGAAGTGCTACTTCTGATACCTGAGGAAGAAATCATAAAACAAAGAGAATGGTTTGCGAGTATAATGAATTACAGCAATACATTTCTTTTTTTCTTCTTTTATTAACATGTCCTGTTTGGCAGTGTGGAGCTCAGAATTGGTGTTTGAGTACCAAGTAGAAGCCCAACAGATTTACTTTCACAAGCGGAGCACTACAGCATATGTGTGAAAAATCTTTATTATGAATTGTTGGGTATTTTATTTCTTGATGTTATGGACATGGAGATGGAAAATTAAGAGGGAAGAAAGAAAGAAGATGAAGAAGAGAGGTAGGAAACAAAAAGTCAAGAGAGAGGGTAAGTTGAAAATACAAGAGAGGAAAGGGAAAAAAGAAAACAGGAAAACATTGAAGTCCTCCATACCCACAGGACGACAGAGAGAGAGAAAAAAAAGGAACATCGACAAAACAAAACAAACATTGTGAAATAAGAACTACACAACCACATCACACAAAAATTGATATAAAAATACAACAATTAATTAGCCGATAAACCGATTAATCAAGATCCAGTAATGACAACCCCAGCCCAAGAATACATCCGCAAACACCAGAGACCCCACACCTATGTGTGTGTGTGAGCCTGCTGGTGCATATAAGGTTTCTCCATAAGAGTGTTTGATAGCTGTTGTGAGCAGGCATCAATCCGTCTCCCAGGAATCGATGCAGACATGAAGGAGATCGGAGCCAAGAAATCCAAAGGACCCCCAGAGCCCCAGGTGGACCCAAGCGGGGCCGACCGCATCCCCCAAGAGAGGAGAACCCCAGGGGAACATCCAGCAGCTACTATGCAGGGGCCTGGGGGGGCAGCAGTGACAAGGCCACGGGCCCCGCCGGCAACCCGCTGTGCCAGGGCGGGCCAGTCCTTGGACCGAGAGAGCCGGGGTCCAGGGGCGCCCCACCCCCCAGCAGGGACCCGACAAGGGACCACGCGCCACCGCCGCCCTAGGCCAATTCTCACCACCAACATCCCAGCACCCCACCCATGCCCCACATCGGGGCGCCCCACCGATAGCCACAGTGGATAGACGGCATCCCTAGGCCAAGCTCAGCCAGCACCTGGACACCAAGTTGTACCAGCTCCCGAGTCCTGATCCCACGCAACGCAAAGCGCTGAGACCAGGCATCCAACAAAGGCCAGGGCCGGTCCAACCCGCCAATGAACCGACCACGCACAGAACAGGTGATCAAAAGAGAAGAGATGCTGGATCCGTATCCTGCCGAGCCACCGAACAGGCACCACCCAACAGTCCCAAACCTGGCACCCTTGAAAGAGGTGCCCCAACCAACCAAGGGAAGACATCAGCTCAGCGCATCGGCCCACCGGCACACCGATCCCCCCAGGCCCAGCCGGGCACGCACCAGGTCCGAACCGGATTGACCACCGACGCACCAGTGGGCAGGGGCATCTGTCACTGGAAGGGAGTGACGGAGGGGAAATAGGCCCCCATTAAATGTAAGGCCTGAGGTGCGCCAGGCGAGAGGGCAGCCCAAGACTCAACCTGACAGGTAGACGAAGACATACAGGCACAGTCATACGTTCCCTCCCTCTTAAACACATACATTCTCACTGACTCACCAAGACACCAAAGCAATACATTTCTAAAGGATGCTAAAAAGTGGATAAATGAGAAGGAACAAAACCCAGCTGTTTCTCCAAAGCAAATGGATTTAATTGAAACAAATGAAATCAATGAAACAAACATTTTATCAAAGCCTGTAATGGATACTGAGGATGATATCAAACCAAGTGACAGTGTTTCAAATGTTGGAAGCCATAAAACCTCTTCATCAAGATCTTCAACTTCATCTGTTCGTCTGATGGCTGAAGCTGAGTTGGCAGCTTTAACAAGAAAGCGTAAAAAGTAAGGAAAAGCTACAACTGGACCCTGAAACTGCTGAAAAAATGGCAGCAATCCACTTTCTCAAAACTCAAAGCACAACAAGCAGGAAAGGATCATCAAAAGTTTCTGATGGAATGAATTCATACCTGGAAAAAGAACAATTTAAACATCCACTCAATGCTAATGCAAATGTATGTATCCCTCTCATTTCAGCAAAACAAAATGCATTAATTAATGCTGAAACTCTTCTGGGAGCAAAGCAAAAAATCAAACATGCAACAGTGAGGACTGAACTTTCTACAAATAATTACTCCCAACAATATTCAAGATCTCATCAAAACCCACTTAATCAATATGGACAAAATACATCTCATGCAAATGCTTCTGTGGATCTGGAACCACAAAATGATGTTGATGGAATAATGAGGAAACAAAACGAAATAACAGCTCTCTTGATCCAACAGCAATGTCTCTCTGTCCTACCAAAGAGAGAAATCTCTATTTTTGATGGAGATACACTTCAGTATCACTCAAGCCTTTGAGAATGGAGTTAAGTGCAATACAAGCAATAACTGTGATCGTTTATATTTTTTGGAACAACACACAAAAGGTCATGCAAGGGAACTGGTGAGAAGCTGTCAACACATCAACCCAAATCGGGGCTATATTAAAGCAAAATCCCTATTAAAGGAACACTATGGAAATGAACAGAAGATTGCAGCTGCTTATGGACAAAGCCCTCTCATGGCCCTCTCATGATTAAAACAGAGGATGTAAAAGCTCTGCAGAACTACAGTCTTTTTCTTAGAGGGTGTTGTAACGCAATGGAGGACGTGGAGTATCTGCAAGACTTGGACATGCCCTCCAATATGGTGAACATCATTAAAAAACGTCCCTACAAATACAGAGACCGATGGAGGAGTCATGCTTGTGAACTACAGGAAAGACACAGAAGAAGAGCCAAATTTACAGATATTGCAAACTTCATTGAAAAACGGATAGGAATACTGACAGATCCTGTATTTGGTGATATACAAGATTCTCCGACTTCATCAAGAGGAAAAGGAATGAACAAACCCAAATCTCAAATCGACTTGGAAATAAAGGGACCAGCTTCGCCACTACTGTGCAAACTTTGGAGACCAAACCTCAGTCTGTGAAGAGGGAAAAAGAAATTAATCAAACTGGCAGGAAATTGTGTATTTGTTGTGGAGGAGGACACGTACTGGATCTTTGTGCAGAGTTGGGAAAAATGGCACACAAGAAGATAACCTTGAAGGAATATGGCATCTGTTTCGGCTGTTTGTGTACAGGACACATCAGTAAAGATTGTCGCAAAAGGCTTTCCTGTTCTAAGTGTGACCGGAAACATCCCACCATCCTCCACAAAGACTGTGTACCATCGGAACAGAGTGCTAGGAATACACAGCTACATGCAGACAATATGTTGGTGCCAAGTGGTCTTACAGGGGCTGGAGACCAGGAATGTAAACTACCCATCGTGCCGGTTCAAGTAAAGTAAAAAAAAAGGAAGCAAATTTATTACAACATACGCTTTCTTGGACCAGGGGAGAACGGCTGTTTTCTGCACAGAGGCCCTGATGCACAAATTACACCTGGTGGGATGGAAAGGAAATATTTATCTCAGAACCATGGGCTTGATGGGACAGAATTTCTGGAACTGCCAAAGGTGTACATGCAGGAGTCCATGCCTGTTCATACAGGAAACATTACAACGATGAAGGATAATAAAAAATGGCCACATCTGAAACACAGTCAATGCAGGAATAGAACTCCTGATCGGAACTAATATTCCCAAAGCCCTGGAACCTCTAGAAGTGGTGTGTAGTGTCGATGGTGGATCATACGCTGTTAGGACTAGACTGGGCTGGACAGTCAATGGACCACTTTCAGGAGACGGTGAAAAAACTGTTTATCCGGAACAACCACATGTGACAGTCAACCGAATCTCCGTTGCAAGCCTGGAAGAGCTTTGGAAGCAACAGTTCAGAAATGACTTCCCTGAGAGCAAATTTGAAGAGCAGACTGGAATGTCAAGACAAGATCAGCGGTTTCTGGAACTGGTTGCAAACTCTGCCAAACACGTGGATGGTCATTTCCAGATTACATTGCCCTTACGAAATACACGTCAGTATGCCAAATAATAAGAAGGTTGTTCAACAACGTTTGGCCTTCCTAAAAAGGACGTTTCAGAAGGATTCAATGTTTTATTCTGAATATAATGTCTTCATGAATGAACTTTTGGCTAAGGGTTATGCAGAGAAGGTGCCTTAAGAGGAGCTGGATCGTAGTGATGGTAAAGTGTGGTATACCACGGTGTTTACCATCTCACCAAGGAAAAATCAGGGTCGTCTTTGACTGTGGAGCTGGTTATAAAAGTGCATCTTTGAATGCCCAGCTCCTACAGGGACCTGATTTTACTAGTTCACTAATAGGAGTGGTTACACGATTCAGAAAGGAGCCTGTTGTAATCATGGGAGACATTGAGTCCATGTTCCACCAGGTTTTGGTCCCGCCTGATGAAGCGGATCTGCTGAGGTTCCTCTGGTGGCCGAAAGGTGATGTAGAACAACCATCATCTTGTGTATCGAATGAGGGTACATCTGTTTGGAGCAACATCATCACCCAGTTGTGCCAACTTCTTACTCAGAAAGTGTGCAGAGGACTTTGGACATCTCTACAATGAAGAAACTGTGAACAATTTATTGCACTGCTTTTAAGTAGACTATTGTCTTGTGTCAGTGTCAACTGAGGAGGAAGCAGTGTCAGAGTACCAGGAGTTGATTTCTCTGTGCTCTAAGGGAGGATTTTCTCTTTCAAAGTGGATAAGCAACGGCCCTGGGGTGCTGGAAGCCATCCCTGAAATCACAGAGCAAAATACATGGATGAGTTGAACATGGAGCTGGATTCACCTATTATTGAACGAGTGCTGGGTGTGCAGTGGTGCATACAATCGGATTACTTTAAGTTCAAGATTGTACTTAAAGACAGACCACTCACCAGAAGGGGAATCCTCTCAGTCGTCAGTTCCATCTATGATCCCCTAGGAATGCTGAGTCCTGTGGTTTTACCTGGCAAGAAAATCCTGAGAGACTCATGCTGGGGAGAAATTGGCTGGGATGATATTGTACCAGAGCCATTTTCGAAAAGGTGGCTGAAATGGCTACCAGAGCTCCACCTGCTGGACAGGTTTGAGGTCAGCAGATGTCTGAAACCTGGAGGATTTGGAGAAGTCACGAGAGCAGATGAACTGGACAGGGCTGAGGTTGCTATCATCAAGTTCGGTCAGAGAAACAGATTCTCTGAGGAGTTCGCCAGTCTGGAAAAGGGACAACCCATCATGTAATCTAGTTATCTTCATAGGCTCTGCCCACAGTTGCAAGATGGAATCCTGAGAGTTGGTGGCAGGCTCAGCAGATCATCAATGCCTGCGGAGTTTAAACATCCAATAATACTGACAAAGGATCAACACATCTCAGAGCTTTTGCTTAGACATACACATCAGGAAGTGGGACATGCTGGCCGTAAACACATGCTGTCTAAGCTGAGGGAAAGGTACTGGATGATTGGGGTCAGTACTGCCATGAGGAAAGTGCTGTCCAAATGTGTTGTTTGTCGACGTTTAAGTGGTCTGCTGATGAACCAACAGATGGCAGACTTACCCAATGATAGAATCACCAAGACATCACCATCATTTCCACCAGGAATATTCCAACACACAGATGTGTATGCCAATAGAAGGTGGAAACAAGTCCAATTCATGTCTGACTTGTTTTGGAAAAGATGGGTGAAGGAGTATCTACTGCAACAGCAGGAGCATCAGCAATGGACCAGAGTGAAGAGGAACCTCGTCCTGGGAGATGTTGTTCTCAATATGGATAGTTCTGCACCTCGGAACTCATGGCCAATGGGACGAGTGACAGAGACTTTTTTCCTGACCGAAGTGGATTTATCCGTCAAGTTCAGATCAAGACTTGGACTAGTCACCTGGACTGGCCTATCACAAAACTGTGTCTGCTGCAGGAAGCTGATCCCAGTTAGATTTCTGACTTTTAGCGGTCTGGATTTATTAACTGAGTTAGGTCTCTTTTGACTCTCAGTTTAAAATGAACTCTAGAGTTAAACAAAGTCCCAATGAGTAATATTGTTGGACATTGAATGAGAATCATGGTTTGTTGAACATTATTTTTTGCATGTATTTGTGTCTCCCACTTGGTTGGAAATGGATATTATTATGATATATCTTAATAATAAGGGGCTGGTGTGTAGGCGCCAAAAATATTATTTTTGGCACTGCTCACTGGTTTACTTGTTTGTTTGTTTGAGTTGTCATGGTGACGTGGAGCATGGGTCACGTAGGTGATAGTGATGACAGGTCAAGCTGTCAAAATGGATTGTCAAGTCACTCACTCGGGTGTTTTTTGCCAGAGAGAGGAGGGCTGGGTAGCCATAATTTTTGTTGACCACTCAGCTTGTGTATCATACGCTCAGCTTAAGTCATACGCTCAGTTTATCTACGTTTATACCACCAGTGCTACTGTCCCAGTGTGTCATTGTCATAAAAGTCCCAAATAAACTGGAAAAACGCAAGTGAGCTTTGTGCGTATTTTATGAAGCGGACAGCGCGTCATACAAATAGACAAACCCATCTTTGGCCTCTCCAGCGACTGTGGAAGTCGCTACCACATTATACATGTGTATATTACTCATAAATTGTATTGTATATATATTATTCAAATGGCTGAGTAGTACTTTCTGCTTCTCTGTCTTATAGCATTGTGTTTTGCATACATTTCATGAGTAAATCAGAATATTCTATTACTGTTAAAACAATGAATATGGAAACATGCCGAACCATCTGTCCTGTACATTGACTGTATATATAATAGACAGCGTTTCCACACTCCTCCCCGTTTCCCACAATGACCACATTCAAGGGGGAAATCATGGCAGATTTACAGACACCTCCTCTCTATTTCTGACGAAGCATGTTCCTAAAAAGGGCATAAGGGCGGGATCTTCACTGTAGACTCGGCCCTGCTTGGCCCTCGCGGGGCGTGTATTTCTGTTGTAAACCCACCCATTCTGCTCCTGGGCCTTTAGCTCTGATGCTAAACTTGGATAGCTAAGCTAAAGGCTAATTTCTTTCTTTTTTTTTTTTTTTTTTTTTTACGTGTCCTGTTTGGCAGTGTGGAGCTCAGAATTGGTGTCTGAGTACCAAGTAGGAGCCCAACAGATTTACTTTCACAAGCGGAGCAGTACAGCTTTTGCTATAGTCCTCCACTTGATATATGTGTGAAAAATCTTTATTATGAATTGTTGGGGTTTTTATTTCCTGATGTTGTGGACACGGAGACGGAAAATTAAGGAGAAGAAAGCAGGAAGATGAAGAAGAAGAGAGGTAGGAAACAAAAAGTCAAGAGAGAGGGTGAGTTGAAAATACAAGAGAGGAAGGGGAACAAAGAAAACACAGGAAGACATTGAAGTCTGCCTCCATACCCACAGGACGGCAGAGAGAGGGGGAAAAACAGAACAAAACAAGAAAAAGGAACATCGACAAAACAAACCAACCAATGTGAACTAAGAATTACACAACCACATCACACAAAAATAGATAGAAAAATACAACAACAATGTCACAGAAAAACTCATGGTACCGATTAACCAAGCTCTAGTAATGATAACCTCAGCCCATGAATATATCCTTAAACACCAGAGATCCCACATCTATGTGTGTGTGTTAGCATGCTGGTGCATATAAGGTTTCTCCATAAGAGTGTTCGATAGTTGGTGTGAGCAGGCATCAATCCGTCTGCCAGGAACCGATGCAGACATGAAGGAGATCGGAGCAAGGACGTCCAAAGGACCCCCAGAGCCCCAGGCAGGCCCGGCGGGGCCGACCGCATCCCCCAAGAGTGGAGCAAAGGAGAACCCCAGGGGAACGTCCAGCGGCTACTATGCAGGGGCCCGGAGGGCAGCAGTGACGAGCCCACGGGCCCCGCCGGCAACCGGCTGCGCCAGGGCGGGCCAGTCAATGGACCGGGAGAGCCGGGGCCCAGGGGCACCCCACCCCCCAGCAGGGACCCGACAAGGGACCGGCCCACGAGGGGCCCCCGGCACCGCCAACATCCCAGCACCCCACCCCGAACGAGCAGAGACACCGGATCCGCATCCCGCCGAGCCACCGAGCAGGCACCACCCAACAATCCCAAACCTGGCACCCCTAAAAGAGGTGCCCCAACCAACCAAAGGAAGATATCGGCCGACCGACACACCGGCCACCCCAGGCCCGGCCAGGCACGCACCAGGTCCGAACCGGATTGACCACCGATGCACCGGCAGGCAGGGGCCCCCGTCACCGGCGGGGAAATAGGCCCCCTATTAAGTGTAAGGCCTGAGGTGCGCCAGGCGAGGGGGCAGACCAAGATCCAACCTGACAGGTAGACAAAGACATACAGACACAGTCATACGTTAATACGCTTAAGGCTAATTTCTATATATACAGTCAATGCTCATGCTCATTGACTGTATATATAGAGCTCCTGCTTCATTCTACTGCAGCCATCTGTGCGCCTCCAACGGCTCTCTTTTTCCCCCCAATCTCATAAAGTAAGAACTCATAACTAAAAATAATTATTAAAATGTAGTGTTACTATAATTACAGTCAAACGTAATACAGCAATTTAAACTGAATTATCACCACGTGATATCAAAGACAATTGGATAGAAAAAGAGTCTCGAGACAGATTGCTGTCAAAATGTATGTAAAGCCGAGTGGAGGATTTTTATTACCCTAGTCTAATCTGCAATATGTTTACATGTGTGTAACACTTACTGTATATATACAGTGTATAATAATGTGTCAAGTATTAAATTCCCTGTATGAAAAGTGCTTTCTGTTCACTGTATGTGTGTTGAATGTGTGTGGATGAAAGGGCCTCATGTGTGCTGCTATGAATGAATTAATACAGTAATGACTGTAATTTAATAATGATTTAAATTCTACTCTCCAGAAATGAATACAAATAAGGCCACGGTCGACAATATCCTGATACAGCCGAGGGCAGAGGGCTTGGAGTCAAGTCATGAGCACGTTTTTCACCTTTTTTGATGATTTTTTAATTTTTTATTCTTGAAAATAAAAGTTGTTAAAGATTGTGAAAGCCTTTCTGTTTCTCCCGCAAACATATGCTTCATTATCAGAACGAATAATACTGATCCTCAGAGAGTTTGCATCTTTGAATTGATAATAGGTTAAGGTTAGGTTAATTAAAAATGTCTATTATTATTAGCCAAATCATTGTCTTATGAGAAACATTCTTCCCTTCATCTCTGCATGGACCCCGGCAGGGGTCAGGTACAGAAATAATTTTGAGGTTCATATGTTGAGGTGGATATGTACCCTCATTTTAATAAAACGTTTGTATGGATTTGGAATCCATACGCATGTCTTATGTGCGCTCTGATTTGGGCATTGTGCTGGACCTATTCAGAGCGTTAAACTGAAAAAAGGGTATTATTCCTTTAACTTGTAAATAAGACGACTAAGATATACTTAATCTCAATAGTGACCAGGGGTCTCATTTATAAAACATTGCGTAGAATCCCTACTAAAAGTGGACGTACGACCAAAACAAAAAGTTTGCGTACGCCAAAAAGATTTCTGATTTATAAAACCATGCCTACGCACAGGTGTAAGCAATTTCCCCTTTATAAATCACAGTCTTCTTGGAAGTTTGCGCACGTGAATTTGGCTCATATCGCGCCATGAACACGCCCAAATCCAGCTATAAAAGGTCCATGCAAAGCAGGACATGAATATTGATGCATATGAAGAGGAGGGGAAATATGCTCTCAGCGTGATTTGAGAAATGTAAAGCTTAGACACTTTTCTTTTGCGCACACTTCTTTATTCCTTCTTTACTTGTGCGTACATTTAGTGGCGACATCTGAACAGCTCACAAAATACACTTTCACATCTTCTTTCGCCAGACTCCGAATACATACCCAACATGGAGTCGCGTGACATCAACAGGTCATGGAAATTACCGTAACACATGGAGTAAGGGCGCACTTTTATATGTAACTCAACACCCCCACTCGAACTTAGCTCAATGTTTTTCCTTATGATTCACTTGTTGACCTCACACTAAACACCAAACAAGTCATGAGAAAACCTTTTTAGCTTCAGCTTCGTTGCTGGTTTAGTCATTACATCAGCAACCATTTTTTCAGTTGGACAATAACTTAGCAGAACTTTACCATTTTTCCCAATCTCTCTAATGAAATGGTACTTAATTTCTATATGCTTGCATCTCTGTCGATTTACTGGATTTTTAGCAAGAGCTATGGGGCCTTGATTGTCCTCAAACACTTTAGTCTTTGTATAACTGTACTTATCCAGACTAGAAAGTAACTGTTCTAGATAAATAGCCTCTTGTAAAGCAGCAGCAAGATACATGTATTCTGCCTCACAAGTTGAAAGGGCTACTGTAGGCTGTCTCTTTGTTTTCCATGAAATGGGTGAAGTTTTATCACCTAGGCTTACACAGTACCCTGTTACACTGTGCCTATCCTTCTCTTCAGAGGCCCAGTCAGCATCACAAAAAATTCTAAGACCTAGCACATCAGAAGTGTTTTTGCTGAAGCATAACTCCTTTTCCTGAGTCCCTTTTAAATATCTCAGCACATGCTTCAAACTGTTCCAATGTTGTTCTGTGGGATCTCCAAAATGCTGAGAAAGTTTACTTACTATAAAGCTAAGGTCTGGCCTAGTACAAGATAGATAGATCAGACTCCCAACCGCTTCTCTGTATTTCCTTGTATCTGTCATTTTTTGTCCATTTTCAGAAAACACCAGTTTCTGCTCACAAGGGGTCTCCCTTGGTTTGCAGCCCTTCATTCCAAACCTTTCTAAGATCTTGTTTATATATCTCTTCTGTGACATTTTTACTTGATCTTTGCTTTGCTAAAAATCTATACCTAAAAAGTGTTTTAGCTTTCCTAAATCTTTCATTTTAAATCTGTCTGTGAGCATCTGTTTTACACCATTTAGAGTTTGTTCGCTGCTCCCTGCTAGAATAAGGTCATCCACCCAAACCACAAGAATCACCTTTTCATTTTCCCTTTCCCTGGAATACAGACAATAATCTGCAGGGTTTTGTTCAAAACCGTTCTCAGTAAAACACTCGTGTAACAATAAGTTCCAGTTTCTGCCTGACTGTTTCAAGCCTTACAATGACTTATGTAATTTACATACTAACTTTTGACCTGTTTTTGTTTTCTTTTCAAAACCTTCTGGCTGTTCCACAAATATCTCGCAGTCTATTGGAGCTTGCAAATAAGCTGTTTTGACATCCATTTGATGTAGAATTAAACCTTCCTGTGCTGCTTTTTGCATTACTATCCTCACACTCATCATATCTGCGGTAGGTGAGAACGTCTCTTTAAAATCTGTTCCTTCTTTCTGGCCATAGCCTTTAGCTACAAACCTTGCCTTATGTTTATCAGTTCCATTAGCATCGGTTTTAAGTGTATAGACCCATTTTCCCCCCACTGCTTTCCTGTCTGCGGGTAACTTAGTAAGGGTGAATGTCTCATTTTCTATCAGTGATTTCATCTCCTCCTCCATTGCTATTTTCCACTGCTCTGATTCTGCAGAGGCTAAAGCTTCTTGGTAGGTATTGGGGAGGTCACACACTGCTCTGTAACAGAAATCGACACACATCTGGAGATTATCATTACATTCAGTGTCATAGTCTTGGAGATAACCTGGTTTCCTCTTGGTTCGTATTGGGTTCTTTCGTCGGGCTGTCTCCAAGGCTTCGCTGTACTCTGTTGAGTCAGCATCATTGCACTCTTCTCTGGGAACCATCACATCATCATACTCCAAATATGACTTTGGGGTTTGTGTTTCTTTTTCATCTGTTGTCTTACTTACAAACTTTATCTGTCTGTGTTTCTGGACTTTATTTTCACCTGGGTAATAGACTAGGTAAGCCGGACTGTATTTGTCATACCCAATGAAAACTCTTTCATCACACCTCGGCTCAAACTTCCCTTTTTCTTGTTTATAAGGAAAACATGTGGCCCCAAACTTATGCATGTTTGCAATATTTGGTTGCCTTCCCGTTAACATCTCATAAGCTGTGATCTTTGTTCGCCTGCTGTAGCACCTGTTTCTAATGTAGGCTGCAGTTTGCATTGCATAGTCCCAAAGTTTATCTGTTAATCTGCTTTCCTTCAGTAAACATCTGCTCATCTCTACAAGGGTACGCCAACTCCTTTCTGCTGACGAGGTGAGTAAGGTGCAGACTTTTCATGTCTAATCCTATTTTTGGTCATAAGTGCCTGAAAATCCTGACTGGTGAACTCAGTACCATTATCAGAACGGATGCACTTTACCTCACCGTATGGTGCTACATCTGCTATGAATTTTTCAGTTGCATGAACTGCATCGCTTTTTGCCTTCAGAAAGTACACAAAAATGGTACCTGTGTTGTCGTCAGTAAATGACTGTGCGTATCTATATCCTTCTAAACTAGTCTGCATGGGACCAGCTAGATTGGTATGGACTAGTTGGAATGGCTTTTTAGCTCTTTCATCTGGCTCCCTATTTCTTGTCTGGACGGTTTTACTTTGAGTACAAACTGTACATGCACTCACTGATTTGTTGACATCCCCTCTTATTTCCATACCTTTTACGACACCTTGTAACTTTCTTATATCCTCAAAATTGCAATGACTTGGATTTCATGCCAACCTTGGATGTCATGAATTGCTTTACAGACGTCATTGTTATTTTCAACAGTGGGTAAATAATACAGTTTTCCGTTTTCATGGATGTCAAACCTGTTTCCACTCTTAGTTGTCATGCAGCTTTCCCCCCTTTTGAAGGTGATGGTTGCTCCCTCATTTGCTGCTCTTGCTACTGAGAAGATGTCATGTGGGTACGATGGCATGAAGAGGGCCTCTCGTAGATATGCATTGTGCCGCCGCCCCGTGCTGTCTTGTAGATGTATCAACGCTGTTCCTCTGCGCTGCGCTGTCCCGTTGCATTTGGTTCCATCTGCCAGCTCCACCGTATGCCTCTCTGGGTTGAACGAGTCGTCGAAATCCGTGAATTTCTTGACATCATTTATGATGTGAGATGTGGCACCCGGGTCAACCATGATGCCTTTCATCTTCACTTTGTTGGGTGGAGTGCCTATGTTTACTTTGAAGAAGTTGTCTATGTCTTCATTTTCGTCACTTTCCGTTACTTTCCGGACATCATCTCGTCTCCCCCTTTTTCTGCATATGGTTTCTTTATGTGTGTTACTTTTACAAAAGTTGCACCACACCTTTTGCTCACATCTTCGGGCTATATGTCCTCTTCTTCCACATTCATAGCAGGTCTTCACATTTTCTTCTTCTTTTCTGGGATAGATGTGTGTTTTGTTTGTTACTTGTTCTTTAGTGTTTGTTTTCATCACATTGTCTTTTGGTTCTGCCTTGTTCATTTTTTTCAGCTTCTTCCTATATTCTTAATCTCCTTTTGAAGTCTGTAAAGGTTACGTTGTCTACGTTCTGGGTTATGTGAACGGCGAGTGGTTTAAACGAATCGGGGAGTCCACCTAAAACCATGGCGATGATCAGTCCGTCGCTCATATTTTCACCGGCATCACGAAGAGCTGTGATCGTGTTCTCCGCCCCTATAATGTAGTCTGTCACACATTCGTTTTCTGCCATCCTTAATTTCGTCAGCGTTGTGTAAAGGTTTATTATTCTAGGTTTGCTCTATCCCGAATAATGATCTCTCAGAATCTTTAAGGCTTCCCTGCCTTTGTCCGTGGCTTCATGTCTGACGAGTGACAAGCTTTTGTCGTCTATTAGCCTTATTAGCTCTGCATAGCAGTCAGCATTCTTGCTTTGATCGCTAGCTCTCTGTTCTTCGTTTGTAGGTTCCTTGAGGATAGTCTCTTTAAGTTTCAGGCTATGTAAATATCCGAGGAAACGTGTTTCCCACAGTTCATATTTATCTTCTGAACCATCGAATAGCAGTTGTGTTGTTTGGAAACTTGCTAGTCTATTAGCCATGATGCTAACTCGTATTATCTCTCTTTTCCTTGACGAATTGGCGCTTGTAGACTTATCGGTTGCTCTCACCTCTCTGAGCTCTTTCACCTTTCTTTATATGGTTTGCTTGATACTTAGCAAGTCCGTAAAAAAAAAAAAAAAAGAAATCAGTACATTCGCTTAATACTTAGCGTTTATATCCTCGTAGTGAATCTTCCTCCTGGGCCCATGACCTGTTGAGGCGAGCGGTGCAGTTTCCTTCTGCTCTCAGCGTGATTTGAGAAATGTAGAGCTTAGACACTTTCCTTTTGCGCACACTTCTTTATTCCTTCTTTACTTGTGCGTACATTTAGTGGCGACATCTGAACAGTTCACAAAATACACTTTCACATCTTCTTTCGCCAGACTCCGAACACATACCCAACATGGAGTCGCGTGACATCAACAGGTCATGGAAATTACCGTAACACATGGAGTAAGGGCGCACTTTTATATGTAACTCAACAACCATAAAGAGCCGGCTCTTTCGGCTTCCAATTGGCTCCTCAGATTTTCTGTTGCTTAAAGTGTTTGTATCACCAAAATTAATGCAAAATGATGTGTACCAAATGTACCAAAACAAGCGGGGGGGAATAAAAAACTAAAAAATACTGCTCCCAATGACGAGCCGGCTCCCATCGTTCACTTCAAAGAGCCGGTTCGTTCGCGACCGACACATCACTAATACCAGCCCCGTGGCGAGTTTGGAGTTGGATTGCGTTTTTCAGGTTACCATTATTATGACATTAGAACTTAGTTAGCATAGCTAATATACTGTTTTGAACATTAGCCCAAGGGTGTAGGTTTGATTTTGAGATTGGTGGGGACACAAAAGTGCTCCAAGGTTGTGAATCTATCAGGCTTCTCTCTTGAGCACTAACTGTCACGGCATGATGGTGGGATTTGCTATTTTGATGCCGTTGAAAACTGACAAGTGCATTCTTGCAATTATTGAATCCCTTTGATGAAAATACAGGGTTTGCCTTTTTGGACAGGTCACTTTTCTTTATGGTGTATGTTTTAAAACAGTGAAAACACAAAACAAACTTGATGGAGGTGCTATAGTGCAGCCATGGATACTGCTTGTACCAACTCGCTTGGAAATGGAGGGTCCTGTTTGATAGCTGTTGAGCTTGAATGTTATTTGGGTCAGGTTGGTTGGGCCTGTCCAGAATATCCACCTGATTACTGCCACTCTCCCTGGTGCTCTCTCCAGGTGGATCAGATTCCTTAGGAATCAACCTAAATATAAATTTGACAACTGCATAGCAACTACTGTAAACACATACACACTAGTAATACATGATGAGGCCTCTTAGATATAAGGCTCTGGTTTTAAAGCCACATGGGTGAATCATTGTTATTCAGATCATTATCATAATAAAAATTTTTAACCCATATGTTATATTATGTGTGTGAAGGCTTGTTTTATTCTAATGTTTAAACTGTTTTTATCATGTAAAGCACTTTGTGTTGCTGTTTGCATGAAAAGCGCTTTATAAATACATTTGATTTGATCTGTCACAGTGCTGAATCTCATGACTAACACATCCAGCATTATTTAACCTCACCTGTGAATTTCCAGCCTCAGTTTCAGCTTCTTCTTCTCCTCTACCTCTATCATTTCATCTACTCCAGGCTCTTCTTCTCTACCTCCTCCAGCCTCTATCATTTCATCTACTCCAGGCTCTTCTTCTCTACCTCCTCCAGCCTCTATCATTTCATCTACTCCAGGCTCTTCTTCTCTACCTCCTCCAGCCTCTATCATTTCATCTACTCCAGGCTCTTCTTCTCTACCTCCTCCAGCCTCTATCATTTCATCTACTCCAGGCTCTTCTTCTCTACCTCCTCCAGCCTCTATCATTTCATCTACTCCAGGCTCTCCTTCTCTACCTCCTCCAGCCTCTATCATTTCATCTACTCCAGGCTCTTCTTCTCTACCTCCTCCAGCCTCTATCATTTCATCTACTCCAGGCTCTTCTTCTCTACCTCCTCCAGCCTCTATCATTTCATCTACTCCAGGCTCTCCTTCTCTACCTCCTCCAGCCTCTATCATTTCATCTACTCCAGGCTCTTCTTCTCTACCTCCTCCAGCCTCTATCATTTCATCTACTCCAGGCTCTCCTTCTCTACCTCCTCCAGCCTCTATCATTTCATCTACTCCAGGCTCTCCTTCTCTACCTCCTCTGGTCTCTCCTTCTCCATCTCCACCAGCCTCTCTGCTGTCTGTCACCTTAAAAAAATATGTTGATGCATGACAAACAGATTAGGGATAGAATGATCAGAGTTTGATGGTAAAGTTATTGCCTGAGCAAAAAAGGCCTTTACTTTCACACTATTATTATGTGTAATTTATTCCCCCAAAAATATGGATACATAAAATCACATGATCCTCTAGATAGAATATGAGGTTTTATTGTATTTACACCATAAATTTTATTTATGTTTTTAAACAGTTGCTCTTTTCTACACAAATACATGAAAATAAGAATAAATGAGAATAAGAATAGAAAATAACTTTTAAAAAGTGTATCTCTTTGGCATATTCTATTTTAATTCTAATTTTAAGTAACTTACACTTTGACTCCTAAAGAAGTCTCTTATATCCAGTTTTCTTTGCTTTGACATCCTTCAAATCCTACAGCACGCGCACACACACGCGCACACACACGCAAACAGACACACACACGAAATGTCAATGACAGCAGTAAAATACATCTAGCCGACGTGACACGGGCAGAACAAATGCCAAACGTGTTGACAACTTCCACTCGCAGATGCCTCTCATCCGGCCCAACTAGCAGTTGTAGCTTGAGACTTTTTTTTTTTTTGGGAATTAGACAAATTTACAAACTCTCAAAGGGAGACAACAGTACAGCATTCCCCCCCCAAAAAACAAAAGAAATATACATACAAAATATTAACAGAACTCTTACAATACAAATACGCCAAGGCCACGCCCGAGTCCTTTGATTTATTTATTTATTTTTCCTCTGGCAGAATTATAATATACATAAGGCTTTCAGAGTATAAACCTGATACACATTCATTAAAAAGAAAGATATTGGTTCACATTTTCACATATCAAATCGACATATTTACATGAACCTTTTAGAAGAACTAAAGATGAAAAGAAAGATTTTAATTCAAATTTTAAGACATTTAGTGAGGGTTTTTTATTTTGCCATTTGCATTTATGGATGTGATATTTACCCATAAGTATGACAACATTACTTAAGATGACAAGTTCTTTAGATTGATTGTTGTCGTAATATAAAACCTGTGTTAAAAAAACAACAAATGTTCAACGCTTTCCTTTTCTTTTAAGCAAAATCCGCATGGCTCTACTTCAAATCCAAATCTTTTTTTAAGCATTTCTGCTACTGGGTAGTATCCATTCAATATTTTAAATTGCATTTCTTTAACTTTGGGGGGGGATAGGCCATTTTAGTGTATTTTTTTAGTAACTTTATATTACACCCATATAGCCTGGTGTTCTTGTTAAAATCATGAAATGATATATTTTTAAAGATTGTATTTACGGTTTTATTACAACATTTTTCATTTGTTAAAGGAATCTGATTTAACTGTAAAGAAGGTAAGCTTATTTGTCCTTTAGAGTAGCATAAATGGTTCTGTATTAAATTCAACAGAGGCAAAGGGATCACTTTACACACTTTGTTGTAATCTCTAAGGGTACACTGAATGTTATATTTGATATTAAAATCACCTAATTCAAGAAACTGACCCATCAAGCAGTTGTAGCTTGAGACGTTAACAGTCAGAGATGTTCGACAAGCTTTAAACGTATTTATCCTTCCACCACATCCCCCTCATCTCCCAACTCAAACTCAGTAAATAAGTTGGTAGATAATTTCCTTGCGAAAATCTCAGACATCATGGATTCCATTGCTCCAACTAAAGTGAAAGTAGTCTCAGGTAGAAAGAAGTCTCCGTGGACAAGTAATCCACTGGTACATAGTGAAAAAAGAGAGTGTCGACGAGCCGAGAGAAAATGGCGGAAAACTCGACTCCAGGTTCACTGTGAGATCTACAAAGAGAGACTGAACAGATATCAGCTAACTATAAAAGATGCTAGGGAATCGTTCTTTTCTGAAATCATCAACAGAAACATTAATAACGCACGGACTCTATTTGCAACAGTGGAAAGACTAACTAATCCTTTAGTGACAGTAGCCCCTGAACTAAATTCTACCAGGGCCTGCAATGAATTTGCCAGCTTTTTCACTGAAAAGAGTCTAACAATTAGACGGTCAATCTGTACCTCAATATCGAACCCACAACCATTGCCATCCCCAATCAACAACAATGTAGAGAAAATGTCTGAATTCCACGAATTAAACCAGAACAGCCTTGAAAAAAATCATTATCCAATTAAGCTCCACCTCTTGCTGTCTTGATATCCTACCCACAGCTTTTCTAAAGAAGGTTCTTCCTGTTATTGGTTCTGATCTTGTTCAAATAGTGAACTCATCACTGCTATCAGGTGTCTTCGCTCAGGCTTTAAAAACAGCAGTTATTAAACCACTGCTAAAGAAGAAGAATCTGGACAACACGTTAATGCAGAACTACAGGCCAATCTCTAATCTCCCATTCATCAGTAAGATTATTGAAAAAGCTGTGTTTCAGCAGTTAAATGGCTTCATAACAATGACAAACCGTTTTGATGTTTTTCAGTCTGGTTTCCGCGCTCACCACAGCACCGAGACTGTCCTCGTCAAAGTATTCAATGACATCCGCATAAATACAGACTGTGGAAGAACCACAGTGCTGGTTCTGTTGGACCTCAATGCAGCATTTGACACTGTTGATCATGATATTTTATTGGAACGACTGGAGAGCTGGGTCGGACTCTCTGGTACAGTACTTGGCTGGTTCGAGTCTTACCTAAAGAACAGGGACTTCTATGTTTCAATAGGAAACCTTTCATCAGAACGAACAGAAATCACATGTGGGGTGCCCCAGGGCTCCATCTTGGGGCCCCTCTTATTTAATATCTACATGCTCCCACTAGGCAAGATTATAGCAACCAATAACATTAGCTACCATAACTACGCGGATGACACTCAGCTCTACATTACAATGTCACCAGGTGACTCTGAACCCATTCAAACCCTAAATCAATGCATTGACCAAATAAATGGATGGATGTGCCATAACTTTCTCCAGCTGAATAGAAACAAAACTGAAGTGATTATTTTTGGACCCAAGGAGGAACCATCAAGAGTCAGCACACAGCTTCAATTAATACAGCTAGAAACTACTGATCAGGTTCGTAACCTAGGTGTAGTAATGGACTCAGACCTGAACCTCCAGGGTCACATAAAGGCAATAACAAGGTCAGCGTTCTATCACCTGAAGAACATCTCTAGGATTAAAGGACTGATTTTGCAACACGACCTAGAAAAACTCATCCATGCGTTTATCTTTAGTCGGATTGATTACTGCAACAGCATCTTCACAGGGATGCCTAAAAAGTCAATCAGACAGCTGCAGCTGATCCAGAACGCTGCTGCTCGCATCCTCACTAGAACCAGGAAAGTAGAGCACATCACCCCCGTTCTAAAGTCCTTACACTGGCTCCCTGTAGCTCAGAGAATAGACTTTAAAATACTTTTACTAGTTTATAAATCATTACATGGCTTAGCACCAAAATATGTTGAAGACCTGTTGTCACGGTACCAACCACCAAGACCACTCAGGTCCTCCAACTCTAGCCTACTAAACATCCCTAGACTCAGATCTAAACATGGAGAAGCAGCTTTCACTTTTTATGCTCCCCTTATCTGGAACAGACTTCCTGACGAGTGTAGAGCTGCTGAAACTCTGAACTGCTTTAAATCGAGACTAAAAACCCATCTGTTTAGAATTGCCTTTGAGTAAATGCTTGATGTCATATGTATGTAATGTGTTCATGCTCTCTTGCTTTTTTTATTTTTCTCTTGCTTTATTGTGTATCATGTGTAATGTGTGTTTCTTTTATGTGTTTCTTTTAAATCACCAAATCATGTAAAGCACCTTGAATTACCCTGCTGTTGAAAGTGTGCTATACAAATAAAATTGCCTTGCCTTGCCTTGCCTTACCGCTCTGGGATTAGAAGATGGAATGACAGCGGGGACAGCCAATCACATGTAATTTAGCGAGAACCCGGCAGCCAATTAGGAAGCGATATTTGGGTTAGAGGTTTTCTATCAGAGACCGGCGACATTTAACCCTTTGTGTGCCATAATCATTGACTAAACACTACGGATAGCGGTTCTATTGACAGTGACGACACAGTAGCGGGTGAATATTGGTAGGGACGTGTCCCTACAGTCCCTACCTGATTCTACGCCCTAGCATTAGCCTATGGGTTAGGGGTAACGTTAGCCTATGTTAGCATTACCACTCAGAGACCGGACCCATCCTGTCTCTCTCTCTCCCTCAGCAGCAGCGCCAGCCTCGGACAGCGCTGACTCAGCGCCCTGAGCCAGCGGCTCGAATTGATACGGCTCACGGCCGCTGGGCTCCATAAAGCCTCCCTCTACTCCTCTATCTCCGGTGATGGCGGAGGAGAGCCAGCGCCGCCCGAGCCCGGTGCTGCAGAGGGAGACAGGAGGAGTCCAGTCTCTGAGTGGTGATGCTAACATAGGCTAACATTCAAAACAGATGAATGTTGATCAGATCGATCAGTCGCAAAACTGTCAACGTGGCTTTGGTCATTGTCCATGTTTCAGTGTCAGATTAAGCAAGCTGTCACTGTCCTCCTGAACACACCCCCACGTCCCCCCCTCCGCTCATCCTCCTCACTAGGCCACGCCCCTCCGTTCTTCCTGGCACCGCCCACTTTGTAGAATTTTTCTAATGTTGTCTGGGGGCGGGGTTAAGATTTTTCAGGGGGTTCAGTTACACTTTAAGTGGTGGGAACAAAACTAATCGATCAATATTACCCGGGACATGTTCCCGGCTACAATGACTCAAATATCTATACTTTCCTGCAGGACCCCAAATCCGTGTGCACGCTTTAATAAACTGAGGGTATAGAGGGATTCTTACACCTGAAAAGTATTTCTGCACCTGACCCCGGCTGGGTTCCAGAGGTGAACTTTTTTCCCCACAGAAAAATATGCAGAGTTGTGGGTCTAAAGGGCAGACCAGGTGCTGCTGATGCCACTGGGAAAAAATAATCTCACCCGCTATGACTGGATAAGTCTAGTGAATTCTTAACTTTAATTTTATTCATCTTAATATATTTGATCTTATCTTAATTTTTTAATGTCAACAATAAGCTTGTTTTTTACACTTTTCTGTCCGTTTTTAAAGGGTAAACGTATGAGCAAGATGCCCTGCAGCCTGCATTCACAAACCTGTCCTTATTTTCATGAATAAAAGTAAAAAAAATATCCCCCCCCTCTGCTTTTTTCACAAATCGCACTCTGCATATCAGCAGTGAAATGTTACTAGTGGCCAAACAGACAATGAAAAAAAATAAACTTAGATTTTGTAATTACAAACATGTTTTACTTAGGCTCATACATTATTCAATAGTCTAACTGATATTTCAAACTGAAAAGACTCAGACAGAATGCGTTAGGTTGAGGTCCGGTCCACAGCCAGATAGCCTCTGCTAGCACCATGCGGCTGCACAACGAGCTATTAGCCTAGCCGATGGACCAGGCAGCAAAGTAAACGGCCTGTCAATCAAAGTCCCGCCCTCATTAATTATGCAAGATTTAGAAAATGTATCCTACGATAACCAGCCTGGTGCCTCTGATTGTTTCTAACCCAGCGTAATCACAGGAGGAATATGTAGCTGTAGACAGTAAAAAAAAAATTTTTCTGTCTAAAGTGCAATTCATTCTAATGGGGGAATAGCAGCTATATGGCGGTACTACAGCAATGGTGGCCTCCGGTGTCAAAAAGCAGAGCAGCCAGCGGCCATTGGTCCTGTATCATAGCAAAATGTTTGCAGTTAGCAGACAAAAAAAACAGCATGAAAATCAGTTTAGTATTTAGCGAGTTATGATTTAATATGCTTTATTACGCCTCCCTTACAGATTACAAAGTGAAGCGGGGGACACCTGTCCAAGATGGCGACCCCACGGCTCATCAGCGTCAATAGACAGTAGCGGTCAATGCGGTGTCTATTCTTCATATATGTCTATGTATGTTCCGAGCTACAATAAAGCAGAAGAAAGTGACGACAGGGTGTCCTCATTTCACACACACCGGCAGCCAACACGACAGCTACCTGGAAGCAAATTTTAGTAGCTTCATGGTGTCAGCTTTCATTTTCAGTGCTACACTATGTACTTCCTTGCCCAGCTTAGTTAATTTGCTTCATCCATTGTGATCATCCAGGCACATGATCAACCCGTGTCACCACTCATCCGAGGAAGCTAGTGCCCAGCCAACCTTTTACTGGAGCCGGTCCATAAGGGTCCAAAAATTAATAAAGCAACATTCATCATTCTTTTAAGTCAAGTCAAGTTTATTTATAAAGCGCATTACAAACACTATAACACCTGACCAAAATGCTGTAGCCTACAGTTAGATTGAAAAGGAAAAACAGCTTTGCAACAGGATAATTGTAGTCGGCAGAAGTCTTTGAAAATCTTGGTGTGTCTGAGGATAGATGCTTTGGTTCTGTCCTGAGTACTGATAATAACTAGCTGATTAGCTTAGCATTAGCCTGTGGGTTCTTTGGACTGTGCGCTGGGCTCTCCCTGGATTCATTTGGTTTGTTTCCCTTCTTACACCCTCATATCTTTATAGTGCTGTGAAAAAACTATGTGTCCCCTTCAAAGATTTTGTGTTACAACAAAAAAGGAACATATTCACAAATTTGTTATTGCACAGTATGCCAAAAGTTTAATGACATATAAACCATCAGAATTGCTAAAAAATAGTTTATAAGTCCACCTTACATTATATCCTATGTGTTCATCCCTTATCGGACACTGAATTCCAAGTTGCTCGGTTAGCTCCAAACTTCCCAGTAGGATTCCTGACTTTAGAGTTCTTGTTGAAAGAATGAACTTCACACCTTGGAACTCTCCCATGGCTGCCATTTTTGGCAAGTCTATTATTGTTGAATCATGAGCTCTGACCTTAACTGAGTTGACAGTGGCTCAGGTGGTAGGAGTTTATACCACAACCAGTGGGTTGCCGGTTCCAACCCCCATCCAGTCTGTTTCCGTTGTGTCCTTGGGGAAGACACTTCACTTGCCTTGCCTGTTGGTGGTGTTGGTCAGAGGGTGGCACCTGTGTATAGCGGCCTTGTTTCTCCAAGCCTGCCCCAGGGCGGTGGAGAGGAAAAACTCCCCTTTGACAGGAAGAAACCTCCAACAAAACCAGGCTCAGTAGGAGCGGCCATCTGCCACGACCGTCTGGGGGTTTGAGAAGACGGAGCAGAAACACAGAAGGAACAGAAGATCTGATATAAGAGAACTTTCTATGTTACAGAAAGTAAAAAGTTAATAACAGGACACAGTGGATGTTCAGTTACTGGGGGGATCATCCCAGTCGATGCCCCCCGTCCAACAGGGCATTGCAGCCAAGCAGGATACCAGACCAGGTATATCTTCTATGGGGAGAAAAACACTGAGAGAAAACAAAGTTAACAGTCGAAATAACAGAATGAACTGTAATACAACTGGAGAGTCGTAGGAGAAAAGGAAGTAGCAGAGTTAAGAAAATTGGTAAGTCTGTCCTCCAGCAGTCTAAGCCTATAGCAGCATAACTACAGAGATAGCTCAGGATGACCTTAGCCACTCTAACTATAAGCTTTATCAAAAAGGAAAGTTTTAAGCCTGGCCTTAAAAGTAAACAGAGTGTCTGCCTCACGGACTAAAGCTGGGAGCTGGTTCCACAGGAGAGGAGCCTGATAACTAAAAGATCTGCCTCCCATTCTACTTTTAGAAATCCTAGGACCTACAAGTAAACCTGCAGTCTGAGAGCGAAGGGCTCTGTTAGGAACATAAGGAACAATTAGATCTCTGATGTATGATGGAGCTTGATTATTAAGGGCTTTGTATGTAAGAAGAAGGATCTTAAATTCTATTCTGGATATAACAGGGAGCCAATGAAGGGAAGCTAAAACAGGAGAAATGTGATCTCTCTTTTTAATATTCATCAAAACTCTTGCTGCCGCATTTTGGATCAACTGAAGGCTTTTAATGGCATTTTGTGGACTACCTGATAGTAAAGAATTACAGTAGTCCAGCCTTGAGGTAACAAATGCATGGACTAGTTTCTCAGCATCACTCCTGGACAGGATGTTTCTAATTTTAGCAATATTCCGGAGGTGAAAGAAAGAAATCCTAGAAACCTGTTTAATATGGGATTTAAATGTCAAGTCTCGGTCAAAAATAACGCCGAGGTTCTTTACGTTATGACTGGGGGCCAATTTAATGCCATCCAGATGAAGTGATTGGCTAATCAGTTTCTGTTTAAGAACTTCTGGTCCAAAGACGGAAACTTCTGTTTTGTCAGAATTTAAAAGCAAAAAGTTTAGGGTCATCCATGTTTTTATGTCTTCCAGACATGCCTGTAATCTACCTAACTGACTGGGTTCATCAGGATTAATGGATAAATATAGTTGTGTATCATCTGCATAGCTGTGGAAATTTATCCCATGCTGTCTAATGATTCTACCAATTGGGAGCATATATATGGTGAACAGAATTGGTCCAAGCACAGAACCCTGTGGAACTCCACAAGTAACCCCTGAGAGTGAAGAAGATTTATCATTTAGATGAACAAACTGGAATCTATCAGACAAATATGATTTAAACCAGCCTAGTGCTGTTCCTTCGATCCCTGCAACATGTTCAAGCTTTTCTAAGAGAATATTATGATCGACTGTGTCAAAAGCAGCACTGAGATCTAACAAAACCAGAACAGACACAAGTCCATTATCTGAGGCCATGAGAATATCATTAGTAACCTTCACCAGTGCTGTTTCTGTGCTATGATGAGCTCTAAAACCTGACTGAAACTCTTCAAACAGCTCGTTATTGTTTAAATGCTCACAGACTTGATTAGCAACAATTTTCTCAAGGACTTTGGATAAGAAAGGAAGGTTAGATATAGGTCTGTAATTCACTAAGTCATCTTGATCAAGGGAAGGTTTCTTGAGTAAAGGTTTAATTACAGCTATTTTAAATTCCTGTGGTACGTATCCGTTTACTAAGGATAGATTCATCATATCCAAAATGGGGCCAGGAACCAAATGGAACACTTCTTTAAATAATTTGGTTGGAATTGGGTCCAACATACAAGTTGAAGGTTTAGATGAGGCTAATATTTTTGATAATTCCGAAAGCTCGACTGAGTCAAAACAGCCTAAGCACAACTGAGGTTCTACAGTTCTTTCCGATGCTGCCTCATTTACTGAGGAAGAAGTAATCATGTTTGGGAGGATGCCAATGATTTTATTTTTAATGGAAATAAGTTTATTTATGAAGAATCCCATAAAATCATCACTGCTAAGAGCTGGGGGAATAGTTGGCTCAACAGAGCTATGACTCTGTGTAAGTTTGGCAACTGTACTAAAAGGAAACCTAGGATTGTTTTTATTCGCCTCTATTAATGATGAAAAATATGCTGTTCTAGCTTGTCGAAGGGTCTTTTTATACAGCAGTAGACTGTTATTCCTGATTAAATAGGAATCCTCTAGGTGTGTAGAGCGCCATTTTCTCTCCAACTTCCTAGTATTCTGCTTTAAAGTACGCAGCTCTGTGTTAAACCAAGGAGTCAGCCTCCTATGGCTAGCCACTTTCTTTTCTAAGGGGGCTACGCTATCTAATGCCAAACGCAATGAGGACGTAACGCTGTGAACCAGACCATCAATTCCTAAAGGGTTAGAGATTGAATTGCTGCCATCCACTGTGTTACTCTGAGACACTGAGGAAAGTAAGAATGGAACAGGTTCTTTAAAAATTGTTACAGCATTGTCTGATAAAGCTCTACTATAATGAAATTTCCTTTCAGATTTAAGATGGTCAGTCAAAGTAAATTCAAAAGTTATCAAGAAGTGGTCAGACAGGATGGTTTACCCCATCATCATCATTTGCCTTTCTGACTGATGGGTCTAATTCCCCTGTCTTTATAGGGTTGCTTAAATCATTGTTGTTTTGCAAGGTTCTAGTTTCACATCTCTCTTGAGTCCAAGACGGCTTGTTCAGAAATCTGTTTCTGGTTTCATGTGGAGCATCAGCTAACCAGAAAAGACTAAACTTTCCCCATAATAGCTTCCCAATAAAATATGCATAACCATGACAACCATGCTCTCACAGGCGAAAGGCAGGCAGTCCAACAAGAACCCATAATCCTTCAGTTAAGGAGCCTGAGAATGCGCCCTGCAGTGAAGAGGCTCTGATCTGAACAGGGAACACATCTACGTTTATTTGATTTGGTCTTGAGGATGGGGTCTGGTGTGGCAAACATTTGCCTCACACAGTGCAACATCTCTGTGGCATACAGTTGATCAGGTTGTTGATTGTTGCCTGTGGAACATTGGTCCACACCTCTTCAAAGGCTGTGCAAAGTTGCAGAATACTGCCAGGAACTGGAACACACTGTCATATACCCCGAACCAGAGCATCCCAAACATGCTGAATGCATGTCATGTCTGCTAAGTATGCTGGCCATGCAAGAACTGGGATGTTTTCAGCTTCCAGGAATTACAAATTCTTGCAACATGGGGTCGTGCATTATCATGCTGCTACTTGAAGTGATGGTCATGGTTGAATGACACAACAATGGGCCTCAGGATCTCATCACGGTATCTCTGCATTCAAAATGCCTTCAATAAAATGCACCTGTGTTCGTTGTCCGCAACATACACCTGCTCATACCATAACTCCACCGCTACCATGGACCACTTGATCAATGTTGACATCAGCAAACCGCTCACCCACTCGACGCCACACATGCTGTCTGCCATCTGCCCTGAACAATGAAAACTGGGATTCATCCGTAAACAGAACACTTCTCCAACGTGCCAGACACCATCGAATGTGAGCATTAGCCCACTCAAGTTGGTTATGACAACGAACTGAAGTCAGGTCCAGACCCTGATGAGGACGACAACCATGCAGATGAGCTTCCCTGATACGTTTCTGACAGTTTGTGCAGAAATTCTTTGGTTATGCAAACCAATTGTTGTAGCAGCTGTCTAGGTGGCTGGTCTCAGACGATCATGGAGGTGAACATGCTGGATGTGTAAGTGCTACTGCTCTGGAGCATACAGGTGAGCTAACAGATGGAAACTATTAAAGATGGCTGTCAACCTTTCCAGAGAATTCTGCCCAGGTTCTAACTGTGGAGGACTCAGACAAACCGGACATCTTCATCCCATACTTAACAGGCCTCACATGTTAGAGTTCAATACCGGACAGTAGGAAAACACTCCAAATAGCCTAGGGCTTGTCTCGAAGGGTCGAAGGAGAACACTTTGTTTTCTGGGAGAGATGAGACAAAAAATGAGATGTGAGGCCAACATTCACATGGAGTAGCAAGAGGGGAGGCAGTACTGCTTTTAAAAGTTCAACAATGGTTTCTTGGTATTTAGACACCGATTCTGAACTCCACACTGCCAGACAGGACACGTGTTAAAAAAAGAAAAGAAAAAAAATGCTTTCTGCCAAATCTGTTTTATTTGATAATGTTAGCACTTTTTGATAGAATGCAACTGTTTTTTAGCACTCATAGATTTTATGTGTCATAGTTTATTGGCTTCCTTAAAGAGTAACTAAACCCCAAAACAACTTTTTTTGCCTATAAACTATATTTTTTTATTTATTTGTTTGTTTATTTAATAGGGACAGTGCATATTAGTGAACTTTAACAACAAGTTGTAAAGTAAATATGCCAGATTGTAGCACCAGTGCTAATTTACATCTGCAGTCCCTAGGCAGGTAATAAAAACAGTCTAAAAGAGACAAACATTATATTAAAAACTATACAAAAACAAAACAAACCAACAAAGAAAAATAAAAAAACAATAATCAGAAAGTAAACACACAACACGTCACTGAGAGGACAATCTACTGGTGGATACAGGTTTGGTTTTCCCTAAACCAGTGTTTAAGTGGGAATTTGAAGGAACTGTATGATTTTGAGTTGAGTGGTAAACTGTTCCAATATTTAGTCCCATTAACAGATAGTGTGATCTTTCCAAAAGCAGTGCGCCTGTATGGCACCTCACAGTCTCCTCTAACTGTGGCCCTGGTGGTCATTCCACTAATAGACTGGGCTTGAATAAAATCTGTCAGGGGAGGTGGGGCCAGTCCATGCAAAACCTTGAAAACCATGCAAGCATTCTTGAATTTGACAAAATTACTAAAATTACTAAATTTATATTTATCTAAAACAAAACAGTGGTGGAAATTAAATGATTTCTTGTCAAGGATTTTTATGGCTTTTTAAAAAAGGGATTCTATGGGTTTGAGTGTAGCACCAGCAGCAAGTGACCAAGAAGTTACACAATATTCCAAGTGAGAGAAAATCACAGAATGTAAAAACAACTTAGCAGCATGGAGGGACAAAAAAGGTCCAACTTGTTTAAAATTTTGCACACTGAAACTGAGTATTTTCTTTAATTGTTTTATGTGGTTTTTAAAAGTTAATGTTGGGTCCAGAGTTAACGTCAAGTTCTACCCCTTCAAGAAAGATGTTTGATTTTTTTAGTTCAATTGCTTTTTGGTGAACATCATGCAGACTGTTTTTTTTGTATTGAGCTTTAAATGGGAAGTTTTGACCCATTTTTGTACATGGGTCATGGTTGCTGTCAACAATCGGGAGGCTTCCTGGGGACTTTTGGCATGAGTGAAAATAACAGCATCATCTGCATACATTTGAGTATTTACTGTTAGACATACCTCGGGGAGATCATTAATAAAAATGCTAAATAGGCCCCAAAATACTGCCTTGGGGGACTCCAGTTGGACAATTGATTTAGGAAGATTTACTACCAGACAAAGACACACACAGTTTTCTGTCACACAGATAAGACTGAAACCAGAGCAGCGCCTCTGGTGAGAGATTAAAATGACTCAATTTGGTTAAAAGAATGTGATGATCAACAGTGTCGAAAGCCTTCTTGAGGTCTAGGAACACAGCTCCTACACATGCATGCCTGTCAAGGAGACTTTTGACTTTTTCCACAAAGACACAATTTGCAGTCTCAGTAGAGTGGCAATTGCGAAATCCGAATTGCATTGGATGTAGGGGTGTGTTTCCATAAATGGGTCTTTACCAATGCAATCTTTCACTTTCTGGGGATTTTTTATATTTTCATGTAAACTTGTTTAATTCTACACTTTTTGGTCTAAAAACGTCTTAGTGCTGCCCACTTAGGGTTGAAGTGTGGCCACTGGATTTGAATTTTGTGATTGGTGGAGAGCCGTACATCTTTTCCACTCTTTACGTCACAGGCATGGTGTCACAGACACGCCCCGTGGGTTTGGGTGTAAAACCATCTCTCAGACACACTCGTCCTGTGGCGAGTTGTGAGTCACAGTCTATGGTTGGATTGTGTTTTTCAGGTTACCATTATTATCCCATTAGCACTTAGTTAGCATAGCTAGCATACTGTTTTGAACGTTAGCCTATGTTAGCATTACCATTCAGAGACTGGACCCATCCTGTCTCCCTCTGTCTCAGCAGCACCGGTGTTCTGACGATCTGTGCTACCTCATCAGAATGTCCTACCGTAGCGCGCATAGATGGCTATATCGATCTGTCGGTGCTACCCCTCGAAAAGTGCTACCGGTTTGTTTACATGCTGAAAACAACTGTTAGCTTATGATGTTAAATCTAATCATCGGAAATATATTTTTCAAGTGACGGGATTAAAGAGGCAGTTTAGCAGTAATACGCAACAATTTACATGAATACAAAAACTTTGCTTTCAATCCACAGAACATGCTACCTGTTAAATATAAAGCTAAAACTAGCACATAAAACATGCACGGAAAACCTTGATCAGAATATCCCAACTGTTAAATTTACGTGGGTAGCACATAAATTATAAATGCACTAAAAACAGTGATCAGAATATCCTACCTGTTAAATACTGGGTAGCACATAGGCCTATAGATACTGATCTGTAGATGACTGATGACTCTGGAAATCTGTTATTAGTCTGTAAAGCAGCTAATGAATATATACCAAGCCAATAAGACTTAGAGCTGATAGCAGTATTAGTACTCCAAAATATAAAAATGTAGTATGATTATAAGCACAGATAACCCGCAAAATACACCGCATTTATTCTACGGCTCTAATGTTAAAATGTAGAATGATTCTAAGCACAAATAGCCTACAGAATACACCGCATTTACTCTACAACTTTAATTAATGGGACTTGTTTATGTGCAGTATATCACAGAAGTGAAACTAACATACAAGGGCTGTCATGTAAACTTGAAACACGTAGCCTAAGGAAAGCCTTAAAATATTTTGAATTAAAATTAGCCAGTAATAAAATACTTTGAATAAAACTCACCGTAAACTTCAAAGGAATAAAACAGACAAAATGGAATTTTTAGGTAGGAATTCTCGATGACAGATTTGCTGAGTAAGCGAATTGCGACGTAACATCGAACTGCGCATGCGCAGTGCTACAGGGTAGCACAGATGGGGTTAGCTGGCCTCGGGCAGCCGTAATATACAGTCTATGCGGGCAGCGCTGACTCAGCGGCTCGAATTGATACGGCTTGCGGCCGCTGGGCTCCATAAAGCCTCCCTCTACCTCCGGTGACGATGGAGGAGATCCGCTGGTTCAGGGCGCCGAGTCAGCGCTGCCTGAGGTCGGTGCTGCTGAGGCAGAGGGAGACAGGAGTCCAGTCTCTGAGTGGTGATGCTAACATAGGCTAACATTCAAAACAGATGAACGTCGATCAGATCGATCAGTCGCAAAACTGCCAACGTGGCTTTGGTCATTGTCCATGTTTCAGTGTCAGATTAAGCGAGCTGTCACTGTCCTCCTGAACACACCCTCATGTCCCCCCCCCCCCCCTCCGCTCATCCTTCACACTTGGCCACGCCCCTCCGTTCTTCCTGGCACCGCATATTCTAAGTTAATTGTGAGTTTAAATTCGTAACAAAGTATCATATATAAAAATATATATCATTTTCGGAGGAAAAGCTCCCGCTGCTGAGCGGCTGGGGCGACAGAAAGATCGCCCCAAGCAGTGCAGCAGCCAGCCAATCACTGACCAGAAATTCGCCCATAGCAACAGGAATTTATCCAATCGGCGTCGTTGATTCGGCCGCATGAAGGGCGATAGAGAAATCGCCCCAAGGCTGGTGTGAGGACGGGCAAGATATCTGGTTGAGACATTGGCAGTGTGATTTCTCTGCCACAAGGGGGCGCTGCTGTAAGAGTTAACAGCTTTGTGTGTAAAATTGTTGTGTAAACCTAATAAGTTATTTATTTCCAGTTTGGTTCTAAACTTGTTTGTGCAATATTGTATTTATGTTTAGTATAAGAATGCCTCAAGTTGTTAATATTGGTATTAAAATAATCAGTATTTCACATATTAGGCAAGGCAAGGCAAGGTAATTTTATTTGTATAGCACACTTTCAACAGCAGGGTAATTCAAGGTGCTTTACATGATTTGGTGACTTAAAAAAAACACAAAAGAAACACGCATTACACATGATACACAATAAAGCAAGAGAAAAATAAAAAAAAGCAAGAGAGCATGAACACATTTCATACATATGACATCAAGCATTTACTCAAATGTTTAGTAGGCTAGAGTTGGAGGACCTGAGTGGTCTTGGTGGTTGGTACCATGACAACAGGTCTTCAACATATTTTGGTGCTAAGCCATGTAATGATTTATAAACTAGTAAAAGTATTTTAAAGTCTATTCTCTGAGTTACAGGGAGCCAGTGTAAGGACTTTAGAACTGGGGTGATGTGCTCTACTTTCCTGGTTCTAGTGAGGAACACGAGCAGCAGCGTTCTGGATCAGCTGCAGCTGTCTGATTGACTTTTTAGGCAGACCTGTGAAGATGCTGTTGCAGTAATCAATCCGACTAAAGATAAACGCATGGATGAGTTTTTCTAGGTCGTGTTGCAAAATCAGTCCTTTAATCCTAGAGATGTTCTTCAGGTGATAGAAGGCTGACCTTGTTATTGCCTTTATGTGACCCTGGAGGTTCAGATCTGAGTCCATTACTACACCTAGGTTTCGAACCTGATCAGTAGTTTCTAGCTGGAATAACTGAAGCTGTGTGCTGACTCTTGATCGTTCCTCCTTGGGTCCAAAAATAATCACTTCAGTTTTGTTTCTATTCAGCTGGAGAAAGTTATGGCACATCCATCCATTTATTTAGTCAATGCATTGATTTAGGGTTTGAATGGGTTCAGAGTCACCTGGTGACATTGTAATGTAGAGCTGAGTGTCATCTGCGTAGTTATGGTAGCTAATGTTATTGGTTGCTATAATCTTGCCTAGCGGGAGCATGTAGATATTAAATAAGAGGGGCCACAAGATGGAGCCCTGGGGCACCCCACATGTGATTTCTGTTCGTTCTGATGAAAAGTTTCCTATTGAAACATAGAAGTCCCTGTTCTTTAGGTAAGACTCGAACCAGCCAAGTACTGTACCAGAGAGTCCGACCCAGCTCTCCAGTCGTTCCAATAAAATATCATGATCAACAGTGTCAAATGCTGCACTGAGGTCCAACAGAACCAGCACTGTGGTTCTTCCACAGTCTGTATTTATGCGGATGTCATTAAATACTTTGACGAGGACAGTCTCAGTGCTGTGGTGAGCGCGGAAACCAGACTGAAAAGCATCAAAACGGTTTGTCATTGTTATGAAGCTATTTAACTGCTGAAACACAGCTTTTTCAATAATCTTACTGATGAATGGGAGATTAGAGATTGGCCTGTAGTTCTGCATTAACGTGTTGTCCAGATTTTTCTTCTTTAGCAGTGGTTTAATAACTGCTGTTTTTAAAGCCTGGGAGAAGACACCTGATAGCAGTGATGAGTTCACTATTTGAACAAGATCAGAACCAATAACAGGAAGAACCTTCTTTAGAAAAGCTGTGGGGAGGATATCAAGACAGGAGGAGGAGTAGCTTAATTGGATAATGATTTTTTCAAGGCTGTTCTGGTTTAATTTGTGGAATTCAGACATTTTCTCTACATTGTTGTTGATTGGGGATAGCACTGGTTGTGGGTTCGATATTGAGGTACAGATTGACCGTCTAATTTTAGAATCTTTTCAGTGAAAAAGCTGGCAAATTCATTGCAGGCCCTGGTAGAGTTTAGTTCAGGGGCTACTGTCACTAAACGATTAGTTAGTCTTTCCACTGTTGCAAATAGAGTCCGTGCATTATTATTGTTTCTGTTGATGATTTCAGAAAAGAACGATTCCCTAGCATCTTTTGATAGTTAGCTGATATCTATTCAGTCTCTCTTTGTAGATCTCACAGTGAACCTGGAGTCGAGTTTTCCACCATTTTCTCTCAGCTCTTCGACACTCTCTTTTTTCACTACGTACCAGTGGATTACTTGTCCACAGAGACTTCTTTCTACCTGAGACTACTTTCACTTTAGTTGGAGCAATGGAATCCATGATGTCTGAGATTTTCGCAAGGAAATTATCTACCAACTTATTTACTGAGTTTGAGTTGGGAGATGAGGGGGATGTGGTGGAAGGATAAATACGTTTAAAGGTTTCTACTGAACTGTCCCCTAGAAAACGCTTTTTTATAGTGGTCTTACTGTGGCTGGATAATTTAGCAGAGAGGGTACTTTCAAAGAAAATACAGAAATGGTCAGATAATGCAATATTAATTACAGAGATGTCAGAAATATTTAAACCTTTGCTGATAATTAAGTCCAGAGTGTGTCCTTGATTGTGTGTTGGTTGTTTGACATGCTGGATCAGTCCGAAGTTGTGGAGAGTATCATCTAATGTTTTTGCTTGTCTATCTTGGGGGTTGTCGGTATGGATGTTAAAGTCCCCCACGATGATTAGTTGGTCATAGTCAATATATATCACAGAAAGAAGGTCATTGAAATCATTAAAGAAGTTAGAGTTAAGTTTTGGTGGTTTATATAAACTTAGAAATAACGCTTTGTTAGGCTCATTTATCTGGGTGGCTAGGTATTCAAAAGAATCAAACGTGCCCAGAGTTACCTTTTTAAAGTTCATTGAGTTGTGAAAGATGGTGGCTACACCTCCACCTCGTCTGTGTTTTCTGTTCTCGCTTAAGAAATTGTAATTTGGAGGAGTAGATTCTATTAATGAAGTTGTTTCGTTATTTTCATGTAGCCAAGTTTCTGATAAAAAAAGGGTGTGTAAATTATGCTCAGTGATGAAGTCATTGATAAGAAAAGACTTCTCGGATAGAGATCTAATGTTTAATAAAGCTAACTTAAGTATTGTGATGATGGGCAGCTGAACCTTCTGACAGGTTAACAATTTGAGATTTTGTTTAATATGAGAGCGTGTGGTTAACGGTTTATGTTTCCTGCTGCTGATAATCACTGATATAGCCTCAGGGGTGCCGGGTGAATTCTGGGTCACTAGTCCCAGGCGTTTGGTGTAGTCTAAGTTTAGGTGTTAATTGTGTCCCTAATTTGATTTGCTCGTTCAGTCTGTCTGTAAAGTTTCTAAATGGAGACTCATTTGATGTGGCTGAGTCACAGGAAGATGAAGACTTAATCTCTGATGGTTGTTTATCTGTTCGGTCCTGTGGTGTCATCATGACTTGCTGTTTTTGTTCTCTGATATCCATGGGCGCCTCAAGGTCAGCTTTTGGGAGCAAGTGTTTTGCTTTCTGATTTTGATAAGAAAAAATGTTTGCTGCTAAGAGCCTTACTCCGGCCTTGTTCAAATCGCGCATCGCTTCTTTGAACAGATGATTAGCACTTCCAAATACTTTGAAATTATTAATAAATGTGAACGACTTCTCAGCTGATTGTTTCTTTAACCATTTATGGAGCATGCGGAGTCTGCTAAATCTTTCATCATTCCCTTCAGGGACTGGTCCGCTGATGAGGATGTTTACGTTAAGTCCATCAAGTCTCTGTAGGAGATCAGAAAAGTCTCTCTTCAGAATCTCTGACTGTCTCATCGCGATATCTGCTGATCCAGCGTGAATGACAAGCTTTTCCAAAGCAGGATGTTGGTCCAAGATTTTAGGGATTTTTTCTGATATTCCTCTCACTGTATTTTTGTAGCAGCTATAAACTCTGGTGTTCTTGCTACAAAAAGCCTCAGTTCCATTAATTGATCCGTCTTGTATGATAACAGTCTTTGCTGGGGGGCTCTTACTTTATTATGTGTCCGTTTGATGCGGCTGGGTTTCTCCTGGTGGCTTTGACTGGTCCCGGGGGCTGCGTCATCTTTCTGTTTTTCAGCTGGAATATAAAAAAAATATATATAATATTTCTTGTTTTTGGCTGAAACCTCTTTTGTTTACTTTTAGCAGAAGCGGCAGTTCTGGGTTCAGAGCCTTCTCTGTGCCGGAGTTTCTTTTGTTTTTTCTTCCTCGGAGAACAGGCTGGGGTTGATGATTCCGTGCGTTTTAATGCTGGCCAGTCTTCATTAGAGCGCGGAGTTCTACCGCTCAGGCGCCTTTGGGGAGTCTCTGTGACACGGTTAGACCGATGTAACACCGGGCTGATAGGCTGTTCCCTGTTTGAATTCAACGGTAAAGTTGTGTCATTTTGTCCATAATCAGAGTGAAGATCAAAATTAATTTCCAGACGACGTAGCTTCGTTTCAATGCCCTCAATTCTGTGGAGCAGTTTTTCAAAATCCTCAGCTGAGCAAAAAGCCATGTTGATAAATCCATAAAAAAGTAATCCAAGAAGAGATCCGGTCCAATACAGAAACTCCAGGGACTGGGTAGATAAAGTAACTAAGAAAAGGTTAAGAAAAGAAAATAAGAAAAGCAAACAGAAAATAAAATAAAGTGAACGGATCTGGAGAGAGACAGAGAGCAGCTGCTCCTCCTTCAGCAGTCGCAAGCATAGTAGCCTACTGGTATCCAGCCATTTATGTTCAATTGTTTTGGGATGATTATTTTAAATGACCTGATAAGCTATATGCACAGCTCCACTACTTCCTGAACTAAGTACAGCTCTTTTATTTCCTG
The DNA here is from genome assembly GCA_963556495.2 of Valencia hispanica. Lineage (NCBI taxonomy): Eukaryota > Metazoa > Chordata > Actinopteri > Cyprinodontiformes > Valenciidae > Valencia > Valencia hispanica. Next base: position 53,394,081 of record OY747712.1, on the reverse strand, counting down.
TCTGTATTGGAGAAACTGATTAATCCAGGTGTGTCTGACCTGAGTAGTAACAACAATAATGGTCAGAAACACCTGGATTAATCAGTTTGTCCTATGATGTAAGACAGGAAATAAAAGAGCTGTACTTAGTTCAGGAAATAGGGGAGTTGTGCACAAAGCTCAGAAAGCACAACTTTGATTTTAAAAAAGAAAAAAAAAGCACAGCCCCACCAAGAATATTTTTCACCAGCCGCCACTGCCTTTTATCCAAGAATTTTTAGCGTTTCTATCAGTTCTGCACAACTCTTATGAAAGGATAATCTTAGCTGGTGATTTTAAATCTACATGTGGATAACCTTTTAGATCCTTTATCAACAGATTTTTTTAATAATTAGAATTTTATTGATTTTACCCAGCATGTTACACAGCCAACTCACAACAAAGGACACACCCTGGACTTGGTCATCACATATGGCCTGTCCAGGGTGTGTCCTCTGTTGTTGACCTGGCTGTCTCTGACCACTACTGTGTTTATTAATATCACCAGTTTTATTCAGCAGGAGACCTCTGAGAGAACTTTTAGGAAGCGTCATCTAACCCCTGAAGTGGCTGCAGGTTTTCTTGAAGTTTTTCAAAAGAATCCTCCTATTGTTTTACCTGAACACTGTGATTTTATTGTCAATAATTTTAACAGTAGGCCTCAGTCTGCTCTTGAGCTGCTGTTAAAAGTTTAAACTCAAAACTTATATCACTGTGGAGAAATAAAACCTTAAAAAACAAAAGATAAATTGCAGGGTGGCAGAGAGAAAATGGAGAAAAAATAAAATCACAATAAACCAAATATATACAGAACTTCTCAAATCATACAATAACGCAGTCATAAATTATAGAAATCCATACTTTTCCAAAATCTCTGATCATAAAAATAATCCCAAAATTCTATTTTCCACAGTTCCTAGGATTTTTAAAAGTAGAATGGGAGGCAGATCTTTTAGTTATCAGGCTCCTCTCCTGTGGAACCAGCTCCCAGCTTTAGTCCGTGAGGCAGACACTCTGTTTACCTTTTAAGGCCAGGCTTAAAACTTTCCTTTTTGATAAAGCTTATAGTTAGAGTGGCTAAGGTCATCCTGAGCTATCTCTGTAGTTATGCTGCTATAGGCTTAGACTGCTGGAGGACAGACTGACCAATTTTCTTCACTCTGCTACTTCCTTTTCTCCTACTACTCTCCAGTTGTATTACAGTACATTCTGTTATTTCAACTGTTAACTTTGTTTTCTCTCAGTGTTTTTCTCTCCATAGAAGATATACCTGGTCTGGTATCCTGCTTGGCTGCAATGCCCTGTTGGACGGGGGTCATCGACTGGGATGATCCTCCCAGTAACTGAACATCCACTGTGTCCTGTTATCAACTTTTTACTTTCTGTAACATAGAAAGTTCTCTTATATCAGATCTTCTGTTCCTTCTGTGTTTCTGCTCTGTCTTCTCAAACCCCCAGACGGTCGTGGCAGATGGCCGCTCCTACTGAGCCTGGTTCTGTTGGAGGTTTCTTCCTGTTAAAGGGGAGTTTTTCCTCTCCACTGTCGCTACATGCTTGCTCAGTATGAGGGATTGCTGAAGGATTGCTGTGGTTGGAAAGTCTGCATCAACGGGGCCCAACCTCACGCCAATGACTGACGCAATCTGCTGGGATTCCTTAAATAGGAAACTTTTTAACTGATTGGAATGTTTGTATAAATGTATTGAAATGACTTCTTGTTAAGTGCCTTGAGATGACATCTGTTGTGAATTGGCGCTATATAAACTGAATTGAAAATTAAAAATCAATGCGATTTCCTTAATTTAAAAAAATGCTCTCTCACAGTGGAAATCCACTTACAATGTGAATTTCTGAACCCTCCATAATTTCTAAGTGGGAGAACTTACAAAATCACAGGGTGTTCAAATACTTGTTCCTCACTGTAACTGTGATCATGCTTTGAAATCTGTGGAGGAGGGATGGGAATGTGTTTTTGTGGGGTCATATTTTATCTGTAAACAGAACCCAAACAATTAGGACCGACACTTCCTAGAACTGAGGACAGAACTGGGTATCTTGCAGTGTCATCTGTATGCCACATTATTCTTTAGTTACATTTAAGACTACTGTGGTACTATCTGCAGGATGATCCCAATAAAGGCAGCAAAATTACAAGACTGACTAAAAAAACAGTGATGGCAAATGCTGTGGTGGGACCCCCAAACCTCACTGACCAGACACAAACAAAGAGTGGGTCAACAAACCTCCACAGCCTGAGAGACGTATGTTTTATAAATTTCTAAAAAAATAATTAAAATCTGGTTGATCAGATGATTTTTTTATTATGTCCTGATACATAAAGTAAGACCCTCAAATAGTTTTCCAATGAATTCGCTAGTTGCATACAATAAACCACAATTTAGCCTGAACAGGCTGAATCAGAAGAGCACACAACCAGAGAGCATGAGACTGATTCATCCATTTATTCATCATCAGGTACAAATTGTATTTAGGTGGCACAAAGCTGCTGTAAGACTCCACTGCACCCCTCCTTTTGTCTTTGTTGCAGTAAAAAAAAATAATACCAGCATGATCAAAAGTCAAGAGGTACTTTTGGCAAATATAAATTATGTATTGAGAAGGCAAGCAGATATTTTTAGCAACATAATGTGAGAGGAAACAATGGCGCAAAGGTATTGACGAGTAGCTTCAATCAGCCAGCAATATTATTAAAAAAAGAATAAAACTCCATAAAAATATTTTATTCTTAACAAAACATAGGTAAAACAGGTGGACACAGGAAGAGCATCCATCTTCTTCCTTTCTCTGGTATTATTCAGACTGCATGTTCCTTAGTCAAAGAGTGTGTGTGTGTGGAGGAGGAACTGAGGTGTGTGTGTGTTTGAGATAGTTCACACAGTAGAGATTTGAGGCCTGTGTAAAGTGAGACCATCGTCCTACTGGTGACTCAGGTGAATAAAAGGGGGGGCTGCTGCTGATTGTTTTTCCATAAGACCCTGTCTTGGTTCTGCTTTCAGGGTTTACATCACAACCCAGGGCTGCTGGGTGGCTGACAGACTGGAGATGAGTTGGCAACGGAAGGGCACAGAAGATAAGGGTGGGGGATGTGTCTGGAGGGGCCCTAGAGCCTTATTTTAGAGGTATTGTTGTAGAAAGTGCAGCAGCATTATCTCGTAGTGCTCTCCAGACTCAGGGCAGCGGATACTGTGCCGCTCGTTGGGGTAGACCTGGAATATTGAAGCAGAGCAACAAGACAACATCAGGGAGATCATTTAACCTCAGCCAAGTACACAGATGAGGCAAAGCTATGCTAGATCTGTTTAAAAAAAAGCCAATCTTACCATTACACACTAGAAGTGTTCAACTTTCAATAAATACAGACGCAGCTCAATAAATGTAAAGATCATGAAAAAGTGAATGCATTTCAGCTGTTCAAATAAAAAAAAAGTGGAACTTGTGAATTATATACAGATTCTTACCACACGGATATACTTCAAGTGTTTATTTCCTCAAAGTTGGATGACTACGGCTTGCAGCAAATGAAAGCTTCAAATTCAGCTGATCAGTTTGGATATTACATATTTAAGTTTGGATTTTACATAAACAGAAAAAAAGATTTTTGACACAGAATCGATGGTTACGGTCTGCACATTGAAAGGGAGGCCCGCTGCCCTGCAGTCAGTCACTGACACGGAGGGAAAGACAAATACTGTTGTTGTTAAAGAAGCAGACTTTTCACACAGTTCTGCATCCAAGTATAATACTGGACAAGAAGCTGAATCCAGAGAGCTGGTGGATCGCTTTGTGACATGGTGTGGAAACAATCGTCTCACCTTGAATGTGAACAAAACAAAGGAGATGATTGTAGATTTCAGATGAAACAGGGATAAGTCAAACACTGTTTCCATCATGGGAGAAGAAGGGGAGGTGGTTGAGGAGTATAAATACCTCAGAGTTCACCTGGACAACAGATTGGACTGGAGGCGCAACAGTGAAACCGTCTACAAGAAGGGACAGAGCAGACTGTACTTCTTGAGGAAGCTTAGGTCCTTCAAGGTTTGCAGCAAGATGCTGGAGATCTTCTACAAGTCTGTTGTGGAGAGTGTAATCTCTTCAGCCGTCATCTGTTGGGGTAGCAGCATCAGAGCCAGGGACTTAAAAAGGCAAAACAACCTGATAAAGAAGGTTCTGGTTCTGTTCTTGGGACGATTTTAGAACATCAGAAGAAGATGATGCAAAGGATTCTTCATAAAATCAAAAAAAATATGGACAACTCTGAGCATCCCCTTTATGAGACTATCATACAACAACAGAGCGTCTTCAGTCAGAGGCTTCTTCAGTTTTACTGCAACACAGACCCCTACAGGAAATCCTTTCTGCCCACAGAAAAAAAGTATATAAGTGACAGGACTGTAGCCTTTAGAGAATTGTGAAGCAAATCTGATTCTAGAGTTTAGGGAAGGCTTACAAGTGGAGGACTGCAGCTCGAGCTTCTAGAGCAGTCGTTCCCAATCTTTTTTCCTTGAGGACACCCATTGCCAGTGTCCAAGAGAAGCTGGGACCCCCCCAACCTTCACTCCTACCCCCATACACGCATTAAAAGTGATGAATTACAAACATTTATTAGCAAAAATGAAACAGCAATTGTAGGTTTTTGTTCCTATTCTTCTTGTTTTACACTGTACTCTATGTAGATAATTTTCTTTGTATTTTATAAATGTAATATTTTAGTAACCTGCACAGTAACTGGCACAGACAAAATTCTGCGTACCTCTTTGGGAGGTCCCAGACCCCTGGTTCTAGAGCCACCACACAGATATATCCAGGACATGGACTACAACTGAAGCATTCCTTGTGTTAAGTTACTCCTGAACCAGACAATGATAGAAGAATCTTATCTGGGCTGAACTGCACTGTTGCTCACTTTTCAGATAAAAGTGAAGTTTAACCCCTCCCCTGGGGTGCCACCTTATCATGGTGGAGGGGTTTGAGTGTCCCAATGATCCTAGGAGCTAAGTTGTTGGGGGCTTTCTGCTCCTGGTAGGGTCACCAAGGGAAAACTGGTCCTAAGTGAGGGATCAGACAAAGTGCAGCCCGAAAACCCCTTTGATGTGCACCACGAATGGACTTAATGTTTCCTCGCCTGGACGCAGGTCACCGGGGCCACCCTCTGGAGCCAGATTGGAGTGGCGTCTGCAGTGATGCGGGCGCTGTACCGGTCTGTTGTGGTGAAGAGAAAGAAGGTGAATCTCTCGATTTACCGGTTGGCTTATGCTCCTACCCTCATCTATGGTCATGAACTCTGGGTGTTGACCGAAGGTACAAGTCCACGGACACAAGCGGCTGAAACGAGTTTCCTCCACAGAGTGTCTGGGCTCTCTCTTAGAGATAGGGTGAGAAGCTCAGTCATCCGGGAGGGGCTCAGGCATCTGGTCAGGATGCCTCCTGGACGCCTCCCTGGTGAGGTGTTCTGTGCACGTCCCACCGGGAAGAGGCCCAGTGGAAGATCCACGGCACGCTGGAGAGGCTATGTTTCTCGACTGGCCTGGGAACGGCTCAGATTCCTTCCGAGGAGATGCCCCAAGTGGCTGAGGAGAGGGAAGTCTGGGTCTCTTTGCTTAAGCTGCTGCCCCCGCGATCCGGATAAGGGGAAGAAAATGGATGGATGGATGGATGGATGGAGTAAAGTTTTAATTTCATTGTAGATCAAGACCCCAGAGTCTGGAGGAAGAGTGTAGAGGACCAGAATCCATGTTGCTTGAAGTCCAGTGGAAAGTTTCTTCAGTAAGTGATGATCTTGTGTTCCATATCATCTGCTGGTTCTGGTCCACTGGGGTTTTGAGGTAATTTGACCGGATTTTCCCGGTATGTGCATGTCCCCTCTACACCAGGCCGGGGCAACAGGCCCATTTCAGGAACCGAAGGAGCACCTGTATGGGGATATGTAGTCGGAATGGCCCGATCGAGCAACAGGCTTTGTAAAAAAAAATGAAGAGTTGCTGCACATCTTCTACAAGTTGGGGTACTTCTACTAGTTTACAAATCATTGAATGGCTTAACACCAAAATATGTTGAAGATCTACTGTTACTATACCAACCCCCCCAGACCACTCAGGTCCTCTAATTCCAGTCTACTCAACATCCCTAGAATCAGAACCAAACATGGAGAAGCAGCTTTCAGTTTCTATGCTCCTCTAATCTGGAACAAACTTCCAGAAAACTGCAAAGCTGCTGAAACACTGAGATCTTTTAAATCACAACTAAAAACGTATCTGTGTAGAGCTGCTTTTGAGTGATGCTTTGATGTATCATGTTTTGTGTTTGCTACTTGCTTTATTGATGTTTTTACTTTATATGCTTTGTCTGTGTTTTACCACTATTTTTATATTACCCCCTAATCATGTAAAGCTCCTTGAATTACCTTGTTGTTGAAAGTCTGCTATACAAATAAAATGGCATTGCCTTGCTGGCAAAGCAGTTTATAACAACAACAAAAAGAAACTCAGCAACCATCTCTGCTTCTTCCCCATCTCTTATTTCTGCTACTCTGGGCGCCTTATGGCTCTGATCAGTGACGCTACTCGCTGCTGAAACAGTCATGATACGCAGATGTCTTTAGCTTATTCCTTGAAGGGCCGATTGTGTATGGAGACACGGCGGCTGAGAGCTGCAGGTTAAGAGATTAAGATCTGGTAAAATTACCCCGAAGTTACGATAGTGGAAACACGGCTCATGCAGTCATCTACCAGGAACCTTTAGTGCTTCCTTCTGCTGACAAGCTTTATGTAGATGCTGATTTTTTTTTCCAGTAGGACTTGGTATCGACCAACACTGCCAAAGGTACCAGAAGTTGTTTCAATAATAATCCCTAATGGTACTGTGCTTGATCAGCCAGCAAACTGGCCTGACCAGAACCTCATTGTCAAAAGAAAGATGAGAGACACCAGAACCAACAATGCAGATGACCTGAAGGTTGCTATCAGAGCAACCTGGGCTTCCTCAGCAGAGCCACAGGCTGATCTCCTCCATGCCTATGCCGCATCCATGCAGTAACTGATGTGAAAAGAAGCCCCGACCAAGTATTGAGTGCATAACCTACATACTTTCAGTGTCCAGACATTTTTATATTAAAACCCTTTCTCATCAGTCTCATGCAGTATTAATTTGGCTTCAGAAGTAAAACAAGACAAGATATTAGTGAGAGATTAACTCTAATCAGATCTAATCATGTGGAAAACAGGACAGGTTGAGACTTGATCTAAAGTTGTTTCAAATAGCAAAAATCTCTCTTTTTGTATTATAACAAAACAACGTTCTTTATAGCATAATTATTTTACTTAAGCGTGATAGAAAGATTTTCTGAAAGGACAGATTTCAGCCAGCTAAACTTAGACCAACATGCAGTCAGACTAAAACCAAAAGGTTACAACAGATTAGATAGATTAAATGCGCTGTCAGAATTACGGTAACACTGGCCTTATGTAATATTCTAATTTTCTGACAAACAAAATTCTGGATTTTCATTTGCTGCGAACCATTAGCATCTAAATAAACAGAGACCGCCTTTTTAAAACCAACCTGAAGCTGGTAGGGCTTTCCAGCTCGGATTATTTGTGACACCAGGAAGTTGGTGTGGAAAAAGTGCACATTCTCATCTAAAAAGCCATGGAGGATGAGCAAACGATTGGGCCTGGGAGGAAGAGCAGAACATGGGTAGATTAGGATGTAGCGGTGCTCCACAGAGGGCTCTCACATTCAGAGATGTTGGGTCTTAACTGGTTCAAAGAGATGAAGAAAGTAGTTTAAATACTTGAACATTAGAGAGTGGCGCTTCAACATGTCTATCAGATCGCACTTTTTATGTTTAAAAGAAAAGAAAATCTAGTTTGTAACTAATATTTCACTTTAGGTGACTTCAGTTCATGATTCAAAACCATATAAACTACACAACTTAAAGAGTTTCAGTGAAAGAAATTAAAATAGCCTTAAAATGCTGCAACTAGTTCAAGCTGCTAACAGTTTCTTCTGTTCTAGAGAGATAATCGGTCTACGTCACTCCCTGCTCTACGGTATGTGTCGTCTGCAGAAAGAGACGCAATTATGTCTTGTTGTGCTGTTGGCTGCACAACTCGCTTTGATAAAAACAACAAAACGTGCAAGTTCCATAGAATTTCATCAACTCGCACCCCTTTCAAGGCATGCAGAAGGTGTCTTTGGTTGCAAGCTATCAGAAGAAGCGATTGGAATAAGCAGATGATTAAAAATGCAACAATCTGCCGAGATAACTTCATATCAGGTGGTCTTTGGCATTCAGAGGTGGCGCTACAATTTTTTTGTTGTCAGTCATTTTGACTGACGCAGTCAAAAAAGAAAATCGGGTCATAATCTTTTTAATCGTCAATCTTTAAAATTCTAATCATATATTCAGTAGTATTTAATTGTCAATCATTTGAATTAATATTAAATCTGACTAAACTGAACAGAGAATCCACATTGTGCCATCACAAATTAAGCATATTAATAAGCTACATGTATTAATTATGAACATTTCACTTGCTGTGGCCTGAACTAACAAACAAGCTAACACAGCTAACCAACACTGCACCTAGCTGATTAACGCTAAATAAAAATAATAATGGGAACCGGAGCTATTTAAAGGGCCGGCATCTCTTTCTGCACCACTTTGCATGTGCATCCGCCATGTTGATAAACAAATAATCCCTCTATATTTCAGCTCTAATCAGATAGTAGTCTGGGAAAAGGTAAATATTCAATCTGTCCTCGATGGATACGTTTTAAATTAACTCGGGCATGAATCACATTTCAAAACAAGTGTCCTGAGGTCAGGAACAGGCATGTAAAATATCTACGCATTAGGTCAGGATAGGCAGAAGGCATCCAGTCCTGTGTGTGTGTGTGTGTGTGTGTGTGTGTGTGTGTGTGTGTGTGTGTGTGTGTGTGTGTGTGTGTGTGTGTGCGCGTACTGACTCGCTTGGCAGCTTCTCCACATGCAGAGCCACAGATCCCTCCTCATAGCCCTGCTGGTTGTTCTCAGGCACATCCATGTAGCGCTCCGTGTAGCCCGTGTCGTAGGCCATCCACACGGTGACTGGGGCGCCAGCAATAGCCAACTGGTAGCAACAATCAATGATGGAAAACAGAAAGGAATCTAGCATTAATCACACTTGTTTAGCTAAGATAACAACTCTTAAACAGCTTTGTGGGACATTGTAAAATCTTTAGAAAGAGAACTGTGTTCATTTAAATAAATCCATAAATCCACATTTACAAACTTACATTTAAGCTCTAAAAAAAGCTTAGAAAAATAACTATTTTCGTATTGGTAACCTCTAATTCAACTTAACGATCACTTACTGCCCAATATAGACACCATGTGGTTGAAAAGTCACATTTATTTGTATTTGCGCATTTCAGCAAAAAGGCATTTCAAAGTGCCTTACGTGATAAAAACATAACATAATAGGCAAACAACAAAAAAGACATAGTGCCAAAATCAAGAGAAGTAGTGAAAAGCGGAAATCTAGACTACATGTCCCAGTGATTGTTACTCAAAGGCACCTCGAAACAGATACGTTTTTAGTTGTGATTTAAAAGAACTCCGTGTTTCAGCAGGTTTCCAGTTGTCTGCAAGTTTGTTCCAGATTAGAGGAGCATAGAAACTGAAAGCTGCTTCTCCATGTTTGGTTCTGATTCTAGGGATGTTGAGTCGACTGGAGGTGGAACACCTGAGTGGTCTGGGGGGCTGGGGTTGGTATAGTGACAACAGATCTGAGGTCTGAGTCCATTACTACACCTAGATTTCAGGCCTGATCAGTAGTTTCCAGCTGTATTAACTGAAGCTGTGTGTTGACTGTTGATCGTTCCTCTTTAGGTCCAAAAGTAATTACTTCTGTTTTGTTTCTGTTCAGCTGGAGAAAGTTATGGCACATCCATCCATGTATTTGCTAGATGCATTTACTTAGGGCTTGGATGGGTTCAAAGTCACCTGGTGACATTGTAATGTATAGCTGAGTATCATCTGCATAGTTATGGTAGCTAATGTTATTGGTTGTTATAATCTGGGCTAGTGGGAGCATGTATACATTGCTTTGAATATCTCCCAGAGCTCTGATCAGTCCATCATCTGATGAGGTTATGACAGAATCACAAACCTAGCAAGACAAAGACTTCAACCTAAATTGACATGGACGGCAGAATTCAGTGAATTAGCAAAGGATCGGTGGTAACTCAGGAGTCAAAGCTCGGGTGGGAGAATCTGTCAACAGCAAACTATTAATTGTGCGCTTCACAAACCTGGTCAATATGGAGGAGTGGTGAGAACAAAGTCATTGTTTAAGGAAAGCCAGAGGAAGTTAGCCTCACTCGAGTCATGTAGTAGACACAGCAAAGATGTGGAAGAAGGTGCTCTGGTTGGCCCTTGGGCAAAACGTTACAGGTGGCAGAAAACCAACACTGCATCACCCTAAACATAATCTGCACTGTAAAACATAGTCGCAGCATCATGCTGGGGGAAGCTTCTGTTTGGCAGAGATGGGAGAGCTGGAAGATAAATACAGGGCAGTCCTAGAGGAAAAGCAGCTGGAGGTTACTAAAGACCTGAGAGTGGGGCGAAGCTTAACCTTCCAGCTGGACATCGACTCTAAACATTTAGCTACAATGAAAGGGTTCAGATCAGGCGCTAGAACCAAGTCCAGACCGAAATCCTACTGAATAAATACCACGCTCTTCATCATCCGTTTCCAGACACTATTGGTCAATACTAGAAAATCACAATAAATACAAAGGAGTTTGTGGTTGGAACATGACAGAATGTGAAACATTTCAGTGGATATCAATACTACAATCTGGTCTCAACAAGCAGCACTAAGAGACTGAGCGCTACATGTGTTTCCTTCTTTCTAAATAAGAGACGACAGATGGAGGCTGACACTGTTAACATCAGAAAGGACGAGTCTTTCAGCAACAAGATCCACTGACCTTGAAGATGTTGGGTCGCTGGATGAGGCCCATAAGAGAAAGGAAGCCACCATACGACCAGCCATGAATGGCAACACGACTCAGGTCCACAAAGTTAAACCTGTCAGCCACGTACTGCAGGCCCTCCACCTGGTCCTCTATCTCCACCTGACCCTGCACAGGTAGGGTACACTCATTTATTACCATCTTTTCTTCACTTCACCAATACCATTCCAGCTTCTGCATGTATTCAGTATCTCAGTCTACCATTTTGTTTTTCAGTGCACCCTCGAATTCAAGGCCCCTCTGACAGGAGCCCCTCCCATCAATGACGACCACGGCATAGCCGAGAGAAGCCAGTGTATTCAGACGGAGGTACTTCATCCCCTTGAAGGAGTTGTTAACTAGCTGGACCTAAACACAGCCAAACACACAGACACTCATTCGTTATCTTGACATGATGGCATTCAGACAGCTGCCTCTGCAGACAGACCTGAGGGCCACCATACACGAACAGAACAGTTGGGTGTTTCCTGCCGGGCTGCAGGCTGTGAGGCTTGTACACCATCCCATACAGCTGGAAGCCCGACTTCCCTGGAAAGTCAAAAATCTCCGGTGGGTTGTAATCTCCAGGGCAACCTTGAAGACAAAGTAACACATTTGATCTCAGGGTAAACATTCTGAAACTGCCTGAGTGGATGGATCAAATCCAGTTTCATCTAACATTACAAATATTGCTTGTTTAAAGGGAAACTAAGTCTTAGACCAAAATTAGCCCTTTCACATGACTTGGATCAGCAACAGGGACAAAGCATCCCCTTTTAACTTTAAAATCTCACTGAAGTTTGGATAACATCAGAACTCTGAATTCAGTTTTCAATTTAGTTTATTTATTTATACAGCGCCGATTCACAACAGATGTCATCTCAAGGCACTTAACAACCCTTATGGGTCCCAATACCAAGATGAAAATCTGACCTAATGACATAATTCTGAAGTTTATACAGTCTTTTGTCTTTTAAGATGCTTTGGGGTGTGGGACAGAAGGTAAACACATGATTGGCTCATTTCCTCTGCAACAATGAATGCTTGAGAGTTGGTGAATGGGTTTACTGTTCCTTACCCGGTGGCTCCATCAAGCTGGCCCAGAACTCTGGAACCACTCGCAGGGGGTCGGCCTCTGAGCTGCTCAGCTTGTATAAGTGAACACATGGAGGCGTACTCACATTGCTGTAGTGGCTCACGAAAAAGTCAAAGTTCTGACAGGGGAGAGGAAACGACATCCGTTATAAGAAGAGTCGTCTGTGTAGAGTAGGACTAGATACTAGACTGATCTAAGAATGCAAGTAAAGAGAGAAATGAACGAGTACCTGACTAACAGAGCAACTGTGAGAGAATCCAGTCTTGGTTAGTCTGACCACATCGCCTGGAGACTCATAGCTGACCACATATAGGTGGTGCTCCAACGGTGTGTCCCTGGTGGCCTGGAAATACACCAGCTTGGTTCCCTCGTTCACCCAGATCTAATGAGAGGACGGGGAGAGAAGCACCGGGAAACAGGAGGAAACCAGAGAAGAGACAGGGAATGATGTGATACTAGAATATCCTACTCATAAATATGGAATGCCAAAATACAGAATTACTTACAAATTACACTTTTATTTCTAAGACATTTAAAGTCCAGGCAAGAGCACCCAGTGTGCTGTGTGTTAAGAGTTTAACAAAGTGAGTGAAGAGGAATATTAGACAAAATGTGTCATTTTATGCAGCTATGGGAGAGAGCAGCAGGAATAGTCGAGACAAAATCCTTCCTTCTGCTGGATGTTTAAGACGACTAATGAAGATAAGCCCAAGTCCTGTGGCTCTAAACTATCTGAGTCATCAGCCACCAGGCCTGAAGCTCGCTATGAGGAGTTTGTGCTGATGAACCATGTGGTTTTTGGTAGACAGCACACTGGATCGGAGCTTCACAACTCCATTTTGGTCTTCTCCATCCAAAGGACATTGTTTGATCAGGAGTACGGTTCTAAATTAAAGCCCTGAAGCTACTTTCTTTTTAGAGTCAAAGCTTCTTCCTGGAAAATACCAAACAAGCTCTACTTGTTCAATCTTATGCAGTCCTAAACGTTCTCCTGCAGGCTGAGGCGTGTTGAGTCTCAGATGAAGCTTTTGGTGTTGTGGTGTTTAGCACTGCAGTCTCAACATGTGGAGAAACCTCCTGCTACATAGCCTGCTCTATTGGAGCTCTCCCAGGACAGAATATTTAGTGTACCGTGAAGGTTTTAGAACCATTCTCAGGTAACTGGCCAGTATGAGCTGCTTCTCTCAGGTCATTGCTGATGTCTTTCCAACATGGCATTGTATTGGAATAAAGCCGTATGTCTCAGGTGAGACAACAACCAAAACCCTGCTTATATAGATGATCGGTTACTGATCACTTGGGTGGACTTGGCCCTTCCTGTACCACTATGGGATGGTGCACATGTTGTTTATCTGAAGTTTTATTTACATAATAATATATAAGATGATAAGGACAGGAACTTCCAGAAGCATAGCGCTGGGTCCCCACCTAAAGATTTACCTTTGAACCATGCCTGGCCAGTACTTCCCATTCTCCGCTGGTCAGCATAACCTCCTCCTTGATTGCACTTTTAAAGTTTCCTGCAAAACACGGATCTACGTTGACATAACTGAACAGCATTAATTAATTTTATTGATGATCTAATTTTGAGTAAGGCAGAAACATTTTCTCCTGCCCTCTACATGATGGTATTCCTCTGTCCAGCGGTAGCAGCCTGGTTGTAACAGTGATGTAATTTTATAGAGATGGCTGAAGCCCGTTTTAGACTCATTTGCCCAAATGAAAGTAAACTCATCCTCTGTCGTTTGATTGAAGGAATAGAATATATCATGAACCTGCAAAAATAAAAATAAAAGCTGTTGAAAGCGATTACATGATTCCCCTGTATGTCCTAATAGAAGAGTACAGAACAAGGTTTCTACATTAATCCAGACGTCGGTGGTCTCTTCATAGATGATGTATGGCTGTGTGCAGCTGGGCACAGCCTCCAGACTCTCCTGCCTCAGTGCTGAGTCTTCTGTGACGGGGATGAAGAGGGCTGGAGGCAGCAGAACGAGCTGCAGTTTCCTCTGGCTGCGGTCCAACAGCACGGCCCAACCGCTGGCAGCAAACACACAACACCGTGGTTAGCTAACAGAAAGATGAAGTGAACTCCAGAAGCTGGCATGCTGCTCCAACTCTGGCCATATTCTCAAGATACGTGAACGTTGCAAGGATTTTACTGGAATAGTTATAAAGAACAAAAAGCAAATCATAATGTGAAATGACAGTTAAATACTATATGGTTTTCACATTTTCCCAAACAAAAATCAGAAAGTAAAAGATTTGTCTCTCAGTTAATAAATGCAGAGTGGAGCTTTTTCTATGATTAGAAAGGCTGATGAATTTAGCTTTTCTTCAAATGTTAAAGTAAGGAATTGTAATGTATGTATGTAATGTAATGTATGCATAGCATAGTCGCAAAGAATTACATATCAGTAATTCATTTTATTGTATTTTTTTAAATAAGTAATAATTTTGAATTCTTTTGCTTGCAAACTACCTGCTGTTTTGACATAATTTTTCTATAAAAATTGAACATTCCATTGAAGAAAAAGTGTATGTTCCCTTTATGTAAAAGTTTGATATTTTCCAAATGAAACATTTGTTTGTTTGTTTTTAAATCAAAATAAATTTATCTCAAAATTCGGAGCATTACAAGACACACAGATACTTTATTTCTTTTTTTTACCTTTTTTAAGAAAACAAATCATAAAGAAATCAACAGATGAAAACCTAGAGGACACTTACTATCTCCCATCTATCGTCCATCCTGCTCTGGCAATGTATTCTGTTCCAGGAAACAAGGAGCTAAATGGGACGACCAGCTCTTTATCTTGTGTGCTAATGATCTACACACACACACACACACACGCAAACACACTTTTAATATAAAACAATCAGTCTGAGGAGTTACAACATGAACAGATGCAAAGTGACCTACTTTTCCTTGATGGTCCGTCCTGATCTCTGCCAGTTTAAGGGTAGCCTGGGGATTTTTACTACCTGCACATTGGACAGATACACATGTTGAACTACTGAAAATTAAAAAAGTCATATAAGAATAAAAACACATTACAAGGAGCAGGAGTGACCTGTGCGAGGATATCGGTATGCATCTGCTTTCCTCTCCTCCAGGGCCGGAGAGGGAACGTGAATAATTTCTACTTCTGTCTCATCCACCTCCTCATATAGAAGGTGCAACGTTTTCCCTCCATCAGGGTCTGAAGGAACAAAGAAGAAGATAAAGAGATGGCAAGGATCCGGACATGAATCAGCTTCCTGCGATGGCTGAGACTTCAGGCTGACCTTCTGCTGCTGAGGGACTCCACCAGTAACCAGAAAAACGGTCAAACTCCTCCTGGATGACAAATGTAGCTACACCTGCAGACTTGGGGTCCTCTTTGACATTGTCTAAACCTGGAAGAAAGGATTACCAACAGGTGGATATCCAGTTGATGTTCAGCGTCAACTGTTGTGTAGAAAAGTAACCTTTAACCTCTTAAACCCCACTGTAATTCCCACCTAAATGTTTTCAAATTATTGCTTATTTGCTGTTTTTTGGGTTAGGGTTATTATTCTTGTCATGGACCAATGACTTCGATGGAGGACTTTAATTGGACCCTTGTGGATGTAAAAAGGCAAGGCAAGGCAATTTTATTTGTATAGCACACTTTCAACAGCAGGGTAATTCAAGGTGCTTTACATGATTTGGTGATTTTAAAAAAACACATAAAAGAAACACACATTACACATGATACACAATAAAGCAAGAGAAAGATCAAAAAAAGTAAGAGAGCATGAACACATTTCATACATATAACATCAAGCATTTACTCAAAGGCAATTCTAAACAGATGGGGTTTTAGTCTCGATTTAAAGCAGTTCAGAGTTTCAGCAGCTCTACACTCGTCAGGAAGTCTGTTCCAGATAAGGGGAGCATAGAAACTGAAAGCTGCTTCTCCATGTTTAGTTCTGAGTCTAGGGATGTTTAGTAGGCTAGAGTTGGAGGACCTGAGTGGTCTTGGTGATTGGTACCGTGACAACAGGTCTTCAACATATTTTGGTGCTAAGCCATGTAATGATTTATAAACTAGTCAAAGTATTTAGAAGTATATTCTCTGAGCTACAGGGAGCCAGTGTAAGGACTTTAGAACTGGGGTGATGTGCTCTACTTTCCTGGTTCTAGTGAGGAACACGAGCGGCAGCGTTCTGGATCAGCTGCAGCTGTCTGATTGACTTTTTAGGCAGACCTGTGAAGATGCTGTTGCAGTAATCAATCCGACTAAAGATAAACGCATGGATGAGTTTTTCTAGGTCGTGTTGCAACATCAGTCCTTTAATCCCAGAGATGTTCTTCAGGTGATAAAAGGCTGACCTTGTTATTGCCTTTATGTGACCCTGGAGGTTCAGATCTGAGTCCATTACTACACCTAGGTTTCGAGCCTGATTAGTAGTTTCTAGCTGGAATAACTGAAGCTGTGTGCTGACTCTTGATCGTTCCACCTTGGGTCCAAAAATAATCACTTCACTTTGTTTCTATTCAGCTGGAGAAAGTTATGGCACATTGATCCATTTATTTGGTCAATGCATTGATTTAGGGTTTGAATGGGTTCAGAGTCACCTGGTGATATTGAAATGTAGAGCTGAGTATCATCCGCGTAGGTATGGTAGCTAATGTTATTGGTTTCTATAATCTTGCCTAGCGGGAGCATGTAGATATTAAATTAGAGGGGCCCCAGGATGGAGCCCTGGGGCATCCCATATGTGATTTCTGTTCGTTCTGATGAAAAGTTTCCTATTGAAACATAGAAGTCCCTGTTCTTTAGGTAAGATTTGAACCAGCCAAGTAGTGTACCAGAGAGTCCAACCCAGCTCTCCAGTCGTTCCAATAAAATATCATGATCAACAGTGTCAAATGCTGCACTGAGGTCCAACAGAACCAGCACTGTGGTTCTTCCACAGTCTGTATTTATGCGGATGTCATTGAATACTTTGACGAGGGCAGTCTCGGTGCTGTGGTGAGCGCGGAAACAAGACTGAAAAACATCAAAACGGTTTGTCATTGTTATGAAGCCATTTAACTGCTGAAACACAGCTTTTTCAATAATCTTACTTTGAATGGAGGATTAGAGATTGGCCTGTAGTTCTGCATTAACGTGTTGTCCAGATTTTTCTTCTTTAGCAGTGGTTTAATAACTGCTGTTTTTAAAGCCTGAGCGAAGACACCTGATAGCAGTGATGAGTTCACTATTTGAACAAGATCAGACCCAATAACAGGAAGAACCTTCTTTAGAAAAGCTGTGGGTAGGATATCAAGACAGCAGGAGGAGGAGCTTAATTGGATAATGATTTTTTTCAAGGCTGTTCTGGTTTAATTCGTGGAATTCAGACATTTTCTCTACATTGTTGTTGATTGGGGATGGCACTGGTTGTGGGTTCGATATTGAGGTAGAGATTGACCGTCTAATTGTTAGAATCTTTTCAGTGAAAAAACTGGCAAATTCATTGCAGGCCCTGGTAGAGTTTAGTTCTGGGGCTACTGTCACTAAAGGATTAGTTAGTCTTTCCAATGTTTCAAATACAGTCCGTGCATTATTAATGTTTCTGTTGATGATTTCAGAAAAGAACGATTCCCTAGCATCTTTTATAGTTAGCTGATATCTATTCAGTCTCTCTTTGTAGATCTCACAGTAAACCTGGAGTCGAGTTTTCCGCCATTTTCTCTCGGCTCGTCGACACTCTTTTTTCACTACGTACCAGTGGATTACTTGTCCACGGAGACTTCTTTCTACCTGAGACTACTTTCACTTTAGTTGGAGCAATGGAATCCATGATGTCTGAGATTTTCGCAAGGAAATTATCTACCAATTTATTTACTGAGTTTGAGTTGGGAGATGAGGGGGATGTGGTGGAAGGGTAAATACGTTTAAAGGTTTCTACTGAACTGTCCCCTAGAAAACGCTTTTTTATAGTGGTCTTACTGTGGCTGGATAATTTAGCAGAGATGGTACTTTCAAATGAAATACAGAAATGGTCAGATAACGCAATATTAATTACAGAGATGTTGGAAATATTTAAACCTTTGCTGATAATTAAGTCCAGAGTGTGTCCTTTATTGTGTGTTGGTTGTTTGACATGATGGATCAGGCTGAAGTTGTGGAGAGTATCATCTAATGTTTTTGCTAGTCTATCTTGGGGGTTGTCGGTATGGATGTTAAAGTCCCCTACAATGATTAGGTGGTCATAGTCAATATATATTACAGAAAGAAGGTCATTGAAATCATTAAAGAAGTTAGAGTTAAGTTTTGGTGGTTTATATAAACTTAGAAATAAAGCGTTGTTAGGCTCATTTATGTGGGTGGCTAGGTATTCAAAAGAATCAAACGTGCCCAGAGTTACCTTTTTAAAGTTCATTGAGTTGTGAAAGATGGTGGCTACACCTCCACCTCGTCTGTGTTTTCTGCTCTCGCTTAAGAAATTGTAATTTGGAGGAGTAGATTCTATTAATGCAGTTGTTTCGTTATTTTCATCTAGCCAAGTTTCTGATAAAAAAAGGCAGTGTAAATTATGCTCAGTGATGAAGTCATTGATAAGAAAAGATTTCCTGGATAGAGATCTAATGTTTAATGAAGCTAACTTAAGTATTGTGATGATGGGCAGCTGAACCTTCTGACAGGTTATCGATTTGAGACTTTGTTTAATATGAGAGCGTGTGGTTAACGGTTTATGTTTCCTGCTGCTGATAATCACTGAAATCTTAGACTCGGGGGGAAGGGGGGGGGGTTGCGCCGGGCGAATTCTGGGAGACGGTAGGGGTGGATTTATTGCCCGGTTCCCTCAAATATCAGATATCTGTAATAATCAGTGCCAAGCTGCCAGACTTATTGACACTAGTCCCAGGCGTTTGGTGTAGTCTAAGTTTAGGTGTTAATTGTGTCCCTAATTTGATTTTCTCGTTCAGTCTGTCTGTAAAGTTTCTAAATGGAGACTCGTTTGATGTGGCTGAGTCACAGGAAGATGAAGACTTAATCTCTTATGGTTGTTCATCTGTTCGGTCCTGTGGCGTGATCCTGACTTGCTGTTTTTGTTCTCTGATATCCATGGGCGCCTCAAGGTCAGCATTTGGGAGCAAGTGTTTTGCTTTCTGATTTTGATAAGAAAAAATGTTTGCTGCTAAGAGCCTTACTCCGGCCTTGTTCAAATCGCGCATCGCTTCTTTGAACAGATGATTAGCACTTCCAAATACTTTGAAATTATTAATAAATGTGAACGACTTCTCAGCTGATTGTTTCTTCAACCATTTATGGAGCATGCGGAGTCTGCTAAATCTTTCATCATTCCCTTCAGGGACTGGTCCGCTGATGAGGATGTTTACGTTAAGTCCATCAAGTCTCTGTAGGAGATCAGAAAAGTCTCTCTTCAGAATCTCTGATTGTCTAATCGTGATTATCTGCTGATCCAGCGTGAATGACGAGCTTTTCCAAAGCAGGATGTTGGTCCAAGATTTTTAGGATTTTTTTCTGATATTTCTCTCACTGTATTTTTGTAGCAGCTATAAACTCTGGTGTTCTTGCTACAAAAAGCCTCAATTCCATCAATTGATCCGTCTTGTATGATAACAATCTTTGCTGGGGGGGCTCTTACTTTGTTATGTGTCCGTTTGATGCGGCTGGGTTTCTCCTGGTGGCTTTGACTGGTCCCGGGGGCTGCGTCATCTTTCTGTTTTTCAGCGGGATTCCAGGTGGTGAAATATCTCTTGTTTTTGGCTGAAACCTCTTTTGTTTACTTTTAGCAGAAGCGGCAGTTCTGGGTTCAGAGGTTTCTCTGTGCCGGAGTTTCTTTTGTTTTTTCTTCCTCGAAGAACAGGCTGGGGTTGATGATTCCGTGCGTTTTAATGCAGGCCAGTCTTCATTAGAGCGCGGAGTTCTACCGCTCAGGTGCCTTTGGGGAGTCTCTGTGACACGGTTAGACCGATGTAACACCGGGCTGATAGGCTGTTCCCTGTTTGTATTCAACGGTAAAGTTGTGTCGTTTTGTCGGTAATCAGCATGAAGATCAAAATTAATTTCCAGACGACGTAGCTTCGTTTCAATGCCCTCAATTCTGTGGAGCAGTTTTTCAAAATCCTCAGCTGAGCAAAAAGCCATGTTGATAAGTCCATAAAAAAGTAATCCAAGAAGAGATCCGGTCCAATACAGAAACTCCAGGGGCTGGGTAGATAAAGTAACTAAGAAAAGGTTAAGAAAAGAAAACAAGAAAAGCAAACAGAAAAGAAAATAAAGTGAACGGATCTGGATAGAGACAGAGAGCAGCTGCTCCTCCTTCAGCAGTCAGCAGGGGCGACTGTTTTTAGTCGAGATAAATTGGTTTTGTATAATAATGGATGACAAAGCGGTGAGTCACACATTTCGTTTACTTCGGGAAGGGAGGGGTGTGGGTGGTTGCCAAAAGCGCTTGCTGTGTCTACAGTTATGATTGTATCCTTGATTTGCGTCCATAACTGGAATCACAAAACTCTTAGCTTTCCAATGATATAACATATGTATATGTTAACAAAAGTATGTTAAGAAGATTGGTGGATTTACATCTGGAAGTAGGCACAGACCCGGCCCCGGGGCCGTGGGGTTTAACAGGTTAATACTAAGGACTGTTAGAAAATAATAATCCAACACCAGGTCTTCATCGGGTAAATAAAACTAAGATAATCTCCAGTTCTTGGTTTGGTTCATTGCATCATTATTTATTTATTTATTTGACATAAACCTAGCTAAACTTTAGAAACAGTGGAAAACTGTCCCTGTTTATTCCTTACAAAGGAATAAACAGGGAAAATAGCAGAGATAATACAAACAGCAGTTCTATGTAACAACCAAGATGACAGAGCAGGTCTGCCATCTTGGTTGTTTAATAGAAACACCCTGAGTGGACCGTGAAGCACACGAAGACAAAGATAATACCTTTATGACAGTATGTGAGTCTCTGCTCCTCGCCGGTCTTCATGTTGCCTACCCACAGGTCGTTGTTGTTGATGAAGGCGATGAAATCAGGGTGCCCGGGGCAGACCTTGGGGTCCATCCGGGTGCCCGAGCACTGGCTCTTTATCTCCACAGGTTTTACAGGGGCAGACTGCTGAAACAGACAAACAGTCTTAGCCAAAGGCCTGTTCAGCATCAGACAACTTAGTAAGACTGTTTCCTTATTATTATATAAGTGTTGGTGAGCCCATCTGTAGCACCAATGACTCTCAGCTCAGAACCATGCAGCAGATACAGAGCACAGGATTCCTGCAGCTCATCAACAACCTCAGTGAAGCTACACAATGACACTCATTAATGCAACTCCTACGACTTATAAAACTAGCTTAAAGAGCAACTCACCCCCAAATCAACTTTTTTACTGATAAACTGTATAAATGAGTGTATAACAGTGCAGTCTAATCCTTTAGTGACAGTAGCCCCTGAACTAAATTCTACCAGGGCCTGCAATGAATTTGCCAGCTTTTTCACTGAAAAGATTCTAACAATTAGATGGTCAATCTGTACCTCAACATCGAACCCACAACCAGTGTCATCCCCAATCAACAACAATGTAGAGAAAATGTCTGAATTCCACGAATTAAACCAGAACAGCCTTGAAAAAAATCATTATCCAATTAAGCTCCTCTTCCTGCTGTCTTGATATCCTACCCACAGCTTTTCTAAAGAAGGTTCTTCCTGTTATTGGGTCTGATCTTGTTCAAATAGTGAACTCATCACTGCTATCAGGTGTCTTCCCTCAGGCTTTAAAAACAGCAGTTATTAAACCACTGCTAAAGAAGAAAAATCTGGACAACACGTTAATGCAGAACTACAGGCCAATCTCTAATCTCCCATTCATCAGTAAGATTATTGAAAAAGCTGTGTTTCAGCAGTTAAATAGCTTCCTAACAATGACACACCGTTTTGATGTTTATCAGTCTGGTTTCCGTGGTAACCACAGCACCGAGACTGTCCTCGTCAAAGTATTCAATGACATCCGCATAAATACAGACTGTGGTAGAACCACAGTGCTGGTTCTGTTGGACCTCAGTGCAGCATTTGACACTGTTCATGATATTTTATTGGAACGACTGGAGAGCTGGGTCAGACTCTCTGGTACACGACTTGGCTGGTTCGAGTCTTACCTAAAGAACAGGGACTTCTATGTTTCAATAGGAAACCTTTCATCAGAACGAACAGAAATCACATGTGGGGTGCCCCAGGGCTCCATCCTGGGGCCCCTCTTATTTAATATCTACATGCTCCACTAGGCAAGATTATAGCAACCAATAACATTAGCTACCATAACTACGCGGATGATACTCAGCTCTACATTACAATGTCATCAGGTGACTCTGAACCCATTTAAACCCTAAATCAATGCATTGACCAAATAAATGGATGGATGTGCCATAACTTTCTCCAGCTGAATAGAAACAAAACTGAAGTGATTATTTTTGGACCCAAGGAGGAACGATCAAGAGTCAGCACACAGCTTCAATTAATACAGCTAGAAACTACTGATCAGGCTCGAAACCTAGGTGTAGTAATGGACTCAGATCTGAACCTCCAGGGTCACATAAAGGCAATCACAAGGTCAGCCTTCTATCACCTGAAGAACATTTCTAGGATTAAACGACTGATGTTGCAACACGACCTAGAAAAACTCATCCATGCGTTTATCCTTAGTCGGATTGATTACTGCAACAGCATCTTCACAGGTCTGCCTAAAAAGTCAATCAGACAGCTCCAGCTGATCTGGAACGCTGCTGCTCGTGTTCCTCACTAGAACCAGGAAAGTAGAGCACATCACCCCAGTTCTAAAGTCCTTACACTGGCTCCCTGTAGCTCAGAGAATAGACTTCTAAATAATTTTACTAGTTTAAAAATCACTGAATGGCTTAGCGCCAAAGTATGTTGAAGATCTACTGTTACTATACCAACCCCCCCCCTGACAATTCAGGTCCTCTAATTCCAGTCTACTCAACATCCCTAGAATCAAAACCAAACATGGAGAAGCAGCTTTCAGTTTCTATGCTCCTCTAATCTGGAACACACTTCCAGAAAACTGCAAAGCTGCTGAAACACTGAGTTCTTTTAAATCACAGCTAAAAACCATCTGTTTGGAGCTGCCTTTGATTAAGTGATTAATAATAGCTGGAATGTCATATGTTTAAATGTATTATATGTTTTGTGTGTCTAATGTTGTGTTGTATGCTTTTATTGCTGCTTTCATTTTATTTTACCCCTTAATCATGTAAAGCACCTTGAATTGCCTTGTTGTTGAAAATGTGCTGTACAAATAAAGTTGTCTTGCTTCTCTGATTAGTGACCAGCCTATTGGTTTAGGTGGACGTCAATGTCCAAACCTCTGAGGCCAGAAACAGAACAGCTGGATTTATATTGAGGTTAAATCAAACAAAGGTAGACCTTGGACTCATTAGTAATAATGATGATTTCTGAAGGTAACTGTTTGCACAGTGTTTTATTTAGGGGCGTCAGAATAAAGGAGCTGAATATAGATGCATGCTGCACTCTTTGAAAAGCATGCATCATTTTATTTTCCTGTCAGTAATGGGCTACTTCATGTTGGTCCATCACTTAAAACCCCAATGAATACATGAACCTTTGTGGCTGTATGTGATGAAATGGGAAAAGGCTCAAGATTAAATCAGTCTTTGGCAAGCTGAACAAAAAAGATAAAAGTAGTACTCACGATGAAGCCATTACTGCCTCCATCCTGACAGTAGAAGAGACTATTGCTGGCCTGAAAGAGGAACAGGCCCGTCTTATCGTGGTAGTCGTAGGACGTGATGCCAAACGCTCCCAAACGTTTCCGTTCTCTCAACAGCTCCTCCTCCCGAGAGTAAGCCCCCTGGTGTGGGGTTGCCTAGGAGACACAACAGAAAAACAAACCCAACCTCCTCCTTAATTCATCACTGAACTGTTTTTGAAAAGCTTGCTTTATACATAAACAACCTGTCGTCATTTAAGGCTGCTTCATCTTTTAAAGCTATTACTCCTGTCTGGTGTGGCGCTATTACATAAACTAGAGAAATAAGGAGAAAAAAATCTCATCATTGTCCTCTGAGGCGCCATCATGAGCCACAATGTGTTTTATGAACGCCACAGTACCTAGTGAACCTCAGAGGTTAAATGGCTGTCCCATGGTAATGATTAGCTGGTTATGAAGAAAATGTTTGATGCAGACAAGACAGACAGAAACACAACTCTTGTTATTATCATTTGAGCCCTTAAATACAGGAGGCAAAGTCTCTGATATCAGCACACACAACCACTGAGTCCCAAAGAGAATTACAGTTTCAGCTGAATTCCCACACTGCTCCACAAATAGAACTCAGAGAATTATCTTCAATAATTAGGAGAAACAGAAACAAAGAGTTCAAAACAACGCTTCTTTCACCCTGTTGTTCGCTGCTTCTCACTAAGCTCTATTTGGTTGATCAATTAGGCTACATCTGCAATATCACACCCCATAATATTCAATGTAAGTGTAGTTGCACAGTTTGGAATCCACTGTTACTAAGTAACTGAGCATCCTGCGTATCCTGTTATCAACTTGTTACTTTCTTTAACATAGAAAGTACTCTTACATCAGATCTTCTGCTGCTCTGTCTTCTTGAACCCCCAGACGGTCGTGGCAGATGGCCGCTCCTACTGAGCCTGGTTCTGGTTCAGGTTTCTTCCTGTTAAAGGGGAGTTTTTCTTCTCCACTGTCACTACATGCTTGCTCACTATGAGGGATCGCTGTGGTTGAGAGTCTGCATCAACGGGACGCAACTCCCAGTCAATGACTCGATGCGATCTGCTGGGATTCTTTAAATAGAAAACTTTTCAACTGATTGGAATGTTTGTATGATTGAATTGAAATGACTTTTCTTGTAAAGTGCCTTGAGATGACATGGCTATATAAATAAACTGAATTGAAATTGTTACTGGATAAATTGCTTGTTTGTAACTGATAGATCAGCTTTACATGACACAGATATGTCCGGTTTTCACTGAGTTCTACTGAATCCCATTTTCTTTCTAAGGACAGTAACTCAATTCATATTTTTCTTTAAGGGCAGGAAAATCTCCAGAAGCAGTCAGTGTTGTAACAAATCTAAAGAGGCCTCTGACTGAAGACTGTTGCTGTATAACATGTCTCATGACATGCAAACAGCTCAATATCTGGACATCACTGACAATATGTCACAATGTCAAACATGTCCTGGATGAAACCATCAGTTGTTGCCTAGCTCTGCTAATCCACCTCATTTGCTTTTGCTGCTCCTCTTTAAATCTCTGTCTGGTTGCATAGTTATATAGTCAGGCAGAGAGACCTTTGGGTAGGGGATATGATCCTTGCCCACTGACTGCCAGTAAGAACTGATAAGGGTGAAAATTGACTGATTGATTGATGCATCACTACTTTCGAGTTAACTTACATCCCAATTATATATATTTATGACAAAAAACCTATTTTGCTCATTTATAATGTGTCTAAGTCAGGGGTGTCCAATTCGGGGGCTTAAGAGCCGGTCTCCTGCCAGTTTTAGATGAGTCTCTGCTCCAACACAGCTGATTCAAATGGTCCAACTATCTCCTCAGGATGGCAACGTTCTGCAGAGGTTCTGCTAACGATCCATCATTTGATGAAGGTGTGATGAACCAGGGAAAGAACTACAACATGCAGGAGACCGGCTTTGGGCCCCCCTGGTCTAAGTGGTTAATATATTTCTCTGTCCATTCAAATACCAAATTTATGTGGTTGAGGCTTGTATACAAAATTATTTGTCAAAAATCCCTTTGTCAAATTTTTTAACCTAATCATCTGAATCAACTAATTAACTCTAAAACACCTGGAAAAGATTCCTGAGGCTTTTAAAAACTCCCACCCTGGTTCATTACTCAAAACCGCGATCATGGGTAAGACTGCCGACCTGACTGCTGCCCAGAAGGCCATCATTGAAACCCTCAAGCAAGAGGGTATGACACAGAAAGAAATTTCTGAATGAATAGGCTGTTCCCAGAGTGCTGTATCAAGGCACCTCAGTGGGAAGTCTGTGGGAAGGAAAAAGTGTGGCAGAAAACGCTGCACAACGAGAAGAGGTGACCGGACCCTGAGAAAGATTCTGGAGAAGGACCGATTCCAGACCTTGGGGGACCTGCGGAAGCAGTGGACTGAGTCTGGAGTAGAAACATCCAGAGCCACCGTGCCCAGGCGTGTGCAGGACATGGGCTACAGGTGCCACATTCCCCAGGTCAAGCCACTTTTGAACCAGAAACAGCGGCAGAAGCGCCTGACCTGGGCTACAGAGAAGCAGCACTGGACTGTTGCTCAGTGGTCCAAAGTACTTTTTTCGGATGAAAGCAAATTTTGCATGTCATTCGGAAATCAAGGTGCCAGAGTCTGGAGGAAGACTGGGGAGAAGGAAATGCCAAAATGCCTGAAGTCCAGTGTCAAGTACCCACAGTCAGTGATGGTCTGGGGCGCCATGTCAGCTGCTGGTGTTGGTCCACTGTGTTTTATCAAGGGCAGGGTCAATGCAGCTAGCTATCAGGAGATTTTGGAGCACTTCATGCTTCCATCTGCTGAAAAGCTTTATGGAGATGAAGACGACCTGGCACCTGCTCACAGTGCCAAAACCACTGGTAAATGGTTTACTGACCATGGTATTACTGTGCTCAATTGGCCTGCCAACTCTCCTGACCTGAACCCCATAGAGAATCTGTGGGATATTGTGAAGAGGAAGTTGAGAGACGCAAGACCCAACACTCTGGATGAGCTTCAGGCCGCTATCGAAGCATCCTGGGCCTCCATAACACCTCAGCAGTGCCACAGGCTGATTGCCTCCATGCCACGCCGCATTGAAGCAGTCATTTCTGCAAAAGGATTCCCGACCAAGTATTGAGTGCATAACTGAACATAATTATTTGAAGGTTGACTTTTTTTGTATTAAAAACACTTTTCTTTTATTGGTCGGATGAAATATGCTAATTTGTTTAGATAGGAATTTTGGGTTTTCATGAGCTGTATGCCAAAATCATCAGTTTTAAAACAATAAAAGACCTGAAATATTTCAGTTGGTGTGCAATGAATCTAAAATATATGAACGTTTAATTTTTATCATTACATTATGGAAAAGAATGAACTTTATCACAATATGCTAATTTTTTTTAGAAGGACCTGTATGATTAAGTGATTGTTTTAAAAAAGATTTTTTTCTGTATTTGTGTACTGCTCTGCACCGACTTAATCCCATCTGTAGAACGATACTATTGTACTGGCTCTATTCAAGGGTGAGATTAGCTCTGAAAATCCGACACAATGCAAAACTAAGACTTTATGATCAGATTGTTCAGCATTATGGGAAATTCACCTGGAAGTGATCCAGCATCTGCTTCCAAGACAACACCAGGAGGGCCTCCTTCCGGACCTTCTTAGGGATCTCTGAGTAGAGTAAGGAGTTCTCTCTGCTTCCATAAGGCATTCCTGGAAGCAAGTAGAGGAAAAGCCTCAACTTAGACTGAAGGCAAAAGATGAAACTCAACACAGTGGTTGTTTTTCTTGCTATAATGTGATACTAGGAGCAGAAAAGCAAAACTGTGGTCAAATATGAGAAAAACATTGAAGCATAAATTTGAAGAACCCAAATTGAAAGCCAATCCTAGGCAGTTGGTTTGGACACATCAGCTTTGAATAGACTTACCGAGGTAGTACAAGCGGTGGGAGTGGGGTCCATTCTCATCTGTCTTCTGCACAAACTGGAAGTCGTGGGGGGCCTTGTTGGCGATCATACCTGAGTATTTTCGGCTACAGTGGATGATGTCACGAAGGCCCTCCCAAGAGTGTTTCTCCACAAAGAACTGAGATGGCACATCGTCCATCTCAACCAGCTCCGTGCTGTCCCACAGTCCGTCGACAGCCATCATGCTCACAGTCCAACAACTGCATCAACAACATGAGGAACTAATAAGTGTTGGGTAAACACAGGCACACACAATCCTGAGACCATTCACAGATATCCAACCTTTTCCAGATGCCCTCTTTTTTTGTCACAAAGTTTCACCTTCCTCTCTATGCATCCACCGAAGAGCAGTCAGAGCCCAAATACGTCACCTATTAACAGAACATTGATAGTTAAAAGGTTAAATCTAACACTTACACAGAGATAAAGCCGTTCTCTTGTCTTTGACAGCCCAACACAGCTGGTCGATGGAGATCTGATTCAGATCAGAATGCTGAGGGCCTCCTGTCTGTCTTAGCTTGCTGCTGACTCTCACTACAATGAAGAATCCCCTTTCAAAAGAAACACTGAGCTCACAGAGCAGACCATCTGTAACCAGATCTGATCTGATCTGGCTTAAAACATCGGAATCCAAATTTGAGAGAAAGAACAGAAATGTCTTGCCTTTTATCAACTCTTCTATATGTAGATTACAAGAGCCAGTGTGTGTCTAACGTCGATCTCCCGCATATTAGAATTACACACTATTAAAAAATAACCATTCATATGAAATGTTTTCAATGACAGAGATCCTTTGGTTCCGTCTTCCACGAGCTAACATACCGGGGTACCGAGGTTAGCTAGCCTTCAATGGAGCTTTGTTCTCAGATTGCAGCTCCTCCATAACACCGGTAACACAGCGCGGGCTCTGCGGTTTATAACAACCGAGATTACGCCTCACAGCAACGGCTCTAAGTCCGAACTGTTAGAAACGGGAATTAAAGGGCAGTTTTCCACCTTCGCTCCATTTTGACAGGACTCTCCTCCTCTGTCATTTTGGGTCTGAAGCTAACCAGCTAGCTACCGGGGCTGGTAGCCGCGCTTTGTGGGAAAACGGATCCCAGACGTGCCTCGTTCGGGTCCGGCTCAGATGAACCCCGCTACTTACCAGTCTGACTACAGCCGCTCACTGCACGCCTTTAGCTTCGTGTCAGACAGCTTGAATCCATGGCCGAAACAGCCACACAGGATGCAGCTGGGCCACAGGTCGGGAAGGGAAGGGAAGGGAAGGAACGTTGCTCCCCAGTCAGTTCCCACCGGTACTCTTTTCCAGGCGCACCGCTCAGGTTGAACCGAACCTGAAGCCCGTTCTCCGTGTTCTGCCTCAGGAAGCAGAACGTCACATTTTCCTAAAGCTTTATTTGACTGTAGGATTGGCTCCACAGTAACTATTCTGGGCTGTCGTTCATATATCTATGGCTGTCACTAAGGAATTCTTTCTCCATGTTCAGGTTGATCCAGATCATCTGAACGGATACAGACACACAAAGGTCGGGACTAACGTGCTCCACAGTAACCAGATCCCAGCAATCATGAATATTTACACACATATTTAACACCAGACTTCCCTGGTCATATCAACGCTTTACTTAAAATAAACTATTTAAACATCACTATGAAAACCATTTTAGACCCAGAATGGTGCGTTTTAACTCTGGCTTCAAACTACTCTCACTTGGGTTTTTATTTTCTGTTCAATACTAACTTTATGTCATGCCAAACCCAGTTTATTAAACATACAAAATAACTAAACAACAGGCTGGTTGTAAGAACTTTTGATTTCACAAGAAGTTAAATTCCTCCCAACAGTGCTTTAATCAAGGCAACATTAATCAATTCATCAGCTTATGGATAGCACATGTATCAGTCAGAAGTTTTATTATGAAAAAAGTGAATAGAAGGATCAATAAGAGATAACGGTCATGGGATGGGAAAAGTGGGTTTATTAAAGATGTATGGCGTTAAATTGAGCTGACTTGATAAGACCCTGAAGAAATAAATGAAGAGCCAGACGGTGTAGTTGTGTGTTTATTTCTACAAACAGTAGAGCCATTCTACTTCAGAGGGATGAAACGGGAAGAGTGTGTGGCTCCGATACCAGGCCGACCATGCTTCACTGGTTTGTAAGTGATGGAGAACTCTCCCAGGTAGTGACCACACATCTCAGGCTGTGGAGAGAGAGAGAGAGACGGTGGGTTTATGTAAAGGTTAGAAAGAGCAGGAGGAAAGCAGAGTATCTATAGATTGTGTTGTGGATCAATCCAAAGCGCTAAAGAGACGAACACCTTCTGATCATTCACTACTATAGAAGACATAATTTAGACAACTTTATAAGTTAGCCATCACAACACCTACTGATATCCCCATCAGCTCACCTTGATTTCCACCTGGTTGAAAGTCTTGCCGTTGTACACCCCAACCATGGAGCCCACCATCTCAGGTAGGATCACCATGTCCCTCAGGTGGGTCTTCACCACCTCTGGTTTCTCCATGGGAGGAGCTTCCTTCTTTGCCTTACGCAGACGCTTGAGGAGGGACTGGTGTTTGCGGCGCAGACCCCGGTTCAGCCTCCTCCTCTGCCGGGCGCAGTACAGCTGCATGAGCTGCTCGCTGTGGAGACACCACACACACAGGACAGTAGTCACTGCAACTAGAAACACATTCAGCACTCATCCTGTTTCCTAATACAGCAGACGAACCCAAACTGTCTGCTTACATTAGTTTCACCTTCCTTCTACTGCATCAACCTAAAACGGATTTCAGCTCAATTTTAAACATGTCTCTAAAGCTTTGGATGAGAAACAAACATCTGCAGCATAGCTCAATCTGTAAGTACAGCAACAACATAAGATGGGATTTAGCCTAGCTCCCCAACTGTTGTGGAACATGCTGGATAATGTTGGCAGTGTTTGAATGTAGAACCAGGATTCTCACTGTTAGATTCAGCTAAAACTAATTCATGTCAACAAGCTCCATCACCCGATTCTTCACAGCTAAAAACAAAGCCACTCGCTAGTAGGCCTGCTTCATCTTAGGTGCCTCACAATTTCCATTCCAGACCTACGATTAATTATACAACTATTATTTTTGGTGCATATTTTTCCCCATTCAGGGTTTGTTCTTCATTCCTTCCATGGCTACTTTCTACTCTTAAATCCATCCAGTTTCCATTAATTGAAGCATCCAAACCAATTGATGTCTTGTCTTTTATTTATTAGAAACCACAAATCCAACCAACACATGTCCAAAATATGCTTCATAATCATATCCAGGTCATATTTTCAATGAAGGCTAAAGGAAATGTATGTTGGCTATTTAAATATAATATAGAGTGACACTATTTTGATTTCAATAAAAGAGGAAACTTGATCCAACCATTAAACACATCCATCATATTCGGTTTACTTGTAGATGACTTTTGATTTTAACATATTTCATGTGTTCCTGCTCCATGTGTTTAGAAAGAACATCTTCAGATCAGTTTTTACAAGTCAACCATTACAGAAATGACTTTAAAATCTAAATAGAAATAATACATTTTCTTCATTAGACAATAATAGTTGCCTTTTAAGTCATACAGGACAGAAATTACACAACAATCTGAAATTAATTATTGCTTACAGTGTACACTCCAGTCTTTGTTTTATCCACTGTTAATTGAACAGTCCAATGGGACGTTTGTCATACACAGAAACTAATCTACCAGCTATGAGTACGCTGCTCTCTGCCACATATTATGGGATGGAATGAAGGACATTTCCTTCCTGTTTCAGACTTAAAGCTCCACTTGGGCCGACGTCTGGTAAACATGAGCTGCAGCTCGGGGAGGACGCCCCGGTCAGAACCGATAAGGTGGACATGTCTGCTGCTAACATGATACACAACAACAAAGAAGCTTCTTTCACAACTGTAAATATTTGCTGTATTTTGTACATTTTGCACTGCATGGCTGAAACACTAGCTGCAGCCATGATGTTCCACCGGTCTGTCACCTAAAAATGTCCGTGCGGCACAGGACCTTTTGGGTTTTCTCATTTAATTATAATAAAAAATAAGCAATTTTGAACACTTTTGAGTCACTGTGGATTTTGCACATTTCACATTGAAATTAATTGATTCATGGTGAATCTGCACACCCCTGCTAGCTAAAAAAAAAAAAAAAAAAGATTAAAAACAGGCCTGAAAAGTATCTTTGTGAAAACGTCCAGGGGAGAACCAGAAGAGCCTACGACTTCCAGGAGAAGAAAGCTACATTTAGCAGACAATAGCAGGAGCACTAATTAAAATCGGGATTTATCACAACAGGCGACGACCATGCACTAAGCCCCGCTCTGCTCACTATGTGGCTTTCTAATGAAGCAGTGAAGCCTTTAAAACAGCTCACCTCTTTACAGAGAAACAGCCGCAGGCTCCCACTGATCCAGTGTTGGGAGTTTGAGTTTTCATATAGTTTTTTTGTTATTGAGCTCAATCTTATTTTAAAGGTATGTTTAAACATTACCACAGCCACTAGAGCATAGAGGATGTTATTCATGTTGTTGGCGCAGTGTTACTGAAACGCTAATAAAGTCCGAGCACACGTTGGATTCCCATCTATTAGTATTATTATATTTAAGAACTCCGCTGATCATTTTTTATTTTGTTGCATATATCTGCCAGTCCATGTGAATATCATCCAATATTAAACTGGTCTGTGGCAAAAGAAAGAAAAAGGTTGGGGACCAGTGAGAAAATGAGTCAGCCCATAGATGACAGCTAATATTAACTAGTTCTTTTCTTTATTTCTGTTGGATGTAAACCCTAAAGTTTAGTTCCAGGGAAACCAGACCTAAGGGTTCTACAGCTACATCAGTATGTGTGCTTCCCCTCTGATCTGTGGCCACACATTCAGACGACAGTCTGCTGTTCAGGACATGGGATGATTAGTTACAGTCTATGGAGGCTCACTTACTAAGACATGTCCAGAAGCTGGTCCAGGTCCACACCTCTGTAGGTGAACTTCCTGAAGGTACGCTTCTTCTTGATCTCGGTGTCCGCCTGAAAGAGACAGCATCACTCCGGTCAATGCGCCACGTTAGCCTTCCACACAACACAGGGCGGATATTAATATCCCGCAGATGGATTCATATCAATCATAAAACACTAAATGATCAACTTAAAAAAAACAGCGAAACAGATTACAACACGGTGTACTCTAAACCAAATCCTAAATATGGGCTTAGCCTAGCAACAGACGGCCTGAGCTAAGGCTAAACACAAAACCCTTATATGACACCGTATCTGTCAAATTAAGGAACAATTTCCAACTGACATGTCAGCAAAACGCTGTAAAAGCTAGACCATGCCAACAGCCTTCCCAACCATCAATGGAAAGCTCAGATGGAACAGGATTACAGTTGAAGAAGAACCGCTCTAGCACGGATACCTACCATCTTGCCCGATGATCCAGGGGAAAGAACGTTCAGAAGTCTCGCTTGGTGTGATATCGCGGGATTTATTGCAAGGAGTGTCTTCCAGCGTTCTTGTCCATTGTGACCAGCAGGTGGAGCACTTCGGCAGTTAAAAAACAACTAGGTCCAAACAGGATCAAGATTTCACCAGATTTCCCTGTGATCTCAGAGATAAACTGAGACAGATTGACAGCTTTCTGAACGCAGACAACGTTTCTGTTCAAGAAAAGAGGCTGGGGCTTGGGGTTCACCATCCAGCTAGACAAAGAACCCAAACATACAACCAGAGCAGCAACGGAATAACCTAGTCAAAGTCCAGAGATAAATCCAATTTCGAATTAGTGACCAGACTTGAAAATGGATGACAGATGCTTTTCAACTAACCAGATGAGCTTGAGCTGTTTTGCAAAGAGTGAATGAATAAAAAAGTTCCGTCTGTAGACGTTGAAAGCTGGTAAAGACAAACCCCAAAAACAACAGCTGACATACGCTCAGTGAGAGGTGGTGTTACATAATAACCACAAGCATAGGTGTGGGCAGGTGACAAGTCCTCATGGAAATGAACATCAGCATCTCCATAAAGCTTGTCAACATGAATGAGCTGGTAGACAGTGGGGCTGACTTTGGACTTGATCAGACACAGCAGCAGATCCCATTACTCCACAAATCATCAGTGACTGTGGAAACTTCAAGCTAATTGGATGCTGTGCCTGTCTGCTCTGCTTCCAGGCTCTGGGACCTTGATTTCCTAATGAAATGCAAAAGTACCTTCTACTAATCTGAAAAAAGGACTTTGGACCACTAAACAACAGTCCAGTGCTTTTCTTCTTTCGCCCAGCTCCTGTTCAGAGTGGCTTAACACAAGGAATGTGGCAGTTGTAGTCTGGGGCCTGGATGTGTGGTAGCTGTTCAAGCCCGGACTCCATCTGCTGCCCATATCTGGTGAATCTGCCTCCAACTCTGGAACAGGCTTTACATCACAGTACTCTTAAGGCTGCATATAGATTGTCCAACTTAATCTGTAACAGTTTCTCCTTCCACTCAACTTTTAATTCTGATTTGCATAGATAGATAGATAGATAGATAGATAGATAGATAGATAGATAGATAGATAGATAGATAGATAGATAGATAGATAGATAGATAGATAGATAGATAGATTGATTGATTGATTGATTGATTGATTGATTGATTGATTGATAAATAAGGACGCTGTATGTAGAAATACATTTCAGGTATTTATTCAAATGAAACTAAAAAGAGAAGGATGGACTTGGCTAGTTTCTTAGGTTTCAGTTAAATGTAGCTTCCTTATTCCTGTATAAGCTAAACCCCCAACAGACAGGGACAGCATTATTATTATTATTATTATTATTATTATTATTATTATTATTATTATTATTATTATTATTATTATTATTATTATTATTATTATTATTATTATTATGATTATTATTATTATTATTATTATTATTATTATTATTATATGTCATGAAACAGAAACCAGACCAAAGGTTTTAAGGGGTAGTTAAAACTAAATGAATTAGGGCATGGCTTTAAATGATATCCAAACTGTGATGCAGTAGTAATCTACTGACATGTAACATGCATCAGTAATATATCTGTTTAATGGGATATGGAAGTTCCAATAAAGAGAGACATACAGTAGGTCAATGTGGCTTTGCTGGGATTATTGATCTATCTGACGGGGTGCCAAGCAGCAGTACAGAACTGAAGGTTGACTGTACTTTCAGTTTCTGTTCGGTTCTCTGGTATCATTTCAGATATCCAGTCCAATTTAGAGATCTGTAATTTGTCTAAGTCCTGAGATGACTCTGCACTTTCAAAGGCTGGTACTGACAGACAGAGCTTGGGAGAAGATTGGCAAGTTAAGTTTTGCCAGTGAAAAAAAATGTTTAGAATTTTGGTTTATGTACATTTTGTTTCTGACATATTTTTTCAGAACTTTTTCTTCAGCTCAGGATATCACATTTGGGTGACTTATGGTGACCCTCTTTATGAGAACTGACCACAGGTTCTCAGTGGGGTTAAGATCCAAGATGTTTATTGACCATGGGTCCAGTATTTGCTTTTCTGACCTTTGACCTCTTGCTTTGTGACACGGTTCTGCAACATGGTGGAAAAGACCCAGATCAACACCACATTTTGGCTGGAGCAGTTGCTTTTGAGGGACATTTTGAAAACACTAACATTTAACAGCTGTGTTCGTGGCCAGAACAGTGAGGAAGCTCACTGTTAGCAAAAAGAAGTATAACTGATGTTCGTTTTATAGAGTATACTTCTTTATGCTAAACTGGAACATTTCCAAGTTTATTGAAGTACACTGTAGGGACACTTAGAGTAGACTTCAATAAACTAAAATGTGAACTACTGCCAACTCCCAGTCAATGACTCGATGCAATCTGCTGGGATTCTTTAAATAGAAAACTAACAAAAACTTCACACTGATTGGAATGTTTGTATTGAAATGACTTTTCTTGTAAAGTACCAGGAGATGACATCTGTTGTGAATTGGCGCTATAGAAATAAAGTGAATTCAATTGAATTGAACTACAAGTACATACCTAATACACTACCAGTATAGTACTTAAAATCAATCAATCAATCACTTTATTTATAAAGCCCCTTTCATTAAAAAAAATGCAGGTCAAAGGGCTTTACAGATTAAAATGACCCCACATAGCCCACATTCCCATCCCTTCCCCACAATTATAAAAACGAAAAGACAGTTATTCCCCGCTCCCAGACACACACTGGCACACACACAGACATCTTCCCAAAACACATAAGATGATTGGTAGACACTGGGCTGAGCTCAGATGAGTCAGGTAGGTAAGGAGAACCGTCTGCCTCGACAGCAGCAGGTCCACTGCAGCAGCCAGGGCATCGACACACGGCGCCCAGAGGAAATCTTTGTAGTTCTTGTACTTGTAGTTCACATTATAGTTTATTGAAATGTATAAATGTAATAAAATGTAAATCTAAAATAACAATGCAAAAGCAGACAGAATCTGTTTAGGGGTAAATATATTTTAAGCATACTGTATGTGTTGTGTTGCTCCTCCTATACATTCTAAAGTCCACTATCATTTCAATTCAAATCAGTTTATTTCTATAGCGCTGATGAACATCAGATGTCCTCTCAAGGCACTTTACAAGAAGTCATTTTAATTCAATCATACAAACATTGCAATCAGTTTAACGTTTCTATCTAAGGAATCCCAGCAGATTGACTTGCAGCATTCTCTCCTCCTGGACCAACATGTAGCAACAGTAGACAGTCGCCTGCTTTGTGTTGTTGACTTCACAGCAATCCCTCATACTGAGCAAGCATGTAGCGACAGTGGAGAGGAAAAACTCCCCTTTAACAGGAAGAAACCTCCAACAGAACCAGAACCAGAACCAGAACCTGGGTCAGTACCAGCGACCGCCTGGGCCCCACTAAGAGCCATTTCATTTATGAAGTCCCAGATGATGTGGTGACAGATGCTATGAAGAGACGTGACATTTCCTTGTTCAGTGTCCTTGTTGATGTTGCCATCCAGTCTATTGAAGATGAATGTAAGAGACAAGTTCAGTGTTCTTTTTAAGTTCCCAACAATGGACGACGAGACACTTCCTGAAAACGGTGAACTTCTTGGAAATGCACTGACTGATGACACCATGACTGACGTAGACTGGAGGGAGTTAGTGAGATTAAACAGCGGCCCCAACTCCCTAGAGTTGATATGGCTGCATATGAGCTCCTCACTTATCTAGATGAAAAGAAACTCTCAGAGATCTACCCAAACCTTTGGGTTGAACTA
The DNA here is from genome assembly GCA_963556495.2 of Valencia hispanica. NCBI lineage: Eukaryota > Metazoa > Chordata > Actinopteri > Cyprinodontiformes > Valenciidae > Valencia > Valencia hispanica. Next base: position 53,356,875 of record OY747712.1, on the reverse strand, counting down.
AGGATAGCTTGTACATTACCTGCAACAGTTGCACCTGCTGAAAGGAGCTTTTCAAAGCTGAAATTGATCAGACTGTATATCTGTCATCTACAACGGCACAAGAACGTCTCACTGGTTTAGCAATAAGAAGTATTACCACCAGGAGGAAAAGAGATCAGTTACAATGATGTCATAAATGACTGCATCCTGCAGTCTAATGCAACAAACTATAGCATCTCCCATGTGTTTATTTTTTACATTTCATTGCATTTTGTGCACTTTAGAGATCTATTTTATTGCCTTGACTCTTGATTTGGTGTTGGCCCCAATATGTAAGGCACACCGTACAGTGAGACCATTATGGGGAAAACACTAAATGAGGTGAGTCTGTCACCACAATACAATTACCTCCTTATTCCAAAAATCTCTGAAGTGAAACAAACACCATATGTTTGACATCCACTGAGTCTTTAACCATATCCCCAACTTACTGTGAGTAGTGTAAACAGGTGAAGTATCTTTAAGTAGGCTAGGAGACTATGCTGAAAACTGTTGCAACAGTTCGGGCAGTTTTCCTCCTACAGGGGCAAAAATCTGGGGTCACTAATTCAAACAAGCACACCACTAGTAATGTATCCATTTTATTAAATCACCTTCACATGTTTAGCTTTCCCCCTATGGCCAACATTATTACAGAGGGAAAACAGGATCCAAGAAACATTGTTCAAACTCCGCATAAATATAAAGGATCAAACATGATGTTAGGATTGTTCGCATATAAACCATTGTTCATGAAATATTCACTTAAACAGTCACTGGAAAACAAAAAAAAAGAACAAGAAAAAAATCCAGTATTATTGCTTGGAATGTTCAAAACTCCACGGCTGCCTCTGCTCCAAAGAAAACAAATATCTCCAGGTGGACTGGTTATGCAAACTAAGCAACTATTTCCTCCACTAAAAGATAAGATGTTTGTAAGAGGAAAAAAACAAAGCTGTTTGTTCAAACTAAATCTCTAATTTATGCCTCATCTGAAAAAACTGGCTTCACTAAGGTGGGTGACAAATACTTAAGGGCTGAAGATATAAACACAGAAATGTACAGTCATATTCACAGGAACCGTGTCTACAGATTGCAGCCGATACAAGGAGGGCTTTTCCCCAAGAACAACATATTATGGGATTCTTAAAAACTACCCAAAGTTAGTTTTAGGTTGAAAACCAGACCTTTTAACTTCATGTATCAAAAACATCAGCCACACATTTCTGCAACTTTGGCACAAAGTTCTGGTGCTAAACAATGAGCCAAGTGGAACCCTTGGTTTTGGGTGAAATCAGTATATATTTTTATGTATAGAAAAATATGAATCACAGGAATACAGTTCATGATATGTGTATTAATTAGGGCTAAGGAAACATATCCATACAATACTAAAAAGGGATGGGCCCCAGAATTAGGGTGCAGCATCCTGTGAGTATAAAAATAAACCATCTGCTGCCCACCAGGCTCTCCAACATTACATCCCCATCTCCTCTCTCTCTCTCCCTTCTTTTAATTAATCTGTCCCATCATCATGGTACACCTGCTCCTCTTCCTGGTAACCTTGGTAACCTTCGTCATGGTAGTCAGGGAAGTATTCGCGGCCACTGCCAGCTCCGTTCTGATCATTTGGCACTTCTCCAGCTTTGGGGCAGTACTTGGAGTCATAGATCTGCCGTCCCAGGCCAAAGTTCTGGCCGCTCTGGTTGGCTCCCTGGCTGTAGCCCATCTGTAGAGACATGGTGCTGTTGTCACACTTGTCTGTACCCAGTTTCTGGTCATAAATGGCCCGCCTGGTCCCAGGAGCGGTCATCCCAGCCTGGAGGAGAGACAGACAGGTTATTTCAGCTTCCCCATACTAAACTAGAGAAATATTAGTCATCCAGGCAGAGTTCAAGAAGCCATTTGATCAAGTGTCATAGTAAAAACCAGTGGAGTGTGTTGCTTTGTACATGTCCAGTTACAGCAGCAGAACTGAACTAATGACAGGTTTAGATGCATACCTGACTCGCCCCCTTGTTGGTTCCCATTTGCAGACTGATGGTTGTGTTATCCATGGGGGGCTGGATCTGAACTTTGGGATCATATAAATGCCTCCTGGTGCCATAGGCATTCATCCCAGCCTGGCTGGCACACTTGTTGGTCCCCATCTGTAGACAGAAGGGTCAGAAGACAGGAGTTAGGTAGCACTGGCAGAGCCTGACTGGGCTTAAACCTGGCTGACTACAGCATTGAAGCTGCTGGGGAATGTGAGGCTTGTTTATGCCACAAGGCCAGCAGTCGCCTGGTGAATGGTTCAACGTTTCACTCAGCTGTTTACATGTACAGCTACAGAGACATCATTCCTCAGTATGCACAAAACACAAAGTTGTATATCAAGTTTTCCCGGTGTTCAGGTAGCACTTATGTCTAAGTGACATTATGTTCCTTAGCAACAAAGCAATGACAAAACAGACGCATTATTAGAATAATGAGTAATCCAGCTACTGAAACATGGATATTATGAAATCAGGAGCTAGTCTAGTTTCAGACTGTTTAGCAGTAGGTGAGAGCAGCTCATTTTCTACTAAAGAAAACCTGGACTGCTTTGCTTCCCAGAGACACAGTGGAACAGTTACTGTACACCAACATGGAAACAGCTGATGTAAACAAGGGGAAGTTGATTCTAGCACACAAAGAACTAAGCAATCCGTACCTGTAAGCCGATGACACACTGTCCAGCCTTCAGCTTCTCCTCATCAAACATCCGCTCCTGTTTGTCTGCATACTTAATACCAATATCCACCCGGGACTGGCAGCCCTTGGTCTTAGCCTGGCAGAGAAGAGAGGGAATTGTTCAAAGGGTTCTTACACTCCTTCCGAGGCCATCATTAAAAAGACTAAAAAACCTAATTGATCCCCAAAAGGAAAAAACATAAAGGAGACATCTTAAAGCCAGAATAAAACAACCCCAGACTGCTACCATGTCACCTCCTGTCAGACGACAAATGTCTGAAAGCCTTCAAAATGATCATGTAGGGTGTAAATGGAGGACCCTGTACTTTAACCAAGTTGATTTCATGGAAATGGAATTTCTGCAGGTTTCAGGGGGTCAATTCAATGTTCTAACTAACATCAATAGGATATAGATAAAGAACTACAAAGACAATAACTTATGTTAAATAGTCAACATTTAATGCTTCATTTGCTCTGGTGTGAGAGTCAATTGCTTTTGTGCTGAATATGATCCAGGTTATGTGCTCCGGTTTAAAGCTGTCTTCACATCTGAGCTATCAAAGCAAAAACAAAGCACCAATGTCCAGTGGTTGAAAGTGGCAACAGCGTTTGACCCAAGGTTTAAGGATCTGAAATGCCTTCCCAGATCTGAAAGGGTTAGGGTCTGGAAGTTGATTAAAGAGGAGAGTGCCCAGCAGCCTGAGCCTCGTAGAGAACCTGAGCCAGGTCCACCTAAAAAGAAGATGCACTTTCTGTTAGCTGCTGCATCAGATTCAGATGACGAAGAAGACCCAGCATCTGACACGTCTGTGGATCGGTACAGAGGTGAGCCCAGCATCTCCATCGATGACTGTCCATTGGAATGGTGGTCTGGACACGCAAGGGCCTACCCAACCTTGGCACCTCTGGCACAAGAATATCTGGCTACACCTGCAACAACGGTACCGTGTGAAAGACTGTTCTCACTCTCTGGTCACATCTTGCAAAAAAAGAGCAGCACTGTCCACTGCTAATGTTACCAGACTGGTGTGTGTTAGCAATTGGGTTAAAGAAAAGAAATAGGAGAGACAACTTAGAACTCAGATAGTTCTGAATCTCATGCCCAATGAGTGCAATATTTTTCATTTCATCTTACCGTCATTTGGACTCTTTTTATTTTTCCATCCATGTGCCGCACAGGTTAATTACAAGGATGACATTCTTCATTTAAAGCTAGAAAATGTTACAAATATCCCGCTGTGGCCATGAATATTTTAGACTGTTCGGTTTGTCATAAGCGAGTTAGAAATTTCCTACCAGTGTTACATATCACTTGATTGTTGTTATTTCTAGCTAGGAATTTTATGATTGTTTTGCTAATGGTGTTGTTTCTTATTTTTGAAGTAGCTTAAGAGAGTGGCCTGATAAATGTAATCTCTCAAAGTAAGCACTGCGTTACTTTATTCCTCTTAATATTTGGAAGTTTGTCTACATTGAACTTTTTTTTTTTAATAAAAAAAAGGTCAAAAAGGAAATTTTGTGTGTTCATTTGATTCCCAATGAAAACTCTGGTAAGATATACTACTTTATGGGTTTAGAACTGCCTTGATATGCAAAATAACATAATTGTGCAATTCAAACAGCGATTAATCGCAGTTAACTATGAAGCTTCTGCGATTTAAAAAATTAATCGTTTGACAGCCCTAATATGAACCCTTTGTACATATGAGCCTATATATTAAGCATCATATTGGTCATAGACACCAAGTTAAAGCCAACCATGTTGTCCTCACCCCTAACCTTGTTAAATACAGACTGTCCTGAGTGAGCTAATAAGGTTTGGATTTTAATTCCCCACACAGAAAAAGACGTTGCACTGAGAGCCTGTTATTTTGTCACAGCGTTATAAACTCTGATTCCTCAGCCAGAACACGAAGGTTAGAGAAGGAAGGAAGGTCAACATTTACAAGAACCAACTACTTCAAATCTGGACAAACTAGTCTTTAAACTGAGAGGACTACATTTAAGACTGCCTTTTAGATCTGGCACTAAGCTAAACCATTAACAAAAACAAAACCTGCTGTGAGCTAAAGAAAAGAAATTGAAATATTGAATCTGTGTGGTAAAAAAGGAAGGTATTGTAAGAATTGTTCTAAACAAATGTCACTGCCAATAGCAGACTCACCATGCTAGCGAGGGCGAGCAGCGTAGTCTGGACCTGTGTCATGTTGCCGTTCTCAAACAGATCGTTGGCTTCAAAGATATCATGAGGCTTCAGGCCGTATCTTTGGATGGCTTTGATGAAGTTGGTCAGGTTCTCCAGCTAGGACCACACCATATTCAATGTTTATTTAACATTACACCGTTTGCAAGAAAAGCCATCATGAGCAGGTATGACTTCATGTCATGTGTTCTGTGAATGAGCCGAGCCACGCCTTGAAGTGGATCAATAAGGAGCTAATAGCCAGCTAGCTCACCTGATGCCAGTTTAGTGCCGACTGGTTAATCTTTTTCACAGAGCCTGGCTGCAGTTTGTTGATGAGCCTGGAGAGAAGAAAAAGATGATGATGATGATGGATGAAGACCCACCATGTGGTGGTGCACCATGGAGGACTCCTGGTCCAAGTCCTCTACTCACTCGCACAGAATGACTCCGTTCTTCAGGCCTTTCTGGAAGTCAGGGCCAATGGGACAGCTGCTGATGTCTTCGATCCAGATCCTGAGCTCCTCCTCCTTCTGAGGGTCATACTTCTGTGCAATCTGGTCGGACAGAGAGGTCAGAGGTCACATAAATGTGTTTCACAACTTTTTAAACAGTAAATGCTGATGGATTCCTCCATCAGATGCTGATGTAGTGACAAAGCTGGTAACTACAGCTACAAGGTTGATTCAATCTACGGGACAGCCGGCAGAAAGTGAAGCTTCATTGTCTGGCCTCAGTGACCACAGAGGGTCTTTTTATCTCGTCTAGTTTCACAGAAATAAAAAGGAAAATGCCTCACAGATTTCCTGTTTGCTAAGCTGCTCCACTCTACTGAGAGCCAGTTGTTAAAAAAGGGCCGGGAGTGAGAGTCTGTCACTGATTTAAAGCTGCAGTCCAGAGAATAGTTTTATGTATCAAAGTCTTATAAATCTTTAAAAGGATAGTGGGGTTCAATACTATGATAAAAGGCTAGTGCTCCACAACACTTGTTAATCTTCTTAATCCCACCTTCCTCCCATAGACCCCTATGCATTTCATACTGAGTGCCGAATGTATTTAGCCAATAGAATTCAAGTTTCCGCATTGTCGGCTGTTAATCAGTTTGTATGCGGATCGTGCAAACATGTGAACATGGGGCCGCGCACACAGACCGCTCCGTGTCTTCTCGCTTACAGTCGCCATATTGTGAGAGAGCATCAGTCCTCTGAAATGTCCATAGCAAAAATACAATCGGGTGGTGCTCAATAGACGCTTGCTGCTTACTTCTTTGACTCACTGTGTCGACACAGGTGATGCACGTGTACAACTGCTGCGGAAGGGAAGGGGAGGGGGGAATGTTTTGGGAGGGGCCTTGGTACATCAGATTCAAAAAAATCTCTCTCCCTCAAATACTCCGGACTGCAGCTTTAAGTGTTACTCATTTCTAAGAGTCACTGAGGAAGTAAGCAGGAGGGGAAGAAAACAAAAACAGGCAGTGTTTGGCCTACTGGAGGGGGACTGTGGTTAGGTCTGCGGTGACAGGATGGGGGAGGGGGAGGGGAGCTCTACTCCTCCAGAGAAGTTGTTGAATGATCTGTGTGCTGACTCCCAACATACCTTCTACATAGAAAGCTGGCTGCAGTCTTCAGGAACATCGACTTTCTATTTATACTCCTTTTGTTCTGTTAGCCACTTATTAAAGACAACAGTGGTCATCAGGATTGGCCACAAAGACTCAGAAAGATGGCATTTTAAATGACAAGCTGAGCACAAGGAATTCAGCCCAGAGTGCTGGAATAAAAACAGGACTGGGAGAGCTGATCCACTGAAAGAGTACGTTCTGCACCAACAAGCAGAAAGCTTACTGGAACCAACACACACAAGTCTGTATTTCTACCCATATTAGGACTTTATATTGACTTCCATTCATTTTAATAGCTGCATTAATGCCTAACCCTAACCTTAACCAAAACATAATTCCCACTATACCTCTAAACCTAACGCCTAACCCTAAAAAAGGGGGTCCACCAGGCTTTGGTCCCTATAAGGTCCATCGGTCCTCAGAAGGTTAGAGAATATGCCAGAGAAGGTCCTAAATAGGATAGCTATACAAGAACACACACACACACACACACACACACACACACACACACACACCCCTTTAGACAGAACAAGTAATGGAGGCTGAACACATTTATATCCCACTTAGATCCACTCATACACTGGTCCCTTTAAATTTAACCAATTCTAACAATATCTCATCATCATCATCATCACAAACACTTCATTATTTATTTTAACCAAAAATCCCTCAATTACCAAACATGGACCAATCCAAAGAATGAATATGTCAAATCTATCTGATTTGGTTGTAGAGGTATGTTATAGTAGGTCTTAGGGATGTGTATTGGCAAAAATCTGGCGATATGATATGTATCGCGATAGAGGGGAGACGATACGATATATCGCGATACTATGAGCAAGACTATATATTGTGATTTTTAAAAGTGAATTTAACTGTAGAAAAACTGTCCCAGCATTAATCTAAAACTCCAACCTGTTTCATATTTTAACACATCCAGTTTTATTACTAGATCTAGTTGATCCACTGGAACCATGAAGGTGAAAACAGCCACCAACTACCTGTTATACTTTTAATTTTACTACAACAATTACTGTTATCATTGACGGTCGTGGCAGATGGCCGCTCCTACTGAGCCTGGTTCTGTTGGAGGTTTCTTCCTGTTAAAGGGGAGTTTTTCCTCTCCACCGTCGCTACATGCTTGCTCAGTATGAGGGATTGCTGAAGGATTGCTGTGGTTGGAAAGTCTGCATCAACGGGGCCCAACCTCACGCCAATGACTGACGCAATCTGCTGGGATTCCTTAAATAGGAAACTTTTTAACTGATTGGAATGTTTGTATAAATGTATTGAAATGACTTCTTGTTAAGTGCCTTGAGATGACATCTGTTGTGAATCGGCGCTATATAAATAAACTGAATTGAATTAAAGGGTTCCATTCAAATCCTTGAAAAAAAGAAAAAAAAAGAAGATAGATACAATATCAGGAAATAAAATATCGCGATATATCGGATCCCTAGTCCACCCGTGGTGGTGCTCATGGACTAGGGATCCGATATCCGATATATCGCGTGGTGGTGCTCATGGACTGGGCCATGCGGCGGTACCTGTGGCGGCGCTCACTGACTGGGCCATGTGGCTGTACCAGTGGTGGTGCTCATGGACTGGGCCATGCGGCGGTACCTGTGGCGGCGCTCACTGACTGGGCCATGTGGCTGTACCAGTGGTGGTGCTCATGGACTGGGCCATGCGGCGGTACCTGTGGCGGCGCTCACTGACTGGGCCATGTGGCTGTACCCGTGGTGGTGCTCATGGACTGGGCCATGTGGCTGTACCAGTGGTGGCGGTACCCGTGGTGGTGGTGCTCATGGACTGGGCTATGAGACGGGACCAGTGGCGGTGCTCATGGACTGGGCCATATGGCGGTAGAAGTGGTGGTGGTACCTGTGGGGGCGCTCATTGACTGACCATGCGGCGGTACCCCTGGCAGCGCTCATTGACTGGGCCATGCGGCGGTACCCGTGGTGGTGCTCATTGACTGGGCCATGTGGCAGTACCCGTGGCTGCGCTCACTGACTGGGCCATGTGGCAGTACCCGTGGCAGGGGTACCCGTGGAGGCGCTACGCGTGGTGGTGCTCATGGACTGGTCTATGAGACGGGACCAGTGGTAGCGCTCATTGACTGGGCCATATGGCGGTACAAGTGGTGGCGGTACCCCTGGCGGCGCTCATTGACTGGGCCATGCGGCGGTACCCGTGGTGGTGCTCATTGACTGGGGCATGCGGCGGTACCCGTGGTGGTGCTCATGGACTGGGGCATGCGGCGGTACCCGTGGTGGTGCTCATGGACTGGGCCATGTGGCGGTACCCGTGGTGGTGTACACTGACTGGGCCATGTGGCGGTAACTGTGGTGGTGCTCATTGACTGGGGCATGCGGCGGTACCCGTGGTGGTGCTCATGGACTGGGCTTTGCGGCGGTACCCGTGGTGGTGTACACTGACTGGGCCATGTGGCGGTAACTGTGGTGGCGGTCATGGACTGGGCCATGTGGCGGTACCCGTGGTGGCGGTCATGGACTGGGCCATGTGGCGGTAGTACTAGTGGCGGCGGTCATGGACTGGGCCATATGGCGGTAGTACCAGTGGCGGCGGTCATTGACTGGGCCATGCGGCGATACCCGTGGCGGCAGTACCCGTGGAGGCGCTACCCATGGTGGTGCTCATGGACTGGGCCATGCGGCACTACCCGTGGTGGTGCTCATTTACTGGGCTTTGCAGTGGTACCCGTGGCGGCGGTATCCGTGGCCGTGCTCATTGACTGGGCCATGGGGCGGTACCCGTGGTGGTGCTCAACCAATGAGAGAGCTGGTTACATTCGAGGAACAGCTGTGATTGGTTGAACTTAGGGACCAGGAGGGTTACTCGAATGCTAAAAGGAGAGGGTAAACTATTTAGGAAATGCAATTGCAAAAAGGATTTGAAAATGAGAGCCGGAAGGAGAAAACGGATGTAGAAAAGGGAATAACTTTTTTAAATGTATGAAAAGGAAATATTTACAATCTCATTTATTAATTGTGTTATTTAATTCTCCATTTTGAAATAAGATTTGAAAAACATTTTCAAATCACAGTATTCAATAATCAAATAAATACAATTTGCAATTCCTCTTTAGCATTTCAATTTAAAATGTTTAATTACAAATTCCTTTCCAAATTTGTCTTTTTTTTGTATGGATTAATTGTTGAATTTGAAATTATATTTAGCAATCTATATTTTTAATTCACAATGAAGCACTCATCGTCAAAATGCTGTATTGCTTTTCCAATGAACCCCGTAGTCCTCCATAGCGTTGTTCCTCCATTTTTTTTTAAATTAGACTCAGTTTTCAATGTAAACAAAGACATTTTTTACAAGGCAGAATAAATTAAACAACTTCACTTAATCATGCAAAACTTCTTAAACTACTAAATAAAGCTAACATTGACACATGGAGTTATACTATTTTCTTTTTTGACCTGTCAGCTAAGCTGGATTCATCTGCTCACATTACAAATGTTACCGACTGATAAATATGTAACTGTTCCCCACAAAAATTGATCTAAAAACTCCAATGTGACTGCTTGTTATCAAAGATTGTTTAGTTGAGAAAGTTTGTATACACAATAAAAATAAATTTATTGCTCCATTAAGTTAAATCAGAATGACAGAACAAATATGTCAAGGTTCTCCAAAAAGTTTACAGTTAAATCAAGAAATATTTATTCTGATTACAGTATAGATGACCCTTTAACATAATATACAGATAGTTTGTTGTCAACTCTTAACATGTTGGAGAAATAAATTCCTGTAAGAAAAGCACCTATCTTGGATAGGCATTATCAGCTATTTGACTTGATGTTTCTCAGAAATTTTACAGTAACATTCTTTTTATTCTGGAAATAGTAGGTAGGTCATAAATAAACATTTTTATGGTAAAGTCTCTCGCTTCCTCTTCATTTCATTGTTTTCGCCTGGAAGGCCGTTCCAATGCTCTATTACCGTAATGCACTATGTATGCGTGAAGCTGATCTTTAGAAGAGCGCTAGCGTCGGCTGGCCTGACTCAAGTGTCCGCTTTGTTGACCTCGATGGTGGTCCTAAGTGGAGAATTCAATATGAGACATGGACAGGTGGTTGTGAAACGTTGTCAAAAACTTCAGACAACAACTCAGTTCACATTTATTTATTTTCAATTGTATTTGGCCATTTATTTATTGTCAGTTTTGGCAGGGACGGTGGTCCATAGAAAGGACTCTGGGGTTGGAAAGATGATCGCCGAGGAGAGGTGCAGCAGCACGGAAACAGACCGGAGGAGGAGCAGTAAGAAACGATTCTACAAAAGGAACATTGCGCTCATCCCAGAGACTGATGGCTGGATGACAAGATCTGCTAGTGCGGCTCACTTTGGAGGGCGGCTGACTGACTGGCTGCATGCGGAGAACAAAGTGCTGGAAGCGGGATAACTTCTTGCCACAACGACATACTTGGTTGCCAAGATGGGCAACGCCCATACGTTTTAAGACCTACGTTCATAAACAGAGATGCGAGGAAATGTAACTTCTAAGATGTTAACGCTAAACGTTTTTCCAACTTATTTAAAAAGTTTGGTTTCTCAACTCAATGAACTTTGACGGCAGACTTTTGTCTCCCTCCCTCATTCTCTTCCTTCCACCTTTAAACCTTGGGGCGCGTAGTTAAAATGGAGGCCAGGTGACTTCGAGAAACACGCTCCATGAAAAGCCGCACGTGTCAATAACAAAAGAAAAACATTACAAGTTAGTTTTTAATTACAGCACACAACGAACTTACCTTGTTCTTCACCTCGGCTGATAACCCATAGGCAGGACCTTTGTTGAAGGAAGCCATTGTCACCCTGTCGTCTCTTCTTTCCTTAAATGAATTAAAAGCAACACACAAACTTCTGAAAAGTGCTTTTAATGCTCTTCGGCCGTGTCTGCCAATGAGACCATGAAGAGAACAAACTACTTCCTCAGTTCTTACGGTCGCCAATTAGAGCGCTCCCACGGTTTCTCAGTCAAAGAGAGAAGTAAAGATGGTTCCCTGCTCTCCTCTCCTCTCCGTCCGTCTGCTAAGCTACTGCCTTTAGCTTACCGTTAGCTTACCGTCTGCTAGGCTCCTGCCTTTAGCTTACCGTCTGCTAGGCTCCTGCCTTTAGCTTACCGTTAGCTTACCGTCTGCTAGGCTCCTGCCTTTAGCTTTCCGTCTGCTAGGCTCCTGCCTTTAGCTTACCGTTAGCTTACCGTCTGCTAGGCTACTGCCTTTAGCTTACCGTCTGCTAGGCTCCTGCCTTTAGCTTACCGTTAGCTTACCGTCTGCTAGGCTACTGCCTTTAGCTTACTGGGCCACATGGAGGTGGAGTCTGAGAAACTGGGTTCTTTCTTCCTTTTATAGAAAGCTATCATTTACATTAAATGCGTCAGTACATCATGAGCACTAGTTTATACAATTTGATAAGGCAGGATTCCAGTCACATCCTATTATTCCGGAATTGCGCCGCTCAAGGAGGCAGCATGTTGGAGTAGCTCTGTTACTTTGGTTCATATTTTTTTCTTTTTTAAAACTTTAATTCTTCCATTTCTGGTAGAAACATTGTTTTTGTGGACAACTGTTCTCTCTGGTTTTGAATGCTGTGCAGCTGGAAGGATTTTTGCTGATACTTTTTATTTTTGGACATTTGTTATGATGCATAACCATGGCAACAAGGTGGTTTACAATTGGCAGCAGCTGATTAACATCACAAAAGCTCAAATAATACCTCAACTACAGCCACAAAACCCTGATGAGTTGAAAAGAAGACGCCATAGATCCAGAACATCCTCTACATCAGACTGTCATACAACTACAGAGCGTCTTCAGTCAGAGGCTTCTTCAGATCTGCAGACTGCTACAAGAGATCATCCCTACCCACAGCCATCAGCATCTACAACAAATCTTTGAAGGAACTTGCATAATGAGTTACAACATTTAATTTCCCTTTGGGATTAAGAAAGTAATTTTGAATTTGAATTGAATAATAATCAATTTGATATTCAAATTGGTTCCTATACAACTTTCTTCTGGTTTTAAGTTCATTTAGTATTACAATGGAGCCTGTGGCGTATTTTCTATGTGAAGCTGTTTGTGAAAAATTTATATCTCTAATATCAAATGTCAGTCATAATTTTTGTCATCTGGTTTGCTGCTACATTTCACTAGGGAAACTTTTTCTCACACCATTTCAATATTTTGCTGCAATATCAAAAATACTCTTACTAGTAATGATCTTTGCCAAATAATGAGACTTTTGTCATCTTAAATAGGAGCAGAAGTCCTTGTAAACCAAAATGGTGTTCTGGTGGCACAAAAGTCAACTAGCATGTTTTTATATCCACCAACAAGACCTAACTAGTCACCGACTGTGTCATACTGCATTAAAGAAGCCAACATATTAATAACTAGTCAACAGAATATTTACTCACTTGTAACCTGTTACCTAAATATGTAGCCTAGGCTACACTAGTGGCTGAAAATTCTAGTTTTGCCCAGGCTGTCGTGTCTGCCCCGTCTGTAGCTACGTCTCTTGTGTACTATCCATCACTTATGATGGTTGACCTCAGCACCTTCAATAGCCTAGCCTACCTCTGCTCTGTGCAGCATTGTCCTTCCACCTGTTTTCCTCTCATTCTATGCAAATAATTTGAATCTAGTTTAGATAAGAGTAGATATTATGTGAGTTTAAGACCTAAATGACACGTGTATGAGTTATTTCAATCTCAACCAATATCTAAAATGTACTTTATCAGACAAAGTTAGCTAAATTCCAACTAGTTTTTGGTCCATTTTCTAATACTTTGTAAATAGACTGTTGCTGTTTTCTGTGCATAAATATAGACATCCTGGACATCTGAGGACATTTTTAATAGGTGTGAAGTATTATTTGTTTTGGGTTGTAAATTTGCCCCAACTGTACAGTCTCTTCAGTCTCTTATTCTTCTCTTATTTTACTAGGGTGACCAACTGTCCTCTTTTGCCTGGACATGTCCACTTTTCATGTGCTGTCCGGGGCATCCATAGACTGATGAAAATGACTGGTGTGATGCATGCAGTATGACATGCATCACACCAGTATGACAAAAGTGGCAAATATCCCAAATATCACATGGACACAATAACTATAAAAAGCCTGAGCAAAGTGAGAGTTCATCTATAAACTGACTGTGGAGGATGAAGATGCAAACTAAACAGAGTAAGCACTTTTTTATTTTGTTTTTGAGTCTGCAGCCGTTTACTTTTATTACAGTGAAAAAGAAAATATTTGTTTTCTCAGAAGATTATTTCAGATTTTTCTTCAGTTTTTGTCCAGTGCAATTTAAAAAGTAAACTAATATTGTTGCCGGTAACTTTTTTAAATCAGAAGAGTAATTATTTCTATTATGATTTATTTCCAGAGATTATGAAATAATTTTCTACTTGTGAAAGCCTTTTTGAAGTTTGTTATTTAACTAATCTTATCTTACCACATTGAGAATGCACACTTTAAATATGTTAAAAACAGTCTTGGCCAAGTCCTGAAAGTGTTTCAGTACTGTGCCAGGTGTCCTCTTTTTTGGAAATCAAAATATGGTCACCCTATAGTATACTCTCAACTACTGCTTTAATACTCGGGAGCCAAAGAAGGTCAGAAATTCCACTAGGAAAGTCAGAGTTTATCTTAAAACATCATTCTAGGGGAATCATAAAGGAGGTCGTAGGAAAAGCTTCCACAAAAATATCAAGAAAGGAGTTCTCTTGCTGATTTCGCTACTCTTTGGGTAAACTTTGTTAATCGATCCTTGGCTCCGCCTCCCCCTTCTCGTCCTCTACTCGCGATTTATATCAAAAAGTCCTTATATGGAAGGAAACTTCCCAAATTCCTGAATGGGGGAGTTATCCATCGGGCCCACCCTGCATACCAGACGTGCAGCGGACGAGACGGATTGTCGCACTTTTCTGAGTCATAGAGGAGGTGGGTCGAGCTGCTGAGGTGACGTAATGTCGATGGGTTCATCACATCCAGCTTCAGAAAGCTGGCATGCCAAGGACTAGGTACATAGAGGCTCATATTCATGCTGTCACCACGTGCTGTCCAGGATTTCATGGGTCAGAGGGGGGAGATTAGTTTGATCTTTTTCAAACATAGAGTTTCTTAATATGGGAACAAAAACGTACATTTAAACAAAAATAAATACTTGCACTTTGAGCAGAACAAATATGAAGCATACCTGTTTTCTCCTCGCTTCATGGAAAACATGGACAATCTTAGGCTGACTGCCCCCTCCAACACAAGATTTCACCAGTAGAGAAGCAATCTCAAACCTAGATTCAGATCAAGACAGTACCACAGGGTTCTTGCTTCTTTTTACTCATATATATATATATATATATATATATATATATATATATATATATATATATATATATATATATATATATATATATATATATATATATATATATATATATATATATATAGTTTCTCTGGTGTCTTTTGACAGCTCTTTGGTTTTGCCCATTGTAGTTGGAGTCTGACTGATGCCTTGTCCACACATTGCCGGGTATCTCGCAAAAAGAAGATATTTTTCTAAGGTTTGGTACGTCATCCACACGAAAACGCATATTTACGGCACCGACAACGAATCATTTCTAAAAACTCAGACCAAAGTGAAGATCTGCATTTTCTCTGTTTTAAGTGTTTGCGTGTGGACAGAAATAATCAGAGTTTTAGGCTCCTCAACGTCACTTTTTACGACAAAAAAGCTCCGACATCACATGTGCGACCTGTTTCCACTCGGAAACAGCATTTCTGCCCTCAGAGATGTGTCGGCATCATTGATAGTCCAATCGCTTTTTGTCTGCTTGTTTTTACAAGCTCAGTTACTGCTCTATGTAGAAGTTAGAACGTAGAAAGTTACTGTGAGTGGATAGGATTTGGGGGAACTACTGCCCCCTACAGGTTTGGCATGTCTATGAATGTGTTTAACAACGCACTGATGCGGTTAGGTGTGGACGGAGATTTTTTTTAAACGAGTTGTTGAGAATATTCGTTTGTTTTTTTTAAACCCGGCTATGTGTGTAAATGGCCTGACTGTGGTGTGGACAGGCTCAGACAGGTGCTACTAGTTTAGATTAATACTTGGTGTAGAGGTGGACTATTTAAAGGCAGAGTAACAGGTCTTTGAGAACCTGAATTCTTGCTGTTCAAATACTTAGCCTATGTGCAGCAATAAAATACAAATTAATTATATAAAGATCAGACAATGTGATTTCCTGATTTTTTTTAACCCCCCTGCTTGTCTCTCACAGTGGACATGCAGCTACAATGTGAATTTCAGACCCGTCCATAGTTTCTAAGTGGGAGAACTTGCAAAATCGCAGGGTGTTCAAAAACTAATGTTCCTCACTGTAGGTAGATTACAGGCATGTCTGGAAGACATAAAAACATGGATGACTCTAAACTTTCTGCTCTTAAATTCTGACAAAACAGAAGTTTCTGTCTTTGGACCAGAAGTTCTTAAACAGAAACTGATTAGTCAATCACTTCATCTGGATGGCATTAAATTGGCCCCCAGTAATAACGTAAAGAACCTCGGCGTTATTTTTGACCAAGACTTGACATTTAAATCCCATATTAAACAGGTTTCTAGGATTTCTTTCTTTCACCTCCGGAATATTGCTAAAATTAGAAACATCCTGTCCAGGAGTGATGCTGAGAAACTAGTCCATGCATTTGTTACCTCAAGGCTGGACTACTGTAATTCTTTACTATCAGGAAGTCCACAAAATGCCATTAAAAGCCTTCAGTTGATCCAAAATGCGGCAGCAAGAGTTCTGATGAATATTAAAAAGAGAGATCACATTTCTCTGGTTTTAGCTTCCCTTCATTGGCTCCCTGTTTAATCCAGAATAGAATTTAAGATCCTTCTTCTTACATATAAAGCCCTTAATAATCAAGCTCCATCATACATCAGAGATCTAATTGTTCCTTATGTTCCTAACAGAGCACTTCGCTCTCAGACTGCAGGTTTACTTGTAGTTCCTAGGATTTCTAAAAGTAGAATGGGAGGCAGATCTTTTAGTTATCAGGCTCCTCTCCTGTGGAACCAGCTCCCAGCTTTAGTCCGTGAGGCAGACACTCTGTTTACTTTTAAGGCCAGGCTTAAAACTTTCCTTTTTGATAAAGCTTATAGTTAGAGTGGCTAAGGTCATCCTGAGCTATCTCTGTAGTTATGCTGCTATAGGCTTAGACTGCTGGAGGACAGACTTACCAATTTTCTTCACTCTGCTACTTCCTTTTCTCCTACTACTCTCCAGTTGTATTACAGTACATTCTGTTCTTTCGACTGTTAACTTTGTTTTCTCTCAGTGTTTTTCTCTCCATAGAAGATATACCTGGTCTGGTATCCTGCTTGGCTGCAATGCCCTGTTGGACGGGGGGCATCGACTGGGATGATCCTCCCATTAACTGAACATCCACTGTGTCCTGTTATCAACTTTTTACTTTCTGTAACATAGAAAGTTCTCTTATTTCAGATCTTCTGTTCCTTCTGTGTTTCTGCTCTGTCTTCTCAAACCCCCAGACGGTCGTGGCAGATGGCCGCTCCTACTGAGCCTGGTTCTGTTGGAGGTTTCTTCCTGTTAAAGGGGAGTTTTTCCTCTCCACCGTCGCTACATGCTTGCTCAGTATGAGGGATTGCTGAAGGATTGCTGTGGTTGGAAAGTCTGCATCAACAGGGCCCAACCTCACGCCAATGACTGACGCAATCTGCTGGGATTCCTTAAATAGGAAACTGGCTAAAACTTTAAACTGATTTGAAATGTTTGTATTGAAATGACTTTTCTTGTAAAGTGCCTTGAGATGACATCTGTTGTGAATCGGTGCTAAAAAACTAAATGCAATTAGTTTAACTCACTCCTAAACAAAGATTACAACCTTCATAAAAACAGTTTGCTTGTGTTTTTCACAGACTTTAAACACTCAAATCCTGTGTGATGTGTCTCTGACCTCAGAGCAGATGGAGCTTCTCTGTGTCTGTGTCTGAGTCTGGTCATGATCAGGCCACAGCTGTGTTCCTGATGACATCACCCAGGTGTGCTGGCAGCTGAATCATTACACATCCACATATCTGTGAGGCCCATACATCAGGTAGCTGAGCCATGTAAGGGTAAAGAAGGTGTGACACAAGTCGGCAACCAGACGGAGACTCAAAGGGCTGGTAGTGATCCATCCTAAAAAGGTTACTGGCACACAAAGCTATTTTTAATAGCAGTTCAATAATTTTTCATATTCTATATAGATATTGATACATTTTGTGAACTTTCAGGCTAGTTATCACCATTAAACTCACATCACACTGTGCAATAAATGATTACATAACACATTAATGACACCAACACACAACTGGACCATTTGCACCCCCCTATGGACATAGTGGGTAAGTACAATACACCACACAAGATCACCCCATGAAACTGAGAGCATCATTTTAATTATTGTTATCCATGGGTCTGCCCAGTGATCAGTGTTGATAAGCACAGCCGGCCCAAGGCGAAAGAGAACTAAGCGGCTGATTAGTTCACTGGGCAGCAGGAGGTGGCTGGGTTCATGTATTCAACTGAATGAGACCAGTTTTATGTTTACACCAGTGTTTTTAAAAGCATGCAATTAGTTAGCAAAAGTATCTGATAGATAGTAATAGATTTAGAGGTTTTGGTGCTACTATAGTTGTCTGTGCCTGAGCTGGGCTCACATTTCATTCACACTGGAACTGCAAGTAAATCTAAACCAGTTAACAACTTTCTATGTGCTTGGAAGCACAACCAGATAGAACTATAGGCCAGTGTATCTACAGCTTTCACCATACAAGAACAAAATAACAAAACTGACTTATGTTGTTGCCATTTTTAGAGAATGTTGACTCACTAACTGAATGTGGCGTGGAAATATAAAGGTGCCTTTTTTCCAAACTATTTATCCAGTCATCAAGAAGTTCAAAGAAGACATGTTTGGCTGAGGTGAAGAAAGGTTCTCCAGCTCTGGCTCCTAAAGATGATTCAGTTAAGGGATCATGATGTCACTGATGTTTCAGACGCTAGAGCTTCCTGAAACCATGTTTGGTGTTGGCTTAAAAATAAATGGGTCAAAACATCATCACCAAGTCACAAGGTAAAAGGGATGACTACAGCTGCATCTCACTTCATTAGAATATCACTAAATAGGTTGTTACTCAAAAACTTGGATTCATTACACGGTGAAATAGTTCATTTAGTTCTGTTTAATGTGATGATGTTGACTTATAACTTATGAAAAATCAGTTTCTTAGAAAACTTAAGATTACAGTAGACCAAATAAAAACTGTGGCCATTGTTGGAAAAAAACTAACTACTGTTATCTTGTGAAGCCCCTCGTGGCTTTGTCTGCAAAAGGTGCTATAGAAATGTTTGCTTGCTACTCACCGAGTGCCATATGCAAGTATAACAATAGAAGATTGAGTGGAAGGAAAAAGTTTGGTAGAAAAAGGTGCAAAGCAACAGGGGTAACAGTTAAGAGTTTGGGGGACATTGACAAGGTGCAGAGTCCAGCCGGGGTCACAGGCTAATCCACACACCAGAGGAGGAGCTGTGTTATCAGGAGGAAGATGAGACACCAGAGTCACCAGGCTGGTCAGCTCCCTGCCAAAACGCACTAACTCATACAACAAACGGAGCCCCAAACTAATATTTACTGCATAAACTGTAAAGCATATAAACATGCCTTTTATTGGTCTTATGCAACATTCCAAATTTCGTTTAGTATTAGCTGTAAGCCATGATCATCAAAATGAACAGCAGACACACAGGACTAATGAATCGGAGCTTTCTTTCTTTAAATTCAGTTGCTAACAAAGCTAACTTTGCATTGATGTTCTAATTTTCTAAGATGCACCTGTAATCTGCTGAGGGATCAAGTTACTGACATTTTAGATCCATTGCCAGGAGACTAATCGCATCCAGAATCTGTTAACAGTTTTTCATTGTTTAACATTAAAGTTCAGTTACCATAGAAATATTTGACAAAAAGATCCAACAGCATCAGAAAGGTTTAAGATGGAATTTCTCATTTTCAAAACCTTTGGCCAAGACTATATTGAAAAATAGATATTTATAGTCTAGGATATGAGGAAAGCAAACCAGGGCAGGAAGCAGGATTTAGATCATTTATTTTTCAAACAATTTAGAGATGTTAAACACTGAACAAATAAAGACGCCCCAATCAAAACTGTAGAGAAACAGATTCTCAACCTGTTGTAGCGTTTGTCCTTTATTGCCAGCTGTGTTGTTGTTGTGCGGTTTACCATTGTCTGCAGCTTCACCTTTCTCCACATGACTGAGTACAACAGTGACAGAGATGGGTTCGTCCATCCTCACATTCATGTACAGACAGGCATATTTAATGCGGAGCCAAACCCACATTGACCATTTACCAAGGCACATTGGTAGGGAAGAAAAAAGCCTGAATGAACAGAGAGGCTACACAGAGGCAGATGTTGACTAAAATCATGTGAGTGGTAGTGAGTGGTGCTTTAACCTGGAATCTAATCAAATACTGTTGCTCTTCAGATGCCAAATGCCAACAGTGTTTGATCCTGATGGGGTTTACACTCACTTGAAAGCAAAATGTAAAAAAAAAAAAAATCCTACCTCCAGATATCTATATGACCTTTGGCCACATCATATGGGTAACTGCACATTCACTTCGATTGTTTCACTCAGAAATACTGAGACAGAACTTCAGAAGGCAAACAATAACTTCCAAGGTAGTGAGATAAGTGAGAGCATTTAAACATATCCTTCCTTTTTGACTCATCTGGAATAACTCAGCTCTCACTGACCTGCTTTCAATTAGAAACCAGCACATTTTGGAACCGTTTCAAATGTGACACTGAATGGACCTTTATGACGGGACAAAGAATTAGTAGTTGAATGGTTGATTTGGAATGTTAATAACTGGAAATATTTAGCCAATCTCAAAGAAAAAAAACAACACAAACGTCTGAGATTCATGATGACAACATTGTAATTTAAACTGAAAAAAATAAAATAATCTAGATTTTTTTGTTTGTTGAAAAGCTGTTTTAGAACATCCCTAAATGAACTGCTCAAAAATAAATATTTGTATACATAAGAAATGTATAATTTACTTTCTATATTCCACATAAAGCCTCTTGTAACTGCTGACTGTTTTCCAGTACTGGACAGTGTTGACACGTTCAGCTCCCACTGTGCCAACAGAACCAGAGCCGGTCCGTCCCTCTTCACCGAACCCCAGGATCCTTCACATCCCCAACCAGGACGCAGGAACCAGGACGCAGGAACCAGGACGCAGGAACCAGGACGCAGGAACCAGGACGCAGGAACCAGGACGCAGGAACCAGGACGCAGGAACACTATCTCAGTGTGCCTGAAGCAGCAGTACCACTGACCACCAACCCACGCAGCAGGGATCGTTTCAGGGTGGGACAAATAATGCTGCCCTCTTCTTTCTGTCTTCCATTGCTAGCAGCATGGACCTCATCCCTTTAGCTTAAAAAACAAAACAACAGCCCTTGATAGCATACACTCAACTTCTCTTTCAATCATGTTGCTTTTAATACCAAAGTCTCAAGAGATTTTCACAGAAAGAGCCATGGGGAGGCCTGGTTCCTGCCAAACTCACAGTGGACAAATAAAGTAAAGAATAAATCAAACTATCTGGTCTCTGTGGTGAGACGAAGAACGGAGTGGAAAAGAAACAGCAGCCTTCTCAAAACCTCTCAGTCTAGGCAAACATATGGCAGGATGTTGAGTTTGCTTTCATCCCCATGAGGGTCCAGTGATATGCACTCTGTCCAATCATACCAGGCCCCCTTGGTATCATAACAACCGTTAACACCAGGCCACTTCTGTGTGTGTATCCTTTCCAAGTCGTCCTCCGTGACGTCTCGACTCACTCCCGGTAAATCCCCCATCAAGCTGTCTGTCTGCAAAACGTGGCTTTTCCTCAAATCCTTGCTCTCCTGTTGCTCCCTTTTCAGATATTCAGACATGAAAAAGTGTGCACTGGGGGCTTGGACCCCTGAGGAGGTGAGCACGTTACTCTGAAGGTTCAAGTAGGACTGGATGATTTCGTTCCTGGACAGCTCCTTCCAGTTAGTCTGGTGGAAGGGGTTGGGGCCGGGGCCCGGGCCGGGGCCGGGGCCGGGGCCCGGGGTAGAGGTCATGGCAGTGGGCTGTGGGACGATGCTCTCAGTTCTCTGCCTGGACTCTGCAGGGTCTGGAGTGGGGACATCCTCTGATTGAGAAGGTTCTTTATGCACCAAAGGTTTGATCTGGCCTGTGACCGGGTCAAAGGTTATCCTTCGCTCTTTTAACCTCACAGGCTTAGTTGTGTCCTCTACCTTTTGGCCATCTAAGTTAACAGAGAAGTCTCTTGGCCGATACTTCCTCCTTTTATGCTCAGAGTTCTGTACCGTTGTCCCATCTGCATCATCAGACACAGCTGTGCCTCTTTGTAATTCAGAGTTCAGCTGAGGAAGAAGCAGGGAGGGGGAGACTGACGGGGATTCCAGTGCTGCAGAAATGTCCTGGGTTGGGCAATGAGAAGGGATCTCTGATGAACTGGCTGGCAGCGCTGAAGACCTATGAGAAGAATGCAGCAGCTTGTCAGCGTACGACGGCTGGCCTGGAGAGGACACCGAGTGAGAAAAAGGCAAGGGAGAGTCTCTGGAAGATGGACTTGGGATTGGTGTTCCTTTAGCTGCGAATGCTGAAGAGCGCTTAGACACAGAGTCCTGCTTCACGCTCCTGGGACTGGACGCCATGCTGCGGGGACTTCTGGCTTGGTAACCACCACCTCCTTCATCCAATCTAGCCTGTTGTTGCATCACAGCAACTTTTATCAAAGACGAAGTGCTAAGAGGTTTCGCCACTCCAGGAGAGCTGGGGCGAGGCTTGACAGCATTTATTGGAATCCTGTTGACTTTGTCATTTTCAAGGTGGTCTATTCGGGATCTCTCTGGAGACGGGACCACCTCCTGGTCAGGCAGGGTATCTGGGCTGCCTGCGATCCCATTGGTGGGGGGGGAAACAGGATTGTCGTACGATGACATCCTGGAGATCTTTTCAGGCAAGTAAACCCCACTGTCTCTCTGTTCTGCCCGCCGCTTACGGCTGCTTGATTTCTCAGCTTTCGGCGAATATGTGTTGTGGACATCGTTTCTGGTTTTAACTTCAGGGATGCCTTTCCCAGATACAGAAAGGTCCGCAGGAGAGGAATCTGTCCTGCAAGGATGAGAGCTGCCGTTGGTGGATGCAGGGATGCTGGCAGCCCCAGCCGGCCCAGGTTCAATCAGTTTTTGCCAGTTTCGTAACAGTTTCTTGGCTCGCTTTGCAAGGTCTTCATTACTGGCCTTCTTCCTCACGTCGTTGATCAATTTTCCAAGTCGGGTTTCCTGCAAAACACAAGACAGTGCAAAAAATCTACATTAAACCGTTAAACTATTGTATAAATAGCTTGTTCATGGAATAGAAATGCTTACCTCAAGGGCTTCTTTGGTGATTGGATACTTCTCTAGACAGGTAATTACTTCCAATACAACCGCCATATCGCGTATCTGTATTGAGGAAAAGTAAACGGTGTATATAACCAAAACTTTGGGAAGAAGTAGAAGGAAATTAAAATGAATAGATGAGATAAATGAAAGGTAGAGATGGGCAACAGAAATCCTACGGTTCTGAACGGTGAACGCACCAAACCTAAGCACTACCTCTTTCACAACTGCCACACTTTAAGTGCTTTGGTCAGTGGAAGCACAAAGGCTTTTAAAACGTCATTTAAAGAGGAGAAGGTGGATTTTCCACACAGGCATATCTGTCCTTATTGCCTTATTCAGAATAGCTGCAGCAGACGTCAGGGGGGACTGGTCATTTTCTTCTTTCATACTTTTTGTAAAAGAGATTTGCAGGTACAGAAAGGACAGGACAGACCTGGGGGGAAACGTACCTGCCCATATACACACTGGTATGATGTGTACAGTTATTAATGGTAACCTTTCCCATCATGTCAATGTAAGATGCTAAAGACAATGAAAACGTCAACTCCATTATCAGCTGTCATTAGTCAGAGAAACCCTCTTTTACAGCTACTGCTCTGCTTCTACTAGAAATAACTCACTGCAGGAAGGGAACCCTAGGAAATCATTTTGTATAGTGTTCTATTTTCTTTTAATTTGCTATAATCATATTAGTGGGTCCGATTTACCCTTACCAAAAATTGGCTTCAAATCTCTAATCAATGTATCTCTAAGAAACTTGGTGTCACCGTTAAAGTTGTAATATAGTTGGAGAAGACAGAGTCAACTGTTTTACTAATCCCAACACCAACTAAGTCCAAATAATGTAGAAAACCCAGGTCCTACTGAGTCCTGTATAATGACAAGTTATTGTGAGGCTAAAGGAGCTAAGCTGTATGCTTCAGAGACAGAACGACGCTGCTAAGTGACAGCTCAAAGTCCGGACGGTTTCAAATAAAAACATTTATACTACAGTGGAGCCTGTGAGCTAGACCCCGAAGAACCTTTTTAGAACCGCTAAAAGTTTTGTGTATGTTCTCACTGAGGTCAGACAGCGCTGCTGGACATGCCTGGGTTAGGCGAACAGGCTACGGCTAACTCTACTTAGTTGAGAAGGAAGGACCCGACTATTTCCTAAAACCTGGCTTTAGCATTTTGAGCTAGTTTTCAGTTTCGACCTCCTGTGTTCAGAGTTGACAGCCTATACGATGTGTAGCAGGACGTCTAACTAATGTTTGGGTGAAATGAGCAAGTATTGATAGAATGAGTGGATTGTATCGCTTCATACCGCTGTATGTTGTAAAGCTGCTGTGGTATTAAAGCTAGGCTAGGAGCTAGCATGCTAACAGTATGTAACGGGAGATGTCTAATGAAGGCAGCGCTGCTGCTAAATTAGCTTGAAGGCTAGATGTCAACTCAGACGCCAGCCTCTGTGTGGTTCTGTCTCTGAAACATGCCATACATCGGTATCGGCCACACGGCTGAGCATTTTCTTTCCAAAACAAATCAATCATCTATAGGCATCGATTTAAACTGCAATGTCGCGTTAGCCACAGTCTAGATAAAGCAGCTAAAGTTAGCGTTAGCATTCCTCACATTGCTCTGACTGTCAATGGCCTGCAGCAGCCGGTCCTTCATCTGCTGCGGGGTTGCTGAGACCGTTGTCATTGCCTGTTCGCTGCGATCCGGAGGATGGAGGGAGGAATCCTCCAAAATGAAAGCCGGCTGACAATGAAGACTCAAAATTCGCTTCTGGAACACATCGGGCGCCCGAACAGCATATTTTCTGTAGGCTGCGTGGTAAACGGCTCTGTTTATCTCACATGGAGGGGGAAATGTGAGGGCTCTGCTGGCCGTTGGCTCTTGCCTGCTTCGGCGCTCTTCCAACTACCAGCTGCTGGATCTCTCAACGGCCTCCTGCTGCATGCTGGGATACGACGTCTGCCCCGTGACGTCTTTACGTATTCAAGTAAACATCCATAAAACCATCAACAGTGATGATGAGTCCCCTATGTGAAATTAGTCATAAACTCAAAAGAATCTTAAATATTCATATAAACAGATTCTGTGTTGAATCATAGTATAGATGCTACAAGCTGTAGGATTTATTTAAGAAACTATAAATGCCAACCATTTTCTAACTGATGAAATAGATCTGTGTGACTGTTACTATGACCAGCTTGTCATGAAGTCAAAATTTGTTGCAATATCTCTGTTTTGGTCTAGACAAAAAGAACCACTGTAGTAAATCCCTGTTCAACTGATATTTATGGGTATGAAATAGGCTGGCCCCAGATGAAAATCAGTTCAATTCAATTCAAAAATAATTGAATTATCCCAAAAGAAATAAAATCTGGTCATAAATCATCTCATGGGTGTATCTTCTATCTATCTGGACAGGAATGATCTCCAGTAGTGGTCAGTCTTGCAACAAATCTGAAGAAGCCTCAGACCAAAGATATTTGCCTGTATGAGTTTCATGCGAGTTATGGTTTCACAAATGAAACTTCTCCAAAATGGAAAGGCACAATGACTGGACTATAGATGAGTGACAAAGCAACCAATGCACAATGCAATACTCATACCTTCTAAATTATTCATGAAAACTTTATTTTGGACAGCTTTCTACCAGTAGATGGAGTCCCAGAGTTTTTGAACTTAGGTTTGTTTCTCAAGGAGGTCATTGTTTTTAATAATAACACAGAATAACATGTCCTGTTTTTTTATGTAAAGTTATATAGGATTACATTAACTATTAAGGGATGTTTTTTTTGTTTTATTTACATGAAACATTGTGGTATATATTCAACAACATTCACTGTCAGTGTATGGTAAACTAACTTGCGATGACATCTTAGAGTTTTTGGAGACTTCTTTTAGCATGTTGTGGTTTGCTTTCAGGGTGAATTGTGCTTGGACGACATTGTAGACTGAATACTGTCATGTTGATATTAAGTTTTCTGACCAACTATATGGCAAGCCAATTTAAGATTTAATCAACGACCATTCCTATCTATTGAATTCAATTCAGTTTATTTCTATAGCGCCAATTCACAACAGATGTCATCTCAAGGCACTTAACAAGAAGTCATTTCAATACATTTATACAAACATTCCAATCAGTTAAAAAGTTTCCTATTTAAGGAATCCCAGCAGATTGCGTCAGTCATTGGCGTGAGGTTGGGCCCCGTTGATGCAGACTTTCCAACCACAGCAATCCTTCAGCAATCCCTCATACTGAGCAAGCATGTAGCGACGGTGGAGAGGAAAAACTCCCCTTTAACAGGAAGAAACCTCCAACAGAACCAGGCTCAGTAGGAGCGGCCATCTGCCACGACCGTCTGGGGGTTTGAGAAGACAGAGCAGAAACACAGAAGGAACAGAAGATCTGATATAAGAACTTTCTTTGTTACAGGAAGTAATAAGTTGATAACAGGACACAGTGGATGTTCAGTTACTGGGAGCATCATCCCAGTCGATGCCCCCCGTCCAACAGGGCATTGCAGCCAAGCAGGATACCAGACCAGGTATATCTTCTATGGAGAGAAAAAAACTGAGAGAAAACAAAGTTAATAGTCGAAATAACAGAATGTACTGTAATACAACTGGAGAGTTGTAGGAGAAAAGGAAGTAGCAGAGTTAAGAAAATTGGTAAGTCTGTCCTCCAGCAGTCTAAGCCTATAGCAGCATAACTACAGAGATAGCTCAGGATGACCTTAGCCACTCTAACTATAAGCTTTATCAAAAAGGAAAGTTTTAAGCCTGGCCTTAAAAGGTAAACAGAGTGTCTGCCTCACGGACTAAAGCTGGGAGCTGGTTCCACAGGAGAGGAGCCTGAAAACTAAAAGATCTGCCTCCCATTCTACTTTTAGAGATCCTAGGAACTACAAGTAAACCTGCAGTCTGAGAGCGAAGTGCTCTGTTAGGAACATAAGGAACAATTAGATCTCTGATGTATGATGGAGCTGATTATTAAGGCCTTTATATGTAAGAAGAAGGATCTTAAATTCTATTCTGGATTTAACAGGGAGCCAATGAAGGGAAGCTAAAACAGGAGAAATGTGATCTCTCTTTTTAATATTCATCAGAACTCTTGCTGCCGCATTTTGGATCAACTGAAGGCTTTTAATGGCATTTTGTGGACTTCCTGATAGTAAAGAATTACAGTAGTCCAGCCTTGAGGTAACAAATGCATGGACTAGTTTCTCAGCATCACTCCTGGACAGGATGTTTCTAATTTTAGCAATATTCCGGAGGTGAAAGAAGGAAATCCTAGAAACCTGTTTAATATGGGATTTAAATGTCAAGTCTTGGTCAAAAATAACGCAGAGGTTCTTTACGTTATTACTGGGGGCCAATTTAATGCCATCCAGATGAAGTGATTGACTAATCAGTTTCTTTTTTAGAACTTCTGGTCCAAAGACAGAAACTTCTGTTTATATCTATCTATCCATAATTCCTATTTTAGATAGCAATAATATAATTTATCCTAGTACAAATACATTCTTCCTATTCAAAATTTAAATTAATGATATCAATAACTGTATTGTTAGTAACAGAAACTGTATTTTAGGATATTCATAATTACAATTGTACTAGTAAGAATTAAGTTTGAGATATCTCTAAATTCTTAAGGTAGCCGTTTTAGCATTTAATAGGTAAACTGGATTTGTATTCCAGATATCTTTAAATCAGTACTTCAGTAAAAATTAACATTCCAGATATCCATAAATCAATTTGTCCTAGTACAAAAGAACATTTCGCCTATTCAAAATGTATTTATTCCTAGAACAAATAACGTCACATTTCCCATTCATGTGTATGGGGTTGGCAGATGCTCCTATCCACAAATACATTCTTCTTATCTTGAATGAACATAGTGGATAGGAGAAAGTTAATTCTTACAAGGAGGAATTTTAATTTCAGATAGCTAAAATTCAATTGTTACTACTACAAACTCTTATTTTGGATAGAAGAAAATTAAAATACTATTCTTGCTATCTGTAATTTAATTTTGGATATCCAAAAATACATTTTAACTAGTACTATTTGCATTTTGGATAGGTAGAACTGCAATCTTCCTAGAAACAAGTAAGTAGTTGCTATCTGTATCATAACTGTAATTACGTACTTCGGCTGAACTGTCAGCCAGCCCGGATACATCCGTTAGCCTATGCTACATGTTACATGCCTGGTTTTGGTAGCTGCTACACTAGTTGTCATGAAACAGGGCATAAATGGGGCAAGATGGCAGAGCGGTCGGTCGAGCTATAAGGAGCTCTGAGTAGCAAACCCTGAAATACAAACAGCTACATTCTTAAACAACGTGCAAAATTACTTAAATCCTGTTTCTAAAATGAAAAACGATTCAAAATTTGGTATACTACTACTAGAACAAACAGGAATGTGGAGTGTGCTAAAAAGGTGTATACTACAAGATGGCTAACAGCAAAGCTAACAGCAAAATGATGAAAGCCTTACTTCCTCATGACTACGCCAGTCAAGAAACTATGGAGACCAACCTGAAGGGGATCAAGAATCTCTTATCATCTCCAGGTAAAGTTACCGTGCCCATGAAAAAGCTAAGAGGAAATGAAGAGCCCACAATGAGCGCAGAAACAAGCGTCATATTGGCTGCGGTTGAAAGCCTAAAGAAATCGTTTGAAGAGTTCCGTGGTGACTTAAAAGAAAATCCGCTCGCCATTGTCAACCTTGTTAGAGCAGTCGAATTTAACAGCAGCGAATTCAAAGATCTGAAAGAAAAGAACCAAGAAATGACAGAGAAGATCAAATTCTTGAAAGCTACAAACAAAGATCTGACAGCCAAACTTCTAAACGTAGAAAAAAAGCGTAAGATCTAGAGTCATACAAAAGGCGTTGGAATCTACGCCTCAACGGTCTGAAAGAAGAAAGAGATGAAGACACGGAAAAAAGGAGCTGACATCATCATAAAGATTCTGCCACACTGGAATGAAAAGATAGACCTAATCCTTGATACTGTACTCCGTCTTGGTACCACCTTCAATAGCCCCAACAGATCATCCTGAAACTCTCACTGAGAACCTACAAGGAGGAACTCTGGCGCGCCACCAAGGGCCACCCGATCTGCAGGGACCTTAACATCAAATTAGTAGAGGACCTCACCAAGGAAGAGAGAGAAGCACGGCTTGCCTTATGCCCAAAAGTGGAGCAGGCACATAAGGTGGGGATGAAGGCGATCTACAAAGGGCGACACGCATAGGTCAATGGACAGAAAATGACTCCTTAATTAGCACTGGTTTGGGTCTTGAAACCCTAATCGTGAGTTAAAATGTTCATCTTGATCTCAAGGTTCTGTTACTTGTTACATTCTTCTAAGGTAACACACCCAAACATTTTTATTATTTTTATTTCTATTTTTTTATATTATCATTGTTATTAGTTTTATATGTTCTTGTTGAAAAGCAACTTAATTCTGATTTCTATCAATGCAAGGGGTTTAAGAGACATAACAAAAAGGAAGGGTTTTTTCTTGTTCTGTAAAGGGAAAAATGCTAATATAATTCTATTACAAGAAACTCATTGTAAGCCTGAGGACAGCACTTTCTGGTCTAAAGAAAGGGGGGGTGGGGGTGGAGCTTATTATTGCCATGGCAGTTCAAGATCAGCAGGGGTCGCTGCTGAAACTCAAAAACTTTCAGGAACAAGTTATAACTCAACACAAAGATCAATACGGTCACTAGTTAATTGTCGTTATTACCATTGACAATGATGATTTTTTTGGGATAAATGGCCCTATAAATATTCCTCTAGTCATCCAAATACAATATTTAATACTTTCTGTTATGAACAAAATTTAGTGGATGTTTGGCGTTATCTCATCCCTGATACGATTAAATTTACATGGTTTTATACGAATTATAAATCTAGAATTGACTACTGGCTCGTGGCAAATGATTTACTATCTCATGAAATCTATGCTGATATCTCTGCTGCACCTCTGACAGATAAATGTCTTATTTATCTACAATTAAAACCGCAAGATTCAATTAAATTCAATTCAATTCAGTTTATTTATATAGCGCCAATTCACAACAGATGTCATCTCAAGGCACTTAACAAGAAGTCATTTCAATACATTTATACAAACATTCCAATCAGTTAAAAAGTTTCCTATTTAAGGAATCCCAGCAGATTGCGTCAGTCATTGGCGTGAGGTTGCGCCCCGTTGATGCAGACTTTCCAACCACAGCAATCCTTCAGCAATCCCTCATACAGAGCAAGCATGTAGCGACGGTGGAGAGGAAAAACTCCCCTTTAACAGGAAGAAACCTCCAACAGAACCAGGCTCAGTAGCAGCGGCCATCTGCCACAACCGTCTGGGGGTTTGAGAAGACAGAGCAGAGACACAGAAGGAACAGAAGATCTGATATAAGAACTTTCTTTGTTACAGGAAGTAAAAAGTTGATAACAGGACACAGTGGATGTTCAGTTACTGGGGGGATCATCCCAGTTGATGCCCCCCGTCCAACAGGGCATTGCAGCCAAGCAGGATACCAGACCAGGTATATCTTCTATGGAGAGAAAAACACTGAGAGAACACAAAGTTAATAGTCGAAATAACAGAATGTACTGTAATACAACTGGAGAGTAGTAGGAGAAAAGGAAGTAGCAGAGTGAAGAAAATTGGTAAGTCTGTCCTCCAGCCGTCTAAGCCTATAGCAGCATAACTACAGAGATAGCTCAGGATGACCTTAGCCACTCTAACTATAAGCTTTATCAAAAAGGAAAGTTTTAAGCCTGGCCTTAAAAGGTAAACAGAGTGTCTGCCTCACGGACTAAAGCTGGGAGCTGGTTCCACAGGAGAGGAGCCTGAAAACTAAAAGATCTGCCTCCCATTCTACTTTTAGAAATCCTAGGAACTACAAGTAAACCTGCAGTCTGAGAGCGAAGGGCTCTGTTAGGAACATAAGGAACAATTAGATCTCTGATGTATGATGGAGCTTGATTATTAAGGGCTTTGTATGTAAGAAGAAGGATCTTAAATTATATTCTGGATTTAACAGGGAGCCAATGAAGGGAAGCTAAAACAGGAGAAATGTGATCTCTCTTTTTAATATTCATCAAAACTCTTGCTGCCGCATTTTGGATCAACTGAAGGCCTTTAAGGGCATTTTGTGGACTACCTGATAGTAAAGAATTACAGTAGTCCAGCCTTGAGGTAACAAATGCACGGACTAGTTTCTCAGCATCACTCCTGGACAGGATGTTTCTAATTTTAGCAATATTCCGGAGGTGAAAGAAAGAAATCCTAGAAACCTGTTTAATATGGGATTTAAATGTCAAGTCTCGGTCAAAAATAACGCCGAGGTTCTTTACGTTATTACTGGGGGCCAATTTAAGGCCATCCAGATGAAGTGATTGACTAGTCAGTTTCTGTTTAAGAACTTCTGGTCCAAAGACAGCAACTTCTGTTTTGTCAGAATTTAAAAGCAAAAAGTTTAGGGTCATCCATGTTTTTATGTCTTCCAGACATGCCTGTAATCTACCTAAATGACTGGGTTCATCAGGATTTATGGATAAATATAGTTGTGTATCATCTGCATAGCTGTGGAAATTTATCCCATGCTGTCTAATGATTCTACCAATTGGGAGCATATATATGGTGAACAGAATTGGTCCAAGCACAGAACCCTGTGGAACTCCACAAGTAACCCCTGAGAGTGAAGAAGATTTATCATTTAGATGAACAAACTGGAATCTATCAGACAAATATGATTTAAACCAGCCTAGTGCTGTTCCTTTGATCCCTGCAACATGTTCAAGCCTTTCTAAGAGAATATTATGATCGACTGTGTCAAAAGCAGCACTGAGATCTAACAAAACCAGAACAGACACAAGTCCATTATCTGAGGCCATGAGAATATCATTAGTAACCTTCACCAGTGCTGTTTCAGTGCTATGATGAGCTCTAAAACCTGACTGAAACTCTTCAAACAGCTCGTTATTGTTTAAATGCTCACAGACTTGATTAGCAACAATTTTCTCAAGGACTTTGGATAAGAAAGGAAGGTTAGATATAGGTCTGTAATTCACCAAGTCCTCTTGATCAAGGGAAGGTTTCTTGAGTAAAGGTTTAATTACAGCTATTTTAAATTCTTGTGGTACGTATCCGTTTACTAAGGATAGATTCATCATATCCAAAATGGGGCCAGGAACCAAATGGAACACTTCTTTAAATAATTTGGTTGGAATTGGGTCCAACATACAAGTTGAAGGTTAAGATGAGGCTAATATTTTTGATAATTCCGAAAGCTCGACTGAATCAAAACAGCCTAAGCACAACTGAGGATCTACAGTTCTTTCCGATACTGCCTCATTTACTGAGGAAGAAGTAATCATGTTTGGGAGGATGCCAATGATTTTATTTTTAATAGAACTGATTTTATTTACGAAGAATCCCATAAAATCATCACTGCTAAGAGCTGGGGGAATAGTTGGCTCAACAGAGCTATGACTCTGTGTAAGTTTGGCAACTGTACTAAAAAGAAACCTAGGATTGTTTTTATTCGCCTCTATTAATGATGAAAAATATGCTGTTCTAGCTTGTCGAAGGGTCTTTTTATACGGCAATAGACTGTTATTCCTGATTAAATAGGAATCCTCTAGGTGTGTAGAGCGCCATTTTCTCTCCAACTTCCTAGTATTCTGCTTTAAAGTATGCAACTCTGCGTTGAACCAAGGAGTCAGCTTCCTATGGCTAGCCACTTTCTTTTTTAAGGGGGCTACACTATCTAATGCCAAACGCAATGAGGACGTAATGCTGTGAACCAGATCATCAATTTCTGAAGGGTTAGAGATAGAATTGCTGCCATCCACTGTGTTACCCTGAGACACTAAGGAAAGTAAGAATGGAACAGATTCTTTAAAAATTGTTACAGCATTGTCTGATAAAGCTCTACTATAATGAAATTTTCTTTCAGATTTAAAATGGTCAGTTAAAGTAAATTCAAAAGTTATTAAGAAGTGGTCAGACAGGACCGGGTTATGTGGGTGGACTGTTATTTCCTCACACTCAATACCGTATGTCAGTACAAGGTCCAAAGTGTGTTTACCTGAATGGGTCGATCCCTGTGCTTTTTGAGTAAAGCCAATTGAGTCTAAAATAGCACTAAAGGCTGCATTTAGGCTATCACTTTCAGTATCCACATGAATATTAAAGTCCCCCACTATAAAAACCCTATCAGTATTTAATACTAAATCAGATAAAAAATGTGAGATCTTATCCAAGAATTGAGAGTAAGGGCCTGGTGGACGATACAAAACCACAAACAAAAATGGTCTTAATGTTTTGCAACTTGGCTGAGGAAAATTAAGGGTTAGATGTTCAAAAGAACTGTAGCTATCAATTGGTCTGGGACTAATTAGTAAATCAGAACGGAAAATGGCTGCAACTCCTCCTCCTCGCCCAGTATTTCTAGGAATGTGAAAATTTAAATGACTGGAAGGAGTTGACTCATTTATACTGACATAATCCTCCTGATGCAACCAGGTTTCTGTGAGACAAAGCAAATCAATGGGATTATCACAAATCAAGTCATTTACTAACAAAGTCTTTGAGGAGAGAGATCTTATGTTTAATAAACCACATTTAATAGTTTTATTTTTCTGTTCAGTCAAAGTTGTATTTATTTTTATGAGATTTCCATAATTTGCTTTTGTTGGCTTAACTTTTAATCCATTTAATTTTGGCCATGGGCAAGACACTGTTTCTATAGGGTAATGGGTGGGTAACAGTACAGAAGCAGCAGAGAGGTGGGTTAAACTACGACTCTGCTTCCTGGTCTGGACCCTGGGTTGTCAGTGTTTTGGAGGACTAATAAATTCGGCCATATTCCTAGAAAGAAGAGCTGCTCCATCCAAAGTGGGATGGATGCCGTCTCTCCGGATCAGACCAGGTTTTCCCCAAAATGTTCTCCAGTTATCAATGTAGCCCACATCGTTTGCAGGACACCACCTAGACAACCATTGATGGAATGACAGCATGCGGCTAAACATGTCGTCACTGGTCCGATCAGGCAGGGGACCAGAAAAGATTACCGAGTCTGACATTGTTTTGGCAAACTTACACACCGAAGCAACACTAATTTTAGTGACCTCCGATTGGCGTAACCGGGTGTCATTACCGCCAGCGTGAATAACAATCTTACTGTATTTACGCTTATCTTTGGCCAGCAGTTTCAGGTAGGATTTGATGTCGCCCGTTCTGGCCCCTGGCAAACATTTGACTATGGTCAATGGTGTCTCCACACAAGGGACTTCTAAATATTGGTAACTTAACTGCAGCCTATTAAAATAATGAAACTTACTGTAATAATATAAAAGCTATTCTTTCAGATGTAATAAATCTATTAGAACTAGAAACCCCAGTGCGATAAGGGGAATTTTTTAAATATAAAATTAGAAGTATTTCGATCATACTTGGTAAAAACATTCTTAGAAAATCTTGAGAGAGAGAGAGAACTTGATCTTGTCAAACAGCTGAACTTTTACTGCAACAAATCTAACCCTACCGAAGAAAAAAAGCAAAAATGACAAAATCTCCAAACAACCTTGGATGAAATGTATATTCAGAAATCAAAAGGAGCATTTATTAAATCAAGGGCAAAGTGGATTGAAGAGGGCGAAAAAAATTCTGCATAGCCTAGTTTTGTAATTTTGGAAAAAGGAGGCAACAACGGAACAGTATAAAATCTATATTAACAAACAATAGAAATTACGGATTACATTTTAATCTCAAAGGAAGTTATACTCTTCCAAATTCTCTGAACGAGATTATAATAACTTTCTGAACAGTATTAGAATGCATATTCCAAAAATAAATGACAGTTTTAGACGCATATCCGATGATAATATAACAAGATCCGAGTTAAATAAAGCAGTGAAGCGATTATCTCTGAACAAAGCTCCAGGTCCAGATGGCCTCACAGCAAACTTCTACCATTATTTCTGGGTAGACATAAAATAACTACTTTTTGATATTTTCTCAGAGATTTTTGAATCTTGCAATCTCCCTCTTAATATGCGTCAAGGAGTGATAATTTCAATTCCAAAAGCAGATAAAGACCCGAGAATTATGGAAAATAGATGGCCAATTACTCAAAGAAATACAGATTATAAACTTCTAATTTATACTTTCAATTCAATTCAGTTTATTTCTATAGCGCCGATTCACAACAGATGTCATCTCAAGGCACTTAACAAGAAGTCATTTCAATACATTTATACAAACATTCCAATCAGTTAAAAAGTTTCCTATTTAAGGAATCCCAGCAGATTGCGTCAGTCATTGGTGTGAGGTTGGGCCCCGTTGATGCAGACTTTCCAACCACAGCAATCCTTCAGCAATCCCTCATACTGAGCAAGCATGTAGCGACGGTGGAGAGGAAAACTCCCCTTTAACAGGAAGAAACCTCCAACAGAACCAGGCTCAGTAGGACCGTCTGGGGGTTTGAGAAGACAGAGCAGAAACACAGAAGGAACAGAAGATCTGATATAAGAGAACTTTCTATGTTACAGAAAGTAAAAAGTTGATAACAGGACACAGTGGATGTTCAGTTACTGGGAGGATCATCCCAGTCGATGCCCCTCGTCTTTCAAGATGCGTCTTCAGTTTGGAATCTCAAATATTGTTTCGGAAACACAATCTGGTTTTTAAAAGGAAGGTCTATCCACAACAACATACAATTAGTAACGGAAATTATTGAATATAGGGACATGACTAAAGATGATGATGATGTTTTATTACCCAAAGGAACCACTGGGTGGTTCAATATCTGTTGGCATTCCGCATGGTTGTCCAGTTTCACCTTGCCTTTTCATATTAGTAAGTGAAATGTTAGCAATTTATTTAAAAAATTGTGGGGATCAAGAGAAATTAGATGTCCTTGGCAAAGAGCTAATTATAAGTCAATTAGCAGATGACTCTATGCTATGCCTGAAGAATCATAAACAAGTTCCTATTGCGATTGATCAAATAAAACTCTTTTCTGCAGCCTCTGGGCTTAAGTTAAAAACAAAAAAATGTGAACTCTTGGCCATTCATGACTCTACTCTAAAAGAAATTAGTAATATTGCCATCAGTTCAAAAATTTAATATCTGGGAACCTATATTTCCAAAGACCAAAAGTTTAATCTCATGATGAACATTACAAATAAACTTCATGAAATTAAACCCAAATTAAACAGTTGGCTTTGGAGGAATCTCTCCATATTAGGAGGTATTTACTTGATGAAAATGGAAAGTCTATCTTGGCTAATTTATCCAACTTGTAGTACTGCATTCTCGAACAACCGAATAAAAATATTAATACCATCAATTTCAACTTTATTTGGGGGAACAAGCCACACTATATTAAAAGATCAAATGGTCAAAGAAATAAAAGACGGTGGCTTAAAAGTAAAAGATTTTAACTGTCTTAATGGTATCCTGCTTGGCTGCAATGCCCTGTTGGACGGGGGGCATCGACTGGGATGATCCTCCCAGTAACTGAACATCCACTGTGTCCTGTTATTAACTTTTTACTTTCTGTAACATAGAAAGTTCTCTTATATCGGATCTTCTGTTCCTTCTGTGTTTCTGCTCTGTCTTCTCAAACCCCCAGACGGTCGTGGCAGATGGCTGCTCCTACTGAGCCTGGTTCTGTTGGAGGTTTCTTCCTGTTAAAGGGGAGTTTTTCCTCTCGACCGTCGCTACATGCTTGCTCAGTATGAGGGATTGCTGAAGGATTGCTGTGGTTGGAAAGTCTGCATCAACGGGGCCCAACCTCACGCCAATGACTGACGCAATCTGCTGGGATTCCTTAAATAGGAAACTTTTTAACTGATTGGAATGTTTGTATAAATGTATTGAAATGACTTCTTGTTAAGTGCCTTGAGATGACATCTGTTGTGAATTGGCGCTATAATAAATAAACTGAATTGAATTGAATTGAATGGAGCACTCAAAATTATTTGGTTAAAATTCTGGTTAAAAAATTCTAATGCTTTTTGGTTTTCTGTCACAAATTTTGTATTTAACAAAATAGGTGGTCTAAAAAAATCTTTCTTTTATCTGATTTTGGTATAAATAAATTACCTACGAAATTGTCAGAGTTCCACAGTCAAGTATAAATGTATTGGAAACTATTATATGTTCATAATTATTCCCCTCACTCTACTATAATTTGGAACAATAGGTATATTTTATATAGAAAAAAGTCACTTTTTTAATGCAGAATGGATGACTAAAAATATTTGGTCTATTATGCACTTGATGAAAAATAATGGTGAACTGCTAAATTATAAAGATTTCTGTCTAAATTATAAATTCAACCTATGAAATCTGATTTCTCAAGATTATTGAATGCACTTCCAAAAGAATTCATCTTTAAATCCAGAAATATTATTGAACACCAACCTATAAATCCAGCGCAAGGCTCCATTTCTATCCAACATATATACCTCTTCGACAAAAAGTGTTCAAATTAATTTATTAGACAATGTTTTACTGATAAACTATACCCTTGTAAAATAAACAAAAACAACATAATTCACAAATAAAATAAAAAAATCAATTGATAAACTAAGGACACTATATTTAAAACTCCCTATTCAGCCAAAAGTCAAAGAGACACATTTTAAAATCTTAAACGATGTCTATCCTTCTAAGGAACTGCTGGTAAAACACTTTAATATTCATGATAACACATGTAGCTTTTGTGGGAACAATGTGGAGTCAACAGATCACATATTCTTCAAATGCACAAAGACTCAGATATTTTGGAACAATTTTCTAGTCTGGATACAACTTCAGATTAAATTTCCCATTCCCTATCTCAAGAGACAATGTCACCTTTAGGACTCTTCTTCCAAACAAGAACAAATAACTGTGTTACAACCTAGTTTTCTGTCTGGCAAAAATGTTTCATACATAAACAAAGAATACTGAAATCACCCCACCTTTAAGGTTTATATATATATATATCTATCTATATATATATATATATATATATATATATCTATATATATATATATATATATATATATATATATATATATATATATATATATATATATATATATATATATAAATAGTGGTGGCCAGAAGGAAACAGTCCATCATAACGCAGCACAGTCACCTGCAGGACCATGGAGAGCACCATCAGAGGGCACAAGGTCTGTGTGGGACAGTGGTGTTCAGAACCAAGGACAGCTCTAACACAGTGCAGCATTCCACTCTTATGGCACGTTCACACCGGTCAGCGCGTCCAGGCAGCAGGGCAGCTGGATTACATGCAAGTCTATGGTATCTACGCATCTAGTGGGCCCCAAGCTGCCCCGCAGCAAGTCGCGCGCATCAGCGCAGCTGGCATCAGCGCGTCCACCGGGCTGCTGCCCGGATGCGCTGACGGACCATCGGAGCAGCTGCTGCGTGAAGTTGGGAAAACTGAACTTTCGGGCAGCAAACGCGGGGCGTCAACCAATCAGAGCGAGTCTTTGGACTGACGTAGTTACTCCTTCCATGAGTGGATCGGCAAGTTTTTCATTCAAGATGGAGGATGAACTAACCGTCGCTGTGTGTAATGTTCGTAAATTGTATGACCCGTCTTCGTCTTTTTACAAAGACAGGAAGAGATCGGAGGATATTTGAGTGCCAGGTAAGCAGTTAAATATTTTTCTTTTAACTTTCTTATGTGTTTAGAAGACGTTGTCTGGCTTGTGTGGCTTCATTAATTAAATAAACCCAAGCCAGTCGACATGATCCGCCATGTTGTAAACAACTAGCAACAGACAAATCCAGGCCCGCACGCTGACGTAATGACGTGATGCGCTGATGCCCCGACGCAGAGTACAAAGTGTGCAAGCAGCTGGGTTTTAATTTTAAAGCGTAGACTTTCGTCCGTTTGAGCAATTTGACGCCTGAACGCACTGACTGGTGTGAACGTGCCTTGACAGACAGCCTCAGCTGCAGGCTGTTGGGCCCAATTAGTAATCACATAGAAGTAAACAGAGAAGCCACAGTGAGAGGGGAAGCAGGGGAAGATGACAGACACAGTGTTGGATGCATTCAAGCCCAGCCAACCCAACTACCCTCTTGAAGATAGAAGCTTAATGGATGGCGTGAGTAAAGTGAATCTCCTTAACTAATCCTACACCTTGTCTGCCTCCTTTCCAGAAGTAAATTGATGCAAGAAGGAGCAACCTGGAAAAGAAGAAGTACCTAAGTTCAAATTTTCTCCCCTTTTTCCCTTAACCCTGCTTTATGACAAACAAAGAACTTTAAGTTTTGCTCCAGTGAATATATATATATATATATATATATATATATATATATATATATATATATATATATATATATATATATATATATATATACACTACCGTTCAAAAGTTTGGGGTCACCCAAACAATTTTGTGTTTTCCATGAAAAGTCACACTTATTCACCACCATACGTTGTGAAATGAATAGAAAATAGAGTCAAGACATTGACAAGGTTAGAAATAATGATTTGTATTTGAAATAAGATTTTTTTTACATCAAACTTTGCTTTCGTCAAAGAATCCTCCATTTGCAGCAATTACAGCATTGCAGACCTTTGGCATTCTAGCTGTTAATTTGTTGAGGTAATCTGGAGAAATTGCACCCCACGCTTCTAGAAGCAGCTCCCACAATTTGGATTGGTTGGATGGGCACTTCTTGCGTACCATACGGTCAAGCTGCTCCCACAACAGCTCAATGGGGTTCAAATCTGGTGACTGCGCTGGCCACTCCATTACCGATAGAATACCACCTGCCTGCTTCTTCTCTAAATAGTTCTTGCACAATTTGGAGGTGTGTTTTGGGTCATTGTCCTGTTGTAGGATGAAATTGGCTCCAATCAAGCGCTGTCCACTGGGTATGACATGGCGTTGCAAAATGGAGTGATAGCCTTCCTTATTCAGAATCCCTTTTACCCTGTACAAATCTCCCACCTTACCAGCACCAAAGCAACCCCAGACCATCACATTACCTCCACCATGCTTAACAGATGGCGTCAGGCATTCTTCCAGCATCTTTTCAGTTGTTCTGCGTCTCACAAACGTTCTTCTTTGTGATCCAAACACCTCAAACTTGGATTCATCGGTCCACAACACCTTTTTTCCAGTCTTCCTCTGTCCAATGTCTTTGTTCTTTTGCCCATCTTAATCTTTTTCTTTTATTGGCCAGTCTCAGATATGGCTTTTTCTTTGCCACTCTGCCCTGAAGCCCAGAATCCCGCAGCCGCCTCTTCACTGTAGATGTTGACACTGGTGTTTGCGGGTACTATTTAATGAAGATGCCAGTTGGGGACCTGTGAGGCGTCTGTTTCTCAAACTAGAGACTCTAATGTACTTATCTTCTTGCTCAGTTGTGCAACGCGGCCTCCCACTTCTTTTTCTACTCTGGTTAGAGCCTGTTTGTGCTGTCCTCTGAAGGGAGTAGTACACACCGTTGTAGGAAATCTTCAATTTCTTATCAATTTCTCGCATGGAATAGCCTTCATTTCTAAGAACAAGAATAGACTGTCGAGTTTCAGATGAAAGTTCTCTTTTTCTGGCCATTTTGAGCGTTTAATTGACCCCACAAATGTGATGCTCCAGAAACTCAATCTGCTCAAAGGAAGGTCAGTTTTGTAGCTTCTGTACCGAGCTAAACTGTTTTCAGATGTGTGAACATGATTGCACAAGGGTTTTCTAATCATCAATTAGCCTTCTGAGCCAATGAGCAAACACATTGTACCATTAGAACACTGGAGTGATAGTTGCTGGAAATGGGCCTCTATACACCTATGTAGATATTGCACCAAAAACCAGACATTTGCAGCTAGAATAGTCATTTACCACATTAGCAATGTATAGAGTGTATTTCTTTAAAGTTAAGACTAGTTTAAAGTTATCTTCATTGAAAAGTACAGTGCTTTTCCTTCAAAAATAAGGACATTTCAATGTGACCCCAAACTTTTGAACGGTAGTGTATATATATATATATATATATATATATATATATATATTAGAATCCCAGCCTGGGGTCTTTCTGCATGGAGTTTGCATGTACTCCCTGTGCATGCGTGGGTTCTCTCCGGGTACTCCGGCTTGATCTGTGATCCGTCCGAATCAATATCTTCGGTTGGGCACACACATTAACCGCGGATTGATTTCTGGAAAAAAAGTTGTGCGCATGTTCAGTCTGCACATATGGCAAGCCATACGTGTGCCACCCAAGCAGAACTAGGTGCCCCCCCTGTGCCACCCCTGAAAAAAGTGTCTGGACACGCCACTGTCCGACAGCCTGTTCCTGAGGTGAGGGCCATAATAATGGAAAGACGCCTCACCATGAGTGTGTGTCCTGACTTTAGGGATGACAAGGAG
Organism: Valencia hispanica; assembly: GCA_963556495.2. Taxonomy (NCBI): domain Eukaryota; kingdom Metazoa; phylum Chordata; class Actinopteri; order Cyprinodontiformes; family Valenciidae; genus Valencia; species Valencia hispanica. Next base: position 53,315,328 of record OY747712.1, on the reverse strand, counting down.
ACTGCTGCCAGAGGAGCCACAGTCCACACAAAACGCCACTTTTTACGCCGCTTTTATTGTTAAAACCCCGCAATAAACGCTGTTTTATAATGCTTCGGTAAAAGCCGTAAAATACAACGTTTTTTGTGGTCCTCAAACGCCGCTTTATGCGGCGTTAATGGTATACATGCGTAAAAAACTGCGTGTTTCCACTCTTCTATGCATGTCAAAAACTGCGTTTTGTGCCAGTACAATGCCCGTAAAAAGCAAAGTTTTGTTGTATTTTGATTAATCCAGCCCCTAAAATTGAACATTCATCATCCAATCAGTAAAGTACAAGATCAGACGAAATCAGTCCATCTCTGATCTCCTGTCATTGAGTGTTCTGTTGTAGAAGCCGTCTGCTTGTGTGCCGCTTTTATCTGCGACAATATTCAAATGCACTGTAAGGATGCAGACTCAAACAAATATAGAATTTTTTTTTTGTAATTAAATAAAGCCCGAAATGTTTTTATTTCTTTTTATTCACAGACATCTGAGCGCTGACTTAAGCATTACAATGAGGCAGATTGAATTAATAGTGTTGGAATCGTCACCCATTTACAGATACAGAGTCATGGTTCTGTGTTAGTTTACTTTTAAAGTTACTAATGTGTCAGCAATCAAAAAGAGATGGTTTCATATTTGCCGTTTGTGGGTTATTTTCGATTATTGATGTGTGTAATAGATTAAAAAGGCAATGCAGCGCCTATATTTACTTAGAAAGCTGAACTCATATGGGGTCAGCAAGGACGTTTTAGAGACTGTGTATAGAAGTCTGATTGAAAGTGTGATGACATTTGATATGTGCACTTGGTTTGGAAGTCTGGGGGTAAAGAACAGAAATAAACTTACCAAAATTGTTAAGATGGCCAGTACAATTGTTGGTAAAGTCCAGAGACAATTGGCAGAGATATATATCCAGACTGGACTGGAGACTGAACAGTAAAACTGTCTACAAGAAGGGACAGAGCAGACTGTACTTCTTGAGGAAGCTTAGGTCCTTCAAGGTTTGCAGCAAGATGCTGGAGATCTTCTACAAGTCTGTTGTGGAGAGTGTAATCTCTTCAGCCGTCATCTGTTGGGGCAGCAGCATCAGAGCCAGGGATTTAAAAAGACTAAACAACCTGATAAAGAAGGTTCTGGTTCTGTTCTGGTTCTGTTCTTGGGACAACTGTGGAACATCTGGAGATGATGATGCAAAGAAGGATTCTTCATAAAATCAAAAAGATAATGGACAACCCTGAGCATCCTCTTCATGAGGCAGTCATACAACAACAGAGCGTCTTCAGTCGGAGGCTCCTTCAGTTTCACTGCAACACAGACCGCTACAGGAAATCCTTCCTGCCCACAGCCATCATTATCTACAACAACTCCTTAAAGAATTAATTATATGAGCTACAACAACACTTAATATCCCTCAGGGATCAATAAAGTATTTTTGAATTGAATTGAATATTACACATCTGAAATGCAAAGCCCAGCACATTATGTCGACCCAGTACATCCTCTGTTTACAGAACTCAGGAAATTACCATCAGGAAGGACATACATGGCTGCAATAGCAACTAAAAACATTTACAAAAAGTCATTCATACCAACTGCAATATCACTACTCAATTCAAAATAGTCCATGCAAGATATTGATACCGGTGTGGTGTGAAAGGGTATTCATTGTTGTTTCTTTTAATGGGGGATTGTGTAACTTGTATGATGTTTGATGTATCTTTCTACTCATTATGTCAACGTTCTTAAAAACTTTCCTGTGGAGTCAAAGACAAATTCCCACTTCAGTGGACATTAAAGCTTTTATTATTATTATTATTATTGTTATTATTACTACTATTATTATTAATTATTTACACACACACACACATATATGTATATGTAAATATATATATATATATGTATATATATATATATATATATATATTTGACACATTCAAACAGTACATAAATTTGTACATATAGTTCCTCAATAAGGCATTAAAAGTAGGAACATTGCTGTTGACAAATATTTGACTTGCAGATGGTAAATGGCCTGTACTTGTATAGCGCTTTATTTAGTCCTTGAGGACCCCAAAGCGCTTCACACAACATTCAGTCATTCACACATTCACGCACACATTCACACACTGGTGAATGCAGCTGTGGCTACATTGTAGCCCGGGCCCTCTGAACACCACCAGTAGGCAGAAGGGTGAAGTGTCTTGCCTAAGAACACAACGACTGAGACGGACAGAGTGGAGGCTCGAATGACGAACAAGACGAACTCCTCACTCCTGAGCCACAGTCGCCAGATGTCCATCTTGGAAGCCTTTGAATTTAGAACGACTCTCAATGCATACAGATAAGCCACTTTCAGTTTTTTTCATTACTGATTTACTGTAATTGCACCACAGATGAGCTGTATAGAAGGAAGTACAGTAGACTTGGGAAAAGGGCCACTTCATCGTCATCTGAAAAGTGATTTCTTCACAGTATTCTAATTCTTTGAATTCCTTTTTTCATTGGTTTTACAAGCTGGAAGCCCAAATTATGTACAAATAAACAACTAAATACTTAAAGAGTAACTAAACCCCAAAACAACTTTTTTTGCCTATAAACTGTATAAATGGGTCTTTACCAATGCAATCTTTCAGTTTCCGTTTTTTTTTTTTGTTTTTTTTTACATTTTGGTGTAAACTTGTTTAATTCTACACTTTATGGTCTAAAAACGTCTTAGTGCTGCCCTCTTAGGGTTGAACGGTGGCTACTGCATTTGAATTTTGTGATTGGTGGAGAGCGGTACATCTTTACGTCACAGGCATGGTCTCACAGACACGCCCCGTGGGTTTCTCTCAGACACACTCGCCTCGTGGTGAGTTTGGAGTTGGATTGTGTTTTTCAGGTTACCATTATTATCACATTAGCATTTAGTTAGCATAGCTAACATACTGGAGTCAGCGCTGCCTGAGGTTGGTGCTGCTGAGGCAGAGGGAGACAGGAGTCCAGTCTCTGAGTGGTGATGCTAACATAGGCTAACATTCAAAACAGATGAACGTTGATCAGATCGATCAGTCGCAAAACTGCCAACGTGGCTTTGGTCATTGTCCATGTTTCAGTGTCAGATTAAGCGAGCTGTCACTGTCCTCCTGAACACACCCCCATGTTCCCCCCTCCGCTCATCCTCCACACTTGGCCACGCCCCTCTGTGCTTCCTGGCACCGCCCACTTTGTAGAATTTTTCAAATGTTGTCTGGGGGCGGGGTTATGATTTTTCATGGGGTTCAGTTCCACTTTAAAATCATTTAATTTGTGGGCCCTGAATCTATAATGTATGGAGGTTTAATGTTTTGAATGGAATTATGGAAATAAATAAACTTTTCCATGATATTCAAATGTTTTGTAAAGGGTCTGTATATACGGTGGGGTAAAAAAGTATTTAGTCAGCCACCAATTGTGGAAAGCAATGCTAATTAAGGTGGCAATTAGTGCAACCATAGTACTAATTTAAATTTTTTATATTGGCATGTTGCATCCTACCCATCGTGAGGCAAATATGGATAAGGACACTGACTACTCAGATTAACTTGGCTGCTGCATCCCAGTTGGTCCAGATAGAGAGGACCACAGTGAACTGTCCTCCCCACCTCCTACGCATCTGAACATCCAAGCCAAGGACTCTTTTGTGGAGCCAGCACAAGCAATAAAGTTTCTTTTAAATAAATAAGTCCACCTCCAGGACCCCATCAGCCCCCAACGGAACTCACACCAACAATCTTCATTTTGTTTTTTTGCTTCATCTACTTCTTTTGTCTATTTTTCTTTTTATGAACAATAGAGACATTTCAACACTCTTATTAATTAGATTTTTGTGGACAATCGGGACATTAAAACATTTTCATAATCACATTCAATATGGACAATAGGGACATTTTAACATTCCTATATACCACACGCAGTATATGTCTAAGGTGTAATTCAACATGCATGTAATTGCATTTTATTTTGAATTTATCCATGTTTGCATATAACCATATTTTAAGTTGAGTTAAGACGATTCCTCATGTCGGTTAAGGTGATTCGGAGTGCCGTAAGATTGTCAAAAATAAATACCCGCGGCAGGGGGGATGTAGAGTAATTTTCCTGTTTAAGAACAGCCGACTGGTTTTTCAACTCTACACAACGAATCACCACAAGCACAGGATTGACTATGTTTATTTCAATATTTATCCAGGTTACATGAAGGCTCTAATAGGTGTTAGCATACCTCCACCATTTCTTGTTTTTCATTAATCATCACAGGTATATATGTTACTCACATTTAAAAGTTGCTAATTAGCTGAATTAGCTTTTTGGTGCTCCTAGAGAGCCCCACAGGGAGGAATGTTGTGGTAAATGCTGCACATCCGAGGTGGTCCCTTCAAAAATGCTACGTGCAGGAATTTATATGTTTATCCAGAGGAAAGGCTCTGGGTCAGCCTGACCTGAGTCGTGGCCCAGCTGAATTATAGCCTTGGCTAAGAGGACGTGTTCCCTCAGAGGAATGTTGAGTTGATAAGTTGTTGTGGAGAGGAAAGTCGGACAGTTTGTGCATCAATATGACGCACAAACTAGGTATAAAAATCTGTGTGTTAATGATAGAAAGGGAGTCTTGCTGGGGTATTTGAAGACGACTTAACTGTATGTCATCAATGCTTTGTCCTGCTCAGAGAAGGTATGTAATCTAATAAGCGGGCAGAGGCTGTTTTCCAGAACCGAAGCTGTGTTGACTGTTTTGTTTAACTCGACTCAATATCTTGCGTGTCAACCTGGACCAACACAATTTCTCCCACCTAAAAAGATAATCTAAAGACCATTCTCTCTCAGGCCAACAAGGAGACGCTGATTCTTTTATCACCAGTAGGATTGATTACTGTAATGCCCTGCTTTCTGGTCTTTCCAAAAAGAAAATCTCAGGCTTACAACTCAATTCAACAGCACGTGTCCTGATGAAGACCAGGAGGTGGGAGAACATGTCTTAAATTCACTGCATTGGCTCCCCGTATGTTTTAGGATCGATTTTAAGGTTATTTTAATGGTTTTTAAGTGTCTTAATGATCTTGGGCCTTCTTATCTTTCAGAACTGCTTTTACCATATGAACCTTTGCGGTCTCTGTGCTCCTCTGACAGCCGTCTCCTTGTCATCCCTAAAGTCAGGACACACACTTATGGTGAGGCGTCTTTCCATTATTATGGCCCTCACCTCTGGATTAGGCTGCCGGACAGTGGCGTGTCCAGACACTTTTTTCAGGGGTGGCACAGCGGGGGACACCTAGTTCTGCTTGGGTGGCACCCGTAAATCAAGGATCTGCAGTAAAAGAAAAATAAATGTATGATAAATGTTTTAAAATAAAACAGACATTTTTCCCTCTTGTAAAACAATTGCTGAAACTGCAATGCACATTTTGAGTAATTGTGAGGGTGTGAGCTATTAACTAACAGTCTTTAACAACAACAAAATAGCATTACAAAGCCAGTCAGTCCCTACTATGGTAATTTACCTGATCTGCGTGTGTTACTAGAATACAGGGACACACATTGTAACTATACTACATGCTATTTTACACTTAAGTCTGGGGTTTTTTCAGTAAAATCTTAAATTTTGATATCACTATTTCAAAAGCTTGTAGCTTAAATATGGTTAGAGATAAAGTTATATTGTAAATGAGAAGAATCTTCAGTATGACCCAAAGTTTGTGATAGGAACAGATTCACTCATCTAGTTTGCATTTCATGACATCATCAGGTGGTGGCCATATTGGATTTTTCACATTTTACAGATGTTCATCTTTTTTATATTTTAGTTTAATTTTTTGTTGTTTTTTCTTTTTGCTTTTTTGGAGGGGTCTTTTTAAAACGTTTTCTGGGAGGGTTTTTTTCTTTGGAGTTTTTTATAATTGCCGATGTTTATCAAAATAGATGACATTGCTTGTAGTGTTTCAGTGTGTGGCATCTTTCATTGCAAGGTACTCCCGCGTCTGCTGCTATTTCCGTGGGTTTTTACATTCCTGCCTCATTTGTTACCATTAGCGGTGTTTTGAAAACCCCTACTACCGCCACCACTTTCCTTTCTCATATCCCGGACACGATGGAGCAAAGCAAGGGACCTGATATGTGGTATCTGTTGCTGCGCGCTGAAGAAGCAACGGTGTTTTGACCCTTTCTGCTACCACCCCTCCCTCCCCTTCTCTGGTGAAGCAGAGCATTGGACGCTATATGTGGTTTGTCTATCAGAAGCAGCTGCTGTGTTTTAAACCCCACTGCTACCGGCTCCCCGTCCCATTCTCCCAACTCGGACAAGCTGAAGCTGTGCGTCGGGCCCATTTTATGCGCCCTTGGATTATCATGGCGAAAGGACTGGCTGTCACGACACACTGAAACACTTTGTATCTGGCTGGATATATTCATCAGAAAGTGAATATTCTTCCTCAGAATCTGAATCAGCAATTACTTGAATTGTGCTTCGTCAGCGGTGAACTGACCTCTCGCCATGGTAAATTTTCACTCTCTCTACACTCTGACCGCTACTACGACTCCCCTTCTTGCGGGCGGGTTTCAACCTTTAAATACTCCAAAAATCTCCATGGTAACATACCTACAAATGTTGCTCAGATGGAAGTTATAGATGTCTGCCATCTCTTGGTGTAAAGTAGTAACTACATGAGGGATAATATTTGCGACTTTTGGCACTTAAAGAGTTAAAACTAACAGTCGGGCTTAACTGGGTTAGCATGGTTGGCAGCCACATTATCATATATAAATTGTGACCCAATTGGGGACTGACAAGCTGAGTGAGATTTTACGTGGCTAAATTAATGCGTAGCCTACCTGCGTTGCAGTAGAGATCCAAAGGAAAAGCAAACAGACTTCATCTGCAGTGGCACCACGAGGGATGAGACAGCTTGGGCTACACGGAAAAATGTTCCCGGTGTCCAAATGTCTTACTTTAGTTTGTGAAATGCTACCGAAACCAGACTCAGAGCCAATCACAAGCGAGCTGAACACAACATGCCATTCTAAGTGGTACAATGCCCAGGCGAGAGATTGTTGAGCAGACAGACGGACCAACCTATAGTGCAAGAGGACCGTTCTCATATACACACACAGCTGTAGGCGCAATGCCGCCACCAAAACTGAGACACTCAAATATGAAAATAAAGCATCTGCAGTCGCTTGCTGTTAAAAGTCAGGTATACTTTTTGGTCTTGTGTGACATAAGATATGAGGAGTGTGGCGTGAGAGCATTTGAAGGCACTCAAATGCATGTATCTCACAGCGTAAGTGTGAGAGTTGACAGCCCTGATCGCTCCGATTCTGAGTGGAGGGGCTGGCACCTGGGGTGGCCTTTTAGATTCTAGGGGTGGCACGTGCCACTCCCTAGACACGCCACTGCTGCCGGAGGACCTAAAGGCTGCAGAGAACATCCATGTTTTTAAGAGCAGGCTCAAGAATCACCCTTTAAGCCTAGCTTTTAACGGATTACTATTTATTATAGTCTGTTTAATTGCTCTGTATGTTTTGATAAAATTTTATAAGTGATTTGGTATTTAATCTTATCATATTTCTCCACTCTTTATTTTTGTATCTTAACCTGTTATTTTAATCTTCCTTCCACTGTTTCCTCTGTGGGAGCCCTCTGCCTTGGGAGCAGTGGTCGGCTGTGGCTGCCTGGGTGCCCTCCAGGCAGCACTTGGGTGGGTCTTGGCCTTGCCTCCACTGGGCGCCCTGGGTCAGTGCCTTGGCTGCTGATGTGCTGCAACCATTGCAGATGGCTCCTTTCATGGTTTTTCCTAACCTGGCTCATCTGTACCGGCCCAATGTCCTATTGTTGCTTTTAAGTGTATGTGCATGAGAATTGGTTTGGGGGGAGGGGGGTATAACTGTGATCATGTTTCTAATCCTGTGGGGAAGGGATGGAAATGTGGTTTTATGTGGGATAGTTTAAATCTGTAAAGCACTTTGAGATGCATTTTTGTAGGAAAAGCGCTTTATAAATAATGATTGATTGATTGATTGATTGATTGATTGATTGATTGATTGATTGATTGAGAGTGGCCTGTAATTTTCATCATAGGTATACCTCAACTATGAGACAAAATGAGGAGAGAAAAAGAAAAATCAAGAAAGTCACATGGTCTGATTTTTAAAGAATCTATTTGCAAATATATATATATATATATATATATATATATATATATATATATATATATATATATATATATATATGTATGTGTGTGTGTGTGTTTGTGTATATATGTACATATGTATGTATATATATATATATATATATATAGCTCAGTTGGTTAAAGCAACAGGCTGAACAAGGTGGAAATGGACAAGATGCGAGAACACGGCTCTGTTGGAATGCTAATACTCAAGTAACCCTAATCAGAGAGGTTATACAAAAAGAATTTGGGCTGAATAGTTACTTCGATACCCATAAAACAACTAGTAGCTCAGTGTTCCAACATCCACAAACGACAACTGCTATCACAACTTGAGATTGACGAAATACAACACAAATGCTACGGCAAGGAGGAGTAGGGACGTCAGGTCAGAGGGGAGATTATACTATCTCCCCAACCATAGATGGGGAAAGGACCCCCAATGAGTGAAACAGTAGCGCTAAGCAAGGAAGTGGCTGACCTGAAAGATAAGATCATGGCGAGAATGAGCCCAAGACAACCCCAACGCCGATTACAACGGCTAAATGAAGTACCCTCGGAAAGTCTCCTGGAAACTGTGAATGCACACCAATGACTGACGCAATCTGAAGGGATTCCTTAAATAGGAAACTTTTTAACTGATTGGAATGTTTGGATATATATGTATTGAAATGACTTCTTGTTAAGTGCCTTGAGATGACATCTGTTGTGAATCGGCGCAATATTAAAAAAACTCAACTGAAATTGAATTGAGAACGATCCCTAACACATCAATCAATGAAACCAATGAGCTGACATACACTTCAGCAGCAGTGATTCTAGAGATGCTTGGCTATAAGAGCAACCATGAGAAACAATACCAACTCACTGACAGAGGCGCAGAGAGGTACAATGAAATGACCAATACCGAAGAGGTACAGCCAGATGTCCATACCTGAAGCACTCGAAACTGCCAAACAAAGACTCCAAGCCCTGGCCAGCCGCCTAATGAGGTACACGAAAGACAATGAAGCCAGACGAATAAACAGGTTGTTTGCAACCCAACCAGCAAAAGTGTACGCTCAGTGGCAGGGCAATAGCAGCAGAGTAGACCCACCAAGGCTGGAAACTGAAAGATACTGGAAGAGCATATGGGAAAAGGAGGCAGCACAAAACAGCAGTGCTCAATGCCTGGTCACTCTGAGAGAGGAGCACAGCAACCTCCCTGAGCAGAATCCAGTTACCATCACAGTGGCATACATCCCAGAAAGAGTCTCAGGTATGAAAAACTGGACAGCACCAGGCCCTGACATGATCCATGCCTACTAGCTAAAGAAACTCACAGCAGATCATGAGCGCCTGGCAGCACAAATCAACCAGCTGCTAAGAGATGGGACTCACCCAGAATGACCAAAGGGCGAACGATCCTGATCCTGAAGGATCCTACCAAAGGTGCAGTCCCATCCAACTATCGACCAATAACCTGTCTCTCCAGAACATGGAGAGCTCATGTTCGGCATCATCGCAGCTAAGATAAGCAGGCACATGGATCAATACATGAGCAAAGCACAGAAAGGCATTGGTAGAGATAACAGAGGGACTAAACACCAGCTCCTGGTTGACAGAACAGTCGCCCAAGACTGCAAATCCCGAAAGACCAACCTGTGCACTGCCTGGATTGATTACAAGAAAGCCTACAACTTGATGCCCCACACATGGATCAACGAATGCTTGAAGCTGTACAACATCAACAGGACTCTTAGAGCATTCATTGCAAACTCAATGAGGTTGTGGAGAACCACCCTTGAGGCCAATGGCAAGCCACTTGCACAAGTGTCCATCAAATGTGACATATACCAAGGTGATGCTCTGTCCCCACTGCTGTTCTTCATAGGTCTGAACCCCCTAAGCCAAATAATCAACAAGACTGGCTATGGATACCGCCTCAAGAATGGAGCTACGATCAGCCACCTCCTCTACATGGATGACATCAAGCTGTATGCTAAGAGGGAACGGGACATAGATTCCCTGATCCACACCACCAGGATCTACAGCAATGATAACGGGATATCATTCGGGCTTGACAAATGTAGTAGGATGGTTATAAAACGAGGCAAGCTAGTTCACACTGAAGGGGTCTCACTCCCAGAGGGAATAATAGCAGACATTGAGAAATTACAAGTACCTGGGAATACCACAGGCAAATGGCAACTTCGAACAGGCAACAAGGGAAGTAGCAGCAGCCAAATACCTCCAACGGGTGAGGTAATTCCTCAGAAGCCAGCTCAATGGCAAGAACAAGTCCAAGGCAATTAACAGCTACATCCTGCCAGTGATCAGATACCCTGAGGGAATAATAAGGTGGCCAAAGGATGAGATACAGACCACAGATGTTAAGACACGAGAGCTCCTCACCATGCATGGCGCTGAGACTGTACGCAAGCCGTAAGGAAGGAGGCAGAGGACTGATGAGCATGAGAGCCACTATCCAGGATGAAACATTGAAGCTCCATAAGTACATCAAGGACAAGGTGTCAACAGATGACATACTTAGTGAATGCCTGAGACAATGGCAAGATGAGGAGGTGCTGGAGGAGGAACCATCATGGGAGGACAACCGGAACATAACTGAAGTGGCTGATCTCAAGAAATCCTACCAATGGCTAGAGAGGGCTGGCCTACAGGACACCACAGAGGCACTCATCCTGGCAGCACAGGAGCAGGCTCTGTGCACCAGAGCGATAGAGGCCCAGATCTACCTCACCAGACAAGACCCAAGGTGTAGGCTGTGGAAAGAGTCATCTGAGACAATCCAGCACATAACAGCATGGTGTAAGATGCTGGTAGGTAAAGCACACATGGAACGCCATAACCAAGTGGCTGGCATAGTATACAGAAACATCTGTTCGGAATATGGGCTGGAAACCCCAAGGTCAAAGTGGGAAACACCTCCAAAGGTGGTGGAGAATGACCGGAATTACGATCCTCCGGGACTTCCAGATTCAAAAAAACGGGATGGTAATGGCGAACCAACCGGACATTGTGGTGGTTGATAAAGAGCAGAGGAAAGCTGTTGTGATGGATGTGACAATACCAAGTAATGGTAACATCAAGAAGAAGGAACATGAGAAACTTGAGAAATACCAAGGGCTCAGAGAGGAGCTAGAGAAGGCTTGGAAGGTGAAGGTGACAGTAATGACAATACAAAGGGTGGTAATCGGAGCACTCGGAGGAATGGCTTCAGCAGATCCCTGGAAGAATCTCAGATATCTCAGTCCAAAAAAGTGCAGTACTTGGAACAACAAAGATACTGCACAGGACCCTCAAGCTCCCAGGCCTCTGGTAGGGGACCCAAGCTTGGAATGGATGGGGAAAAAGGCCCGCAGTGGGCGAGAGGGGAATAATATATATATATATATATATATATATATATATATATATATATATATATATATATATATATATATATATATATATATATATATATATGTACATGACACTGGCAGGGCTCCAACATGGGCATTTAAAGAGATCGACTGGTGTACGCTCAAATATGGCCCTATTATTAAAGCTCTGTAGAGAAGTTCCACCAATAGGGCTATTATCAGATATATACTGGATAATCTCTTTCGACAGGTAAGTATTTATGGGTATGCAAAACAACATATCTGATTCCTTCCATCAATCTCCTCTCCCTTGGTCTAGCTGATATGATGATCATATCATTAACCGGACAGGGTTTACTACCCTGTATCCAAATAAAACATGTTTAACAATCATTCAAGAAATATTAATACAAAAAATTAAAGGGTAATAAAAGGCTTGCTACCACAGACCTTGGTTTATCCCACTGTTGTTCAATTTTTATGCAGCTAATCACTGGGGGAAGTGATTTAGGCCTGAGCTGGGAGTAATGTCCTGTCTGGTAAAGTAGAGCTGCCACATGACAGCACAAGGCTGTACCTTCCACACAGACATCACAGTAGCACCATCAGCTTTGAATCCCTCAGCACAATCTGCTACAATACAATATGTTTGTTAGACTACAACGGCAGCTTAAGAAAGACAGCCTTTAACACACTAAAGTTGGGAACTTTTGTTAGTGAAATTCTTTTAGTGAACTGAAATGTGTTGTTGTGCCACAGATAGGTAGGTTTTGGCTATGAATAATTATGAATAATTGCTTAGGGCAATTATTAATCAGATTAATAATTTTAGGTAAAATTTACCTAGATTAGGGGCACCACCTGGATTCCAGGAATATCAATAGCCAAATTGTTCAGTCTCAGTTTATGTTTATGATTACCAGCCTGATAAGGCTGAGGTAATAAAACAATATATGAAGGATTAAGTTCTTGGCGTTCTTTGAACAGCAAGTTACTACACATGTAGGTGAAATAACAACAACGGTTTTCCAAAATACAAGAGTTTATTACAAAAAGAATTCACTTTCAGTTAACATACTTTAATCAACAAACTCACCAAACTAGTAACACACAACTAAACCACTAAGAAAAGAATAACGATAATAAAACTCACACTCAGAAGTAAAACAGTAAAAGTGATAAATATGCAGAGAAATAGAAACAATAAACAATAAATTGATAATGATGTCACAGTTTAGAATGAATATGTTTGCTCAAAGACCAAGGCTTGTATTGAACAGTGTTGGGAATGAAGCCAAGTTAGTTTTAAACTAATTGTGATTAGTTTAAGACTAAGCAGCATATTCTGGTTTGTTTTCAAACCACCAATTCACAATGCAAAGCAGAAGTGAAGAAAAACATTCTTTGGAAGAAGCAATGTTTCATTAAACCATTTGCTGAATTAGAAATCAATAACCTTTAGATAATTGATTCTATTTAATGGATCGGTCACCGCAGTGATTGATCTAATTTGATATTTAGACTTTATGTTGACGTTAACGGCTGTACCAATTATGTCGATCTAATTTAGTATTTTGACTTACCAAGAAGGCGGTCTCAAAAGTGTTTAAACTATCCGTTTTAAAGTCGATTTCTATTTTGAATAGCATTAACGGCAGTCTTTATTGTTCATGAATAAAACGCCATCAAAGGCTGGCCCGCGTGGTTCGCTAGAGCATGAACCTTACAGCTAACTCACGTGGAGCTGCTTTAAGTCACTCTGGATCATTTATTAAACACCAAACAAGGGAAAAACTGTTGGATTGAGTAACTTAGGTTGCAGGATATAAAACGACTTTCCATCGGAAACCTCGAAAATCACTGTTTAAACCTCCAGGCCGACCGGCCTGCTTGTACCTAAACAATAAATGAAATCTTACACAAAGTAACAAATCACAGTGAAAACAAACAACCCTTAAATCTTGTTTAAACTAAATTAATCTCGCCTCTGCCTAGATAGACCTTATTGAACGGTTAAAGTTCTCCAGGTTGCTCCGTGGACGATCGGCAAAGCCAAAACAACGTTAGCCCGCAGGCTAGCCAGAGCTGCGGTCCGTTAGCAGTGGGAGGATTATAGCTGTCGAATCGCGGGTAGCATTAGCTTGGAACGTCGTTTCGTCCTCTCCGGCTTGCTAAACAGCGATCAGCTGCACATTTCACTGACACAGTACCTTCTCTGCAGGTTCAAGATAGCATTGTCCCAGGCTTTGTCGCAGTGTTGTAATGCTCCAGTCTCGATGCGGTTCTGCGGCATTCAGTAGCTTGTTAGCGGTTCCCTCCACACGGCAGCATCTGTTCAGAAAGCAGGGCTCAGGACGGAACAGTGGGGTTGATCTCAAAACAAACTGGGTTGCGATTCACCTGATTAATCAGCAGTATTGTCGTCCTTGGAGTAGGTTTCTACCAGAAACTCGTGTCTTTTCCCTCCCCAGCGAAGGAAACATGGGGTCCCTCCTAGCACTGTTTGGCTACAAGAGCCCAACTGAAGAGAGTTTGCCCCAATGACTCCAGCCCTTATATAACCTCTGGTCCTCTTCTTCTCCTGTCGGAGCTAGAATGTGGGTTAGTGCCACCCAAGGGCTGTGTGTCCCCCAACAGTGTAAAGTGAGACAGTTTGACAAGCTATTTATAGTTGGCCATGTCTAATGTAATAGATCAGGATTAACTTAACTTTACTCATTTCACAAAGTCGTGCTTCTGCGAGAGCCATTACTTTTATATTCTTTCTGGCACTGACCATGTTATTTTACATGTTTTAGTAAGTCCTGGAGCAATCCGGTAAAAACCGCCAAAGCTAACGCTGATGTTTCTATTCACCCTTTTAACTACAGCTGGCTGAAAAGTGCAAAAGCGTCACACCACAGTGATACAGATACAGATAGCAACTACTTACTTGCTTCTATGAAGATTGCAGTTCTACCTATCTAAAATGCAAATAGTACTAGTTAAAATGTATTTTTGGATATCCAAAATTAAATTACAGATAGCCAGAATATTATTTTAATTTTTCCCATCTAAAAAAAATAGTTTGTACTAGTAACAGTTGAATTTTAGCTATCTGAAATTAAAATTTCTCCTAGTAAGAATTAACTTTCTCCTATCCACTATGTTCATTCAAGATAAGAAGAATGTATTTGTGGATAGGAGCATCTGCCAACCCCATACACATGAATGGGAAATGTGACGTTATTTGTTCTAGCAAGAAATACATTTTGGATAGGCGAAATGTTCTTTTGTGCTAGGACAAATTGATTTATGGATATCTGTAATGTTAATTTTTACTAAGAAGAATTGATTTATAGATATCCAGAATACAAATCCAGTCTACTTATTAAATGTTCAAATGGCTTGCCAGGTGTTTGTTTGTATGATACTGTTACTGTAAATGATGCACTCCTGTTTGGTGTGGCCACTTTATTCTGCAGTCACATAATCTAAGTTTATACACCAACAATCCAACTCCATTTTACAGATGGTGCCTGCAAGAAAATAAGTCTTCCCCAATGTGGGAATATCTTGAGCTGATTGCTCATAATAAGGTGTGAAAGTGTGAATAAATTTAGACCTTCTATCCCCTTTAGTGGAAGTAGATTTCCTTTAAAAGCTTTAAAGCTCTTTGAATTGCATTTTTTGTATGAAAAGCGCTCTATAAATAAAGTTTATTATTATTATTATTATTATTATTTAAAATAAGAATGCTCCATTGAAAAAAAAAAACAAACTCCTAACAATTATCATAAAGTGTAACGGTGGATTTCAAATTCTTTTTGAGACATCTTTAAATCCCCTATATGACTCACTACTTGCTACAATCTATAGTATTCAATGCCAATTCAACAGTCAGGAGCAAACCAAACTAAAAAACTCAGGTTTAACAAAGAACACCAAGATAACAGACAACCCTTTGTATTGTCAGATATATTTATTTATATGAAATTTACAAAAAATAAAACAGAAACAAAGACAGAAGCCATCACACAAGAAAAATGCGTCAGGTACTGTTTGAACAGAAGTGTTTTTCATTTTCAGTACGGCTCACATTTACAACTATTTTTTATGATTATGGTCCAATTTAACAGTTAATATAGAAAACACACAATTTGAGGAACAAGGTGTGAACAAGTCATTCTTAAAGGGTTAGCTGGAAAAAAGTAACTCACAAAGCTGTGTTGCAGAATGCAAGCATTTGCATATTGTATGAGCATAACGTTTGATGTTGAAGTGAGAACACCACTGGGGCACAGTCCATCTCTTTACGGCAGTAAAATGCATTTTAGTGTTGAGGAAAGTAACACTATGCTCCAAAATAAAACACACACACGCACACACACATACACACACACACACACACACACACACACACACACACACACACACACACACACACACACACACACACACACACACACACACACACACACACACACATACACATATAAGACTTTAGCTGCCATTGTATGAGGCTTAAACCAGCACTGGGCTGAATTCAAGATTTCAGTCACTGCAGGTTACACACTGAATGCAACTCCCTTTAACCATTCAGATTCACTTGTGTTTTTACACATTCTGTCAATACATTTACAGTGGGCCAAATAAACTATTTGGTACTCACCAATTTTTCAAGATGCCTCACTTAAAAAGATGAGAGAGTTCTGTAATTTTTAACATTCTGTAGGTACACTTCACTGTGAGAGAGAGAATGTAAAAAAGCATTTTAAAGCATTAATTTGTATAATGGAGCAGAAAATAAGTATTTAGCACCTACCTACAAACAAGCAAAAATTCTGGCCTTCACAGACCTGTTACTACTTATTTAAGAAGCTCTTCTATCCTCCACTAGTTACCTGTACTAATGGCACCTGTTTGAACTCGTTATCTGTATAAAAGACACCTGTCCACACCTTCAAACAGTCAGACTCCAACCTCCACCATGGCCAAGATCAGAGGGGCTGTCCAAGGACACCAGGGACAAGATTGTCCACTTGCACGAGACTGGGATGAGCCAATCTACAATAGGCAAGCAGCTTGGTGAGAAGAGATCAACTGTTGGAGCAATTATTAGAAAGTTGAATAAATACAAGATCACTGACAATCTCCCTCAACCTGGGGCTCCATGCAAGATCTCATCTGGTGGGGAACACATGATCTAGAGAATGATGAGGAAACAGCCCAGAACTACACGGGGGGAACTGGTTAATGACCTGGAGAGAGCTGGGACCACGGTAACAAATGTTACTATTAGTAACACACAACGTAATCATGGATTAAAATCCTGCAGTGCTCGAAAGGTCCCCCTGCTTAAGCCAGCACATGTCCAGGCCCGTCTAAAGTTTCTCAGAGCCCATCTGGATGATTCAGTGGAGGATTGGAAGTATGTTATGTGGTCAGATGAGACCAACATAGAACTCTTTGGTGTAAACGCCACTCCCCATGTTTGGAGGAGGAAGAATGCTGAGTTACATCCCAAGAACACCATATCCACTGTGAAGCATGGGGATGGAAACATCATGCTGTAGGTCACTCTTCTGCAAAGGGGACAGGAGGACTGATCTGTATTAAGGAAAGGATGAATGGAGCCCTGTACAGTGGATATAAAAAGTCTACAGACCCCTGTTCAAATGTCAGGTTTTTGTCATGTAAAATAATTTCATTAACATAAATAATTTCACAACTTTTTCCACCTTTAATGTGACCCAAAACCTGTACAACGCGATTGAAAAACAAAAAGAAATCTTTCAGGAAGGTGAAGTAAACATAAACAACTGAAATAATGTGGTTGTGCACACACTTTTATTACTGGGGATCTGGCTGTGTTCAGATTTAACCAATTACATTCAAACTTATGTTAAGCTAGAGTCAGCACCATCTGTCACCAATTAAAGTGCTTCTGATCAACCCCAAATAAAGTTCAGCTCTTCTAGTAGGCTTTTCCTGACATTTTTGTAGCCACATCTTCCAGCATAAGCCATGGTCCGCAGAGAGCTTCCAAAGCATCAGAGGAATATCGTTGTTCAAATATATCAGTCAGGTGAAGGCTACAAAAGAATTTCCAAGAAATTAAATACACCATGGAACACAGTGAAGACCGCTATCATCAAGTGAAGAAAATATGGCACAACAAAGACATTGCCAAAAACAGGGCATCCGTCCAAAATTGATGATAAGAAGAGAAGAAAACGAGTCAGGGAGGCTGCCAAGAGGCTGACAGCAACACTGAAGGAGCTGCAGGAATCTCTGGCAAGTACTGGGTGTGTATATTTTTGGGCTATGGGGTAGGGAGGCAAGACGGAAGCCTTATTATACAAAGAAAAACATCCAAGCCCGGCTTCATTTAGCAAAAAGACATCCAAAATCTCCCAAACGCATGTTGGAAAATGTGTTATGGTCTGCTGAAACCAAGGTTGAACTTTTTGGACATAATTCCAAAAGGTATATTTGGTACAAAAACAACACTGCTCATCACCAGAAGAACACCATACCGACAGTGAAGCATGGTGGTGGCACCATCATGCTTTGGCGCTGTTTTTCTTCAGCTGGAACTGGGGCCTTAGTCAGGTTGGAGGGAATTATGAACAATTCCAAATACTAGTTAGTGTTGGCCTTATGATAGAAATCTGAAGATGAAGAGGAATTTCAGCACGACAATGACCCAAAGCAAACACCCAAATCAACAAAAGAATAACTTCACAAGAATAAGACTGCGGCTTTGGAATGGCCCAGCCAGTGTTCAGACCGAAATCCCATCGAACATCTGTGGGTGATCTGCGGAGGTCTGTGCACATGAGATGCCCTCGCAATCTGTCAGATTTGAAGAGTGGGCAAATATTGCCACATCAAGATGTGCCATTTGTGCCTACCCAAAAAAGTGTTGTGATAAAACCCAAAGGTGCTGCAACAAAGTATTAGTTTAAGGGTGTGCATATTTATGCAACCAGGTTTAAGTTTTTTATTTTATATTTTTCCCCTTTAAAGGTTTCAGTTTGTTTTTGAATTGCATTGTACAGGTTATGGGCTGCACAGTGGCGCAGTTGGTAGCACTGTTGCCTTGCAGCAAGAAGGTCCTGGGTTCGAATCCTGGCCTGGGGTCTTTCTGCATGGAGTTTGCATGTTCTCCCTGTGCATGCGTGGGTTCTCTCCGGGTACTCCGGCTTCCTCCCACAGTCCAAAAACATGTTAGGTGAATTGGTTTCTCTAAAAAATTGCCCTTAGGTATGAGTGTGTGCGTGTATGGTTGTTTGTCCTGTATGTCTCTGTGTTGCCCTGCCCTGCGATGGACTGGCAACTTGTCCAGGGTGTACCCCGCCTCTCGCCCCTTGACTGCTGGAGATAGGCACCAGCCCCCCGCAACCCTACATTAGGATGGACGGGTATAGAAAATGGATGGATGGATGGATTGTACAGGTTATAGATCATTGGCATTTGAACAGGGGTGTGTAGAGTTTTTATATCCACTGTATCGTGAGATTTTGGACCAAAACCTCCTTCCATCAGTGAGAGGATTGAAGATGAAATGTGGCTGGATCTTCCAGCATGACAATGATCCCAAACACATTGCCTGGGCAACGAAGGAGTGGCTACGTGACAAGCATTTCAAGGTTCTAGAGTTTGCCTAGCCAGTCTCCAGACCTCAATTCAACAGAGAATCTGTGGAGGGAATTGAAAGTCTGTGTTGCCCAGCGACAGCCTCAAAATATCCTAGCTCTAGAGAAGATCTGTATGGAAGAATGGGCCAAGATGGCAGCTACGGCGTGTGAAAACCTGGAGAAGACTTTGGACCGCTGTCATTGAGCACCAAGGGTACTTTACAAAGGAATTGAGGTGAACTTTTGTTGTTAACCAAATATTTCTGTTCTGCACCGTTATATAAAAAATTCTTTAAAAATCATACAATGAGATTTCCTGGATTTATTTTTTACTTTCAGTCTCTCACAGTTGAAGTGTACCGACAGTATGATGAAAACCACAGACCTCTCATCTTTTTAACTATCACAATCTGTGGCTGCCAATTATTTTGGCCCCAGCTTACAGGTCCTTCTCAAAAAAATAGCATATTGTGATAAAGTTAATTCTTTTCCATAATGTAATGATAAAAATTTAACTTTCATATATTTTAGATTCATTGCACACCAACTGAAATATTTCAGGTCTTTTATTGTTTTAAAACTGATGATTTTGGCATACAGCTCATGATAACCCAAAATTCCTATCTCAAAAAATTGAGAGTCTGGAGTAGAAACATCCAGAGCCACCGTGCACAGGCGTGTGCAGGAAATGGGCTACAGGTGCCGCATTCACCAGGTCAAGCCACTTTTGAACCAGAAATAGCGGCAGAAGCGCCTGACCTGGGCTACAGAGAAGCAGCACTGGACTGTTGCTCAGTGGTCCAAAGTACTTTTTTCGGATGAAAGCAAATTTTGCATGTCATTCGGAAATCAAGGTGCCAGAGTCTGGAGGAAGACTGGGGAGAAGGAAATGCCAAAATGCCTGAAGTCCAGTGTCAAGTACCCACAGTGAGTGATGGTCTGGGGTGCCATGTCAGCTGCTGGTGTTGGTCCACTGTGTTTTATCAAGGGCAGGGTCAATGCAGCTAGCTATCAGGAGATGTTGGAGCACTTCATGCTTCCATCTGCTGAAAAGCTTTATGGAGATGAAGACGACCTGGCACCTGCTCACAGTGCCAAAACCACTGGTAAATGGTTTACTGACCATGGTATTACTGTGCTCCATTGGCCTGCCAACTCTCCTGACCTGAACCCCATAGAGAATCTGTGGGATATTGTGAAGAGGAAGTTGAGAGACGCAAGACCCAACACTCTGGATGAGCTTAAGGCCGCTATCGAAGCATCCTGGGCCTCCATAACACCTCAGCAGTGCCACAGGCTGATTGCCTCCATGCCACGCCGCATTGAAGCAGTCATTTCTGCAAAAGGATTCCCCACCAAGTATTGAGTGCATAACTGAACATAATTTATATTAAAAACACTTTTATTTTATTAAAAACACTTTTCTTTTATTGGTCGGATGAAATATGCTAATTTTTTCAGATAGGAATTTGGGGTTTTCATGAGCTGTATGCCAAAATCATCAGTTTTAAAACAATAAAAGACCTGAAATATTTCAGTTGGTGTGCAATGAATCTAAAATATATGAAAGTTTAATTTTTATCATTATATTATGGAAAAGAATGAACTTTATCACAATATGCTAATTTGTTTAGAAGGACCTGTATATATATATATATATATATATATATATATAATTATGTACACACACACACACTCACTGGCCACTTTATTAGGTACACCTTGCTAGTACCGGGTTGGTCCCCCATTTGCCTGAAAGATTCCTCAGAGATTCTGGTCCATATTGACATGATAGCATCACGCAGTTTCCTGTTCTTAGCTGACAGGAGTGGCACTCGGTGTGGTCTTCTGCTGCTGTTGCCCATCTGCCTCAAGGTTTGACGTGTTGTTTGTTCAGAGATGCTCTTCTGCATACCTTGGTTGTAACGAGTGGTTATTTGAGTTACTGTTGCCTTTCTATCAACTCGAACCAGTCTGGCCATTCTCCTCTGACCTCTGGCATTTTCGCCCACAGAACTGCCACTCACTGGATATTTTCCCTTTTTCGGACCATTCTCTGTAAACCCTAGAGATGGTTGTGGGTGAAAATCCCAGTAGATCAGCAGTTTCTGAAATACTCAGACCAGACCGTCTGGCACCAACAACCATGCCACGTTCAAAGTCACATAAATCACCTTTCTTCCCCAGTTTGAACTGCAGCAGATCGTCTTGACCATGTCTACATGCCTAAATGCATTGAGTTGCCACCATATGATTGGCTGATAAGAAATTTGCATTAATGAGCAGTTGGACAGGTGTGCCTAATAAAGTGGCCAGTGAGTGTGTGTGTATATTTTTATATATATATATATATATATATATATATATATATATATATATATATATATATATATATATATATATATATATATAAAATTTGCCTGTAAAGCATCTGTCTCTGGTATTTCCTGTTATATCTCTGAGTATAATCGAAGTCTATTTAAATAAGATGAACAATAGTTTTCTTAAGTTATTGTTTGACTGCCTTTCTTTACAAAGTGAAATTTGATGGTTAATTCAAAGTAAAAGACAACGTCCCGTGTACTGCACAGGTAGTTATCTCCAAGGTCTGCTGCAAAAACTGAAATGTTCATGTTCCCTGTGTCATTTTTTTGGAAAAAGGAAAGTTCAACCATTTATCATGCAGGTTTACTGGAAAACTAAATCTTAAGTACATATGGGTGCAATTCAATACATGAGAATATCATCATAAAGTTTATTTCCTTATTTGTATTAATAATTCAATTCAAAAAGTAACACTCACAGATTTATAGAGTCATTCCACACTGACTGAAACACGTCTTTATTTCTGCTCCAGCTGATGATTCTGGCTTACAGCTAATGAAAACCTAAAATTCAGTTTCTCTGCTAAAGAAGCTGTATCAAGGCCTTTTAAATAGAAAGTTAAGTGGAAGGAAAAAGGTGCACAATTAACAGGGACAACTAGAAACCTTGAGAAGAAGTCTGCAGATTGAGTCAGAGGGTGTATTCACACCAGGAAGGTGCGTTAGTTCACCTGCTTTGATCCGGACCAAAAGTTTTTTTCTTCTTCTATTTTTTTATATTTTTTTTGTTGCAGTTCCTATTCACACTGCGAGTAAATGCAACAGGACCAGAGTTTCTCAACAAAAAGACACGTGTGCTAAGGTCTTTCAGCCATAGGACAGTTAATTAGTGTAGGTGGGGCAAAACCAGGAAGCCATGTGAAAATAGGTCAACATAAACAATAGAGAGTGCTGTTATTATTGTCTTTCTGGTGTTATGTTTAATACACAGCGGTCGCATTAACCAAATATTTTCTGTATTTGACCGGTTTTTTAATCTGAAAGAAAAATCTGAACTGTGTCGGTCATTTTGACTGATTAGTATTCAAACCCCTGACCCCTTTGTGTTAATGTGCAGACAATTTCAACTTTACTTCAGGTAACTAAATCAATTTAAAAAAGATTCGTATGAGAGCATCTGAGCATAATCTCAGACCTGGATACTGTACTCAATACGTCTGGCTAACTGGGAGCTGACAAAGGCGGAGCAGTTCAGGCCAAAGCAGGTGAAATCTTCATAATACATGTAGCTTATTAATCTGCTCTGTTTGTGATGGCACAATGTGGGTTCTCTAAACAGTTTGTTCGGATTTAATACAAAATAATATTAATCTGTTATTTAAAAATTGATGGGTAAAAATTGATTATGACCGGATTTCTTTGACCTGGTCAGTCAAAATGACAAACAAAAGATTGTAGCGCGACCTCCAGATCTTAACAGAAATGTCTGAGCGTCAAGACCCTTTATTGCAACATGAGGTGTACAGTAGGATGCAGATAATGGATTGTGTAGAATTAACATAACATTAGAAATATGAATAGAATATGAACAGACTGTATTGATGTCACAGTTGGGACATTCACATGGAAATGGTAAATGGACTGAACTTATATAGCGCTTTTCTAGTCATACTGACCACTCAAAGCGCTTTACATTGAAGCCACATTCACCCACTCACACTCGCATTCATACACCGACACCCAACATGGCTCGGTAGGACAATGTTTTTTTGGGGTTAAGTGCCTTGCCCAGGGGCACATTGACATGTGACTGGAGGAAGCTGGAATTGAACCTACGACCCTCCGATTGCAAGCCAACTCTACTCTACCACTGAGCCACAGTCGCCCGGAAAGGCAGCACATGCATACAAAATACAAAAAAGAAACACAAAACAACTATTTCTCATAATGTGCCACAAAGACTGGTGCCCACAGATAGGTTTTTCTTGTTTGCTGGGAGGGATAAAGTTCGGTTGCTTTCACACCTGAATTGCTCCACTTCAAGTCCACCTCTTCGCGGGGACTTGTTTGGCTTGTTTTTTGTTTCACACCAGAGTTCACTCGGTTGTATTCACACCGGCCCAAGGGAGGAAACGAATTAGAGTTTTCTTTAAAGCAAACTAAACAAGGCTGGTGTGAATACGCCCAGAACTTCTACAAACAAAACAGATCCAGGGCAGGGACTTCAGCTATTACATCCTTTGGGTTAAGCCACTCCTGAGCTTCAGACGTCAGAACTGTCTTACTTGGGATATTAAAAAAAACACAAACTGGACTGTTGCTCAGTGGTCCAAAGTCCTCTTTTCAGATCAAAATAAATGTGACTTTTTATATGGAAATCAAGGTCCCATGTAATGTATTGCAAATCTTTTTTCATGGCACTTGCTTATAACAAGAACAAAGGAATGGAAATCCCAACCAAGCAATAGTACTTTGAGGACATGAAATGCATGAGGATGAGGTATAAGGGAAAGTTCTATTCACGAATCTTACAGAAATAAATTGACATTTTTTTCATTGATACAAAGCTTATTTTCCCAGCGTTGAAACAACTGAACACTGTTCAACGGCCATCGTTCTAATCTACAGTGCAGTTGTTCATTAGTCCAGATGTAAGGTTGAAACAAAGATGAAGGCTTTGGCAAACACAAACTTTGCCCTTTTGTAAACCATTGTCTCTGTAAACACGGGTGCTTTACCAATGGATACCTGAACGCTGATGTACAGAGAAGTGACAAACACACATTAGCTGAAGGAAGTTAAAGTAAAAAGTGAAAGAAAAAGAAAAAGAGCCAACAAAATGTCAGGCTCCCATTAGAGTCCAGAGATCCAGCGCCATGTCTCAGTGCATTTTCCCATTTTGACATCATCTCACAGTAAGCACAAAAAACATTGCTCCCACAGTACAGCAATATACAGAACTATCCAACAGGTACTTTGACATAATAAAAACTCTGTGAGTGTTGCACAGAAAATAAGCATGTACTGTATATTGCAGATTAAAGTCAGTACCAAACAACAGCTTCCACATGTGCATAAAAGGCTCATCACCGTACATTTTTAGGCATCACTCACATACACATGACACAAGTTTAACATGACAACACAGTTTGGAAACAAAAATAAAAAAAACCTTAAATATCAGCATTCAGAGGAAACAAACACCAAACAAAAGGAGAAATCATGTCTTAAGTTTCATACATTTAGTAGTAAAATAAAAGTCCAACATTTCTACTTTAGACTGGGAGAGAGAAAGAGTAAAATACACAAAGTCCTTAAAACACATCAAAGTAGGAATCGTTGCAGCTACAGAATAACTGTTTTCTCATTGACTAACAGAGATGCACACATAGAGTCCTAGAAAAGGAGCTGTTTTTATTTTCAGATGAATTTTACCTGCAATGATTTTCTGGTTGAGTTTGTAAATGATTTCAGGAATTGAACTGATTTCATTCAGCACAGTGTAGTCACTTTTCCTGCACCTGTCAAATACGCATCTTTTCTTCATCACAAGTCAGTTTGAGCGATGCACAAAACTGGGTTGCTGATGAGGCTGATTTCCAGTGCCAGTACAAGAGTATGATCATTGCACTTTCAGTTGTGCCCACTGAAGTTAGACACAGATACAGGAAAGCTATATTTAAAAAGTTTAATTTCCTGTTTAGCAGTTTGACATTTTAAGCCAAACCTGTAGATGAACTATTTTTATATACTGGATCATTCTGGAACAGCCAAAAGCAGTCTTAACTAACGCCAAAATATAGGTTTAAACTACAGACGCACCAAGAAATGCTGGAGAATATGACATTTTTAAGCTTAAAAACATAGACAGAACATATTTTACTTTGAAACAAAAACACATTCAGCTTGCATTGTTTCTCAGATGAAGCCTTATTCATAAACCCCCAAACCTAACCCTGAAATTAGGATTCAAATTATTTCAAATGTTTGATAAAATATGAACATTGTGCAGACTAATTTAGCACATGCTCACCTTTTTAATCAAATAAATAACTGATAGCATGAACTGACTAAAATCTACTCACCTTCAGGTATAATAAACCTGGTTTTTTGAAGCAAAACTTCAGTAGAAAGATGCAAATGTCATTAACAGGAATAAAAGAAAAAGAGTGATGTTTTGATTTTACTTATTTTATGTTAGCATCATAAATTCTTGAGAATAAAACCCATAATATCAAATAAAGAGCTAAAATTACCAGAGGTGTGTTGTAACCGCTAACATTTACTTGAGTAATTTCTTGGAAAAACATTTACTTTCAGGAGTAGTACTGCAATATATATATATATATATATATATATATATATATATATATATATATATATATGATGAAGTAAAATGTTTTTGAAGTGGTGCTACTCTAACTTGAGTACAGCTTCTGATGATTACCAATGAAGGCATTGGGACAAAAATAGCAGCTGTGTATTTTCTGATAGTACTGTACTCAATTAGAGCTACTAAAGAGAATAATCCTTCTGGCAGCTCAAAGCTTTAGAAAACTAGAGATCGGTAACCAGCCAGAACACACTGATTGGTGCATCTCTTGCTTAAACTGGACCAAGATATGACACACTAATATAGTGCATCCCTAATTGTATTTATGATACACATTTCATTACATCTCTAGTGTTGGATTATTATTTTCAATTACACAGACCCACTGACTGCAGAAGGATCTGGTGCAATTACAAAATGTTTAAACAAAGGAATCCTAAAATACAACCCAGTCAAGTAAAAACACATTTTATATAAATTATCCACATATTTTTTTCTTTCAAAAATAATTTTAATTGAGCATTTTTGGGTTTTTAGTTCCAGTTCACCTTAACAGTCACAGGGATGGGGCGTTCCACGTTTTTAAATAAAAGCATAAAGTGCAACAAATGAGAAATGGAACACGTCTGTGAATGAAGTGAGGGAAACCATTCACTTAGAGGTACAGCAAGACAACATCAAGAAAAATCTCAACAGCATAAAGATGAATTAAAGACAAAAACAACATAAGCATGACTTGAACAACCAAACTCTGATATAAAACATGAAGGACTGACAGATCAGCTTAAAGTAACAGCTGGAAGGTATTTGGCTCTACAGGTAGTACAGAAAAAGAACAAGGAGGGAATGAGTCTAATAAAATGACAGCATCATAACCACAGGGATGTAAACAAAGTACATTCTCATTGCATCAACATTACTGTTCTGGAGGCAGTTCAGCTGACTGGAAAAAAAGGTTTCACCTACTGAGGTCCCATCTTTGGGAGGAATCCATGAGTCTCCAGCAACTGCCATGCCTACTCTTTTTTTTCGTATTAAACCTTAAAATGAGAGAGAAACCTTTCTTGAAAGATATTGACATGTATTCCAGAGGAATCCCCCATGTTGCCTTCATCCAGTTTTACATAACAACTCCACCCGTCCCTATGCTCCAGTCCTCCTCATCAACGTAGTTTTGCATAGATAGCCTTATGCAAAATCTAACCACATTCTGTTCAAGTAGAACAAGCCTGTAAACATTGGTTCATCACAAAGACTGAACAGATCCCCAATCAGGTTTTGACATATGAGGCAGTAGTGACAACACAATGGTAAATAATGCAGGCCAAGCAACTTGTAACTCCATAAAAATAATGTCTTTAACTTCTACCCTTTTTTTTCTTTTTGCAATGAAAACCAAAACGTCAAGCTTTTAAGGCAAAACAAGTATCCACAGTGATGTATGATTTCATGCATAACTGATGACTTCTATTCTCTTTCATAAAATCTATATTCAGAAAAAATAAAGCAATGACTCAGCGCCTCTTGGGGCATATTTTACAAACCATCAAGATGAAAGCATGAAACCCTAGCCAGACAGAGGAGTCAACCTTCTCTGTGTTTTCTCTGAATCATCAAAATACTCTCTGAGAACAGGCAGTGGGACTGGAGTGTTTAGAAGGGTTTTCTCTGGAGCTATTCTACTGTTAGTTAGTTAGTTAGTTAGTTAGTTAGTTAGTTAGTTAGTTAGTTAGTTAGTTAGTTAGTTAGTTAGTTAGTTAGTTAGTTAGTTAGTTAGTTAGTTAGTTAGTCAGTCACTGATGCAGATGGAGACACCAGACTGTCTCTGCTATCATCCAGCTTCCTCAAACAGTTAACCTGCTATCTAAAACGGATCCAAAGGGTGAATGTAGAGACGGAGCCCTCTACCTGATTCATTCGGTACGGTATGCCAGAAGCTAGCAGCAGTCTCGAGGAACATTTCCATGCGATTTCCCACAGTGGATTTTTTCTTTTAAAACTCACTGTCAAGGGGGGGTTGATTAAGTGAAATCATTTGTTCTGCTCAAGTAGAAGCGCTGAATGGCCCACTTCAGGTATGGTTTTCAATGCAAACTAATCATGGAGAGCAAGAATTAGAGCCGGTCGAGGCGAAATGCATCCTCTGTGGCGGGGTCAGCGAGGATCATGTCTGGGTCATTCAGCATGTGCAGGCCGTCCAGAGTCAGAGGGTCGAGTTTTAAATCATCCAGCGGGAACTGGGAGTCCACATCGAAGTTAATGTCTGTAGAAAGCGAGCCAGTCAGGTCCTTGGGGAGGTTTGGAGGAGACTCTCCACTCACTGAAGCAAAACAGAACATTTTATCTTTTAAAAAAACAGCGTAAATATTGGTTTTTATTCAATCTTTGTTTTCTGAAGGGAAAGTTTCCACCGCTAAACTTTGGAGAAATTATTATAGTAAAGGGAGACGAAACAGTGCCTTGCAAAGGTTTTCAGATTTTTCATTCTACAACCAACCTTCATTTTTGTATTTTATTTAATAACACAATGCAGCACATAATTCTGATATGGAAGGAAAAAGGGAAAAAAAGGTCAAGTGTGGCAAGTCAATACTTTGTACAACCACCTTTTACTGCAATTCCAGCTGCTAGTGTTCGGAGGTTTGTCTCTAGCTTAGCACCTCGAGCACACTGCAACTTCAGACTAGATAGAGCGCATCTGTGAACATCAGTTTTCAACTTTTGATAGCGATTGTAAAGCAGATTTTGGTCTGGATCAACTCTGATCCTGTTGAAATAAAGCATCCCCACAGCATGATGCAACCACCACAATGTTTCAACTTGAGGATGTGTGTTCAGGGAGATGTGCTGTGTTAAGCCTGCTTTATACTTCTACTTCCACGTCGGAATGGATAGACGCAATGCCATTATCCATCGACGCAAGGTCTCTCCATGACCTACGCAAGGACGGACGAAGTAGAGCCCTATTTACTAACTATCCGTCGAACAAAACGGAGAGCGCACTTCTATGATTGGTTAGCTTAACATCCGCCCCAGATCATTTCACCAGAACACTGCTCTATAGTCGATGTCATCAGTAGTCAATGCAGCTTTTGGCCACTAGATGTTTTATATAACAAGGCCAGTTTATCTAATCTGGTCTTTTGGTGATGTTGAACACCAGGAGGTGTAGAGAACAAACCAGACGCTGTGTTTGTTTGTTTGTTTGTTTCCATGTATTTTTAGAGGATTCTATGAGCTGCACTTCTAGTAAAAATTTTTCCAGCTTAATCAAAACTCGCTCTCTGTCGGCCATTGCTCCTTGACTGGATGTACATTAATAAGATGAAGTAAATAAACTTTCTTCGACCAGAGATGTCACTTCAGTGGTAGGCAGACCAGCCAGAAAAGGTCTGCACCCCCTGCTGTCCTTGAGGAGAATTGCTTTGCAACACTGACACACCGACAGAGATTTATAAACGGAAAACTTCTCTGTCAATGCGTCTGCGTGTGGGTGCAAACTTGCTGACAGAGAAGTATAATCCAGGCTTCTCCCTTCTGACCAAAACAGCCTGTCCACTTGTTAGCGATGTCCTCTACACGCCTTGTGACAAATAGCAGCAATCTAAATTCTTCTGGTACAACATTGCCTGCTTCAAAGGTGCAACAATCTGGAAATGGTTAATGCTCTCCTTGCCCGGCCTCTTGGTTTAGGTGGACAGTCATTTCTTGGTAGGTTGGTAGGACAATGATTTCTTCGTTTTTAGATGATGGAAGGAACAGAGCTTTGTGAGATGTTCAAAGGCCTTGGATCCAAAATGCGGCAGCAAAAGTTCTGATGGATATTAAAAAGAGAGATCACATTTCTCCTGTTTTAGCTTCCCTTCATTGGCTCCCTGTTAAATCCAGAATAGAATTTAAGAACCTCCTTCTTCCATATAAAGCCCTTAATAATCACCTCCAACATCTATCAGAGATCTGATTGCTACATATGTTCCCAACAGAGCACTTCGCTCTCAGACTGCAGGTTTACTTGTAGTTCCTAGGATTTCTAAAAGTAGAATGGGAGGCAGATCTTTTAGTTATCAGGCTCCTCTCCTGTGGAACCAGCTCCCATCTTTAGTCCGTGAGGCAGACACTCTGTTTACTTTTAAGGCCAGGCTTTAAACTTTCCTTTTTGATAAAGCTTATAGTTAGAGTGGCTTAGATCATCCTGAGCTATCTCTGTAGTTATGCTGCTATAGGCTTAGACTGCTGGAGGACAGACTTAGCTGCAATGCCCTGTTGGACGGGGGGCATCAACTGGGATGATGCTCCCAGTAACTAAACATCCACTGTGTCCTGTTATCAACTTTTTACTTTCTGTAACATAGAAAGTTCTCTTATATCAGATCTTCTGTTCCTTCTGTGTTTCTGCTCTGTCTTCTCAAACCCCCAGACGGTCGTGGCAGATGGCCGCTCCTACTGAGCCTGGTTCTGTTGGAGGTTTCTTCCTGTTAAAGGGGAGTTTTTCCTCTCCACCGTCGCTACGTGCTTGCTCAGTATGAGGGATTGCTGAAGGATTGCTGTGGAATGTCTGCATCAACGGGGCCCAACCTCACGCCAATGACTGACGCAATCTGCTGGGATTCCTTAAATAGGAAACTTTTTAACTGATTGGAATGTTTGCATAAATGTATTGAAATGACTTCTTGCTAAGTGCCTTGAGATGACATCTGTTGTGAATCGGCGCTATATAAATAAACTGAATTGAATTGAATATCATTTTAGAACCTAACTTCACATCAAACATCTCCACATTGTTCTCCCTGACCTGTCTGCTCTGTTCCTTGGTCTTCATGATCCTGTTAATTATCTCTGTCAGGAGGTAATGTTTTCTAGGGGTGTGCCGATTCACCATAAGTTAAATTAATTTTATGTGAAACGTGCAAAATCGATAGCGATTCAAAGTGCTGACAAATGGTTTATTTTTCATTATAATTAAATGAGAAAAATATAAAAGTCCTGCCTGCCACACGGACATTTTTAGGGGACGGACTGGCAAAACTGTTTCAGCCATGCAGCGCGAAATTTACAAAATATAGCAAATATTTTGCACTTTAAGGAACGTTTCCACTATTGGAACTTTAGGGTAATTTGACTGGACCTTCCTGATATGCAAATGTCTCTAATTCCTCAGACCGGGCCTACAGAGCCGTTTTCAGGGTCATTTCAGGAACAAACGGAGTCCCAGTATGGGAGTATGTACTCGGAATGGCCCGATCGAGTCACTGATTGGTTATAATTAAGAGGGAAATAAATGAGCCGACGTCGTCAAACAACTAGCTTAGTAAAAATAAGAAGAGTTGCTGGCTAAGCAGTTTATAACACACAGCAAATAACACAGCAACCATCCCAGCTTCGTCCATGTCGTTCTCTGCTTATTTCTGCTGCTCTGTGCGCCTTTTTACGCTGATCAATGACGCTACTCATTGCTGAAACAGTGTGATATGCAAACGTTTTGAAAGTACCAATTCTGTCTGGAGAGAAGGAGGCTGAGAGGAGCAGGCCAACAGATTAACCTGTCAGAAAAAGATCTGTTTAAATTACCCTGAAGTTCCAACGGTGGAAACGCACCTACAGTTGTGAAAGCAGCGTCTTTGTTGTTGTGTATCATGTTAGCAGCAGACATGTCCACCTTATCGGTGCTGACCGGGGCGTCCTCCCCGAGCTGCAGCTCATGTTTACCAGACGTCAGCCCAAGTGGAGCTTTAAGTCTGAAACAGGAAGGAAATGTCCTTCATTCCATCCCATAACATGTGGCAGAGAGCAGCGTACTCATAGCTGGTAGATTAGTTTCTGTGTATGACAGGTGGCAAACATCCCATTGGACAATCTGACACAGAAACTATGATTAAATTAAATTAAATTAAGATTGAAAATACAAAGACTGGAGTGTAAACTTTAAGTGTATAATTAATAATTAATTTCAGATTTTTGTGTAATTTTTGTCCTGTATGACTTAAAAGGGAACTATTATTGTCTAATGAAGAAAATGTATTATTTCTATTTAGATTTTAAAGTCATTTCTGTAATGGTTGACTTGTAAAAACTGATCTTAAGATTATTTAATTATTCTTTCCAACCTCATAGAGCAGGAACACATTAAATATGTAAGTCAAAAGTCTTCAAGTAAACAGATCATGTGTTTAAGGATTGGACCGAGTGCCAACATACAGCAGAGGAGTGCTCCACTTCACCCCGAACCCACGGAACGAGCCCTCGGCACCAATTAAACATCGCTGCAGTCCTGGGGAAGATTCTCTACCTGGCATACAGCAAGTCCTGGATGGTGAACGATCCTCTGCCCAGCGCAAACATCTGCCTGCAGACCCGCCGCCCACCACACTCATCATCGGGGTCTCTATCATCAGAAACGTGAGGATGAGAGGAGCCCTTACACTGTGTTTCCCTGGAGCCACTGTCACGGACATTACCGAACAGATCCTGCAGCTCATTGATCAACACAAATCTGTGAGTAAAGTGTGATTCATGCTGGCACCAATGACATTTATAAACCGCAGACTGAGCTCCTGAAGCGTGATTTTATTCACCTTTTTAATCTTCTAGAAAACACACGTCTCTGTTTTTATTTCTGGCCCCACTCCCACTGTCGGCAGAGGAATTGGCCATTTTAGCAGACTTTTATCCCTTAATACTTGGCTCTCCTCCATTACCGCCGTTCACAATATTGGTTTTATAGACAATTTTTACAATTTTTGGGGCAGGAAGCACCTGTTTGGACCAGATGGGCTCCATCTAAATAGACAAGGCACTCGTACACTGACATTGAGCCTGGCATGTCCACGCCCCCCCCTGTCAACTACATTGGCCACAGCTGCCCCTGCCCTCTCTGTTCCCTCCGCCACATCCTGATGTGCAAATGGTCCCTGCTCCTATGAACTCACCTCTGATTTTAACAGTAACTCACATACTGGACTTGGACCTTGTTCTACCTCATTCATACCTGTTATTATCAGCAGAGAGCGGACTAAAAATCATAAACCGAACAAATGCAATCCAAATAATCTCATAAATTTGCCAAAAGCCCCACTTTCAGTAAATCATACAGTCCCTCCATCTCCAATCACTATTAATATGGCACTTTTTAATGTTCGCTCTCTGCTGAACAAAACATTTATAATAAATGATCTGATTTTAGACCTTAATCTTCATTGTTTATTTTTAACAGAAACTTGGCTGAGTGCAGATGCCCCTGTTGTTCTTACAGAGGCCTCCCCACCTAATTTTAACTTCACTTATTCTACGAGGAGTAGCAAAAGGGGAGGCGGAACTGCTTTTATAAGTTCAGCAACACTTTCCGCCAAACCTGTTTTATTTGATAACTACTTTACTTTTGAATGTAATGCAACTGTTTTTAGCACTCCTCAGATTTTATGTGTCACAATTTATAGGCCTCCTAAAAAGGGTGCACTTTTATCAGAGTTTTTATCAATTTTGCACAACTTCTTTGAAAGGATCATTTTAGCTGGTGATTTTAATCTACATATAGAGAACCTTTTAGATCCTTTATCAACAGATTTTTTAAACATCCTGACTTATATGGATTTTAGCCAACATGTCATGCAGCCGACTCACAACAAAGGACACACCCTGGACTTGGTCATCACGCATGGCCTGTCCACCCGTGTGTCCTCTGTTGTTGACTTGGGTGTCTCTGACCATTACTGTGTGTTTTTTAACATCACCAGATTTATCCAGCAGGAGACCTCTGTGAGAACGGTCAGGAAGCCCCATCTAACCCCTGAAGTGGCTGCAGGTTTTCTGGAAATTTTTTAAAAGAATCCTCCTATTGTTTTACCCGCCCCCTGTGATTTTATTGTCAAGGATTTTAACAGAAGGCTTCAGTCCACTCTTGACCGGCTTGCTCCACTACAAGTTAAAAGTTTAAAATCTAAAGCTGCAATGCCGTGGAAAAATGAAAACCTCAGAAAAATTAAGAGAAATTGTAGGGTGGCAGAGAGAAAATGGAGGAAAAGTAAAACCACAATAAACCATCAAATATACACAGATCTTCTCAAATTATACAACAATGCAGTAAGAAATTCAAGAAATTCATCTTCTCCAAAATCATCTCGGAACATAAAAATAATTCCAAAATCCTTTTTTCCACCATTGATAAACTTTTTAACAGAGCTACTAATGCATTTCCTAAAACCCCCTCAAACACTCTTTGTGAGGAGTTCGCAGACCACTTCAGAGGGAAGGTAGACACCATCAGATGTAAGATTTTATCTTCTCAGAGTAACATGGTTTTAGACAAATCTGAGTGTGTGTCTTTACCAGAGGAAACGCTGGACAGTTTTGTCCTGGTGGAAGCTGGGACTGTTGATAAAGTTTTCTCCTCAGTGAGGCCCACCACATGTGTTTTGGACCCGATTCCCACTTCCTTTTTTAAGCAATTTTATGGCTCTTTTAGAGATGAGATTTTAACCATGATGAATTGCTCCCTTCGGACGGGGGTCTTTCCTGCCGCCTTTAGAGGGGCGGTAGTGAGGCTCCTGTTGAAGAAAAGCAATTTAGATTTTAATGATTTTAACAATTTTAGACCGGTATCTAACTTACCTTTTTTAAGCAAAATGTTAGAAAAAATTGTTTTAATTCAACGTAATGATTTTATTCATGAGCACAATGTCCTGGAGAAATTTCAGTCTGGTTTTAGGGTGAACCACAGCACAGAGACGGCCCTTCTAAAGATTTTAAATGATTTTAGATTAAACTATGATGCACAGAGGGTGACAGTGTTGGTTCTACTGGATCTAAGCGTTGCCTTCGATACAGTAGACCACACTATTCTTTTAACCCGTTTAAAACAGATTGGCCTCTCTGGTGCTGTTCACAAATGGTTTACATCCTATCTCACAGACAGGACTTTTATGGTAATTTTAGATACCTGCTCCTCTAGGGTCCATAGGATTACATGTGGTGTGCTCCAGGGTTCGATTTTAGGCCCAGTGCTTTTTAACCTGTATATGCTCCCTCTTGGCAGTGTAATCTGAAGACATGGAGTCAACTTTCACAGTTATGCTGATGATCCACAGCTGTACATCTCCATGTCTCCCGATGACACACGGCCAATGGATGCACTTTTAAACTGCATTTTAGACATTAAATCTTGGATGGCAGAAAACTTTCTCCAGCTCAACCAGGACAAAACTGAAGTTTTAGTCATCGGTCCTGAGGCTCAGAGAGAGAAACTTTTACCAAAACTACAATCACTGTCTTTTAATCCCTCTTTACAAGTGAAGATCCTGGGCGTGATTTTTGACTCTGAGCTGACTTTTATTCCTCACATAAAAAATATTACTAAAATAGGTTTTTATCAACTAAAGAACATCGCCAGACTGCGCCCCATTCTCTCTCGGGCCAATATGGAGACACTGATGCTTGCTTTTATCTCCAGTAGAATTGATTATTGTAATGCCCTGCTTTCTGGTCTTCCCAAAAAGAGTATATCAGGTTTACAACTACTACAAAGTTCAGCAGCACGTGTCCTGACGAAGACCAGGAGGCGGGAGCACATTACACCGGTCTTAAAATCATTGCATTGGCTCCCCGTACATTTCAGGATCAACTTTAAGGTTCTTTTAATGGTTTTTAAGTGTCTTAATGGTCTTGGGCCTTCTTATCTCTCTGAACTGCTTTTACCATATAAACCTTCGCGGTCTCTGCGCTCCTCTGGCAGCCGTCTCCTTGTCACCCCAAAAGTCAGGACACACACGCATGGTGAGGCGTCTTTACAGTTTTATGGCCCTCACCTCTGGAACAGGCTGCTGGAGAACCTCAGGGCTGCAGAGAACGTTCATGTTTTTAAGAGCAGGCTCAAGACTCAGCTTTTTAGCTTAGCTTTTAACTGATTATTATTTATTACTGTTTGTTTAATTGCTCTGCATGTTTTATATGATTATATTTTTATCAGTTTTACTATTTAATCTTAGCACATTAATTTACTGTTTATTTTTATACTTTAATTTATCTTAATCCCCGTTCCAGTGTTTCCTCTGTGGGAGCCCTCTGCCCCGGGAGCGGTGGTCGGCTGTGGCTGCCTGGGTGCTCTCCAGGTGGAGCTTGGGTGGAGGAGGGGGTCTTGGCCTTGCCTCCACTGGGTGCCCTGTGTCGGTGCCTCGGCTGCTGCTGTTGGTCTACCGCTGCTGGGGCAGATGGTTCCTCTGATGGCGTTTCCTTGCATGGTTCATCTACACTCGGCCCAATGTCCTTTTTTACTTTTTCTTTTAACTGTGTGTCTGCATGGTAGATGGGTTGGGGGGAGGGGGGTATAACTGTGACCATGCTTTTAAATCTGTGGGGGAGGGAAGGGAAGGTGGTTTTATGTGGGGTCATTTTAATCTGTAAAGCACTTTATGATGCAACTTCCTGTATGAAAAGTGCTTTATAAATAAAGTTTGATTTGATTTCCTTTAGCTTTGATTGAAAATATGACCTGGATATGATTATGAAGCATATTTTGGACATGTGTTGGTTTGATTTGTGGTTTCTAATAAATAAAAGACAAGACATCAATTGGTTTGGATGCTTCAATTAATGGAAACTGGATGGATTTAAGAGTAGAAAGTAGCCATGGAAGGAATGAAGAACAAACCCTGAATGGGGAAAAATATGCACCAAAAATAATTGTTTTATAATTAACCATAGTTCTGGAATGGAAATTGTGAGGCACCTAAGATGAAACAGGCCTACTGTTTTTGTGCCTGTTTGTCTGTCTGTCTCTTAGCAACATAAATCAAAAACTTATGGACAGATTTCAATGACATTTTCAGGAAATTTCTGCAATTGGACCAGGAACAACTGATTAAATTTTGGGGTTGATCCGACATGAAGCGCTTATCCATCCACATCGTAGAGTCCTCTCCCATCTCAGAGAGCTCATAGACGTCTGAGCTGGCGTAGGAGCCCCGTTACGGTTGGGGCATATGAACAGCAAATTAATCGCACATGCTGGAATCTCCCCTCTCTGCTGAAAGAACGAGCAACACTAACACAGCCAAGCATCTCATTAACAGACATTTTATCGGTAAAGTACCGAAGGGGGGGGGGGGGGGCTTTTCTAGTTCTCTAATGTTCTCTAAAGAATCTCTGAGGACTTCATAAAACAGCTGAATTTATTCTGAGGTTAAATGACACACAGCTGAACTCTGTTTACTAATTAGGCAACGCCTGAAGGCAGTTGGTTGCAGGAATCAGAGTAAAGGGGGCTGACTAGAAATGCAAGTTACACTTTTAATTTTTTTTTCAAAACAAACTGAAACCCTGTATCACTTCCCTGCTACTTCACAATGAAATCCCACTATCACAATAAACCCCAATAAAAGCTTCTGCTAATAGCTCTTTAAGATTTAACTTGTTGCTGCTGTTCTTTGTTATTGTTGTCTGTCAAACTTTGTGACCTTTGGCCCTATCCATAGATTTAGCAAAGGTATTTCAGACTAAACAGCTAAAAACAGCAAGAACCAAAGGTCTTACATATATACAGTCTAATATTATTCAGGTTGTATGTGTAGTCAGAACATTAACTCCTCATCAAGTTCGTTGTGAACTAGATGTGTTTTTACATGCCTTAGTTAGGAAATGATCAGCTGTGCAGAATGGACTACTAAAGAATGATTGCTCAAACCTACTATAAACTACTGGCTCACTGGAAGCAGATCATAAAGAAATCTGGGACAGGTATTTACAGATACATTGTTGGGCTCAGGTGACCACTACTAAATCTTGTAATAATCGGTACGATTAACTTTTCAGTGACGCTATTATTGTATTTATACATCTATTTGTGGGTTGTGGTTGTGTAGTTCTCAGTTTGCATTGTTTGGTTTGTTTGATCATGGATTTTTTTCCTCTCTCTGCCGTCCTGCGGGTTTGGAGGGAGACTGGGATGTTTTCTTTGTTCCCCTTCCTCTCTTGTATCTTCAGCTCACCCTCTCCCTCTTAACCTTTTTATCCTACCTCTATTCATCTTTCTTCCCCTTTATTTTCTGTCTCCGTGTCTCTGGCGCATTGGAACCCCCCCACAGTAATTTCTAATCAAGATTTCTTACACACACACACACACACACACACATATATATATATATATATATATATATATATATATATATATAATATATATGTCAAGCAGCTGTAGTGCTCCACTTAGTAAATCTGACGGGCTTCTACTTGGTACTCAGACACCAATTCTGAGCTCCATACTGCCAGACAGGACATGTGTAAAAAAAAAGAAAAAAAGGATACATTACAGTAGCAAATTGGAGGGAAAAAAAAATCTGGGATGAAGTTGTAGTTTTGCACGATACTGAAGATTTCTCAATGAACAAGTGTAAATAAAATGGTAAAGCAGCACCTGTCAGAATGATGTTGGGGATGTTGCCATGACTTATGTAGCCCAGTGGCTGGGAGTCCTGAAGGCTGCAGTGGCCGGTCAAACCCATCATAAGAGCCTGGGAATAGTTGAGGGTGGAGGTCTGGCTGTAAAGGCTGTCAGAATCAATGGCGGTCTCCATCATGTTGAACTGCTCCAACTGGAAATACCAGGAAACATAATATGTTCCAGGTACTTGCAGTATTTCTGTGAAGCAACATGAATATGGCAAAAAAACAACAACACACACACACACACACACGCATGCACGTCTTGCTATCCTTGTGTTGACATTGTATTGACTTCCATTGATTTTACTATGCCTAACCCAGACACTTTCCCTAAACCTAAGCATTACTGATACATGCCTAACCCTAACCTTAACCTAAACCTAATTCACACCATACCTCTAAACCTAACTAGTAGAGTTTAATAGTTTGTTAAACATTGTGGGGACCAGGCAAAATGTCCTCACAACTACAAACGTCCACACAAGGGTGGTGGGCTGTCAAAGGTTGGTCCTCACAAGTAAAGCTATACATGTACACACGCACACACACACACACACACACACACACACACACACACACAGACACACACACACACACACACACACACACACACACAGACACAGTTTGCACCTGTTGTGAGAGAGCGCTGGCCTGAATGGACGGCAGCTGCTGGTCATAGAAGTCTGCAAACACACTGCCCAGTATGGAGTTATGCTGCAACAGACAAACAAGTCAGATCTGGTTGTTTAGATTTCTGTCCAAAGAAGAAGAGTAGAAACATGTAACAGAAGCAGTGGCATATGGAAAAAGCTCAGTCAGAGCAGCAATACGACCAACTCCAACTGAATGTCACCTCACTACTCTGGAAAATACTTTTCTTCAGCAACTAGTTTTGTATGTTTGTCAAACATGACTGCACTGATTGATAAAATACTATTTATGAAACAAAAATCAGTCTCATGAGTTTATATTTTTTAATCAAAATCCATCTGTCTGAAGGGTTTATTCTCCTTTGAAGAAATCCTACAAAGGAAAGGGGGAAACACTGAGAAGTAACATTTAGATGATGGTATGGTATAAGTTTATTTAAAACAGGAACATGCATAACAACACATTGACCAAAAACAAAATTAAGAAAGATGCATGGTGTCAGGTTATAACATGAATGCTAATTTCCATCTGCAGTCCCTGGGCAGGTTGATGATAACCTACTGGGATAAAACAATATTTTAAAAAGTACATATACATACATACATACATACATACATACATACATACATACATACATACATACATACATACATACATACATACATACATACATACATACATACATACATACATACATACATACATACATACATACATACATACATACATACATACATACATACATACATACATACATACATACATACATACATACATACATACATACATACATACATACATACATACATACATACACACATACATACATACATACACGTATACAGACTCATACATACATATGTATGTAAATATATATATACACATACAGACATTCATAAAAATATAGATTTATACTTTACAAGAGGAGTGTCCTATACCAGCTCCCAATGGCCAACACCCTGCAGGTCCCTGGCGCAACGACACCCAAGAGAATCTGGCTGCAGACCTCCACTCTCAGGACCCTTCCTTGCAGACATGCACTGTGAGGTCCCCTCCGCTGTCAGGACCGGAAGTTTATTCAAAATATACCAGAAGTGCGTATTTATCGTTTCCCATGTGAAATGTGGAGACAACAAGGTGAGTTGAAGTTAAGTGATAACTTTTTGTTATATGAAGAAATAGAAACAGTCTTTATTCATTAGAACATTACGTTGCACACTATACACCACCCTGTGAAGTTATATACATTTGAAATAATTTTTTAAATCTTTTTAATTGAACATGAATACACATAAATAATATTTACATATTTAGACACAAATTAATGCCCCAGAACTAAAGTGTGCTCATAGGAAAACTAGAAAACATGTAAGTGTCTCGGCAGAAAACCCCCCTGAAAACATGGCTGGTGCTGGTCTCGAACTCTGGTCACCTGGATTGGGAGGCGGACACTATAACCACTAAGCTTAAGGGAGTGTACCTGACGTACTTCTGCCAGCCATTCTGCCTCCATTACATAGGCTACTCCTGGTATACTTGCCTTTGAATCATATTTACATTATATACATAAAATAAGGCCCCAATAAATAAAGTATATTCACATAGGGAACGACAAATACGTGCTTCCGGTATGCCTGCTTTCATTTTGGAAGGGTCCTGAGAGTGGAGGTCTGCAGCCAAATATGTAGGCTACTTCTGATACAGGCGCTTTGAAATCATATTGACATTATATACATAAAATAAAGTATATTCACATGGGGAACGACAAAATACGTGCTTCCAGTGTGTCAGCTTTCATTTTGGAAGGGTCCTGAGAGTGGAGGTCTGCAGCCAAATATGTAGGCT
The DNA here is from genome assembly GCA_963556495.2 of Valencia hispanica. Taxonomy (NCBI): domain Eukaryota; kingdom Metazoa; phylum Chordata; class Actinopteri; order Cyprinodontiformes; family Valenciidae; genus Valencia; species Valencia hispanica. The sequence goes on along the minus strand of OY747712.1, from coordinate 53,274,555 downwards.
ACTTCTGGTTATAGGTGCTTTGAAATCATATTGACATTATATACATGAAATAAAGTATATTTACATGGGGAACGACAAAATACGTGCTTCCAGTATGTCTGCTTTTATTTTGAAAGGCTTCGAATAAACTTCCGGTCCTGACAGCGGAGGGGACCTTACAGTGCAGGTCTGCAAGGAAGGGTCCTGAGAGTAGAGGTCTGCAGCTAGACCCCTCTCACGACACCCACGCATAGTCAGCCCAAACCAAATGGGCGACCGTGTAGAGGGCTGCAGGCAAATGGATCCACCCAACCCAAGCCAGCGTCCCAAAAGTGGAAACCCAGAGATCCCCCAGGAAAACAGCCCCAAGGACCGACCCCGGACACCGCCCCTACATACACATACCCACTCAACACACACATACTATATCTACATACAAATCTAGCCTCATGATTATGATCTCATTCACCTCTCGTGTACAATATTGTTTTGATAAAAGCCATTTCTTTGTCAGGCGTGCAAAAGTAAGAAATCCTGTATATGCCAGAATCTCCAATGTCCTCTAGAATAAGAGCTTGTAACACGATTGGTTTTATCTGAGATCAATGAGACAACATTTCTTAAAGGAGGAGCAGCACCATAAAATTTTTTAAAAAGTAAATAAAGGTTAGAATATATAATTACATTATCAAAATTGAAGAAGTCATACTTTGTGAGAGTAAGACAGTGATAGTACTGTTGTGTTTTTTTCATCGTGGATTTTGATTGCACGTTTGTATAATGACCGAACAGGATTCAGGACTGTCTTGCACGCCTGCGACCAACATGTCATGCAGTACAGAAAACGAGACAGAGACATTGAATTTAAAAATACATACAACGCCTCAATGGTCAGTGACCCTCGTATGTGTTTGTGAGTAGAGAGTATAAATTTAAGAGTGGCATCTTTTATATATGTTTCTTCAACGTTAAGGTTGAGTCCAATTTTACCCCTAAATAGGTAAAATCATAAACTGTTTTAATTTTGTTTTAATTTATAAAGATATCGTAATTTGGTAGTTTCCGCTTGTTTGTGGAATACATCGCAACAGTTTAATTCACATTTAAGATGAGAGAAGATCTAACTGAGCTGTCTAGAGACTAGAGTAAAATTATGATCACATAGTCCTGTTAGCAGATTGTACTTTTGCACTATTCTCTTTGGTTTATTTGTGAAGATCAGGTCTATTAGTGTTTGCAACGTTTTAGTAATCTGTGTGGGCTACTCAATTATTTGATGCTTTTGAAATGAATGTGGAATTTCCTTTAATTTCTTTCTGTGGACCTTATCTAACCAGTTTAAATTAAAATCACCCATTACCAGTACTTCCTTTCCTTCAAACATTTTAAGTATCCTAACGAATTCTGAATAAAATACAGTTGTAGCATTTGGTGGTCGGTAAATCCCAAAAAACATAAAAGACATTTGGGGAGACCACACATTCCAGTAAATTGCTCTTAAGGTCAACTTCCTGGCTTTGAAGAGTCTCCTTAACATAGATCAAAACCCTGCCTCCCTTTCCTTTTTCCCATAGACTTTATAACCAGGATCAACAAAAACAGATAGGGGCGGAGTAGCACACACATGATCTCTACTTCCTTTAAGATTTCACTTTATCATTATGGCTATCATATTCGGGCTCTCTTTGAAAGGTAATCTCGGTGCTCTTTGCACATAATTTGGAATGTAAATACCTGCCTTCACTTCAGGAAAAGTTTCCAAAGGAATGAGTAATTCGACAGAGTTTCTATTGTAGAGTAGGTATAATATAGTAACTGGGGGATATGAGTAACTTTTAGAGGCAATTCGGGGTGGGATTAGAAATGTGTGTCCGTCCACTCCGCCATCTTGTCTCTGACGCGGCGGGCGTACATGTCATTTCCTCAAACAAAGGGATTATTGCAAAGATGGCCGACGAAACAGCAGGTCTACTCACGGTACTCGTCTTTGTGATGTGTGCAGTTTTGTGCACACGGAAACACTTAAGAGACATTGATGAAGAAGCTGAAGAAGCCGTGTTTTTATGCACAGTGTGTGCGCTCACAAAGTTCCCTGCCCCCCTCCCCTTTTCCCCATCGCCCCACACCCCTTCAGCTGTCCGGACAGACAGACAGATAGATGACAGTTGAAATATAAAGTGGTGTTGGCTCTACTCAGTCTAGAGCTTCAGCCTCTTGGACCAACTAATCTGGTGTTTAGTGTCTCTTCAACAGTCAGGAGCACCAAACTAAACATCTAATGTTTAAACAGGGCAACGATAACAATGTGTTCATCATATGATCAGCCTGTGTGTCATTTTAAACTTTCCCCCCTCACCAGAATCAACTTTTTTGTTACATTTTCAAGACAGTTTAAAAAGTAATTTCATTTGATTTAATTTTTTATTGTATATTCATAAAATCTGATTTTTTTGGTAATGTAAAATATTTTAAAGAAACATCTTTAAACATGTTTACAAACACAAAAACTCACATTGGGGCTAATTTTGTGAAATGTCTGTATAACGGATGGCAGGTAATAAACATATTTTTTAGGGAGCATTTTAATCTTTTGAAGCTGGTTTCTGGTACCAAACATTTTTTTAAAGGTAAAACTTCAACAGCTTTTCTCTGTTGAAAAACTGTTTCCACCATTTTTCTCCAGGTGGATGGTGCCTTATTTCTGTCCTCCACCTAAGGGCTACTGCATAGTTTCTTTTCTTATAACAAACCCAAATCTGTCTGTTTGGAAATGTTTCTCTGAAGGATCTGTGAGTTCTGAAGGAACCCACCCATCACTTATTCATGTAACACTGTAAAACTACAGTTGGCAAGCAGCAGAACTGCTACCAAAGCAGACTAATTGGCCAGCCCTTTCTACGTTTGCTACCCTCTAAACCAAGGAACAGCAAGGTATAAAATTCCAGCTCAGCTACCAACAAGCAAACCCTACATTTATCAAGAATCCATTTGATATTTTAGGAAAAATTTTTGCTTTTTTGTTTTAAATTAAAAAAAGATTCTATTTGTTAGAAAAATTGTATTATCACTGATAATTGTAATACTGTTTATGTTACTGTATTTTGGCTGTGTAAAGTTTAAATAAGACTATTTATATGCTTTACTGACATCACAGAGCTTAAAGATCCTCTAAGAGTTGCTTGAGAGGGTTGTCTGGAAGGCCAAGTTTACATGTACGTTGTTATTCCCTTTCAACACCCACAGGTCTAATGTGGGTCTGGTTTATGACCTGTTGTAAAGCCCTGTTTTGTAATAAAAGCTTTTGGGAGAGTGAGCTCGGTGGGAGTAAGCACTGAGCATTCTTGGAGACAAGACACTGAGCAAGCTCGATGCTTAATTTCCCCCTTGTGAAATCTTCACAAGTAAAACACATAAGTTGTCTCTTTCCTCATTCTGTTCTCTTTATGTTCTAGGGTAATATTTACCTAACAATATTACATATTCTTGTTGGAAATTTGACATAACTATAGTTAGAACTGTGTCACCACACAGGTTATGTTTATCTTTGTGTTAATTTATTAATCAAATAAATACAACTAAAAGAAACAGATAAATAAATAATTAATTGCCTGTATGAATGAGATCAACAGAAATCAATGAATTAATAAATACTATATTCTCTTAGAAATCTTTGTGCATAAAATACTTTTACTAGATTAAAAACCAAGTATCATTCAACCTGCTGTACGGTTGGCCGAGTTGAAGTGGAGGTGTTTCTTTTCCACATGTTTTCCTCCAGCTGTTTTCTGGCCTTTATGTTTTAATTAACACAAACCCAGTGTGATGTACAGTACAAACCACAGAATAAAGAGAATGATTAAAACTATAGTCCCCGTCATGACTTTATATTCCCTCACTGACTCAAGTCAAGACAGTTCACTCAGAAATTCTCTTTTGAATGTCTTCATAGAATCAGCAACAGAACGTCCCTTGTTTTAAACATGATCTCATCAGTAATTGGATCATATCCTCAGTCATGTTAGTCTGGAACTACATTATCGGTGTGTGCTGCACAGGTCCCCACAGGACAGAGAAGCACAATAGAGCGCATGGCGTAGCAGTTGTGCTTTTGCCTGTGCGCCTTATGAATAACCTCGGATTCCTGCTGGAGGGGCTCAGCTGGAATCCGGAGCAGAGCAGAGCTGGGAGGCAAACACCAGGACAAACATGTGGCTACACACACTGAGCGACTCACCTACCATCTCCCTCGCCACTGTAGGTTCTCTATCCCTTTTCATCTCAAGCATAAAAAGCATTAAAAAAAATCCACCTTTAATGCTGTCGAATCAAATTCTCATTTAAAGAGCATATTGCAGGTTAAATTTTTTTTCTAAAATGCAAATAAAATGTTGTCCAAAATTACTATTTGAAACATTTATCGAAGATATTTCTGTTTTTACAGTAGATAACGACCACAAATTTTTATAAAAAAGTTTCATAATCTGGACGTGTGACATAAGTGAAGGGTGTCATATGCTATGCGCTGCCTCAGCTCAGTGTAGCGAGTAGGTAGTTATCGAGAGTCAGTGTGTTCATTAGTTTTGTATTGGGTACATTTGTCTTAAAATTAATAAATTATTGTGTATGTGGAGGCTGTACAAACAGCAGACTGTCAAGACATCGAGTCCACAAATTTCCGAATAAAAACAAAAACGGAGTCATCTTCCGTTCCTGGGTGCGTTTTCTGCAGCTGAAAAGACGAGAGTTCACTTCTGCTTCGGCTACAAAAAACAGTCATTTGTGGCGCTCACTTCAGACCAGAGGATTACCATCCCAGCGAAGTGATGGAGTTCAACATGGGATGCAGAAGAAAAGATTAGGTGCGACTGACACAAGGCACAGTTCCTTCAGTGCACACAACTTTATGGGCACCGCTGTCAGTGGACAGGATCTTGGCTTTCTAAGTTCAATTCAGTTTCAATTCAGTTTATTTATATAGCGCCAATTCACAACAGATGTCATCTCAAGGCACTTAAAGAGAAGTCATTTCAATACATTTATACAAACATTCCAATCAGTTAAAAAGTTTCCTATTTAAGGAATCCCAGCAGATTGCGTCAGTCATTGGCGTGAGGTTGGGCCCCGTTGATGCAGACTTTCCAACCACAGCAATCCTTCAGCAATCCCTCATACTGAGCAAGCATGTAGCGACGGTGGAGAGGAAAAACTCCCCATTAACAGGAAGAAACCTCCAACAGAACCAGGCTCAGTAGGAGCGGCCATCTGCCACGACCGTCTGGGGGTTTGAGAAGACAGAGCAGAGACACAGAAGGAACAGAAGATCTGATATAAGAGAACTTTCTATGTTACAGAAAGTAAAAAGTTAATAACAGGACACAGTGGATGTTCAGTTACTGGGAGGATCATCCCAGTCGATGCCCCCCGTCCAAAAGGGCATTGCAGCTAAGTCTGTCCTCCAGCAGTCTAAGCCTATAGCAGCATAACTACAGAGCTAGCTCAGGATGACCTAAGCCACTCTAACTATAAGCTTAATCAAAAAGGAAAGTTTAAAGCCTGGCCTTAAAAGTAAACAGACACAGTGGATGTTCAGTTACTGGGAGGATCATCCCAGTCGATGCCCCCCGTCCAACAGGGCATTGCAGCCAAGCAGGATACCAGACCAGGTATATCTTCTATGGAGAGAAAAAAAACTGAGAGAAAACAAAGTTAACAGTCGAAATAACAGAATGTACTGTAATACAACTGGAGAGTCGTAGGAGAAAAGGAAGTAGCAGAGTGAAGAAAATTGGTAAGTCTGTCCTCCAGCAGTCTATGCCTATAGCAGCATAACTACAGAGCTAGCTCAGGATGACCTAAGCCACTCTAACTATAAGCTTTATCAAAAAGGAAAGTTTTAAGCCTGGCCTTAAAAGTAAACAGACTGTCTGCCTCACGGACTAAAGCTGGGAGCTGGTTCCACAGGAGAGGAGCCTGAAAACTAAAAGATCTGCCTCCCATTCTACTTTTAGAAATCCTAGGAACTACAAGTAAACCTGCAGTCTGAGAGCGAAGTGCTCTGTTAGGAACATAAGGAACAATTAGATCTCTGATGTATGATGGAGCTTGATTATTAAGGGCTTTGTATGTAAGAAGAAGTATCTTAAATTCTATTCTGGATTTAACAGGGAGCCAATGAAGGGAAGCTAAAACAGGAGAAATGTGATCTCTCTTTTTAATATTCATCACAACTCTTGCTGCCGCATTTTGGATCAACTGAAGGCTTTTAATGGCATTTTGTGGACTACCTGATAGTAAAGAATTACAGTAGTTCAGCCTTGAGGTAACAAATGCATGGACTAGTTTCTCAGCATCACCCCTGGACAGGATGTTTCTAATTTTAGCAATATTCCGGAAGTGAAAGAAAGAAATCCTAGAAACCTGTTTAATATGGGATTTAAATGTCAAGTCTCGGTCAAAAATAACGCCGAGGTTCTTTACGTTATTACTGGGGGCCAATTTAATGCCATCCAGATGAAGTGATTGACTAATCAGTTTCTGTTTAAGAACTTCTGGTCCAAAGACAGCAACTTCTGTTTTGTCAGAATTTAAAAGCAAAAAGTTTAGGGTCATCCATGTTTTTATGTCTTCCAGACATGCCTGTAATCTACCTAACTGACTGGGTTCATCAGGATTTAAGGATAAATATAGTTGTGTATCATCTGCATAGCTGTGGAAATTTATCCCATGCTGTCTAATGATTCTACCAATTGGGAGCATATATATATGGTGAACAGAATTGGTCCAAGCACAGAACCCTGTGGAACTCCACAAGTAACCCTTGAGAGTGAAGAAGATTTATCATTTAGATGAACAAACTGGAATCTATCAGACAAATATGATTTAAACCAGCCTAGTGCTGTTCCTTTGATCCCTGTAACATGTTCAAGCCTTTCTAGGAGAATATTATGATCGACTGTGTCAAAAGCAGCACTGAGATCTAACAAAACCAGAACAGACACAAGTCCATTATCTGAGGCCATGAGAATATCATTAGTAACCTTCACCAGGGCTGTTTCAGTGCTATGATGAGCTCTAAAACCTGACTGAAACTCTTCAAACAGCTCGTTACTGTTTAGATGCTCACAGACTTGATTAGCAACAATTTTCTCAAGGACTTTGGATAAGAAAGGAAGGTTAGATATAGGTCTGTAATTCACTAAGTCATCTTGATCAAGGGAAGGTTTCTTGAGTAAAGGTTTAATTACAGCTATTTTAAATTCTTGTGGTAGGTATCCGTTTACTAAGGATAGATTCATCATATCCAAAATGGGGCCAGGAACCAAATGGAACACTTCTTTAAATAATTTGGTTGAAATTGGGTCCAACATACAAGTTGAAGGTTTAGATGAGGCTAATATTTTTGATATTTCCGAAAGCTCGACTGAATCAAAACAGCCTAAGCACAACTGAGGTTCTACAGTTCTTTCCAATACTGCCTCATTTACTGAAGAAGAAGTAATCATGTTTGGGAGGATGCCAATGATTTTATTTTTAATAGAATTAATTTTATTTATGAAGAATCCCATAAAATCATCACTGCTAAGAGCTGGGGGAATAGTTGGCTCAACAGAGCTATGACTCTGTGTAAGTTTGCCAACTGTACTAAAAAGAAACCTAGGATTGTTTTTATTCGCCTCTATTAATGATGAAAAATATGCTGTTCAAGCTTGTCGAAGGGTCTTTTTATACAGCAATAGACTGTTATTCCAGGTTAAATAGGAATCCTCTAGGTGTGTAGAGCGCCATTTTCTCTCCAACTTCCTAGTATTCTGCTTTAAAGTACGCAACTCTGCGTTGAACCAAGGAGTCAGCCTGCTATGGCTAGCCACTTTCTTTTTTAAGGGGGCTACACTATCTAATGCCAAACGCAATGAGGACGTAACGCTGTGAACCAGATCATCAATTTCCGAAGGGTTAGAGATAGAATTGCTGCCATCCACTGTGTTACCCTGAGACACTAAGGAAAGTAAGAATGGAACATATTCTTTAAAAATTGTTACAGCATTGTCTGATAAAGCTCTACTATAATGAAATTTTCTTTCAGATTTAAGATGGTCAGTTAAAGTAAATTCAAAAGTTATTAAGAAGTGGTCAGACAGGACCGGGTTATGTGGGGGGACTGTTATTTCCTCACACTCAATACCGTATGTCAGTACAAGGTCCAAAGTGTGTTTACCCGTGTGGGTCGATCCCTGTACTTTTTGAGTAAAGCCAATTGAGTCTAAAATAGCATTAAAGGCTGCATTTAGGCTATCACTTTCAGTATCCACATGAATATTAAAGTCCCCCACTATAATAACCCTATCAGTATTTAATATTAAATAAGATAAAAAATTTGAGATCTGATCCAAGAATTGAGAGTAAGGGCCTGGTGGTCGATACAAAATCACAAACAAAAATGGTCTTAATGTTTTGCAACTTGGATGAGGAAAATTAAGGGTTAGATGTTCAAAAGAACTGTAGCTATCAATTGGTCTGGGACTAATTAGTAAATCAGAACGAAAAATGGTTGCAACTCCTCCTCCTCGCCCAGTATTTCTAGGAATGTGAAAATTTAAATGACTGGAAGGAGTTGACTCATTTATACTGACATAATCCTCCTGCTGCAACCAGGTTTCTGTGAGACAAAGGAAATCAATGTGATTATCACAAATCAAGTCATTTACTAACAAAGTCTTTGAGGAGAGAGTTCTTATGTTTAATAAACCACATTCAATAGATTTATTTTTCTGTTCAGTCAAAGTTGTATTTATTTTTATGAGATTTCCATAATTTGCTTTTGTTGGCTTAATTTTTAATCCATTTAATTTTGGCCGTGGGCAAGACACTGTTTCTATAGGGTAATGGGTGGGTAACAGTACAGAAGCAGCAGAGAGGTGGGTTAAACTACGACTCTGCTTCCTGGTCTGGACCCTGGGTTGTCAGTGTTTTGGAGGACTAATAAATTCGGCCATATTCCTAGAAAGAAGAGCTGCTCCATCCAAAGTGGGATGGATGCCGTCTCTCCGGATCAGACCAGGTTTCCCCCAAAAAGTTAGCCAGTTATCAATGTAGCCCACATCGTTTGCAGGACACCACCTAGACAAGTCTTGTTGTCTACACTGTTAAGTGCCAAATTTGTTGAAAGAACAATATAAAAAATTAGATGCGACGTGATATGTGGCTTGTCAAATAAGCAGTACAAAAGGGGTATCAGGAAAATGTTTACATCGCCTACAGTGCTATACCACGTTACATGAACGGATATTAACGAGTTTGAGACAACTTAGAAAAGTTCAATATTGTTTATTAGTGGCAAGGATCAATACTATATTAGCTGACAAATATGTTTCTCAATGCCAAGGAACCTTCCCTTGATGCCTTGGTTCCACCCCGGTTGCCTAGGACATACATCATCAGAGACCGAGGCGTCTGTCCTCCGTTTGTCTGCCGTTTAGCTAACTGGCCAAGGATACATGGGAGGTTCCTTGATGCCATCCCTCGGTCAAAAATTTCCCAGAATACAGCACGGTATTGCTGCAGGCAGTAGCAACTTCGGGAGCGAATTTCCAATTTAAATGTAAGTCAAGTAATTTTAGCTATTGGAAAATGTTTATCTATGGTTGGTTAGTTGCTTAGTAGTTGCAGCTTCGGTTGCTAGCAGGTACTAACTCGGTTTCACATTTGATTTGACCAATATATACACAATCTAAAAAGTAAAACTCTCGTTATAACATCTATATTGAAACGTATACGTATAAAATATAACAATGGGCGGGACATAAACGGAGCACTTAAGCAAAAGGCGGGCTCTGGGCAGCCGCGGTCACGTGATGTAAGTCTGTTCCATTTATCCGGTTTCTTTGACCAAGGAAGGCATTGCGTTGACATTGAGAAACACTTTTTATTTTCTGGTACATGATAGTAATCTGTACTAAATTGTGACGTTAGCGCACGAGTTTATGCTAACATGGGTCTCTCTCTCCACTGATTGTCCTAACACCACAGCTCTATCTCTCTTCTTTGGCCATTAATCCTTCCCCTGGTCTCTCTCTGCTCTCAGGGGCCCAGCAGGCTCATAGCTGTTTGGTTGTCCTCCATCATATGTATAATTGTAAACACTTAAGGTTTCTTCAGTGTCGGATCCAGCATTAAAATCCATTGGTTTCTATTGATGGAGCTGACGGGTCTCCCTTAGCCTACGTCCCCTCCTGTCTGGCAGAGGTGAAATTTTCTCACAAAAACAACTCCAGAAGTCTAGATAATTTATTTTTTTGTATATATATTTATTTTTTTAATTTAGAACCAGTTCCTAATATATTTCTCTAAACAGTGGTTTAAGGTGGGGTTTAACCTGCAATATGCTCTTTAAATTGCAGTTATTGTCTGCTTTGTCCTGAGGTCCTCTAGCCTTTCTCTGAACTAGGACTCATACACCTCTTCAATGTTCACCTTGGGTGTGTTTGCTTTAACATGAAGCAATACTTTGTGGTTTAGCTACTGTTTTTTGAGATCTTCCCATGTCATTAATGGAGATGCAGCAATCTCCGATTCAGCTCATGACAGAAGATAAAGCCTCAAAATATCATGCAAGAATCTGCTCAGCATTTAAAAGAAGGGTTTAGCCTAGCTTTTAACTGATTATTATTTACTACTGTTTGTTTAATTGCTCTGCATGTTTTATATGAAGAGATTTATCATTTCTGCAAAACTCTCCATTTTGGGTTCAACCATGGAACTTCCTGATTCCCACTTCTCATCATTTGAAAGGAGATGGCTAATACTCGCTCTCACAACAGCAAAACGAATTTTGTTAAGACACTGGATAAAAAAGCATCCTCCCCCTATGCGGAATGGTTAACAATTATGGCTAAGCTGGTGTCCTATGAAAAACTCACTTATAGTTTACTCAATAAGATTCATCAATATGAATGTGTTTGGTTTGCTTTTACCAACTGGCTCACAGTTACTTAATATTTTTGGTTGACTGGCCGGTGTGGTGTGGAGTATGTTCTGATGGTTATTTGAAAAACAAAAATCAATCAAATATACGTTAAAAGAAGTACATTAAAAGATGTACAAAAAGAAGGGTTTGATTGTTGTAATGTTGTAAAAGACAATTTATGTTAAGCAAACAGATGCTTCTTTTAAACAGTTTATAATGTTTTGAGGGATGCATATCTAATTTCAATCAAACTTCTTGGATAGAGAAAATAATTAAAAATCTATGTCTGCCAGGGGTATGACTACTTTTGGGCTTAACTGTGTATATAAATAAATATATATATATATATATATATATAATATATATATATATACACTGGGATGGACTTGACCTGTCCAGGGTGTATCCCGCCTCTCGCCCAGTGACTGCTGGAGATAGGCACCATTTCTGGCTCTCACAGACCTGTAACTTCTTCTGTAAGAGGCTCCGTTGTCCTCCACTCGTTACCTGTATTAATAGCACCTGTTTGAACTCGTTATCAGTATAAAAGACACGTGTGAAACAGTCAAACAGTCACACCCCAAACTCCACTATGGCCAAGACCAAAGAGCTGTCAAAGAACACCAGAAACAAAATTGTAGACCTGCACCAGGCTGGGAAGACTGAATCTGCAATAGTGAGCAGCTTGGTGTGAAGAAATCAACTGTGGGAGCAATTATCAGAAAATGGAAGGGATACAAGACCACTGATAATCTCCCTTGATCTGGGGCTCCGCGCAAGATCTAACCCCGTGGGGTCAAAATGATCACAAGAACAGAGGGCAAAAATCCTAGAACCACACGGGAAGACCTAGTGAATGATCTGCAAAGAGCTGGGACCAAAGTAATTAGGCTACCATCAGTAACACTACGCCACCAGAGACTCAAATCCTGCAGTGCCAGACATGTCCCCCTGCTCAAGCCAGTACATATCCAGGCCCGTCTGAAGTTTGCTAGATAGCATTTGGATGATCCAGAAGAGGATTGGGAAAATTTTCTATGGTCAGATGAAACCAAAATAGATCTTTTTGGTAAAAACTCCACTTGTCGTGTTTGGTGGAGAAAGAATGCTAAATTGCATCCAAAGAACACCATATCTACTGTGAAGCATGGGGTGGAAACAACATGCTTTGGGGCTGTGTTTTCTCCAAAGGGACCAGGAAGACTGAGCCGTGTAAAGGAAAGAATGGGGCCATGTTAGGTTTCTGTGACTGTGTGGTGGAGAGTGGGTGTGTTTGTTTCTCCTCCTACCTTCTCTGCACGGTGTGTCAGGCAACAGCTCCAGCTGGTTCCAATTAACCACTCATCATTCTCCAGCTTAAAAGGGGAGCGGATCCTGGAGGCTGGCGCCAGTTGGTTCTTGCTTCTAGCTTGGTATATGGCCAAACTCACTCTCGAGAAATCTTTCATAATCATTTCAAGATCAAGTGTATTCCATTGCTTACTCTTTGCCTTCTTTGTTGTTCCCCCCAGAAGTTTCTACGACAATTCCCCGGAACCCTCTAAGCAGAAGACTTTCCTTCAGCCTGAGGCCTGTCCTGGTCAACCTCTGCACCGCTTCCCCACTGGTAACGTTCTTCCATACCCGCCTTCATCACCGTTTTTCCACCTAGCTGCTTGCCTGTCCGCCCAGAAGACACCATCACCAAATATACAAAGAGAAACTTACCACCTTCTGCCATCACTCCGATTCATCTTCCGAACTCCTCCAAACTACTCATCTGAAAGAAACAGAAGGATTAGCAGATAACAAACACCCACCTCCAGCCAACCTCAGATCACGGATCCCTACAGTTCTCTCTCTCCGCCATTACTTACCGGACAACAAGAAAGATCCTCCTCAACACCTCTTCAAGATATCACACCACCACAGACTGTGTTTAACCTCTTACCTGTTTCCTCTCCTAGTCCAGTCCTCATCTCCTGGTTCCTCCCGAGACGACCCTCCGGTCTTCCTCCCACTCCTCTCCGTTCAATAAACCAAATACAAATCCATTGTCTGTTTGCTGACTGGAATTGTAGCCACTTAAAGAGTCAAAACAACCAATCATGTCAGGCCATGTATCATGGCATTTTGAGTGAAAACCTCCTTCCATCAGCAAGGGCATTGAAGATTAAACGTGGCTGGGTCTTTTAGCATGTCAATGATCCCAAACACATCGCCTGGGTAATGAAGAAGTGTCTTCATCAGAAGCATTTCAAGGTTCTGGAGTGGCCTAGCCAGTCTCCAGATCTCAACCCCATAGAAAATCTTTGGAGGGAGTTGAAAGTCCATGTTGCCCAGCAACAGTCCAAAAACATCACTGTTCTAGAGGAGATCTGCATGGAGGAATGGACCAAAATACCAGCAACAGTGTGTGAAAACCTTGTGAATACTTACAAAAAACGTTTGATCTCTGTCATTGCCAACAAAGGGTATATAATAAAGGTATTGAGATGAACTTTTGTTATTGAACAAATAATTATTTTCCACCATAATTTACAAATAAATTCTTTAAAAATCAGAATTTCTGGACTTTTTTTCTCATTTTGTCTCTCATTGTTGAGGTATACCTATGAAGAGAATTACAGACCTCTCTCATCTTTTTAAGTGGGGGAACTTGCACAATTGGTGAGTGACTAAATACTTTTTTACTCCATTGTATATTCAAGAGAACCTTCCTAAAAGGCTGTTAACGTTTTCAAAATCCAGCATGTTCTATGACAAACATAAAGCAGAGCATCTTAGCTGGAATACCTTCAGCCTTCCTGTTATGTGCTCCAAGACTCTCTTTCGCTCTCTTGCAGCCTGAATGGACTGCTGAAATATCTCAACATTTTATAGAAAATACAGTTTAGTTTTAAATACATTCTTACATCTCTGGACTTAATCTGATTTCCGATGCTTAAAATAGCAAACTTAAATAAAACCACCCCATAATTTCTTTTGCAACTCATTTATATTCCATTGTGTTGCAGTGGCATAGACACAAGCATCTGACAAATACATCAATCATTTCAGGGTGAAGCAAGATGCTGAGTTGCAATGCAAATACCACAAAAGCAGCTGAGAGTGCAGACCCGAAAAACAGCTACATCACTACAAAACAAGGGCACTGAGAGCTTCACAACAATTGAGGCCAAATCTGGGCAAGATATACTAAAGTGTTTGAAAAACATTTGTCTTTCTTAATCCTGTTAAAGTGTGAATTCATGGTACAATGCTGACTGCATTTCCTGCATTTCAAAACAAGTCATCTGTGAAGGTCTCCTGTGATGCACATTATGTCAGAAGTCTTTTCAACTTCAGTGGAGATCTGCACAGGATGTGGAGTCTGATGTGACGAATTTCCACATTTGCTCATAACAAGCAGGGATGAATATGCATTAATAAATTAAAAGCTTTGAGTTAAAAAGGGGTATTTGATTCTGTCTGTGATCAAATAGAAATTAAGATATGCTGCCCTGATCTGGAGTACCAGCAAAAACAAGCTGGAGTGAGGGAGGAGGATGTGGCAGGGGCAGCAACACAGAGCCCTGCGCATCAAAAGCAACCACAGAATTAAGATACAAGGGACGGTGACGGAGCTCATCGGCTCACACGCCCTTACTTGAGGTGAGCCTCCGGGTGAGAAGCCTTGATTGGAGACGGGAGAAGTTGGAGACTGATTGGCAGAGGATCCAACCCTATGGCGGTACTGCTGCAGGGAGGCGGCCTGACACGAGATAATACATTCATGTTATTCAGACAGGAGAGCCTTCCTTTTCATCAGTGGATTCATTATGTGCAGTTCTTCTAATACTGTATATTAAGCTTTACTCAACACATTGCTTTGATTTGTTAACCAGGATGAAAGCATCCTTCCACATTTAAACCCCCTTAAACCACATTTTCTCATGTTACAACCATAAAACTCCATGTATGTTATTGGGTTTTAATGTGAAGGACCAACACAAATTACCTTGTTACTGCAAAATGGAGGAAAATATTAGCACAAAGCCATGGTTTTCTAATGTTTTTTACAAATACAAATCGGTCTTTGTAAAATTTAGGGAGCATTTTTATTTTGCACCTTTTACTTTGATACCCATAAAAAACCTAGTGTAATCCATTACGTTTGGTATCACCTAGGGCAGTGTGTAATTTAATCTCAGTAAATATCCAACAGTTCTGTGAAGGCCTCAGAGTATTGTTAGAAAATATTGGTGAACAAAGGCAAGGCATAGCAAGGCAATTTTATTTGTATAGCACACTTTCAACAACAAGGTAATTCAAGGTGCTTTACATGATTAAAGGGTAAAATAAAAATAGCAGTAAAACACAGTCAAAGCATATAAAGTAAAAACAGCAAGAAGCACACACAAATACAAATGATACATCAAGGCATTACTCAAAGGCAGCTCTAAACAGATACGTTTTTAGCCGTGATTTAAAAGATCTCAGTGTTTCAGCAGGTTTGCAGTTTTCTGGGAGTGTGATCCTGATTAGAGGAGCATAGAAACTGAAAGCTGCTTCTCCATGTTTGGATCAAATTCTAGGGATGTTGAGTAGACTGGAATTAGAGGACCTGAGTGTTCTGGCGGGTTGGTATAGTAACAGTAGAACTTAAATATACTTTGGTGCTAAGCCATTCAATGATTTATAAACTAGTAAAAGTATTTAGAGGTCTATTCTCTGAGCTACAGGGAGCCAGTGTAAGGACTTTAGAACTGGGGTGATGTGCTCTACTTTCCTGGTTCTAGTGAGGAACACGAGCAGCAGTGTTCTGGATCAGCTGCAGCTGTCTGATTGACTTTTTAGGCAGACCTGTGAAGACGCTGTTGCAGTAATCAATCCGACTAAAGATAAATGCATGGATGAGTTTTTTTAGGTCCTGTTGCGACATCAGTTCTTTAATCCTAGAAATGTTCTACAGGTGATAGAAGGCTGACTTTGTTATTGCCTTTATGTGACCCTGGAGGTTCATAACTACACCTAAATTTTGGGCCTGATGAGTCATTTTTAGCTGTATTAACGGAAGCTGTGTGCTGACTCTTGATTGTTCCTCTTTAGGTCCAAAAGTAATTACTTCTGTTTTGTTTCTGTTCAGATTGAGGAAGTTATGGTACACCCTGTCATGGTCTTTGTATTTTGTGTGGCAAGTTTGAGTTTTTCCTTCCACTTGGTTTTCTTCCCCTTTTTTCCCCAAGGTGCCCTCTTGTTTTGCTCCTCCTGTTTGTGTCTTAAGTTAGTAGTTTTTCTTATTCAGTGTAATTATATTTTTGTATTCTGGCACTTCCTGGGTTCTGTAGATGTTTTTCACCTTTGTCTATGTCCACCTTCCCATTTGTGTTTCCTTTATCTCTTTATTTAATTCCTCCTTCTGTTCTCCAGTGTGTCCTTACGTTTCCCTTAGAGTTCTCTTAGTTTCTTAAGTATCCTTTTAGTTTCTTTAGAGTCTTCTGTCTCCTAGCCAGTCACCTCCTGTCCCAGCTAATCACTTCCACCTGCTCACTCCCTCTCAGCTGCAACCGCTTCCCTTAATTGGTCCTGCTCCTTCTCTGCTTCACTCTTCACTCTCCTCCCTCAGTATAAATACGGTCCTCTTTCAGTCACAACTCGCTGGTTCGTCCGTCTTTCTTCCCCGCCTGATTCCTGCCTTCCTTGTAGCCCGTCTGGTTCCTGTTTTTCCCTGTTGCTGCCTGTACCCGCCTGAGTTATGTAAGTTCCTTGTGTTTTTCATTAAATCATTTTTGTATTTACTCTGCTGCTTTTGGGTCCAGTTTAAACTGCAAAACATGACACACCCATCCATTGCTCGATGCATTTACTTAGGGTTTGGATGGGTTCAAAGCCCCATCAGCTCCACCCCGGTGCCTCAGGCTCTGTGGTCCATGGTTGGGCCTGGCTGCAGTGGAGGTGTGCAGAGAAACTGCCACCGTTCTCCTCCTGGCTTTCCTCTGCCACTGCGATGCACAATATCGGTTTTATTGACAATTTTAAAATTTTCTGGGGAGAAGTCAACTGTTTGGGGCAGATGGACTGCATTTAAATAGACAAGGGACGTGCATGCTGGCACTAAGCTTGGCATGCCCACGTCCACCCATATTCACCACAGCGGCCCCAGCTGCTCGTGCCCTCTTTGCCCCTTCCACCACATTCTGATGTACAGCTGGCCCCTGCTCCTTTAAACTCAGCCCAGTTCTTAACAGTAATTCATATATTGGACTTGGACTTTTTACTACATCACTCATACCCGTTATTGTCAGCAGAGAGTGGATTAAAAATTATAAACCGAACAAATGCAATCCAAAGAATCTGAAACAGTTACCAAAAGTCTCACCTGCTGCTATTCATAGAGTGTTGAGAAGATTTTAATTACATGCATAAGTTTTGTTTCTTCTTTCTTCATTAGAAAAAGGCAAGAAGCGTGACCTCCACTCCAGGTCAAAGGGTAAAATAAACACAATTCATGCTTAGTATGGAATAACAACAGAAAAAGCCTATTTTTCATTGAGAATGCCAGTGTTTTTATAACATTATGTAAAATTTAGCAGGGGCTACTCTTTTAACTTAATTGAAATTATTTTATATCTACCAAAATGAAAATAAGTAACTAACAAAATTCAGATGTTTAAGACTGAAATAGTTTTTACAGTGTAGATGAGAAAAAGAGAGAAAGGAAAATATGTTGTGGCATGGGCAACTCTACCAACACCCACCCTAAATTGACTGCCCCATGGGCAGTTCCATGGCTTCTGTTATCCTCCAGTTCAGGGATCGGATTACAATCAATGGGGAAGGTTAAAGGGGAAGGTTTGAATCAGGGGAGCTTTCATGTGTGTTTAGTTGAAGTTGGAGTGGATGCGAAGGGAGGAGCCTGTCACCTCTGTGGTATGAAGAGTGGAATGAAGCCCAGAAATGTCACATGAATGGAGGCAGAGATATGGTCACAGAGGGGGACCACGTGAGCAAGAGGAAAAAGCCACCCAGCCCACATGCTGCAGAACTTTGAAATTGGAGGCCAGTATTAACTGACTGAATGGAGATCGGAGCTTTGATCCCAATCAATATGGACACACTCCCATGAGAAAGCCTGACAAATGGGGAAGAAGCCACACCATATCCTGTCATGTGGTGAATTCCATCAGGGACTGAACTGTGTGATTCTAAAAGAGATCAACGGACATTGCTCTGGGAATATATGGACATACATGCTTAATGTCTCTCACCATCATTGCCTTTTAAAGCTATCACGCTCAGTCTGGTGTCTGAGAAAAACCTGGATTGCCTGGGGGTGCCATGGCTATTAGGTAATGAAGACCCCAACTTTGCTCCTTCACATATGTGTTGCCCCATCTGATCCTTCCCATCAGTGGCGGCTGGCCAATAGAGGGCGATAGGGCGCCGCCCCCCCAGTGTTTTCCCAAGTGTTTTTTTATTTTTATTTTTTTTACATAATCCCATATTCTAAGTTAATTGTGTGTTTAAATTCATAACAAAGTATCATATTTAAAAATATGTATCATTTTCGGAGAAAAAGCTCCCGCTGCTGAGCAGCTGGGGCGACAAAAAAATCGCCCCAAGCAGTGCAGCAGCCAGCCAATCACTGACAAGAAATACAAATAGCAACAGGAATTTATCCAACCAGCATCGTTGATTCGGCCGCATGAAGGGCGATAGAGAAATCGCCCCAAGGCTGGTGTGAGGACGGGCAAGATATCTGGTTGAGACATTGGCAGTGCGATTTCTCTGCCACAAGGGGGCGCTGCTGTAAGAGTTAACAGCTTTGTGTGTAAAATTGTTGTGTAAACCTAATACGTTTTTTTTTTTCCAGTTTGGTTCTAAACTTGTTTGTGCAATATTCTCTTTATGTTTAGAATAAGAATGCCTGAAGTTGTTAATATTGGCATTAAAATAATCAGTATTTCACATAGTACTGGTATCCAGCCATCTATGTTTAATTGTTGTGGAAAGATAATTGAAAATGACTTGATAAGCTATATGCACAGCTCCACTATTTCCTGAACTAAGGACAGCCCTTTTATTAACTGTCTGTATTGGACCAACTGATTAATCCAGGTGTGTCTGACCTCAGTAGTAACAACAATAATGGTCAGAAACACCTGGATTAATCAGTTTGTCCTATGATGTAAAACAGGAAATAAAAGAGCTGTACTTAGTTCAGGAAACAGTGGAGTTGTGCACAAAGCTCAGAAAGCACAAGTTGGATTTAAAAAAAGAGAGAAAAAAAAGCACAGCCCCACCAAGAATATTTTTCAGCAGCCGCCACTGCTTCCCATGTCACTATCATGACAATTATTATGAAGCTTTCAAAATAAAGAGTGGGTAATCACATTTGATTTCATTTTTGTAGGAAAGAGGCTGTTGCTTCTGCCACCATGCTTACACCTGATCAGTTATTGTGATATAAAATGATTGATGAAGCAGTACCCCATGTTTTCTTAGCAGTGCATCCAAACAAAGGACTGGGGTCCGATGACAAAGAAGACTTTGGTAAATACATTCCTGACTACCTGAAATTCAAGGTAATAAATGAATGGGACAAGAAACATTTGATAACAAATATAGATTGAGATTAATCTACAAAACAGGTTTTTATTGAATTCAATTGAATTCAATTTATTTATATAGCGCCAATTCACAACAGATGTCATCTCAAGGCATTTAACAAGAAGTCATTTCAATACATTTATACAAACATTCCAATCAGTTAAAAAGTTTCCTATTTAAGGAATCCCAGCAGATTGCATCAGTCATTGGCGTGAGGTTGGGCCCCGTTGATGCAGACTTTCCAACCACAGCAATCCTTCAGCAATCCCTCATACTGAGCAAGCATGCAGCGACGGTGGAGAGGAAAAACTCCCCTTTAACAGGAAGAAACCTCCAACAGAACCAGGCTCAGTAGGAGCGGCCATCTGCCACGACCGTCTGGGGGTTTGAGAAGACAGAGCAGAGACACAGAAGGAACAGAAGATCTGATATAAGAGAACTTTCTATGTTACAGAAAGTAAAAAGTTGATAACAGGACACAGTGGATGTTCAGTTACTGGGAGGATCATCCCAGTCGATGCGCCCCGTCCAACAGGGCATTGCAGGTAAGTCTGTCCTCCAGCAGTCTAAGCCTATAGCAGCATAACTACAGAGCTAGCTCAGGATGACCTAAGCCACTCTAACTATAAGCTTAATCAAAAAGGAAAGTTTTAAGCCTGGCCTTAAAAGTAAACAGAGTGTCTGCCTCACGGACTAAAGCTGGGAGCTGGTTCCACAGGAGAGGAGCCTGATAACTAAAAGATCTGCCTTCCGTTCTACTTTTAGAAATCCTAGGAACTACAAGTAAACCTGCAGTCTGAGAGCGAAGGGCTCTGTTAGGAACATATGGAACAATTAGATCTCTGATGTATGATGGAGCTTGATTATTAAGGGCTTTGTATGTAAGAAGAAGTATCTTAAATTCTATTCTGGATTTAACAGGGAGCCAATGAAGGGAAGCTAAAACAGGAGAAATGTGATCTCTCTTTTTAATATTCATCAGAACTCTTGCTGCCGCATTTTGGATCAACTGAAGGCTTTTAATGGCATTTTGTGGACTACCTGATAGTAAAGAATTACAGTAGTCCAGCCTTGAGGTAACAAATGCATGGACTAGTTTCTCAGCATCACTCCTGGACAGGATGTTTCTAATTTTAGCAATATTCCGGAGGTGAAAGAAGGAAATCCTAGAAACCTGTTTAATATGGGATTTAAATGTCAAGTCTTGGTCAAAAATAACGCCGAGGTTCTTTACGTTATTACTGGGGGCCAATTTAATGCCATCCAGATGAAGTGATTGACTAATCAGTTTCTAATCTACCAAAATGACTGGGTTCATCAGGATTTATGGATAAATATAGTGGTGTATCATCGGCATAGCATGGAAATTTGTCCCATGCTGTCTAATGATTCTACCAATTGGGAGCATATATATGGTGAACAGAATTGGTCCAAGCACAGAACCCTGTTGAACTCCACAAGTAACCCTTGGGAGTGAGGAAGATTGATCATTTAGATGAACAACCTGGAATCTGTCAAAACAAATATGATTTAAACCAGCCTAGTGCTGTTCCTTTGATCCCTGCAACATGTTCAAGCCTTTCTAGGAGAATATTATGATCGACTGTGTCAAAAGCAGCACTGAGATCTAACAAAACCAGAACAGACACCAGTCCATTATCTGAGGCCATGAGAATATCATTGAACTAAAAAATCTCTCCGTAACAGGCTGCAAATCTAGTCACACCTGATTTACCATATGTTTACCATATATGTTCCCAACAGAGCACTTCGCTCTCAGACTGCAGGTTTACTTGTAGGTCCTAGGATTTCTAAAAGTAGAATGGGAGGCAGATCTTTTAGTTATCAGGCTCCTCTCCTGTGGAACCAGCTCCCAGCTTTAGTCCGTGAGGCAGACACTCTGTTTACTTTTAAGGCCAGGCTTAAAACTTTCCTTTTTGATTAAGCTTATAGTTAGAGTGGCTAAGGTCATCCTGAGCTATCTCTGTAGTTATGCTGCCATAGGCTTAGACTGCTGGAGGACACTTACCAATTTTCTTCACTCTGCTACTTCCTTTTCTATTACTACTCTCCAGTTGTATTACAGTACATTCTGTTATTTCGACTGTTAACTTTGTTTTCTCTCAGTGTTTTTCTCTCCATAGAAGATATACCTGGTCTGGTATCCTGCTTGGCTGCAATGCCCTGTTGGAAGGGGGGCATCGACTGGGATGATCCTCCCAGTAACTGAACATCCACTGTGTCCTGTTATTAACTTTTTACTTTCTGTAACATAGAAAGTTCTCTTATTATGGTGTTGGAGAATGTGATAAATGCAGTCTGTTCTTTTGTTTAACTTTGTGTGTTAAGACTAAGGGAAGTAACTTTTAGTGTGGGGGTAAGAACTTTCTTAAGGAAATGTGCTTATAAGGAGCTGACTTTGCAGAAATATGCTGTCCAAACAGGATGCACCTACAAACCGTTAGAAACAGTTCTGCTGTGTGTTGTATGGTGATAAGATAAGACAATGGACAATGGGGGTGTGGTGAAACGGTTCATATGTGTGAATAATAGAAGCTGTGATTCTCAACATCTTTGAGACTCTGCTGGAATGGAACTCAGACTGGTGTGTCATTTCTGTTACTGCACGGTCTCCCTCAATTGAGCAAAAACATTTCACATCTCCTCTGTGCGTGCTTTCCTTTCTAGGTTACCTGTGAATCTAAATTAACCTAACAATCAGATCTTCTGTTCCTTCTGTGTCTCTGCTCTGTCTTCTCAAACCCCCAGACGGTCGTGGCAGATGGCCGCTCCTACTGAGCCTGGTTCTGTTGGAGGTTTCTTCCTGTTAAAGGGGAGTTTTCCTCTCCACCGTCGCTACATGCTTGCTCAGTATGAGGGATTGCTGAAGGATTGCTGTGGTTGGAAAGTCTGCCCAACCTCACTCCAATGACTGACGCAATCTGCTGGGATTCCTTAAATAGGAAACTTTTTAACTGATTGGAATGTTTGTATAAATGTATTGAATTGACTTCTTGTTAAGTGCCTTGAGTTGACATCTGTTGTGAATTGGCGCTATATAAATAAACTGAATTGAAATTTAATTAAATTTTTTTTAAAACTTTTATAATTGGGGCCTGCCATTGCAATGCAGGGAGAAGCAGTGCATGCACTGCCTCCCATGCAATTGCATGGCAAGGCACCTATTGTTCTACACCTCTAAACGGCTTCTTTATTTATTTTTCTTCCGTCCAACGTTAATGCGGGTCGTACCGTAGCATGTACCCCCACAATATATATATCAAAACGTGCGGCTTGATCCCACGATGGGTGCTATTACTTTTATAAGCGATTGGAGTTACCATGGCGACGTAATTAGCGGAAAACCACGCCCAAAACAGCCCATAGGAAATGAATGGAGTCAGGTGTCGGAGCGATCAAAAAAATCCACTTTTTGGAGGATTTACTGTGTCATCATACGTTCACTTAGAAACACCATTGAAATCTCAGTTTGTAGGAATATCCGAAAACTTTTCAGAAGTGAAGTCGGGATGTTGATATCTGTTACGGTTTTTTCACAATAAGCCTGTGAGCGACCCAAAGTTTGCCTCAAATTTAAAAATTTTAATTTTTGACAGTGTAACTGCCGCTTTGTCAGAGTGTGAGACTTTGTCCGAGCTGGAACCCAAATTATTTTTTAACTCGCCGTCACGGTCACATATTTCGTTCTACTGAACTGATTTTTGGCCATGTGAAAGTCACGTCCGACGACATTCACACGATCTTTTCGAAATTTCTCTATGTCTCACCGTTTTCTCTCAGCACACTCGAGTTTGCAAAAAATCAGACACATTTTGAGCAGATTTCAGAAGAGCAGCGTATACTTTTACATTGAGAAAGTCTGAAGCTGCACCTTGTGACAAGACATTTCTCTCTCGTTTGTTCTTGGACTGTGAAATATGTAGAGAGTTGTGCTTTTCCATGATCGAAGACGAAATCCGGCTCTCACTGACGCTTCAAGAATTTTTTCGATACCACCCACGGTTTTCGAACAGCGGCAATTTGTTCGGAAGCCTTTTTGGGGTCAGAGATGGATTTAGAGCTTCAAAGTGGCTGACATGTCAGAGACAAATTAGTCACGCTAAATTAGTCACGGCCATTAGTTGCCAAGCAACGG
The DNA here is from genome assembly GCA_963556495.2 of Valencia hispanica. Lineage (NCBI taxonomy): Eukaryota > Metazoa > Chordata > Actinopteri > Cyprinodontiformes > Valenciidae > Valencia > Valencia hispanica. The sequence goes on along the minus strand of OY747712.1, from coordinate 53,250,886 downwards.
CACACCTGCACTTCTCAGGAGAGCCAGAGGTCATTAGAGTTCATTCCAACTCTATTGGAACATGGATTTAGGCCTTCAGGTTTACCATAGAAGCTGTAGATTACTTTGTACTAATTCTGATTAGTGTGGAGTGCTCTTACATTTCTTGAAACTGACTTTTGACCCAGAAAATAAGACTTAATCAATATTTACAAAATAAAAGCCCTAAGATTTTGAATACAATATCACAGTACCCTATTGTTTTACACTACTATTAAAGATCTATTACACATTTATTACTACTATTACACTACTCTCACATAGAGGTTCTCTCCGTCAGCGACTGACTCTGAAGGACTCCATGTCTGTCTCTCAGCAGAGGGTCTGAAAGAACTGAGACATCAGCTGTCTGTGTGACGTTCTGTCAGTGGAAGCTGCGCTGCGGAAGCAGCGCTCTCCAAGAACTTTTCTGCCTTTCTCTGTCTCTTTTTTTTCTGATTAGTGTGGAGTGCTTGTTCATGTCTTGAAATTGACATTTGGGAAGCTGTAGATTACTTTCTATTCATTCTGATTAGTGTGGAGTGCTTGTTCATGTCTTGAAACTGACATTTGGGTAGCTGTAGATTCATTTCCAGTAATTCTGATTAGTGTGGAGTGCTCATACATGTCTTGAAATTGACTTTTGACCCACACTGTCTGAGGCTCTGTGGAGAACAGCTCATTAAAGGTCACTAAAGGTCATCATAACACTCTATGGACATGAATTTAAGGTCTGATAGAACAGTTGATTACCATTGGTGGTAGCGCAACATATGAATAAAGAGACTGAATCAGCCTCAACTGACATCCATGCTGGACTTTCAAAATAAGACTCAACAATATCTTCAAAATAAAAGCCCTCTGATCTTCAATACAATATCACAGGACCCTATTGTTTTAAACTATTGCTGTCTTGCTGTCTGTCTGTCTGACTGCCTGTAAGCTGAGCATCAGCTGATTGCGTCACACACACATGCACCTGTGACTTTGCTGTTACTTAGCAACAGCACAGCTGGCCTCTGAGGAGAACAAAAGGTCTCTTAAGGTCATTAGAACTCTATTTAGACATGGAGTTAAGGCCTGTTAGATTAATGGATTACCCTTCAGAGAATTTCATTATACATATGATATTCAATCAGCCTTAACTGACATTCCATGATGGACTTTCAAAATAAGACTCAAACAAGCTCTTCAAAATAAAAGCCTTCAGATTTTCCATAGAAGATTCATAGGGGCTGTCTGTCTCTGTCTGTCTCTCTGTCTGTCTTTTTCTCTCTGTCTGTCTCTTTCTCTCTGTCTGTCTGTCCCTCTAAGCAGCAGCTGCACCTTGCGTCTCTTTGGTGTAGAGCCCATTAAAGGTCACGAAAGGTCAAATTAACACTAATGAATTTAAGGCCTCAAAGAACTGGATTACTAATGGGAGAATAACTATATATAACTATCGATACTCAGCCAGCCTTAACTGACATCCGGGCTGGACTTTCAAAATAAGACTCAAACAATCTTTTCAAAATAAAAGCCCTCAGATATTCAATACATTATCACAGCACACTTGTTTGAAACTACTAATACATATTTATTACATATTTATTACTACTATTACACTACTCTTACATAGAGGTTCTGTGTGTCGGACTCTGAAGGACTCCATGTCTGTCTCTTAGCGGAGGGTCCGCTGCGGAAGCAGCGGTCTGATAGAACTTTTCTGCCCGTCTCTGTCAGCTACTGTCGAGCTGTGAATTCAGCGGTCTTAAAGGACTTTGGTCCCATTCTCTGTCTCCCTCTCTCTCTCTCTCTCTCTCTCTCTCTCTCTCTTTCTGTCTACAAATTAGTTTACTTAATAGGCACATTCTTTACTCTGGCCACAACTCCATTTCCCATAATGCTTCAGCAATGACATTGTCCATTCATTTCTAAGCACATTGTTGCCTGGGCTTTTAAAACAGACCGCTTATCTGACTTAGGAGAGTATTCTAACACATAGAAAAGTATTCACACCCCTTACCTAATATTATGCTACTTAGCATTATTAAGCTAGTTAGCATTAGCATGCTAGCTATTTTTAGCATTTTAGCTAAATTTAGGTTTTTGACTAACTTTTCATGCTGATTCCTCTGATGCTAATGATAACATGTTAGCTAGCATTAGCATGCTAGTTAGCATTAGCATGCTAGCTCATGTTAGCATTTTAGCTAATTTTTCAAATTTTCTTAACTTTTCGTAGTGATTACGTTGTAGCTAATGATTACATGTTAGCTAGCATTAGCATGCTAGTTAGCATTAGTATGCTAGCTCATCTTAGCATTTTAGCTAATTTAAAAAAAAATTATTAACTTTTCGTAGTGATTACGTTGAGGCTACCGATTACATGTTAGCTAGCATTAGCATGCTAGCTCATGTTAGCATTTTTGCTAATTTTTGAATTTAGCTTAACTTTTTTTACTCATTGCTTCGAGGCTTTTGATAACATGCTAGTTAGCGTTAACATGCTAGCTCATGTTAGCATTTAAGCCATTTTTTTATATTTGGCATTAGCATGCTAGGCTAGGCAACAGAAGCTCTGATTGGGGGTGTGTGACTGATTACGCACCACGTGGCAGGCCCCGTTTAAATTTCCTGAAATTTTCTAGTTCCATAATTACAGTTCTATAGTTCTGTTTCAAAAAAAGGGGGAGAACCTCACCAATGCAAAACACAAGAGGAACATAGAAGTTCACCAAACAGGGCCTTTCAATTGGTTGCTTCAAAGCATTTCAGATAAATAAAAACCAGTATTTATTTGGGGTTCAACAGTGTTTTGGTTAAAATTATAGTTTTCTATTATAAAAGTATTAGGCTTCATCAGCTCAGAAAATGAATAAAAAAATAGGATGTGATGTGGTGATGTGGAATCTACAAGAAAATATAATTAGAAAAAATCCTTTAATATTATGTTCTTTAGCACTTAGAGTAAGCCCTTCTATATATTTTAAAGAAAAGTTCTCTATAGTCTAGGCTGTTGTCAGTATAAATTTTGATACAGGATTTTTAGAGTTCGTTTCGCTTCAATGATGATTTCTGTGATTTCAAAATAAAGCAAAAGTAATTGATTTTTCTACAGATAGACCTAAGGTTTATTGGTCAATCTTGTGCGGTTTTGTTGATCTTTGTGATGTTTTGAGAGTGTAGATGGAAAGGAGTTGTATCAGACAGTTGACTGTCTTAAATGATAAGGATTTTCATTCAAACTGGGGCCTATGATTGCCGTTAGTTGATGTAGTCATGTTTGATTATAATCAATATTATATTATATTATATTATATATTATAGAGGCCAATAAGTGCAGCGCTACTGAGAACTATGAGGTGAGTAAGAGACTTTTATTAAAAGGACAAATGCATAAGAAATTAATCTAAAATTAGATACAATTATGGATAAACCAAACAGAAAAAAGGCTTGTTTAAAACACCTCTAACTTTTTTACCATCCTCAGTCCTAAAGAAAAGTGGAAAGAATGAATCAAAATTTGAAAAACAAATTGGCTAAAATCTGTGCACAGACAAAAATGAATTGGGTGCATGACTTAATGACAGCATTGATGGCTGTAAGGAGCTCTTTAAATCAGGGAACAGGGTTTACCCTTATGAACTTATCACAGGGAAACATTTTTCAGGAACTGAAATTGAACGTACCTTAAAAAAGTATGGGTGAGTATATAAGCAATTCTAATTAGTTACCAGCTCTACTTTTAGGCTTTGCTGACCAGGTGCGAGACCAGCAGCCAACCAGACCAGGTCCAGATTCACACGTTGGGTCCTGCTAAAGATTAACACAACAGGATGGTCTAAACTCAGGTGGACGGGACCATATGAGGTGGTGGAGAGGATCTCCCAGGCTGTCAGACTAAAGAAAAAGCTGGAGCCAATGCACTCCCACCAAGGAGCCAGGACGCACCCGAGATGACATCAAGGAGCAACAAGCCAGAGTGGAAGTAGAACAGCAAGGAGTAGACCACTTAACCCAGGATCCACCTGAACCCTAAACTTAGAGGTTTCCAACTTCAGCACACCTGCACCATCAGGTGGCAGGGCAGCTTGAAGCGCAGAGCCACCCGGCTGGGGCAGCAGGATTCGAAGGACAAGAAGCTCAGACCCCTGCCAGAGAGGCAGAATAATTCTCTGGTCTGAGTAAAGGGTCCTGAGGGTTGTCAATCCCAAAGGAACTGAAGATATAAACTGTTAGTGCATATGGGTGATGTGCTAGTAACCTCTCACCCAGAGCTGGACAATTATTCAATATCAATATACCGCAGTATACTTTTATTTAATAACGGTGATATGAGTTTTAAACACATTTCCGGTAATTCGATATATATTACAGTAATTTTAAAAAAAAGGATTTTTGTTGGGCTCTAGTGGCCTTTATATGACAGTTACTTGACAGCAAAGGGGTCAGAGAGAGCAGGGAAAGAATATACATTACAGTATATAATTACAGCGTTTCACTGACTGACGTTTCATGGCGTTCACGAATGCAGCCGATTCAAGCCGAACAGAAAGAGCCGCGACACATTGGCTACGTGAGTGATGACGTACACCACAGACAGGACAGGAGCCCGGCAGCAGCAGTTGGCTGTGCTCAGGACGTGGTAGACAGATAAACTAGGCTAATCTCAACGAGGCAAGTTTTATCAACAAAATGAGTGCTCCTAACGAGTTGAGCCGAGTTGAACGCATGGACAAGACTATATATTGACCTCTTTTAAAAAGAGGTCAATATATGTAAAGAAAAATGGGCGGCGGAACTGCTTTTATAAGTTCATCAACCCTTTTTGCCAAACCTGTTTAATTTGATTATTATAGCACCTTTGAATATACTGTGTCTGTTTTTAGCACTCCTTAGATTTTATGTGTCACAGTTTATAGGGCTCCAAAAAAGAATGCACTTTTATTCAAGAATTTTCAGAGTTTTTATCAATCTTGTATAACTCATATGAAAGGATAATCTTAGCTGGTGATTTTAATCCACATGTAGATAACCTTTTAGATCCCCTATCAACAGACTTCTTAAAGATTTTGAATTATATAGATTTTAGTCAACGTGTGTCAGGAAGTCATCAGGCTCAACCTAGAGCAGCTGTGTCTGATGACCTCCCCACCATTCATTGGCTAGATCCCTCTTCCTCACAAACTACAAAGAACCTCTCGATTCACCTCACTTCGCTCTGTCATCGTCTTCTCTATGACGTGTAGCTCCTGATCCGCATCTGCGCGTCAGTATTCAAGACTCCGAGTCCCAAGCTTATCTTTCAGCCTGAGGTTCCAGGTTCGCCCAGCTCAGTCCCTTCGTTCGGCTCACCGCCTGTCATCGGTGATCATCCAACGTCTGCGTCTGGAACGCATAGTTTCTCGCCAGAAGCTGCTCCCCTTTCACCCGCAGCCTGACAGGTTGACAGAGCCCGGAAAGGGCGTTTCAGCAGAGGTGGAGGCACTCCAAGCCGAGGTAGCTCATCTCCGAGGCATGGTCGATCGACTCAGCTCCAGACTGGAAACCCTATCCGAAGCCCATATCAGATTGGCCGGGCTAGTCAACACTCTCCAGCAGAGACCCTCCTCTACCGCCGAGCCTCGGATCTGCCTTCCCGACAAGTGGAATGGGTTAGACGGGAAACCAGATGGCCTGTTGGCAACGCTCGATATGATTTTCGAATGTCAGCCTTCAATGTACGGCTCTTCAGCACCCAGAGGGGCTCTACTCACCTCCCTTTTGTCCGGGCAAGCACAAGAGTGGGCTGCCGCCCTCTATAATCAGAACTCGCCTCTCTGCAATTACTACTTCCTGTTTGTAATGGAGCTACGGAAGACCTTCGTTCCCCCCAGCAGCGAGACCGCCACGGAGGTTCAGCTCCTTCATCTGCGCCAGCGCAACCAGCCGGTCCATCTCTTTGCCGCGGAGTTCCGCACCCTGGCCGCCAAGCTGTCGTGGGGAGACGACGCCTTGAGGTCCGTCTTCATGGAGGGACTGGCCGGCTACATCAGGGATGAGATGGTCGGAAGGGAGGCTCCGCAGACCCTGGATAGAGCGATCAGCCTGGCGTTGGAGATCGATCGCCGGGTAATGAGTCGCCCTTGGGCGCGGTCCCCGGCGCATCGCATCTCACCATATCGCTCCGCCGAATCCGGCTCCAACCCCGGCCACACCTGTTTGGAGGAGCAAGAGGAGCCAATGCAGCTTGGTCACCTTCCGCCAGAGAAACGAGAGCGACGGCACCGAGAGGGATTGTGTGCTTACTGTGGATCACCCAAGCATCGCCTTCGACAGTGCACCCTCAGGCCGGGAAAAGATCAGGCCAGGTGAAAATAGGAGAGGTTTCACCTGGCTCTATGGCTCCAAATCGATTCCTCCTCTCTGTCCAACTTATTCAACATGACCCACATCTGACCCACTCTGCTCTGTTAGACACTGGAGCAGCGGACAACTTCATCTCTGCCCAACTGGCCAGAAGACTTCACCTCTCTCTCGTTCAGCTGCACCATCCTGTACCCGTGACTTCTGTTGATGGACGTCCATTGCTGCCCTATCCCATCCAACAACGAACCACAGAGGTCAGAATGTGGGTTGGGGACCACACTGAACTCATCAGCTTTCTGGTCATCGCTTCCAGCACAACTCCTCTCATCCTAGGCTATCCATGGTTCCGCTCTCACGATCCCCACATCTCCTGGTCAGCCCAACAGATTCTCCGGTGGGGTCCTAAGTGCTCGGAACGATGTCTCAGCCCACCATCGGTCAGAGCGCCGGAGATCGCACAGCGAAGAGATCCCTCCATCCTACAGAGACCTAGCTGAGGTCTTCAGCAAGCGCCGGGCGACCAATCTACCACCTCACAGGCCTTACGACATGGCAATCAACCTCCTGCCCGGGGCGGCACCCCCGCATGGCCGCCAGTTTCCTCTCTCTCCAGCGGAGACGACGCATTTGGAGGCCTACATCGCTGAGGCGCTGGACCAGGGGTTCATCCGACCATCCACCTCTCCAGCATCAGCGGGGTTCTTCTTTGTTATGAAGAAGGAGGGGACGCTTCGTCCCTGCATTGATTATCGGGGTTTAAATAAAATAACTATTAAAGATCGTCACCCTCTCCCATTGTTCCCATTATCCATTGTTCCCATTATATTTTATCTTCTCAAAGTAACATGGTTTTAGACAAATCCGAGTGTGTCCCTACCAGAGGAAACACTGGACAGTTTTGTTCTGGTAGAAGCTGGGGCTCTTGATAAAGTTTTCTTGCCAGTGAAGCCCATTACATGTCTTTTGGACCCAATTCCCACTTCACTTTTTAAGCCATTTTATGGATCTTTTAGAGATGAGATTTTAACTATGATGAATTGCTCCCTTCAGACTGGGTTTTTTCCTGCCGGGGCTGAGGCCCCTGTTGAAAAATAGCAATTTTGTCATAGTTCTCAGTTTTGGGTGTTTGGGCTTTGAATTTGAGTTTTTCCATTCACTACATTTTTTCACCCTCTGGTGCTCTTATGTTTGGTTACTCATGTCTGTGTTCATCCCTTATTTATTTTCTTAAGTTCCTATTTATACTTTTCCATAATTAGTCCCAGTTAGTTCTGTTATATTTAATTCCTCTTTCTAGTCCCTCTTTAAATAATTCTTACTTGTAGGTTTATTTCCTCAGTTCTATTTTCTTCACTCTTATGCTCTCCAGTTTCTCTTAGGCTGATAGTTAGTCATTATTCCTCTCTAGTATAGTCCTCTGTCTAATCCTTATGTTTTGCTCTTGGTCTTTCACTCAGTTTCCCTAGCCATTCTGCCTTCTGTCCCAGCTACTGATTGTTTCCACCTGCTCTCTCCCTCTCACCGGCAACTGCTTTCACTAATTTGTCCTTGGTCTTCTCTGTCACTTCCTCATTCCCTCCTCAGTATATATTCAGCTCTCATTCAGTCACTACTAGCTGATCCGTTGTCTTTTTTCCCTGTCAGGTTCCTGCCTTCCTGGTCGTTCCTCTCCAGTTCCTGTTTTCTCCGTCTGTGCATTATTTGGTTCTCCTGAGTTTTGTAAGTTATTGCTTCTTGTTCGGGAGCAAATTACACCAGTCTTAAAATCACTGCATTGGCTCCCCGTGTGTCTTACGATCGATTTTAAGGTTCTTTTAATGGCTTTTAAGTGTCTTAACGGTCATGGGCCTTCATATCTTTCTGAAATGCTTTTACCATTTGAACCTTCATGGTCTCTGCGCTCCTCTGGCAGGCGTCTCCTCATCATCCCTAAAGTCAGGACACACACTCATGGTGAGGCATCTTTCCAGTTTTATGGCCCTTTATCTATTTTGTATTTTAACATGTTTGCCTGTTATTTTGCACAAATTAATAGTCATATTGTTCCAGTGTTTCATTTGTGGGAGCCCTCTGCATCACGAGCGGCGGTCGGCTGTGGCTGTCTTGGCACTTTCCGGGTAGTGCTTGGGTGGAGGTGGGGTCCCAGGCCCACCTCCTTGGAGCGCCCTGGGTTGGAACCTCGGCTGTCGCCGGTGAAGATGGCTCCCTTGATGGCGTTTCCTGTTCTAACCTGGCTCATCTGTACTCGGCCCAGCATCCATTTTAGAGCCCATTTTATTTAGTATTTTAATGTCATATTCATGTTGCTCCAGAACGTACATGGGGATATGATTGGGGGGAGGGGGATATAAATGTTTAACTTGTGTGTGTCTAAAGGGGGTGGGAAGGGGGGATATATGTAAGGTTAATTTTTAACTTTGTATAGCACTTTGAACTGCATTTCCTTGTATAAAAAGAGCTTTATAAATAAAGTTGATTGATTGAAAGTCACCTGGTGACATCGTAATGTAGAGCTAAGTATCATCTGCATAGTTATGGTAGCTAATCTTATTCGTTGTTATAATCTGGGCTAGAGGGAGCATGTAGATATTAAATAAGAGTGGCCCCAGGATGGAGCCCTGGGGCACCCCACATATCATTTCTGTTCGTTCTGATGAAAAGTTTCCTATTGAAACAAAGAAGTCTCTGTTCTATAGCTTTAGATAAGACTTATATATATATATATATATATATATATATATATATATATATATATACAGTGGCTTGCAAAAGTATTCGGCCCCTTTGAACTTTTCCACATTTTGTAACATTACAGCCACAAACATGAATCAATTTTATTGGAATTCCAGGTGAAAGACCAAAACAAAGTGGTGTACACATGAGAAGTGTAACGAAAATCATACATGATTCCAAACATTTTTTACTAATAAATAAGTGAAAAGTGGGGTGTGTCGTAAGTTGAAAGGAGGAGGCGTGGATCCAGAGCAGGAGCAAAAAGGAGACGGAGGAAGGAGGAAGTTCAAGCAATCTCTTCCATCGATCATAATGGGCAACATGAGATCTCTGGCTATCAAGATGGATGAACTCCAAGCCTTTACAAGGACCCAGCCAGAGTATTGGGAATGCAGTGTTATGTGTTTTACTGAGACGTGGCTGCAGGGTCATATCCCCAACTCCAACGTCTTTCTGCCAGGCTTCCTGACTGTATGAGCAGACAGAGATCTGAAGACGAGCAGGAAAAGAAAAGAAGGTGGAGTAGAAGTGCTTGTCAACAACAGATGGTGTCATACAGGACATGTTACTGTGAAGAATCATCTCTGCAGCCCAGATATTGAACTCTTGGCAGTAAGTTGTTGTCCATATTATTTACCAACAGAGTTCACCAGTTTTATCTTGGCTGCTGTTTACATTCCACCTTCAGCCATTGCAGACAATGCATGTTATGTCATCAGTTCTGTTGTCGCTAAGGTACAGACCCAGCACCCTAATGCATTTGTGGCAATATCTGGTGATTTTAATCATGCCTCGGTCTCGTCTACACTTCCAACATTTAAACAGTTTGTCACCTGCTCCACAATAAATGGATTTGTTTTATGCAAATGTAAAGGATGCATACATGTCCAAACCAAGACCTCCTCTGGGACAATCAGATCACAATCTTGTTTTTCTCTGCTCAGAATATAAACCACTTGTTCAGAGGCAACCTGTGAAAAAAAGAACTGTGAGAAAATGGCCACATGAAGCTGAAGAAGCCCTCCAGGGTTGTTTTGAGACCACAAACTGAATGAGTTTTTGCCAAGCACATGGAAAGGACTGTGTGTGACTTGCTATATAAACTTCTGTGTGGACAACATCATCCCCACCAGAACAGTGAGATGCTTCCCTAATAACAAACCTTGGATCACCAGTGACCTGAAGGAACTGCTAAGCAAGAAAAAAAGAGCCTTCAGGGAGGGAGACAGGGAATTATTGAGGAGTATACAAAGCAACTTAAGGTCAAGATCAGAGACAGCAAAGAGGTATACAGGAAGAAGCTGGAGAACAAACTACAGAGGAACAATATCAGAGATGTCTGGTCAGGAATGAAAAAGATGACAGGTTTTAAGGACAGTAAGGATTGGATAGATGGAAGTCTGGACAGAGCCAATGAACTAAATGCATTCTTCAATAGGTTCAGCTCAGGAACTAGCTCAGCATCCTCCTCTCCTATCCCCAGCCAGACAGACATCCCACCCTCCTCTGACACACAGCTTTCATGTTACACCTCGGATATTTCATTCTTCTCCTCAGTCATGGACTCTTCCGATTCCACTAGTTTGTCTTCTACCAAGTCAGCGGATGCTGCTACTCCCTTTGCCTCCCCCTCCCACTTGTCTGTCTCTAAAAGTCAGGTAAAGAGGCACCTGGAGAAGCTGTACCGGAATAAGGCTGCAGGTCCAGATGGTGTCAGCCCCAGAGTCCTGAAGGCAGCTCTGTGGGATTCTGCAGCACCTCTTCAACCTTAGCCTGACCCAGGAGAGGGTCCCAGTGTTGTGGACGACATTCTGTCAGAGGCGTCTTCAGTTTCGCTGCAACAGAGACCGCTACAGGAAATTCTTCCGGCCCACAGCCATCATTACCTACAACAACTCCTTAAATAATTAATTGTATGAGCTACAAGACCTCTTAATTTCCCTCTGGGATCAATTAAGTATTTTTGAATTGAATTTATAGGTGACATAGAGGCACAGGAAAACATTTTATTGCAATCAATCAATGTTTATCTATGTAGAGCTTTACTCAGCCAAAAGGCAACCAAAGTGCTTAACAATAAAAGACAAGAAAGGAGTCTTTGCAATCAACGTTTAAAAAGTTTTATCTGTGCAAAATACTATTTAGGGGTCAAAAATAAACATAAGAATTGCGAGTGACCCAGTGTTGATGCAATAGCTGCCTGACATAAAAAAAGGTGGAGGCAAAGAGGGAGACGACATGCCAAAGCCAGAATGTGCTGGCAGGCCCAGCTCAGCACATAAATTAGATCTAATAGGACTGCTTTAGGGAATCTACATTGGTGGTGTGATATTCAATGAGCGCCAGAGCATCCATTGTGGTGCATTATGCAGGAGTGTCACTGCAGTATTTATATTTCTACTCACCACAATTGATGCATAATTGTTACCTTCAATCCAGCACAGGATGCCCCCAAAGAAAAGCAACAACACACACAGTGTTAAGCAAACAAAACACCTGTAGACATCTTCTGACACTTTAAAAGTTTAGGTTAATGATTTTGTTTTTTAGGCCACTTGTGGCTCGCTAGGTAGAGTAGTTGGCTTGTAATCTGAGCTTTATAGGTTCAATTCCAGTTTCCACCTGTCACATGTCAATGTGCCCCTGGGCAAGGCATTTAACCCGAAGTTGCCTACCGATCTCCGCATCGGTGTATAAATGTGTGTGTGTTTATGAGTGTGAATGGGTGAATGTGGTTCCAGTGTAGCGCACTTTGAATGGTCAGCACTAGAAAAGCGCTATATAAGTTCAGTCCATTTTTTTGCCAAGGTCGCAAGGGTCTAAAGGATCTTTCTCGGTGGAAGCAGGCCATAATTCCTGATTCCAATTTTAAATTTTTATTGTGTTGTATTTTGTGAGGGAGAGATGATGTGCAACTAAACATAATTTATGTCTTTAGCAGGCAACAAACTGACTTGGTGAAGCTCTGCTATCAGAAGCCTGCAGATAACCCTACAAATGATTCATCTCTTTTTTTGCTGCTGGCTGCTGAAAGAGGAGCAGCCTCTCCCAACCTCTCCTGACCTCTAGCCTTATTCTCTTTTCTTAGCTTTTTTTCTTGGTTTCTTTATACAACCGGCCTCTGGAGTCACTGTATTAGACCGGATCTCTTTTTAGATTACATTCTGAAGGACTGTGGATTACAAAAATGGCTCAGCTGAAGACTTTGAGGAGCTGCTCCAGAGAATTGAAACAGTCGTGACGAAGTTACATCATCTTCAGATTAATTTTGTTCTAAACACTGGATATGGAAATGAGACAACTTTACCGATGACTACACACAGGGAGGAAGAGCCTGGCAGCACGGTGTTATCTCAGTCCAACAGTCTCACACAGAAGCCACAGAACAATGCTACTCCTCCAGCCGAAAGGTGTTTAACAGGTAGAACACCCCATTCCCAATTCAGCGAAGACTGGTGGGCTTTAAAGCGCACTGAATCTACACATGCTTTCTCTGCTCCGAGGAAGAAAAAAAACAAAAGAAACCGCAACCCAAAACAAGAGATATTACTCCCCCTCGAATACCGCTCAGAAACAGATTTGGAGCCTTCAGTTCCCCGAAAGATGACATTGCCCCTGGGACCAGTCAAGGCCACCAAGAGAAATCCATCCACATGAATCGGATACATAAGAAAGTAAGAACCCCCCCAACAAAAGTTCTTATCATACATGACGGATCAGTTAATGGTATTGAAGATTTTTGTTGCCAGAACACTAGCGTTATCAGGTGCACCAAGGATACAGCGACAGAAATATCAGAAAAAATCCAGACAATATTAGAAAAACAGCCTAAACTGGAAAAGCTGATTATCCACACAAGTGCAACTGATGAAGCCAAAAAATGATCAGAAATTCTCAGAACAGACTTCTCTGATCTGCTACAGAGACTTGAAAAACTTGAAAAATCGATCCCATTTATTAATAACTTTTAAATAGTTGGATGTGCAAAGCCTGCAATGGACTGGCGACATGTCCAGGGTGTATCCCGGCTCTCGCCCCGTGACTGCTGGAGATAGGCACCAGCCACAACCCTGCATAGGATAAACGGGTACAATTAATTAATGGATGGATGGATGTGCAAAGCACTTGTTCAAATATTTTCTGTTATTAATATAAAGCACCTGAGATAAAGCACCCGAGAGCTGACCTCGAAGCATGGCCTGTAGATACTATCAGAGAGCAAACATTTCCAGACACACACAAAGTGACAACCGAGGGCATTACTAGACCTTATTCACCGGCAAACCGCATTCATGAGTGCATCTCTGTGCTGCTTTAGTAATGACTCCAGGCTGTAAAAAAACCAGCCAGCCAATAAAAAAACAAGGGAAAAAAAGGGGGGCCATATAAGCCAATCAGGAAATAGCACCTCGGTCTTTATCAGGTCCTTATCAGGTAAGTCACTCCAAATCAATTAATTCATCACTGAACTTAAAGTAAAAGCCCTTTTTTTAAAATCAGAAACATGGCTAGATATAAATAATGAAACATTGATAGAATTTACTCTTCCAAACTACAATTTCTTAAGCGAGAGCAGGAAACACAGACGAGGTGGACACGTAGCCACAATTTTTCATAACTCAATGAACTTTAAAAAGCTGTCCCTGGGCACATTTGACTCTGTTGAATAAGAAAAATGAGCCTATAAAAGCTATATTTCTACGTTTATATAAACCCCCAAAACTTAACTCTAACTTCTTTAATGATTATAGTGACCTTCTCTCCGTAATATGTATCGATTATGACCAGTTATTCATTGTGGGGGAATTCAACATACATCCTGACAACCCCCAGGATAGACTAGCAAAAACAATAAGTGACACTCTTCATCACTTCAGCCTGACCAAGCATGTCAAACAACCAACACACAATAAAGGACACACTCGGTAATTGATATTGCATTTTCTGACCATTTCTGTATTTTCTTTGAAAGTACCATCTCTGCTAAAATATCTAGCAGCAGTTAGATAACTGTAAAAAAGCGTTTTCTTGGGGACAGTTCTGTTGAAACCTTTAAACATATTTACCCTTCCACCACATCCCCCTCATCTTCCAACTCCAACTCAGTAAAGAAGCTGGTAGATAACTTCCACGTGAAAATCTCAGACAATTGAGTCCATTGCTCCAACTAAAGGGAAAGTAGTCTCAGATAGAAAGAAGTCTTCATGGACAAGCAATCCACTGGTACGTAGTGGAAAAAGGGAGTGTCGACGAGCCGAGAGAAAATGGTGGAAAACTCGACTCCAGGTTCACTGTGAGATTTATAGAGAGGCTGAACAGATATTGTCATGTTTTGGTGTGAATGAGGACCCAAATGCAGCAAAAATAAAGAACTTAGGATTTAATTAAAAAAGGAACTATAAACTTACAAAACTTCAGGGGAACCGGAGGAACACAAAGACCAGAAAAATGCAGCAGTAGGAACCGGACAGGGAAGAATGAAAACAAACCAACAAGTAGTGAGTGAATGAGAACCGTTAAGATACTGAGGAGGGAGTGAGGAAATGGCAGAGAAACCTGAGGACCAATCAGTGGGAAGCAGTTGCAGGTGAGAGGGAGAGAACAGATGGAGGCAATTAGCAGCAGGGGCAGAGAGGGAAAATGGCAAGGAGGAAACAGAGGAAGGCCAAGAACAAAACATAAGAAATGACTAGACAGAGAACTATACTGAAGAGGAATGAAGTATAACAGAACTACAATGAGAGGAAAAAGCAAATAAGACAAAACAAGGAAGTAAAAGGTGAGAGTATCTAAAGATATGAAGTTAATATATATAGAAGGAAGACAAAGCCCAGAATAAGTAACACTACGAACTTAAAGTATAAAAGATGAGAAACCTAACATAAGAGCACCAGAGGGTAAAAGAGGGTGAGAAAACGTAGTGGAAGGAAAAATTCAAATAACTCACAACAAAACACCAAGAAATAAACTAAAATGTAAACTCAAAACCCAAACACCTACAGAACCTAACAGATATCAGTTAACTTTAAAAGATCCTAGGAAATCTTTCATAAACCGTTAACCACACGCTCTCATATTAAACAAAATCTCAAATTGATAACCTGTCAGAAGGTTCAGCTGCCCATCATCATAATACTTAAGTTAGCTTTATTAAACATTAGATCTCTAGCCGGGAAGTCTTTTCTTATCAATGACTTCATCACTGAGCATAATTTACACGGCCTTTTTTTTTATCAGAAACTTGGCTAGATGAAAATAACGAAACAACTTCATTAATAGAATCTAGTCCTCCAAATTACAATTTCTTAAGCGAGAACAGAAAACACAGACGAAGTGGAGGTGTAGCCACCATCTTTCACAACTCAATAAACTTTAAAAAGGTAACTCTGGGCACGTTTGATTCTTTTGAATACCTATCCACCCAGATAAATGAGCCTAACAAAGCTTTATTTCTAAGTTTATATAAACCACCAAAACTTAACTCTAACTTCTTTAATGATTTCAGCGACCTTCTTTCTGTAATATGTATCGACTATGACCAACTAATCATTGTGGGGGACTTTAACATCCATACATACAGCCCCCAAGATAGACAAGCAAAAACATTAGATGATACTCTCCACAACTTCGGCCCGATCCAGCATGTCAAACAACCAACACACAATAAAGGACACACTCTGGACTTAATTATCAGCAAAGGTTTAAATATTTCCAACATCTCTGTCATTAATATTGCGTTATCTGACCAATTCTGTATTTTCTTTGAAAGTACCATCTCTGCTAAATTATCCAGCCACAGTAAGACCACTATAAAAAAGGGTTTTCTAGGGGACAGTTCAGTAGAAACCTTTAAACGTATTTATCCTTCCACCACATCCCCCTCATCTCCCAACTCAAACTCAGTAAATAAGTTGGTAGATAATTTCCTTGCAAAAACCTTAGACTTCATGGATTCCATTGCACCAACTAAAGTGAAAGTAGTCTCAGGTAGAAAGAAGTCTCCGTGGACAAGTAATCCACTGGTACGTAGTGAAAAAAGAGAGTGTCGACGACCCGAGAGAAAATGGCGGAAAACTCGACTCCAGGTTCATTGTGAGATCTACAAAGAGAGACTGAATAGATATCAGCTAACTATAAAAGATGCTAGGGAATCGTTCTTTTCTGAAATCATCAACAGAAACATTAATAATGCACAGACTCTATTTGCAACAGTGGAAAGACTAACTAATCCTTTAGTGACAGTAGCCCCTGAACTAAACTCTACCAGGGCCTGCAATGAATTTGCCAGCTTTTTCACTGAAAAGATTCTAACAATTAGACGGTCAATCTGTACCTCAACATCGAACCCACAACCAGTGCCATCCCCAATCAACAACAATGTAGAGAAAATGTCTGAATTCCACGGATTAAACCAGAACAGCCTTGAAAAAATCATTATCCAATTAAGCTCCTCCTCCTGCTGTCTTGATATCCTACCCACAGCTTTTCTAAAGAAAGTTCTTCCTTTTTTTTTTTTTTTCTGTTTGGCAGTGGGGAGCTCAGAATTGGTGTCTGAGTACCAAGTAGAAGCCCAACAGATTTACTTTCACAAGCGGAGCAGTACAGCTTTTGCTATAGTCCTCCACTTGATATATGTGTGAAAAATCTTTATTATGAATTGTTCCTTGTGGAGTGACCACTGTTGCTCGACGGCCCGGCAGGAGACCAAACCCAGCGCCCCACCCACCTGCCCTACACGGCCACCACCCGGCCAGTCCACCCGCAAGTCCGACCGAACCCGGCCAAATGCCCAACCCCACAAATGCCCACAAAGACCAAGACCCAGAAGCCGAGTCCAGCGCAAAAAAGGACTGATCCGGCCCAGAAACGCCACCCAGCCGCCGCGACCAGCAGCCAGGCACCCCAACCAGCAAACAACGCGAGACGCCATACAGGGACCGGCGATGACAATCGGCCCAGAGAAAAAGAGAGATGCGGCTGCACATGCCGGCTGCCGGCCGGCCCCGACCCCCACAGCCAACAGAGACCCCACGCCGGCCGACCCCCAGCCAGGACCACAGCTAAGGGGTGCGGCACCCCCGAGCCCCGAATCCCCCGAATGCTTTATTTCTTTGGATATATTTTCAGAAACTGCATTGTACCAGAACTCTGTACAGATCTTCAATAAACGTCACAGACTCCACTGATGTTTCGTGTGCTTTCTGACTGAAGCCCTGCAGTGGTCAATTAGGCGAACAAACACAATCAGAGGTTGCATTTATCAACAGCAGGTATTAGACGATGTAAAACCCATCCTAAACATTCGTTGACCTGTATAGTGTACTCTATGAAGGATTTTGTATTGTATTAATTGCAAATGAGGATTTTTTGTTATTTTAAAGGTTCTTAAACATATCTGAGACCAGACGTTTTGGTCAAAGCTGGCTGATAAATCCACCTCCCATTTTGAAATAGGGATGGCTATTGATTCATCTAATGTAGATAAAGTTTTGTATATTTTAGACAGCAATTTGGGGGGGTTGAGATTAAGAAAATCTAAAACTCGTGCTGGAATTTGTAATTCAGCTGTATTGAGCCTAAATTTACCTGTAATAATAGATTTAATTTGTTGATATTCTAAGAATTTGTTTTTATCAATTCCATATTGTGTAATTAATGTATTAAATGGGATAAAGTCTGTTCCTTCAAATATATGTTCCAGGTATTCAATTCCATTGCACCCCCAGACTGGGAAACTTTTTTTGCAAGATGTCGGGGTTATTCCAGATGGGTGTACGTCTGCATGGGATTATTGTGGACTCTGTCATTTTTAGAAACTCCCACCATGCTGTCAGAGAGGAGCTGATATTTATGCTTTTAAAGCATTCATATTGTTTTATATTTGAGCTAATAAATGGTAGGTCTAAAATGTTTATCTTATTACATAGTGTCTGTTCTACGTCTATCCAGGACTCGTCTAGGTAGCTATATTTTAACCATCTTGAGATTTATTGGAGCCTGTTGGCTAAGAAATAATGATGGAAGTTTTGGTAGATCTAGACCTCCTTTTTCTTTGGTCTTCTGCAGTGTTTTTAAGCTGATATGTGGGGGTTTATCTTTCCAAAGAAATTTAGAGATAGAGGAGTCCAGAGATCTAAACCAGTCTAGTGATGGTTTACTTGGGATCATTGAGAATAAGTAGTTGATTCTGGGCAAAACCATCATTTTTATTGAAGCAACCCTTCCCATAAGTGATATGGGTAGGGATTTCCATCTAGCAAGATCATCTTCCACTTTTTTTAAAAGTGGGATGTAGTTTAGCTTTATTAAATCTGCCAGTCTTGGTGAGACATTGATACCTAAATAGGTAATATTCCCTGACTGCAGTTGTGTATTAGTTGGATTCTGGACAGAACAATTGATTGGAAGAACTGTAGATTTTAACCAATTTATAGAATAATCTGAAACATTTGAGTAAGAGTTTATCATCCCGATAACCTGAGATAAAGAGGTTTGTGAATGCTGGAGAAAAAGTAATACATCATCTGCATAAAGACTGATTTTATGTTCTATGTTATTGCATTTTATGCCTTCAATATTGTGAGTTTGCCTGATTGCTGCAGCTAGTGGTTCACTAAAAATAGCGAACAGGGAGGGAGAGAGAGGACATCCCTGCCTGGTACCTCTCTGAAGATAAAACCTAGATGATGTTTGGTTATTTGTCCTGATACATGCTGTTGGTGAACTGTATAATATTTTCAACCAGTTTATAAAAGAATTTCCAAAGCCAAATTTATGTAAGGTTACAAATAAGAATTTCCAGTTAACTCTATCAAATGTTTTTTCTGCATCTAAAGATAATATATTAGTTTTAATGTTTTTACAGTAAGAAAAATCTATTAAATCTATTAATCTACGTGAATTTGTGGATGAATGTCTCCCTTTAATAAAACCAGTTTGATCAGGATGTATTATAAGAGGGGTTACTTTCTCTATCCTTTTTGCGAGGGCTTTGCAGATTATTTTAAGATCAACATTAATAAGGGATGATAGGACGATATGGGACGATAGCTGGTGGGAAACAAAGGGTCTTTACCTGATTTTAGAAGACTAATGTAGACAGAATTCATATTTGGTGGGAGTCTGCCATTTTCCTTGGTTTCCTGCAGCATTCTGTGGAATGTTGGTGCCAGAATATTCCAGAATTCTTTATAGAACTCTGCTGGAAATCCATCTGGGCCTGGAGCCTTTTTATTGGGCATGCCTTGGAGGGCCTCCTGGAGTTCAGCCGCTGTTAGTGGTGAATCCAGGGCCATCGCTTGACTTTCAGATGATTTAAGTAGTGTTATGTTATCAAAAAATTGTTCAATTTCATGATCCGATGGATTTATCTCTGGTGAGTATAAAGCCTTGTAAAATTCTTTAAATGTGTTGTTTATTCTTCCAGGATCATATACTGTATTCCCGGTCTGATCTTTAATAGCAGATATAGTTGCTTTTTCTTCATTAATTTTAAGCTGGTTAGCCAAAAATCTACCTGATTTATTACCTTGTTCAAAGTTTTCTATCCTAAGTCTTTGAATTAAGAACTGGGTCTGTTGATTAATAATTTGATTTAATTCTAGCTTTGCTTTACGGATTTTGCCTAGTCTCTCCTCATCTAGAGAAGCTTCTAATGAATTAATAGTTTCTTCTAATTCCTGAATACGTTTTTTTTTTCTTTTTATTTGATGAGAATGAGATTATTTTACATCTAATCACAGCTTTTCCAGCCTCCCAAAGAATGGATGGCGACGTACCAGGAAGGTCGTTATATTCCAAATATGAGGCCCACTCTTTTTCGAAATATTTAATAAATTCTTTATCCTTAAGTAAGGATATATTAAATCTCCAATTTTTGCTTTGAGGTGTTTCTGTTTTATTTACTAAAGTTAGAGAAACAGGAGCATGATCGCTAACAGCTATAGGGTGTATCTCAGTGTCTGAAATGTCAGTCAACAGTGAGCTGCTGACTAACAAATATTCCAGTCGAGAATATGAATGGTGGACATTTGAGAAGAAAGTATATTTTTTGTCATTGGGGTGAAGAGATCGCCATGCATCACAAAGTCCATAATCGCTCATGTACTGTTTGACTATATCTATAGATTTCCAGCTGCGCTGAGTCCCTGCTGTGCTGAGCCTGTCTATTTCTTCATTTAAACATAAGTTGAGGTCGCCCCCAAGAAGAAGTGAGCAATCCATGTGTTCAAGGAGCACCGAGAAGAAGGAATGAAAGAATGAGGGGTCATCAACATTTGGACCATATATATTGACAATACATAACTTTTGGTTATGTATAGATAGTTTTACTATAATAAATCTACCCTCTGGATCTGTAACTGTATCTATTACTGTAAAATTTACATTTTAATTTATTAATATTTCTACTCCCCTTTGTCTGGAGTTATAGCATGCAGAAAACACATTAGGAAACTCAGGGGATTTAAGATCATCTGCAGCTGAGGTAGATTTATGGGTTTCTTGTAATAAGACGACATCTGCCTTCAATCTTTTAAGCTGGTTAAGAATCTTAACTCTTTTCTCTCTGGTGCCAGCTCCATGAACATTCCTCGTGACAAACCTTAGAGTAGTCATAGTTTTGAGATAATAGTTGTAAAGTCCACATCACCATAGAAACTGATAAACACAGGTGTATTATTAGTTTGTGCTTGGGGTTGCCTGATTGAAAATCCAGAAGCCGAGATATAAGAAAGAGAGAAATAGAAGAAAGTTGTGAAGGTGTGAAGGGTGAGGGTGAGAGAGAAAGAAATAGTTATGTTATGAAAAAATTCTCTGTGTGTGTGTGAGTGATAAAAGAAGGAAAAAGGAGTGACAAAGACATTTGGTGATAGACATGTGAAGATGAGAAAAGAAAAGAGAGCCAGTAACCCAGTGCTTAGCCCTGGCCCCGCCCACATTGAGTAATGTAAACAACTTTACAGAGCTGTGCTAACATTAGATTATAGTTGACTGATAAAACAACTCTTATCTGACCAGTGTTACATGACTAATAAAGCCAAGGAGTAAGCTGGGGGTCCCTGAACAGCTGCCCATTAACATACAGTTTATCTACCGCTACTGTAGCTGTGGTGCCTTCACTGATATATTTCTTCCTGATTGGGAACAAAACGCGCCTTCTATCCAGAATTTCCTTCGGATATTGATCATTAACGCTGTAATTCGTTCCCCGCAGCTCTCTGCCCTGGCCTCTGACCTGCTCTTTTTGCTTGTAATGCTCGAATTTAGCAAAAATAGGTCGCGGCCGGCTTTTGTTGGGCTTCTTACCTCCTAGCCGGTGGACGCGGTGAAAAGTGATGTTTTTTACCGTGTCGCTTGGGAGCATAACTGATATTGGAGAAAATCTCGGACAGTGGATTCAGCGTCGTCCTCAGCCTGTTCTGGGATCCCGGAAAAAACAAGATTGTCCCGCATTCCCCTGGCCTGTATATCCAAGATAGTTTCTTTCATCCTCTTACTTTCTCCGGACAGCTGCGTCATCCCCTCGTTGAGTTTCTTTACACTCTCCCTAAGCGTTTGGTTTTCTGCAGTGAGCGATGCTACCTGTTGTTGGCTGAACTCCAGGGATTCCCTTAGAGCTTAAAAAAAAAAAAAAAAGAAAGTTCTTCCTTTTATTGGTTCTGATCTTGTTCAAATAGTGAACTCATCACTGCTATCAGGTGTCTTCTCTCAGGCTTCAAAAACAGCAGTTATTAAACCACTGCTAAAGAAGAAAAATCTGGACAACACGTTAATGCAGAACTACAGGCCAATCTCTAAACTTCCATTCATCAGTAAGATTATTGAAAAAGCTGTGTTTCAGCAGTTAAATGGCTTCATAACAATGACAAACCGTTTTGATGTTTTTCAGTCTGGTTTCCGCGCTCACCACAGCACCGAGACTGTCCTCGTCAAAGTATTCAATGACATCCGCATAAATACAGACTGTGGAAGAACCACAGTGCTGGTTCTGTTTGACCTCAGTGCAGCATTTGACACTGTTGATCATGATATTTTATTGGAATGACTGGAGAGCCGGGTCGGACTCTCTGGTACAGTACTTGGCTGGTTCGAGTCTTACCTAAAGAACAGGGACTTCTATGTTTCAATAGGAAACCTTTCATCAGAACGAACAGAAATCACACGTGGGGTGCCCCAGGGCTCCATCCTGGGGCCCCTCTTATTTAATATCTACATGCTTCCACTAGGCAATATTATAGCAACCAATAACATTAGCTACCATAACTACGCGGATGACACTCAGCTCTACATTACAATGTCACCAGGTGACTCTGAACCCATTCAAACCCTAAATCAATGCATTGACCAAATAAATGGATGGATGTGCCATAACTTTCTCCAGCTGAATAGAAACTAAACTGAAGTGATTATTTTTGGACCCAAGGAGGAACGATCAAGAGTCAGCACACAGCTTCAGTTAATACAGCTAGAAACTACTGATCAGGCTCGAAACCTAGGTGTAGTTATGGACTCAGATCTGAACCTCCAGGGTCACATAAAGGCAATAACAAGGTCAGCATTCTATCACCTGAAAAACATCTCTAGGATTAAAGGACTGATTTTGCAACACGACCTAGAAAAACTCATCCATGCGTTTATCTTTTGTCGGATTGATTACTGCAACAGCATCTTAACAGGTCTGCCTAAAAAGTCAATCAGACAGCTGCAGCTGATCCAGAACGCTGCTGCTCGTGTTCCTCACTAGAACCAGGAAAGTAGAGCACATCACCCCAGTTCTAAAGTCCTTACACTGGCTCCCTGTAGCTCAGAGAATAGACTTCTAAATACTCCTACTAGTTTATAAATCATTACATGGCTTAGCACCAAAATATGTTGAAGACCTGTTGTCACGGTACCAACCACCAAGACCACTCAGGTCCTCCAACTCTAGCCTACTAAACATCCCTAGACTCAGAACTAAACATGGAGAAGCAGCTTTCAGTTTCTATGCTCCCCTTATCTGGAACAGACTTCCTGACGAGTGTAGAGCTGCTGAAACTCTGAACTGCTTTAAATCGAGACTAAAAACCCACCTGTTTAGAATTGCCTTCGAGTAAATGCTTGATGTCATATGCATGAAATGTGTTCATGCTCTCTTGCTTTTTTTTTTTTTAATTTTTCTCTTGCTTTATTGTGTATCATGTGTAATGTGTGTTTCTTTTATGTGTTTCTTTTAAATCACCAAATCATGTAAAGCACCTTGAATTACCCTGCTGTTGAAAGTGTGCTATACAAATAAAATTGCCTTGCCTTGCCTTTTGCTTGTTTGTTATTTTGTTTTCCAACTAATCATGTGAAGCAATTTGAATTGCCCTGTTGCTGAAAATGGGCTATAGAAACAAATTGCCTTGCCTTCATGCTTCAATGTAACAGTGCTACCAACTGTGCCATTTTGTAGCCCTATCATGTGTAATGTGTGTTTCTTTTATGTGTTTTAAAAAAAATCACCAAATCATGTAAAGCACCTTGAATTACCCTGCTGTTGAAAGTGTGCTATACAAATAAAATTGCCTTGCCTTGCCTTCTTCTCTGAAATCATTATCAGAACCATTAATAAAGTACGGACTCTGTTTGCAGCAGTGGAAAGACTAACTAATCCTCCAGTGACAGTAGCCCCTGAGCTAAATTCTGCCACAGCCTGCAACGGATTTGCCAGCTTTTTCACTGAAAAGATTCTAACAATTAGACGGTCAGTCTGTACCGCAACATCAAACCAACCACCAATGTTATACCCAGCTAACACTAATGTAGAAAAAATGTCTGAATTCCACGAATAAAACCAAAAAAACCTTAAAGAAATCATTAACCAATCAAGCTCCTCCTCTTGCTGTCTTGATATCCTACCCACAGTTTTCCTTAAGAAATTTTCCCCTGTCATTGTGTCTGATCTGATTCAAATAGTGAACTCATCCCTCCTGTCAGGTCTCCTCCCCCAGGAAGAGAACAGCAGCAAGAAAATACACAAAAACAGCAGTTATTAAATCACTGCTAAAAAATATAATCTGGACAACATATTAATGCAGAACTACAGGCCAATCTCTAATCTTCCATTCATCAGTAAAATTGTTGAAAAAGCTGTTTCAGCAGTTAAATGGCTTCCTAACAATAACCAACCGCTTTGATGTTTTTCAGTCTGTTTTCCGTGCTCACCACAGCACTGAGACTGTCCTCGTCAAAGTTTTCAGTGACATCCGCATAAATACAGACAGTGGTAGAACCACAGTGCTGGTTCTGTTGGACCTCAGTGCAGCATTTGACACTGTTGATCATGATATATTATTGGAACGACTGGAGAGCTGGGTTGGACTCTCTGGTACAGTACTTGGCTGGTTCGAGTCTTACCTAAAGAACAGGGACTTCTTTGTTTCAATAGGAAACTTTTCATCAGAACGAACGGAAATCACATGTGGGGTGCTCCAAGGCTCCATCCTGGGGCCCTTCTTGTTTAATATCTACATGCTCCCACTAGCCCAGATTATAGCAACCAATAAGATTAGCTACCAATTACTATACAGATGATTCTCAGCTCTACATTACGATGCCACCAGGTGAATTTGAACCCATCCAAACCCTAAGTAAATGCATTGAGCAAATCAATGGATGGATGTGCCATAACTTTCTCCAGCTGAACAGAAACAAAAAATAAAAAATTACCTTTGGACCTAAAGAAGAATGATCAAGAGTCAGCACACAGCTTCAGTTAATACAGCTAGAAACTACTGATCAGGCCAGAAATCTAGGTGTAATTATGGACTCCTGAACCTCCAGGGTCACATAAAGACAATAACAAGGTCAGCCTTCTATCACCTGAAGAACATTTCTAAGATTAAAGGACTGATGTCGCAACAGGACCTGGAAAAACTCATCCATGAGTTTATCTTTAGTCGGATTGATTACTGCAACAGCGTCTTCACAGGTCTTTTACACTTTTACAAGTTTCCTGAAACACTTTTACAAGCTTTAAAAAAACACTTTTACAAATTTACCGAAACGCATTTACAATCTTACG
This sequence comes from Valencia hispanica, assembly GCA_963556495.2. NCBI lineage: Eukaryota > Metazoa > Chordata > Actinopteri > Cyprinodontiformes > Valenciidae > Valencia > Valencia hispanica. The sequence continues at coordinate 53,225,757 of OY747712.1, read as the reverse complement.
GAAACACATTTACAAGTAAAAAAAACCAAACACTTTTACAAATTTAACAAAATACTTTCAAGAGTAAAAGGTTAACATCCACCCAGTAAATTATTCAGCATTTTTTGGAAAATTTAAGCTGTACAAAAAAAGGACAAAAACCCATAGGAGTACCTATTTCTTGTTCATAGTTAACTGAAAACTTAATTTTCTGAAAAAGTCTTCCTACTCTGTCTTCTAAGAAAGCTGATAACAGTACAGTAGACTACACCTACAAAGCAAAGTAAAAGAAGTTTCCCAAAACACTTTTACAAATTTAACAAAACATTTTTACAAGTTTCCCGAAACATTTTTACAAATTTAACAAAACACTTTTACAAGTTTCCCAAAACACTTTTACAAAGACTGCAGGGATGAGGTTAGGGTCGGGACAAGACCAATGTGGTAACAGTAATGGAATCGATCCTGCATGCAGCTCAATCTGCAAAGATGTTTTCCCCGCATTGCGGATTCTATTTTCAAGTTTTAGAAACATTTTGTGGTGATTGTGGACGTAGTTTAGACTTTCTCGCTGATGCAGAGGGAGAAGAGGTTGGTTTTATGGACTGCCTCGTAAAGTATTTTAACGAAAGCCACTCATACAGTGTGATTGTTGACATGATGGAAAGGCTTCACAGTGTCCGCCTGTCTATGCGGACCATGAAAATGAAATTAAATAATGCCGGATTCTAAGGCAGAAAAAGCTATCAATCTGAAGTAGATATCGGAAACGCCATCAGACTGCAACTTCGTGGACCAGGACAGTTGTTTTGGCTGCAGGGCAATGTAGTTGTAGGCAATGTAATTCTGCGTTGACTTCTTTCTTCTTCTTCTTCTGCTTTAATGGTGGTGTGTTTCGGTAAATTTGTAAAAAAATTTTTTTGAACTTGTAAAAGTGTTTGGGGAAATTTGTAAAAAAAAAAAATTTTACTTGTAAAATTGTTTCGGGAAATTTGTAAAAGTGTTTTTTGTAACTTGTAAAAGTGTTTCGGTAAATTTGTAAAAGTGTTTTTTGTAACTTGTAAAAGTGTTTCGGTAAATTTGTAAATGTGTTTTGGTGAAAATGTAAAAGTGTTTCAGGTGAATGTAATTTTGTTTTGCCACCGTAATATGGTCTTGTGCCCACTGCAAATGTTCACGGCGGTGTCTTGGTGTCAGTAGAGTCACCTGCAACGGCCATCTGGCATTCAAGCCAAAGCGGTGGAGTTGGTTGTAAATGGTTTGTTTGGAAACCCTAGTACCCCTCACATCTCGTAAACGGGCAATTAGCTGTGTGGCAGTTGTATGACGAAGTCTGAGTGCATTGGTCCTTAGGTACGGGTCACTGTTGCGGTCTGTCACTCGTAGGGCTCCTCTCCTGGGTCTGTCACAAACTCTGCCAGTAGTTCTGTGTCTTGATGCAAATCTGCTGATGACACTTTGAGACACACCAAGTTCATGTGCAACATTTGACTGCCTGCCACCAACCCAAAGGCGCGGTATGGCCAGGTGGTGCTGCTCGTCCATTAAGTGACATCGTGTGTTCAAGGCTGTTTGAAGGATGAAGTTGAAATCACTTACTGACAATACCAGCTTTTTAAACCCACAAAATGTTGAAATTGATGCCACATTGAAAAGGGTTGTCTTCAATATTTTATGGTGTTGGCCCCAATATGTAAGGCACACTGTACACAGTGAGACCATTACTTGGAAAACACAAAATGAGGTGTGTCTATCACCCCACTACAATTGCCTCCCTATCCCAAAAATCTCTGAAGTGAAACAAACGCGAAATGTGTGACATCCACTGAGTCTCTAAAATATCCCTAACTTATTGTGAGTAGTGTACATTTGCATGTTTCAAGATCTACTATTTTATTTCAGATAATGTATTGCCAAATTTGAAGTCCCAGTATTATTGCTCAGAAGGTCTTGCCATATAGGTTTATTTCCTTATTTCGCAGTTTCTAAGCTTGTTGATGGCTTTCTCCTTGTGCCTTTCTATTTTGTGTTAAATATGTTTACCTTTTCCTAGGTCATCAAGTCTGTTTTATTTTCCTCTCATGTTAGTCCCCCTCCAGGGTTCCTCGTAGTCACCTTTAATCTCTAGTTATGAATTTTACTTGTGCTGCCAAATCATCCCCATGTATTTCACTTGATCTGTGTCCTACAAAACTTAATAGTATTTCAGTGTGCAGTGCCGGATTCTCTTAAACCCGGATTCTCTGTGTTTATTTCCCGTGTTCACAGCTTGTTCCCGACAGGGATAAATTACTCGAGTCTTGGACTCAGACTCCAAGTCTTGGTTCGTGTCAACTTTCAGGAACTTGTGACTTGACTTGAGCAGCACTTAAACTCGGACTACGACATGAGAAATAGCTATTGTTAGAATTAGCATGCAGACAATGCTGCACATTGGCACATTTGCACACATGTAAATGTAATTAAATATTTAGAAATTAGAACTAGGAATAAACTAAGGAAAAAGACCATAAAAGAACAAAAATGGCAAAAACTAAAAAGCTTCAATTAAACCAAATGCACTGGAGGGCAAATCATATACATTCTTAAAGACATCATAGAATTTGCAAAAGGTTACCTTGCCTTTTAAGAAATAATTAATAATTAACAGGGTTCATACAGTTTCTCCAAATAGAATTCAAGCACTTTCAAGGATTTTAAGCACCCATAAGAACCCTAAATTAAGGCTGTTAAGATCAATGCGATAATGCGGGTCAACTGATTTGGAGAATTAAAGCGAGTAATTGGGTTTCACGCAATAACACATGCACAGGATAACTCGCCCTGGTTATCCCAAAATTCAACTGGTGCTGTTTCCAGTGTTAGCTCATCACGTAGACAGCATGGCAGACCCAAACTGCATCTTCGGGTTCATAGGAACGTCTCTTCGCAGATCAAAGAGACGTGATAATGTTTTATGCTGTTGATTGCACAAATCGCTTTGTTAAAAAACAACATAAACTACAAGTTATATTCCCTCGACTTCTTTCAAGAGGCAAGGCAAGGCAAGGCAATTTTATTTGTGTAGCACACTTTCAACAGCAGGGTAATTCAAGGTGCTTTACATGATTTGGTTGTTTTTTTTTAAACACAAAAAAACACACATTACACATGATACACAATAAAGCAAGAGAAAGATCAAAAAAAGCAAGAGAGCATGAACACATTTCATACATATGACATCAAGCATTTACTCAAAGGCAATTCTAAACAGATGGTTTTTTAGTCTCGATTTAAAGCAGTTCAGAGTTTCAGCAGCTCTACACTCGTCAGGAAGTCTGTTCCAGATAAGGGGAGCATAGAAACTGAAAGCTGTCTCTCCATGTTTAGTTCTGAGTCTAGGGATGTTTAGTAGACTAGAGTTGGAGGACCTGGGAATGGTGGGGGGAGAGAAGTAGTCCACACACTGCTTATGTATTAAAACACCCCCGATAAAAGCATTTGATGATTAAAAAAGTTCACAGAGCGAAGTTACAAAGCAAGGTGGAACTATTATAACAAGTCTTTTATTGAAACATGATTTGAACCCAGAATAAACCATATTTGTTTGGAGCTGGTCTTGGCGACTCAGACAGACACTGGCACATGTGCACTCAAACACTTTTTTGTGTTTCTGAGATAAGGGGTGGCCGCATCTGGCCCGCACACCACAGCTTGAGACACTCTTTATAAACTCTCTGGGTATAGATACCATTCAGCAACAAACTAGCTGAACGTAGGGTGATGGGTTTTTTTGCAAATAAATTAGGGTGACTTATATGATACATTCTGAATATATTTACAGGTATTGATCTAATTGCTCTAGAAGTATTTAGATTGATTAAATAAGTAAACAGCTGGGTAACTCTTTAAAGGCCCCACGACCACAGCAGGCTTGGAAAAGGGGTCAGCTTCTTTGTTATCTCATGCAGGAATTAAACAAACCTCAATTAGGAGGCTTTGTTTTGGACACCTTTAGGCATGAGTAAAAATTTGTCACCTCATAGGGTTTCAAGATGTAATTTAGTAAGAGTTTTATATGACCACTTCAGGGGATACCCTGCATAGCGGGCATGTATAAACATGGAAACTTTTCAGTTGCCCTACTCAAGGATTTGCTTCTGACTAAGGAAAACAGAAATACAGAGATTGTCACATAATCTTTATAACATCTACAAGTTTCTGGAAAAGTAGGTCCTAAACATTACATAGGACAGAGCCTTAAATACATTGGTAATGACAAAACAGCTATTACTTATTAAGAAATTTTATCCACATAAGACTTTCTCATCAGGAGGAGTTAGTGGGGGTAATTAATCTGAGGTGATCTTGGTTTTTGATTTTTGACTCATCAAATTTACATTTAAAGAGCCATTTTAGTTTGAGGGAGTTTGTGATAATGTAGCATCTTAATAAATTCTAAACAAAGTGGTACTGCAGGAAGCAGGGCTGGATTAAAAGCACTGACAAATCAACAACTCATTTTGACTGATTTATTTACTAAATAATTAGCTGCAGCTATAGAATGTAATAAATAGTGTACAGTACATCTCCATTTAAAGACAATTATTTGGACTAAAGTTGGTAATAACTTAAGTAAGCAAAATCAGAGGACCTACATGTTCAGTAAGAAACACATTATACATGTAAGACAATACATACTAGTATATACCCACAAATAAATAGATACAGATCTGTAGTTGTCCTACACATTTCAACAATGTCCTGCGTGAGACAGTTCCTGTCATAGCTTTTAGGTGTTTGTGTTTTGTTAGTTCTTTTCCTTAATTAGTTCTATTATCATGTTATTCCTTACTTACAGTTAGTCCAAAATGCAGCTGCTCGTCTTTTAACAGGAACTCGTAAGCCTGACCACATCACTCCCATTCTTGAATCCCTTCATTGGCTCCATGTCCATTTTAGAATAAATTTTAAGATTTTATTGTTTGTTTTTAAGTCACTAAATTATTTGGCACCCAAATATATTGCTGATCTCATCCATGTTTACACCCCCTCGAGAGCATTAAGATCGGTTGACCGATGCTTTTGCAGTGGTAGCGCCTAAATTTTGGAATGAGTTACCCATCCATGTCAAAATGGCCCTCACCCTGGATGCTTTTAAATCTCGTTTAAAAACCCATTTTTACTCCATGGCTTTTAGTACTACAGAAGAGTTGTGTGGTATTTTGTCTCTGCATATCGTATTTTATATTTTCGTATTTGTTTCACTGTATTTTAACTTTATCTTATTTTTCTGATATGTCATATGTTGTACAGCACTTTGGTAACCTTGTTGTTTATAAATGTGCTATATAAATAAAGGTGGATTGGATTGGATTGGATTGTCTTTATTTATTTCTGGCACTTCCTTGTTTCTGTATTTCTCCTGGATCTTAGATGTTTTAACCTCTGGCTATGTCCACCTTCTCATTTGTGTTTCATTAGTTTATCTCTTTATTTAATTCTTCGTTCTGTTCTCCAGTGTTTCCTTAAGATTCCCTTAGAGTTCTCCTTAGTCTTATCTTTAGATAATTTTTAGTTTCTTAAGAGTTTTCTGTTTTCCTTGCCTTTCTGGTCTCCCTGCCACTCTGCTCCTTACCTAGTTAAACTAATTGCCCTCACCTGCATCTGCTTTCACTAATTAGTCTTTGGTCTTCTCTGTCACATCCTCATGCCCTCCTCAGTATATATTCAGGCCTCATTCAGTCACTACTCGCTGGTTCGTTGTCTATCATCCCTCGTTGTTTCCCTCCATGTCTCTCCACGTTTCCTGGTCTCCTGCTTTCCCCGAGATTTGTAAGTGTTTTTTTTTCATTGCTCTTATTAATCATTTTGTTAAACTACGCTGCATTTAGGTCTGTTAAATAAAAGTCATGACAGTTCCACATCTGCCTGTCTGGTAGACGTAGCTCAAAGGTTTTAGTTCAAAGGTGCACCCAAATGGCTAGCACCAGACCTGCTTGGCTCTCACAGTTAAGGAAGTTCAGCGCAATAACCTAGTTTGTGGCGTTTGTTAATGATGGCCTTTTGAATGCAGTTGCATCGGGTTAATCTACAACCATATTCATGCCATGCTGATTATTGTCACTTACTCATAATCATCATATTCATAACTTAGTCACTTACTCATAATCAACGAATTAATCCTTTCTGAATTAGCTCACCTATGTTTGAACATGCAGGCTCTAGCACTTAATTAACTAAGCTCCTAAGGGTCGCATCGGGAGGCTCTTAGAAATGAGGCCCTTGAGAGAAGTGAACCCTCCCCCTCCGGGGAGACTAATCGGTGGCCATGGGTCACTGGATGCTGGCAGAGGCTGAGGTCACGGCGGAGAAAAACACAAGGGAAGTGTAGACGTTTCAACACTTAGCTTGGATGCAAATCCCACAGAAGTGTTCTGGAAGATGCTACATAATTTCTCCTGTGTTCTGTGTTTTTTTCTTTAGAGCATCATAACAGATGACGAGGTGAGTGGGGCTGTCCCGGAGGGCCAGGGAGGTCATCAGAACACATTGTCCCACCTAAACAAATGGCATCTAAGCCCCCGGTGGGTTTTGAGGTTCTGACAAGTGAAATCTTAGCAAATTAATCTGGAAGGATCAATTTTTGTAACTTTGAACTAATTCCATGCCCAACGTGATTCATGTCTGATTGTCAAATATTGTTTGAGCACTGTCTTTTGTTTTCTTGACCTACCCAGCCCTTTAGGAAGATTGTGATAACATGTTGAAATATTCCTTTTATGTTATTACTGATGTGTAATAAAAGCATAACATAATGGAATATTTCGTATGTAATTGGGATTTGATTACTTATTCTCTGTTTTAGTGAATGCATCTAGGACAGTAGGTCATGTAAAGATGACAAAGACCTTCTGTGTGTAATCACATATCAACAGCAGCAGATATCAACAGTAAGTTCCGACCTTGTCAGAAGGATGCCTGGTTGGCTATTGGGCTATCAGAGTCTCCAGGCTGGGAAAAGACATTCTGGGACATGGACGCTGAGCTCATGCTGTCTAAAAGATAAACAGTAATTGCCAACTACTATTTAAGGTTTAGAGTAAGAAAGGTTGGGTGAGGGAATATGAGAAGTAAACTCTGTCCCTCCACATTTGGCCAAACATGTCCTATTAAATACTTAAATGACTGAAGGACCTGGTTTCATTTTTGTTTTTAGAAGAGCTATATTTTTAGCCATATAATCTGAAGACATACATATGAACATACAGTAATATAATTCTTAAATGCAACATTTTTCATTCAGATTCTTATTTTTTTTCTTAGTTCAGAGACGGGGGTTGGGGGTGACTGTTGGGTGTGTGTGTGTGTACGCGCGTGCAGAACATAATACAGTAGATCTTTGACGTTAACAACATCTATAAGCTTTATCCTGTCCTTTCACTACACACTGCACTGTCTTTACCTTACATGAATTGGATGTAAACCACTTCATACACCTTCCCACTTCAGCATTCATTCATTGGCAAAACTACAGATGTTAACAGGCAGCTGTTCTAAATGATTCTGTGGATGAGCACAATACAGTACAGATTTTAGAGAACATCTGTTATATCAATCTTAAATGACAAGGAGAAAAGGTTAAAACACCACCGCACAACTAGAGTATGTTTTCCTGGTAGAGAGAGACTTATCACAGCAAATATGTGCCCAGTTAGACCATCTGACTAAACCTCCTGAAGAAACCAGCCAAAGTATAGATCCCTTTGAACTACTAACAATGTATACTCACCACGTTCATGTCGATGGTCATGTTAGTTTGTGCAGATGTCTGGTTGTCTGACGTAGAGCAGGAGTTTACAGAGGACAGCAGCTGGACTAGACCGGCCTGCTGGAGAGGAAGCAGTGCAATCAGAATAAATAAGACTGTTTCATTATATTATATATCTACAGAGAGATAATAATACTTTGTGAAGTTAGAAGACCTGGAAGGCTTTGGTCTGTCATGTTATCAGGCAGATCAAGACCACTGGACTTCCTTTTTTTTATCTGACACTTTGTTTCTTCTATTAGACAAATCTAAACCTAAACAGTTTGGGATAACTGATTGGGTTTAACTCCAACCAAAAGAAGCTAGTTAAGAAAGATGACAGAATCAAAGACCTCCATTAATTTCTTAGTAGAGCAGCCTGTAGTCAAGACATCAAAAAGAAGTGACCTATTTATAAACTTTAAACATTACTGTATGTTGTGATACTCCTGTTTTGTCAAACAGTGGTGGAAGACTGATGATTTGGGATTTGTTGCTGTCACTGAGTCACTAATCAACTGCTCTTAGGAAAATAATCTTGAGTCGAGTTTTGAGGTATTTTGAGGTGTTGCAATGGCTTAGTCCAGACCTCAAGCTGAGCGAAATGTTCCAGGTAAAAAGAGCAGTGCATAAGCTAAAGTTAGCAAAAAAAAGACAATGATGTCATAAACACAGTTACACAAAGACAAAGGACCTTAGGTTATCGTTGCCCTTCTAAAGAATAGAACAGAAGAAGATTTTACTTCTGCTCCTGGATATTGACTTCATTTCATTGAATTTGAAAATGAAAGAAAGTTCCTTTAACTTAGCAAATTGTAATGGGATTTTCTTTCCACTAAGCTAACATCTAGATACATACAAATAAAAAAGACTCCTGATTAAATTTATAAAACTGGGGAAGAAGTAACAAGTGTTTCCATATCCATCCATCCATCTATCCATCCATTTTCTTCCACTTATCCGGGGTCGGGTCGCGGGGGCAGCAGCTTAAGCAAAGAGACCCAGACTTCCCTCTCCCCAGCCACTTGTTCCAGCTCCTCAGGAGGAATCCCAAGGCGTTCCCAGGCCAGCCGAGAAACATAGTCCCTCCAGCGTGTCCTGGGTCTTCCCCTGGGCCTCCTCCCAGTGGGACGTGCCCGAAACACCTCACCATGGAGGCGTCCAGGAGGCATCCTGACCAGATGCCCGAGCCACCTCAACTGACTCCTTTCGATATGGCTCTACTCTGAGCCCCCTCCGGATGACTGAGCTTCTCACACTATCTCTAATTGAGAGCCCAGAAACTCTACAAAGGAAACTCATTTTAGCCGCTGGTATCCATGATCTCGTTCTTTTGGTCCCCACCCAGAGTTCGTGACCATAGATGAGGGTAGGAACGTAGATCGACCAGTAAATTGAGAGCTTCGCCTTTTGGCTCAGCTCTCTCTCCACCATGACAGACCGGTACAGCGCCCGCATAACTGCAGATGCCCTACCAATCCGTCTATCGATCTCCTGCTCCATTTTTCCCTCATTCGTGAACAAGACCCCCAGATGCTTAAACTGCTCCACTTGGGGAAGGACCTCATCCCCAACCCGGAGAAGGCACCCCACCCTTTCCCGGCTCAAGACCATGGCCTCGGATTTGGAGGTGCTGATTCTCATCCTAGCCGCTTCACACTCGGCTGCGAACTGCCCCAGCGAAAGCCGTAGATCACGTTCCGATGAAGCCAACAGGACCTCGTCATCTGCAAAAAGCAGAGACCCGATCCTAAGGCCACCAAAATGGATCCCCTCAACACCTTGGCTGCTCCAAGAAATCATGTCCATAAAAGTTATGAACAGGATCGGTGACAAAGGACAACCTTGGCGGAGTCCAACTCTCACCGGAAACAAGCCCGACTTACTGCCGGCAATGCGAACCAAGCTCTGGCACCGGTCGTACAGGGACCTAACAGCCCGTATCAAGGGGCCCAGTACCCCATACTCCCGGAGAACCCCCCACAGGGCCCGCTGAGGGACACGGTCTATCGCCCTCTCCAAGTCCACAAAACACATGTAGACCGGTTGGGCGAACTCCCACGCACCCTCCAGGACCCTGCTGAGGGTGTAGAGCTGGTCCAGTGTTCCACGGCCAGGATGAAAACGGCATTGTTCCTCATGGATCCAAGGTTCGACTATCCGTCGGACCCTCCTCTCCAGAACCCCTGAATAGACCTTACCAGGTAGGCTCAGAAGTGTGATCCCCCTGTAGTTGGAACACACTCTGTGGTCCCCATTTTTAAACAGAGGGACCACCACCCCGGTCTGCCAATCCAAGGGAACTGCCCCCGATATCCACGCGATATTGCAGAGCCGCGTTAACCAACACAGACCCAAAACGTCCCGCGTCGAGGTCAGCAGTTTCCATATCATCCAGTTAAATTATAAGGCAAGGCAAGGAGAGGCAATTTTATTTGTATAGCACACTTTCAACAGCAGGGTAATTCAAGGTGTTTACATGATTTGGTGATTTAAAAAAAAACATAAAAGAAACACACATTCACATGATACACAATAAAGCAAGAGAAAGATTTAAAAAAAGCAAGAGAGCATGAACACATTTCATACATGTGACATCAAGCAATTACTCGAAGGCAATTCTAAACAGATGGGTTTTTAGTCTCGATTTAAAGCAGTTCAGAGTTTCAGCAGCTCTACACTTGTCAGGAAGTCTGTTCCAGATAAGGGGAGCATAAAACCTGAAAGCTGCTTCTCCATGTTTAGTTCTGAGTCTAGGGATGTTTAGTAGTCTAGAGTTGGAGGACCTGAGTGGTCTTGGTGGTTGGTACCGTGACAACAGGTCTTCAACATATTTTGGTGCTAAGCCATGTAATGATTTATAAACTAGTAAAAGTATTTTGAAGTCTATTCTCTGAGCTACAGGGAGCCAGTGTAAGGACTTTAGAACTGGGGTGATGTGCTCTACTTTCCTTGTTCTAGTGAGGACGCGAGCAGCAGCGTTCTGGATCAGCTGCAGCTGTCTTATTGACTTTTTAGGCAGACCTGTGAAGATGCTGTTGCAGTAATCAATCCGACTAAAGATAAACGCATGGATGAGTTTTTGTAGGTGGTGTTGCAAAATCAGTCCTTTAATCCTAGAGATGTTCTTCAGGTGATAGAAGGCTGACTTTGTTATTGCCTTTATGTGACCCTGGAGGTTCAGGTCTGAGTCCATTACTACACCTAGGTTTCGAACCTGATCAGTAGTTTCTAGCTGTATTAATTGAAGCTATGTGCTGACTCTTGATCGTTCCTCCTTGGGTCCAAAAATAATCACTTCAGTTTTGTTTCTATTCAGCTGGAGAAAGTTATGGTACATCTATCCATTTATTTGGTCAATGCATTAATTTAGGGTTTGAATGGGTTCAGAGTCACCTGGTGACATTGTAATGTAGAGCTGAGTGTCATCCGCATAGTTATGGTAGCTAATGTTATTGGTTGCTATAATCTTGCCTAGTGGGAGCATGTAAATATTAAATAAAAGGGGCCCCAGGATGGAGCCCTGGGGCACCCCACATGTGATTTCTGTTCGTTCTGATGAAAAAGTTTCCTATTGAAACATAGAAGTCCCTGTTCTTTAGGTAAGACCCGAACCAGCCAAGTAGTGTACCAGAGAGTCCAACCCAGCTCTCCAGTCGTTCCAATAAAATATCATGATCAACAGTGTCAAATGCTGCACTGAGGTCCAACAGAACCAGCACTGTGGTTCTTCCACAGTCTGTATTTATGCGGATGTCATTGAATACTTTGACGAGGACAGTCTCGGTGCTGTGGTGAGCGCGGAAACCAGACTGAAAAACATGAAAAACGGTTTGTCATTGTTATGAAGCATTTTAACTGCTGAAACACAGCTTTTTCAATAATCTTACTGATGAATGGAAGATTAGAGATTGGCCTGTAGTTCTGCATTAACGTGTTGTCCAGATTTTTCTTCTTTAGCAGTGGTTTAATAACTGCTGTTTTTAAAGCCTGAGGGAAGACACCTGATAGCAGTGATGAGTTCACTATTTGAACAAGATCAGACCCAATAACAGGAAGAACTTTCTTTAGAAAAGCTGTGGGTAGGATATCAAGATAGCAGGAGGAGGAGCTTAATTGGATAATGATTTTTTCAAGGCTGTTCTGGTTTAATTCGTGGAATTCAGACATTTTCTCTACATTGTTCTTGATTGGGGATGGCACTGGTTGTGGGTTCGATATTGAGGTACAGATTGATAGATCTCACAGTGAACCTGGAGTCGAGTTTTCCGCCATTTTCTCTTGGCTCGTCGACACCCTCTTTTTTCACTACGTACCAGTGGATTACTTGTCAACGGATACTTTTTTCTACCTGAGACTACTTTCACTTTAGTTGGAGCAATGGAATCCATGATGTCTGAGGTTTTCGCAAGGAAATTATCTACCAACTTATTTACTGAGTTTGAGTTGGGAGATGAGGGGGATGTGGTGGAAGAGTAAATACGTTTAAAGGTTTCTACTGAACTGTCCCCTAGAAAACGCTTTTTTATAGTGGTCTTACTGTGGCTGGATAATTTAGCAGAGATGGTACTTTCAAAGAAAATACAGAAATGGTCAGATAACGCAATATTAATTACAGAGATGTTGGAAATATTTAAACCTTTGCTGATAATTAAGTCCAGAGTGTGTCCTTTATTGTGTGTTGGTTGTTTGACATGCTGGGTCAGGCAGAAGTTGTGGAGAGTATCATCTAATGTTTTTACTTGTCTATCTTGGGGGTTGTTGGTATGGATGTTAAAGTCCCCCACAATGATTATTTGGTCATAGTCGATACATATTACAGAAAGAAGGTCATTGAAATCACTTCTTTAAGTTACTTTAAGAGTTAAGTTTTGGTGGTTTATATAAACTTAGAAATAAAGCGTTGTTAGGCTCATTTATGTGGGTGGCTAGGTATTCAAAAGAATCAAACGTGCCCAGAGTTACCTTCTTAAAGTTCATTGAGTTGTGAAAGATGGTGGCTACACCTCCACCTCGTCTGTCTTTTCTGTTCTCGCTTAAGAAATTGTAATTTGGAGGACTAGATTCTATTAATGAAGTTGTTTTGTAATTTTCATCTAGCCAAGTTTCTGATTAAAAAAGGCAGTGTAAATTATGCTCAGTGATGAAGTCATTGATAAGAAAAGACTTCCCGGATAGAGATCTAATGTTTAATAAAGCTAAATTAAGTATTGTGATGATGGGCAGCTGAACCTTCTGACAGGTTGTCAATTTGAGATTTTGTTTAATATAAGAGCGTGTGGTTAACGGTTTATGTTTCCTGCTTCTGATAATCACTGATATAGCCTCAGGGGTGCCGGGCGAATTCTGGGAGACGGTAGGGGTGGATTTATTGCCCGGTTCCCTCAAATATCAAATATCTGTAATAATCAGTGGGGGGAAGCTCCCAGGCTTATTGACACTAGTCCCAGGGGTTTGGTGTAGTCTAAGTTTAGGTGTTAATTGTGTCCCAAATTTTATTTGCTCGTTCATTTCTGTCTGTAAAGTTTCTAAATGGAGACTCATTTGATGTGGCTGAGTCACAGGAAGATGAAGACTTAATCTCTGATGGTTGTTTATCTGTTCGATCCCGTGGTGTCATCCTGACTTGCTGTTTTTGTTCTCTGATATCCATGGGCGCCTCAAGGTCAGCATTTGGGAGCAAGTGTTTTGCTTTCTGATTTTGATAAGAGAAAATGTTTGCTGCTAACAGCCTTACTCCGGCCTTGTTCAGATAACGCATCCCTTCTTTGAACAGATGATTAGCACTTCCAAATACTTTGAAATAATTAATAAATGTGAACGACTTCTCAGCTGATTGTTTCTTCAACCATTTATGGAGCATGCGGAGTCTGCTAAATCTTTCATCATTCCCTTCAGGGACTGGTCCGCTAATGAGGATGTTTACGTTAAGTCCATCAAGTCTCTCTAGGAGATCAGAAAAGTCTCTCTTCAGAATCTCTGATTGTCTAATCGTGATTATCTGCTGATCCAGCGTGAATGACGAGCTTTTCCAAAGCAGGATGTTGGTCCAAGATTTTAGGGATTTTTTCTGATATTTCTCTCACTGTATTTTTGTAGCAGCTATAAACTCTGGTGTTCTTGCTACAAAAAGCCTCAATTCCATTAATTGATCCATCTTGTATGATAACAGTCTTTGCTGGGGGGCTCTTACTTTGTTATGTGTCCGTTTGATGCGGCTGGGTTTCTCCTGGTGGCTTTGACTGGTCCCGGGGGCTGCGTCATCTTTCTGTTTTTAAGCAGGATTCCAGGTGGATAAAAATCTCTTGTTTTGGGCTGAAACCTCTTTTGTTTACTTTTAGCAGAAGCGGCAGTTCTGGGTTCAGAGGTTTCTCTGTGCCGGGGTTTCTTTTGTTTTTTCTTCCTCGGAGAACAGGCTGGGGATGATGATTCCGTGCATTTTAATGCTGGCCAGTATTCATTATAGTGCGGAGTTCTGCCGCTCAGACGCCTGTAGGGAGTCTCTGTGACACGGTTAGACCGATGTAACACCGGGCTAATAGGCTGTTCCCTGTTTGTATTCAACGGTAAAGTTGTGTCATTTTGTCCATAATCAGCGTGGAGATCAAAATTAATTTCCAGACGACGTAGCTTCATTTCAATGCCCTCAATTCTGTGGAGCAGTTTTTCAAAATCCTCAGCTGAGCAAAAAGCCATGTTGATAAGTCCATAAAAAAGTAATCCAAGAAGAGATCCGGTCCAATACAGAAACTCCAGGGGCTGGGTAGATAAAGTAACTAAGAAAAAGTTAAGAAAAGAGAATAAGAAAAGCAAACAGAAAATAAAATAAAGTGAACGGATCTGGAGAGAGACAGAGAGCAGCTGCTCCTCCTTCAGCAGTCGCAGCAATGATAACCAGTTCTCTAACACAAAAAAAGAAACAGGAGCAAGATACAAAACAACCAGAGAAGGCAAATGATAAGAAAATACACTTGAACTCAAGGAGGCTTTTCATCAGATGATCCTAGGTTTTTTTGTTTTTTTTTTCCTTAATGTGTAATGTCCGGCAGTGTAGCAGTCAGAATTGTTGTCTGTCTGCCAAGGAGAAGCCCAACAGGTTTACTTCCACAAGTGGAGCATTACAGCATTCGTTATAATGCTGCACTTGATACATATATCAATATATGATATAAGACTGAACACATTAAAACAGTAATTTTACAGAACCTGTGGGTTATGGAAGGGAAAAGTTAAGTCACAGACCCCAAAATATCCCATGTGCTCTGAATGAGATTAGGCAGGATTTCTCTTAAGACGGGCAGATCCTCAACACCATGCTAATCCCATGTAGTCCACACAAGTCAACTTTATTTGTATAGCATTCTTTCAACAACAAGTCAATTCAATGTGCTTTGGGTGATTTGGGTGATTGTTATGAATTGTGCCTTCATATTAAAAAAAGTAATCTGACGTCCAAGCACATCTCCTCCGAGGTCCTAATTTGCAAAGGAGCACCCAAAAACTTTTTTTTCTCAGATGAGAAATGTTTAATTTTCACGGACCTGATAGCTTCCAACATTATGGGAGGACAAGAAGATCCCACTGAGATGTTTTCTATAAAGCACAGTGAACGAGGCTCCATCCTGAAGTGTGAGCTTTTCTCCTTCAAAAGAAAAATGGAGCCTGTGGGTGTGCAAGAGTATCAATTTGTGGATGGCTATGTGTCCCTCTTCTGGACATTCCTGCACAACTCAGTGATCTGAATTTTTTTGTGGTGGATGCAACTGAGGTTTTCAAAAAACAGTCCATCAGTCCCAGACCTTAGAACCCCTTAAAGCTGCAGTAGGTAACTCAGAGAGGAGAGCAGACTTTGCTTGAAAATTGAAACCCAAACAAGCTTCACATCACTCCCCCTCCCTCTCCGATGCACTCAAGCCCCGCCTCCAATGCCCTCCTCCCTCCTTTGGCTGTGCTACTGGCGTAACAACTGCCAAAGATAATCAGCTGACGCGACTTGAAGTAACAAAGTGGCGTAAGCAACATGGAGTGCGAACCGGTAAGAGGAAAACATAATCTCATCTCCGCACAGTTAGAAAAGATGTTGTCTATACCTAAACTAAAAAGGTGGCTGTTGCTCGGCCATAGCTAACTCCTAGCCTCTTGCCGCTAGTCAAAGAGCTGTTCTGACCTTGGTTCTGACAGAGCGCAGCCAGTTGCGTAGCGGAGCGAGGGGCGGGTCGCGGTGTGTGTGTAAGGAGTGATAGACTGATGTCAGACACTCCATCAGACGCTGCTCTGGCTCTGATTGGGTGTTTTCTACCGGGCGCAGTGGATTCTTGCAAATCGCAGTAGGGGCTGTAGGCGTGACCAATTGAGCTGCTTTTTTTTAACAGATTACAAATCTCATTTCCTACTTTCAGGACATATGAACAGTTTTAGGGAATATCACAAAAATCAAGTTACCTACTGCAGCTTTAATGACCTAATCGTCACCAGATGCAGCAACGTTCTCACCAGTCTACTGGAAACAATCACATCACACAGGCCTGAACACATTTCTGAAGTGATCAACAAGAATGATTGGACTACTCACTACTGAGTACTTTTTCACACTTTTAATACTACGTTGTGGTGGTTTGGGGCTATGGTCTTAAAGACCCACTCCAATGAAAATTGTGTTTTCGTGTTGTTAACATGTTCTTGTGGCATATCTTAAGAAAATTAAGCTCAAAATTGTATTTCTGAGCATTTCTGCTTTCAAATCGCTATGAATCAGTAGCAGACGCTAAAAGGCCGTCTAAAACAGACTCTTTGTAACGTAGCAACCGCACTGAGCGGGGCTACAAGCTCCACCTCCTGCTTCACTCTGCCCCGCCCACTCAGGTTCTGAGGAGTAGAGAAGACAAAAGCGGATCAACAGCTGTGTGCGGGTTGCACTGCTAAGAAGAATGACATTATTAGCTTTTACCAAAACCATCTGCAGTGAAACAGAAATGGATTAAGTTTCTTGGTCACAGTAAGATTAAAAACCACACATCAGTTTGCAGTCAACATTTCAGAGAAAACTGTTTCACCAACTGGCAGGGAAAAAATGGGCTTGGCTAGTAAATTAGTTTTGAAGCCGAGTGCATTGTTTTCCATCAAGTGGACAGCCTGGATCTTTAGCCGTAAGTTTATTTTTTTCTGTCTGGAGCTAATTCAACCATCCGCTTGTTTGCTAGCATTACCTCAGCTATTCATGGGTCAACAGCCAGTAATGCATGCATCTGTGTTAAAGCCATGTAGATTATAATATAAAGTAATGCATTTTACAGGGACGCCCTTGCTGGGGGGGCAGAGGAAGGGGTCATCCACGCCAACTGTTCCGCCCAAACACAGAGGCAAATAGCTAATGTGCTACTGCCGCTCTTCTGAAGATATGTTCTAGAAAACGACACAAGTTTTGTGAGTTTGGCTACAAACGGCATAATCATAATTTAAAGACCACTGAGAACACTTTAAAGTAGATCAAAAAGATGATTGGAGTGGGTCTTTAAAGCTTTAAGCTTGGATTTTGCAACAGCATTTTTTGTTGCTGGCTCTTGTTTTATCTTTTGGCAATTTAAAGTATTTGGTTATGATCCAGCAGCAAGAAATGCTAATACTTGTTTCCTGGTAATCAGGATTGTATGTGGGATCAGGTCAACAGCTGAGTGTTTTGAACAACAGCTGACTTTGGAAAGAAACTTACTTGCTGGTTTAGTTGCATCTGGGGCATTGACTGCTGGTTGATGAGAGAATACTGGGACAACTGTTGCTCCAGATTCACAGTGTTAATGGCCGCCTGGGGAGAAGACAATAAAAAAAGAGATAACAGGAGCTGACATTAATGGAGGGCTGAACTATTAAAAACTTTACAATTATGTGGAGGGATCTGGGGTTGTATCCCCCAACCCTGGGACTTTTGCTGTATGTTTCACCCCCTTCAGTTTCTGCACTTATCTTGTGTAACTACTGTGAATGAAGTTACTAGCAGCACAAATTACGTTATCTGCTCTGTGTACATGGAAAATGTGCTTTGACCATCTGTATTTATTCAAACATTTCATGTTTTTTATGCGTATGTACAGTGGGGCAAAAAAGTATTTGGCATCCACCAATTGTGCAAGTTGTCTCACTTGAAAGAGGTCTGTAATTTTTTTAAAATCATAGATACACTTCAACTGTGAGAGACAGAATGTAATTTTTTTTCCCCAGGAAATCACAATAAACGCTTTTTTAAAGAATTAATTATTTGTATAATGGTGCAGAAAAAAGCATTTGGTCAATAACAAGTTGGTCAAGTTCACTTCAATCTTTTGTAATGTAACCTTGGTTGGCAATGACGGATGTTAAACGTTTCCTGTGGGTCTTCACCAGATTTCCTCACACTATAGCTGCTATTTTGGCCCATTCTTTTTTTTTTATTTATTAATTTTTTTTATGTGCCCTGTTGGGCTGTGTGGAGCTCAGAATTGGTATCTGAGTACCAAGTAGAAGCCCAAGAGATTTACTTTCACAAGCGGAGCAGTACAGCTTTTGCTATGATACTCCACTTGATATGTATGAAAAATCTTTATTATGAATTGCTGGGGGTTTTATTTCCTGATGTTATGAACGCGGAGACGGAAAATTAAGGGGAAGAAAGAAAGAAGATGAAGAACAGAGGTAGGAAACAAAAAGTCATGAGAGAGGGTGAGTTGAAAATACAAGAGAGGAAAGGGAACAAAGAAAACACAGGAAAACATTGAAGTCTGCCTCCATACCCACAGGACGTCAGAGAGAGGGGAAAAAACAAAACATCCATCCATTCCATCCATCCATCCATCCATCCATCCATTTTCTATACCCGTCCATCCTAATGCAGGGTTGCGGGGCGGCTGGTGCCTATCTCCAGCGGTCAAGGGGCGAGAGGCGGGGTAAACCCTGGACAGTTCGCCAGTCCATCGCAGGGCAGGGCAACACAGAGACATACAGGACAAACAACCATACATGCACACACTCATACCTAAGGGCAATTTTAGAGAAACCAATTCACTTAACATGTTTTTGGACTGTGGGAGGAAGCCGGAGTACCCGGAGAGAACCCACGCATGCACAGGGAGAACATGCAAACTCCATGCAGAAAGACCCCAGGCCAGGATTCGAACCCAGGACCTTCTTGCTGCAAGGCAACAGTGCTACCAACTGCGCCACTGTGCAAAACAAAACACGAAAAAGGAACATCGACAAAACAAACCTAACATCGTGAACTAAGAACTACACAACCACATCACACAAGAATGGATATAATAATACAACAACAATGTCACAGAAAAACTAGTGGTACCGATTAATCAAGTTCTAGTAATGATAACCTCAGCCCAAGAATATATCTGTAAACACCAGAGACCCCACATCTATGTGTGTGTGTTAGCATGCTGGTGCATATAAGGTTTCTCCATAAGAGTGTTCGATAGCTGGTGTGAGCAGGCATCAATCCGTCTCCCAGGAATCGATGTAGACATGAAGGAGATCGGACCCAAGACGTCCAAAGGACCCCCAGAGCCCCAGGCGGACCCTGGCGCGGCCAACCGCATCCCCAAAGAGAGGAGCAAAGGAAAACCCCAGGGGAACGTCCAGTGGCTACTATGCAGGGGCCCGGGGGGCAGCAGTGACGAGCCCATGGGCCCTGCCGGCAACCAGCCGCGCCAGGGCGGGCTGGTCCATGGACCGGAAGAACCGGGGCCCAGGGGCACCCCACCCCCCAAGCAGAGACCCGACAAGGGACCGGCCGACGAGGGGCCCCGGGCACCGCATGGGCCGCGGCCAGCCGCCATGCGCCACCACCACCCTAGGCCAATCCCCACCACCAACATCCCAGCGCCCCACCCCTGCCCCACGTTGGGGTGCCCCACCGATAGCCGCAGCAGATGGACAGCATCCCCAGGCCAAGCTCAGCCAGCACCTGGACTCCAAGTTGTACCAGCTCCCGAGTCCTGATCCCGCGGAACGCAAAGCGCCGAGACCAGGCATCCAACAAAGGCCAGGGCCGGTCCGACCCGCCAATGAACCGACCACGCACGGCACGCACAGAACAGGTGATTGAACGAGCAGAGACGCTGGATCCGTATCCCGCCGAGCCACCGAGCAGGCACCACCCAACAATACCAAACCTGGCACCCCTAAAAGAGGTGCCCCAACCAACCAAAGGAAGATATCGGCCCAGCGCATCGGCCGACCGACACACCGGCCCCCCCAGGCCCGGCCAGGCACGCACCAGGTCCGAACCACCAGTAGGCAAGGGCATCCGTCACCGGCGGGGATTGACGGAGGGGAAATAGGCCCCCCATTAAATGTAAGGCCTGAGGTGCGCCAGGCGAGAAGGCAGCTCAAGACCCAACCTGACAGGCAGACAAAGACATACAGACACAGTCATACGTTCCCTCCCTCTTAAACACATACATTCTCACTAACTCACCAAGACAACCAAGAAATGACGCTGTACCCTCACTCACACACCCCGTACACACTTCATGCTCCCAGGTCCAGGTATCGATGCCCCAGTAGAGCCACCAGCCCCCGGACCCGGGAGATGGACCCCCTACCTTCTAGGACGGAGACAAGCAGACCGCCAAGGGCCCCACAGTGGCGAGGCAGCCCGACAGCCTAGGACCTCGAACAGACCACCTGTTCCTCCTCCGGACCCCAACCCCTGATGGCCCGTAGCGAACAGGGGTGTAAGAAGACCCCTAGCCTCTATCCTCCCACTCGAGTATGGTGTTGATGCGTGTTGTAATAATGTGCATTTAAAACAGGGGTGGGCAGCCACGCATCCCCCAACCCCCACCCCGAAACCTCAGTGTCTATATGTGGTTTAACAGTGGGCACCGGCACCAGAGGGGAAGCTGATTGAACCGCTCCCCCTCTGGATGCCGAAAAGTGTGCCCACCCCAAAGTCCCTACATGTGTGTCCTATGAAAATGTTATAAGTGGGAGTGTCTAAGTTGTATATTAAAATTGGGACCCAGGACGCCGCGGGATAGCGAGGAGGGAAACCCCCTAAATGTCTTCCCCGGGAGCCAGCTCCCCCACTGACCCCAATACACGCCGCTGTTCACCGGGATCCACCAGGGGAGGGAGGCCATGGCACGTTCAACCCGGGGCCCACGGCCACAGCACCACAAGCCCCACGGACCCAAACGCAGTCCCCCTAGCCCCATCCCAGAAGGAGTACTAAACCCTCCCTGACATTCGCTCTACTAGCAGAACACAAAAGACACTAGACACCCAGGTTGAGTTTGCACACCCCCCCTCCCCCCTCCAGCACATCCCTCCCCCCATCCAAGTGCACTTGTAGGGGGAGAGCACTTGTCGCTAGTTAGCAATAGCCTCCCCACCAGCAAAGGAGGCCCCCAGCGCCACCTGTGCATCGGAGGCCACCGCAGCCATCCCCATTCCCTTGTGGAGCAACCACTGCTGCTCAATGGCCCGGCAGGCAACCAAACCCACCTGCCCTGCACGTCCACAACCCGGCCAGTCCACCCGCAGGTCTGACCGAACCCGGGCAAACGCCCGAACCCAGCGCCCCGGTGCGCACAAAGACCAAGACCCAGGAGCTAAGTCCAGTGCGAAAAAGGACTGATCAGGCCCAGAAATGCCACCCAGCCGCCGCGACCAGCAGCCAGGCACCCCAACCAGCAAACAAGGCAAGACGCCAAACAGGGACCAGCGATGACAATCGGCCCAGAGAAAAAGAGAGAGGCGGCTGCACATGCCGGCCGCTGGCCGGCCCCGACCCCCACAGGCAACAGAGACCCCACGCTGGCCGACCCCCGGCCAGGACCAGAGCCAGGGGGTGCGGCGCCCCAGAGCCCCGAATCCCCAGGCCCACCCCAGACCCTACCCAGGTGCAGCACGGCCACCAGGCCAGTAACCCATGTCCGTCAGTGCAACCCCCCTAAGGCACCGCATGCAGCCATCAGGAGTCACCACCCAAAGCTACCAAAGCCAAACCCCAGGTTGGGGCCACGATGTCCAGCGCCCCGTCCGCCCAGTGATCCCACCCCCAGGGATCCCCCCCAGACGCCTCCAACCCCAAAAACCCCCACATCAGCAACAGTATCCCAAACGACAAAACCAAGAGCCCCCGACCCCCACTAGGTGATGGAGCCGATCAAAGGAGCCCAGAGAGATTGATCAGATATGGAGCCAGAGGCCGTCTCAAGACCAGTAGGGTCAGACAAGAGATTTCTATACTGATTAATATTAAGAGCTTTTTTATTTTTCCAGTTCAGGAGGATCGTTTTCTTAGCGATGCATAAGGCAATGTGAACCATTAGAACTGACTTTGTGTCCATGGTGACATCATTTAAATCTCCCAACAGGCAAACTGAGGGAGATGGTGGAATGTTACATTTCAGACACTTTGATAAGTCCTCACATATCTGGCACCAAAATTTCTTAACGGGTGGACAGAACCAAAGCGCATGAATATAAGTATCTGGTATTTGCTTATGCATTGTAAGCAGGTATTAGATGACGTAAAACCCATCCTAAACATCCGTTGACCTGTATAGTGTACTCTATGAAGGATTTTGTATTGTATTAATTGCAAATTAGGATTTTTTGTTATTTTAAAGGTTCTTAAACATATCTGAGACCAGACGTTTTGGTCAAAGCTGGCTGATAAATCCACCTCCCATTTTGAAATAAGGATGGCTATTGATTCATCTAATGTAGATCAAGTTTTGTATATTTTAGACAGCAATTTGGGGGGGGGGGGGGGGGGTTGAGAGTAAGAAAATCTAAAACTCTTGCTGGAATTTGCAATTCAACTGTATTGAGCCTAAATTTACCTTTAATAATAGATTTAATTTGTTAATATTCTAAGAATTTGTTTTTATCAATTCCATATTGTGTAATTAATGTATTAAATGGGATAAAGTATGTTCCTTCAAATATGTGTTCCGGGTATTCAATTCAATTCAGTTTATTTATATGGCGCCAATTCATAACAGATGTCTTCTCAAGGCACTTAACAAGAAGTCATTTCAATACATTTATACAAACATTCCAATCAGTTAAAAAGTTTCCTATTTAAGGAATTCCAGGAGATCATTGGCGTGAGGTTGGGCAGACTTTCCAACCACAGCAATCCTTCAGCAATCCCTCATACTGAGCAAGCATGTAGCGACGGTGGAGAGGAAAAACTCCCCTTTAACAGGAAGAAACCTCCAACAGAACCAGGCTCAGTAGGAGCGACCATCTGCCACGACCGTCTGGGGGTTTGAGAAGACACAGCAGAGACACAGAAGGAACAGAAGATCTGATATAAGAGTACTTTCTATGTTACAGAAAGTAAAAAGTTGATAACAGGACACAGTGGATGTTCAGCCACTGGGAGCACCATCCCAGTCGATGCCCCCCGTCCAACAGGGCATTCCAGCCAAGCAGGATACCAGACCAGGTATATCTTCTATGGAGAGAAAAACACTGAGAAAACACAAAGTTAACAGTCGAAATAACAGAATGTACTGTAATACAACTGGAGAGTCGTAGTAGAAAAGGAAGTAGCAGAGTGAAGAAAATTGGTAAGTCTGTCCTCTAGCATCTAAGCCTATAGAAGCATAACTACAGATCTAGCTCAGGATGACCTAAGCCACTCTAACTATAAGCTTTATCAAAAAGGAAAGTTTTAAGCCTGGCCTTAAAAGTAAACAGAGTGTCTGCCTCACGGACTAAAGCTGGGAGCTGGTTCCACAGGAGAGGACCCTGATAACTAAAAGATCTGCCTCCCATTCTACTTTTAAAAATCCTAGGAACTACAAGTAAACCTGCAGTCTGAGAGCGAAGTGCTCTATTGTGAACATATGAAACAATTAGATCTCTGATGTATGATGATGCTTGATTATTAAGGGCTTTGTACGTAAGAAGAAGGATCTTAAATTCTATTCTGGATTTAACAGGGAGCCAATGAAGGGAAGCTAAAGCAGGAGAAATGTGATCTCTCTTTTTAATATTCATCAGAACTCTTGCTGCCGCATTTTGGATCAACTGAAGGCTTTTAATGGCATTTTGTGGACTACCTGATAGTAAAGAATTACAGTAGTCTAGCCTTGAGGTAACAAATGCATGGACTAGTTTCTCAGCATCACTCCTGGACAGGATGTTTCTAATTTTAGCAATATTCCGGAGGTGAAAGAAGGAAATCCTAGAAACCTGTTTAATATGGGATTTAAATGTCAAGTCTTGGTCAAAAATAATGCTGAGGTTCTTTACGTTATTACCGGGGGCCAGTTTAACGGCATCCAGAAGAAGTGATTGACTAATCAGTTTCTGTTTTAGACCTTCTGGTCCAAAGACAGCAACTTCTGTCTTGTCAGAATTTAAAAGCAAAAAGTTTAGATTCATCCATGTTTTTATGTCTTCCAGACATGCCTGTAATCTACCAAAATGACTGGGTTCATCAGGATTTATGGATAAATATAGTTGTGTATCATCGGCATAGCTGTGGAAATTTGTCCCATGCTGTCTAATGATTCTACCAATTGGAAGCATATATATGGTGAAAAGAATTGGTCCAAGCACAGAACCCTGTGGAACTCCACAAGTAACCCTTGAGAGTGAAGAAGATTGATCATTTAGATGAACCAACTGGAATCTGTCAGACAAATATGATTTAAACCAGCCTAGTGCTGTTCCTTTGATCCCTGCAACATGTTCAAGCCTTTCTAAGAGAATATTATGATTGACTGTGTCAAAAGCAGCACTGAGATCTAACAAAACCAGAACAGACACAAGTCCATTATCTGAGGTCATGAGAATATCATTAGTAACCTTCACCAGTGCTGTTTCAGTGCTATGATGAGCTCTAAAACCTGACTGAAACTCTTCAAACAGCTCGTTACTGTTTAGATGCTCACAGACTTGATTAGCAACAATTTTCTCAAGGATTTTGGATAAGAAAGGAAGGTTAGATACAGGTCTGTAATTCACTAAGTCATCTTGATCACGGGAAGGTTTCTTGAGTAAAGGTTTAATTACAGCTATTTTAAATTCTTGTGGTACGTATCCGTTTACTAAGGATAGTTTAATCATATCCAAAATGGGGCCAGGAACCAAATGGAACACTTCTTTAAATAATTTGGTTGGGATTGGGTCCAACATACATGTTGAAGGTTTAGATGAGGCTAATATTTTTGATAATTCCGAAAGCTCAACTGAATCAAAACAGCCTAAGCACAAATGAGGATCTACAGTTCTTTCCGATGCTGCCTCATTTACTGAGGAAGAAGTAATCATGTTTGGGAGGATGCAAATGATTTTATTTTTAATGGAAATAATTTTATTTATGAAGAATCCCATAAAATCATCACTGCTAAGAGCTGGGGGAATAGTTGGCTCAACAGAGCTATGACTCTCTAACCCTAACCCTGAGTTTGGCAACTGTACTTAAAAGAAACCTAGGATTGTTTTTATTCGCCTCTATTAATGATGAAAAATATGCTGTTCTAGCTTGTCGAAGGGTCTTTTTATACAGCAGTAGACTGTTATTCCAGGTTAAATAGGAATCCTCTAGATGTGTAGAGCGCCATTTTCTCTCCAACTTCCTAGTATTCTGCTTTAAAGTACGCAACTCTGCGTTAAACCAAGGAGTCAGCCTCCTATGGCTAGCCACTTTCTTTTTTAATGGGGCTACACTATCTAATGCCAAACGCAATGAGGACGTAACGCTGTGAACCAGACCATCAATTTCTGAAGGGTTAGAGATAGAATTGCTGCCATCCACTGAGTTACTCTGAGACACTGAGGAAAGTAAGAATGGTACAGATTCTTTAAAAATTGTTACAGCATTGTCTGATAAAGTTCTACTATAATGAAATTTTCTTTCAGATTTAAGATGGTCAGTTAAAGTAAATTCAAAAGTTATCAAGAAGTGGTCAGACAGGACCGGGTTATGTGGGTGGACTGTTATTTCCTCACACTCAATACCGTATGTCAGTACAAGGTCCAAAGTGTGTTTATCTGAGTGGGTCGATCCCTGTACTTCAGTCCAGGGTCATACACAGAGGGTTATTGGCAGAGGAATATCCAGGGTCAAATAAACTAATAAACAGGTCAGGATCAGGCAAGGTTCAGCAACAGAACGACAAAAACTCCTCTCAGAATCCAGTAAGAGTAAGGCAAAAACAGTGGTCAGGGACAGGCAGAGTCAAAATACAGATTAGCAACTAGTAGCTTGAACAGGGCTTGAAAGCTGTAACTAAGGCAGACGATCTCGCACTGAGAAGGCCTAGAGCAGGAGTTTAAATAGGGAGCTGCCCAGGTGAAGACAATGAGCAATAAGCAGGTGGAGGGAATCTGCAGCAAACTCAGGGACAGGGATGAAATCATGACAGATATATGTGTGAAAAATCTTTATTATGAATTTTTGGGTTTTTTATATCCTGATGTTATGGAAACGGAGACGGAAAATTAAGGAGAAAAAATAAGGAAGATGAAGAAGAGAGGTTGGAAACAAAAAGTCAAGAGAGAGGGTGAGTTGAAAATACAAGAGAGGAAAGAGAACAAAGAAAACACAGGAAGACATTGAAGTCTGCCTCCATACCCACAGGACGGCAGAGAGGGGAAAAAACAAAACAAAACGCGAAAAAGGAACATCGACAAAACAAAACAAACATTGTGAACTAAGAATTACAAAACCACATCACACAAAAATAGATATAAAAATACAAAAACAATGTCACAGAAAAACTTATGGTACCGATTAATCAAGCTCTAGTAATGATAACCTCAGCCCAAGAATATATCCTTAAACACCAGAGACCCCACATCTATGTGTGTGTGTTAGCATGCTGGTGCATATAAGGTTTCTCCATAAGAGTGTTCGATAGTTGGTGTGAGCAGGCATCAATCCGTCTCCCAAGAATCGATGCAGACATGAAGGAGAGTGGTGCAAAGACGTCCAAAGGACCCCCAGAGCCCCAGGCGGCTACTATGCAGGGGCCCGAGGGGCAGCAGTGACGAGCCCACGGGCCCCGCCGTCATCCGGCCGCGCCAGGGCGGGCCGGTCAATGGACCAGGAGAGCCGGGGCCCAGGGGCACCCCACCCCCCAGCAGGGACCCGACAAGGGACCGACCGACGAGGGGCCCCCGGCACTGCAGGCCACCACCACCCTAGGCCAATCCCCACCGCCAACATCCCAGCGCCCCACCCCTGCCCTACGTCGGGGCGCCCCACCGATAGCCGCAGGGGACGGACAGCATCCCCAGGCCGGGCTCAGCCAGCATCTGGACACCAAGTTGTACCAGCTCCCGGGTCCTGATCCCGCGCAACGCAGAGTGCCGAGACCAGGCATCCAACGAGGGCCAGGGCCGGTCCAACCCGCCAATGAACCGACCATGCACGGTGCGCACAGAACAGGTGATCAAACGAGCAGAGATGCCGGATCCGCATCCCGCCGAGCCACCGAGCAGGCACCACCCAACAATCCCAAACCTGGCACCCCTAAAAGAGGTGCCCCAACCAACCAAAGGAAGATATCGGCCCAGCGCATCGGCCGACCAACACACTGGCCCCCCCAGGCCCAGCCAGGCACACACCAGGTCCGACCCGGATTCACCACCGATGCACCGGCATCTTCCTTTCTTATCCAAAGTCCTTGAGAAAATTGTTGCTAATCAAGTCTGTGTGCATCTAAACAGTAACGAGCTGTTTGAAGAGTTTCAGTCAGGTTTTAGAGCTCATCATAGCACTGAAACAGCACTAGTGAAGGTTACTAATGATATTCTAATGGCCTCAGATAATGGACTGGTGTCTGTTCTGCTTTTGTTAGATCTCAGTGCTGCTTTTGACACAGTCGATCATAATATTCTCTTAGAAAGGCTTGAACATGTTGCAGGGATCAAAGGAACAGCACTAGGCTGGTTTAAATCATATTTGTCTGACAGATTCCAGTTGGTTCATCTAAATGATCAATCTTCTTCACTCTCAAGGGTTACTTGTGGAGTTCCACAGGGTTCTGTGCTTGGACCAATTCTTTTCACCATATATATGCTTCCAATTGGTAGAATCATTAGACAGCATGGGATAAATTTCCACAGCTATGCAGATGATACACAACTATATTTATCCATAAATCCTGATGAACCCAGTCAGTTAGGTAGATTACAGGCATGCCTGGAAGACATAAAAACATGGATGAATCTAAATTTTTGCTTTTAAATTCTGACAAGACAGAAGTTGCTGTCTTTGGACCAGAAGTTCTAAAAAAGAAACTGATTAGTCAAGCATTTCATCTGGATGGTATTAAATTGGCCCCCAGTAATAACGTAAAGAACCTCGGCGTTATTTTCGACCAAGACTTGACATTTAAATCCCATATTAAACAGGTTTCTAGGATTTCCTTCTTTCACCTCCGGAATATTGCTAAAATTAGAAACATCCTGTCCAGGAGTGATGCTGAGAAACTAGTCCATGCATTTGTTACCTCAACATTCTTTACTATCAGGTAGTCCACAAAATGCCATTAAAAGCCTTCAGTTGATCCAAAATGCGGCAGCAAGAGTTCTGATGAATATTAAAAAGAGAGATCACATTTCTCCTGTTTTAGCTTTCCTTCATTGGCTCCCTGTTAAATCCAGAATAGAATTTAAGATCCTTCTTCTTACATACAAAGCCCTTAATAATCAAGCTCCATCATACATCAGAGATCTAATTGTTCCATATGTTCCCAACAGAGCACTTTGCTTTCAGACTGCAGGTTGACATGTAGTTCCTAGGATTTCTAAAAGTAGAATGGGAGGCAGATCTTTTAGTTATCAGGCTCCTCTCCTGTGGAACCAGCTCCTAGTTTTAGTCCGTGAGGCAGACACTCTGTTTACTTTTAAGGCCAGGCTTAAAACTTTCCTTTTTGATACAGCTTATAGTTAGAGTGGCTTAGGTCATCCTGAGCTAGCTCTGTAGTTATGCTGCTATAGGCTTAGACTGCTGAAGGACAGACTTAGCAATTTTCTTCACTCTGCTACTTCCTTTTGTACCACTACTCTCCAGTTGTATTACAGTACATTCTGCTATTTCGACTGTAAACTTTGTTTTCTCTCAGTGTTTTTCTCTCCATAGAAGATATACCTGGTCTGGTATCCTGCTTGGCTGCAATGCCCTGTTGGACGGGGGGCATCGACTGAGATGGTGCTCCCAGTAACCGAACATCCACCGTGTCCTGTTATCAACTTTTTACTTTCTGTAACATAGAAAGTTCTCTTATTTCAGATCCTCTGTTCCTTCTGTGTTTCTGCTCTGTCTTCTCAAACCCCCAGACGGTCGTGGCAGATGGCCGCTCCTACTGAGCCTGGTTCTGTTGGAGGTTTCTTCCTGTTAAAGGGGAGTTTTTCCTCTCCACCGTCGCTACATGCTTGCTCAGTATGAGGGATTGCTGAAGGATTGCTGTGGTTGGAAAGTCTGCCCAACCTCACGCCAATGACTGACGCAATCTGCTGGGATTCCTTAAATAGGAAACTTTTTAACTGATTGGAATGTTTGTATAAATGTATTGAAATGACTTCTTGTTAAGTGCCTTGAGATGACATCTGTTGTGACTTTGGCACTATATAAATAAACTGAATTGAATTGAATCCAAACACTAAGTAAATGCTTCGAGCAAATCAATGGATGAATGTGCCATAAATTTCTCCGGCTGAACAGAAACAAAACAGATTTAATTACTTTTGGACCAAAAGAGGAACAATCAAGAGTCAGTACAGAGCTTCAGTTAATCCAGCTAGAAACTACTGATCAGCCTGAAATCTAGGTGTAATAATGGACTCAGACCTGAACCTCCAGGGTCACATAAAGACAATAACAAGGTCAGTCTTCTATCACCTGAAGAACATTTCTAGAATTGAAGGACTGATGTCACAACAGGACTTCGAAAAACTCATCCATGGGTTCATATTTAGTCGGACTGATTACTGCAACAGCGTCCTTACAGGTCTGCCTAAAAAGTAAATCAGACAGCTGCAGCTGATCCAGAACTCTGCTGCTCGTGTCCTCACTAGAACCAGGAATGTAGAGTACACGCCCTGGTTATCTCACAATTCAACCCGCACTGCTTCCAGTGCTCATTCGTCACTTAGCACAAGCATGGCAGACCCAAACTGCATCTTTGGTTTCATAGGAACTTCTCTCATCAGTTGTGTACCTTAGGGATGAAGAGGAAGCACAGGGTTGTCCAAAAGTAATATGAAACGGTCAGCTTTACATTCAGGAAATATTAACCAGTTATTTTGCCTTAGCAACTGGCTAAATGATTCATGGTTAAAAGGGCCATGTGTAGATGTGATAGTGGAATTCAAAATAAATGTTCAATGTATTTCCTTGGCAAAAAAAAGCTACAACTTCCGGTTTGGTACTTTATTTACACCGAAAATGTCATATTTGGGAATGATTAATCGTGATTAATTCCTGTGATTAATTAAATTAAGATTTTTAATAATTTTACAGTCCTAGAAATAATTGATGCAAACTCCGAACAAGAAATTCAAAAACAATTATGGCTGGGAGATCAAGTGTATGGTGCCAACCTGAGGAACAGCCCTCAGCCTCCGAAATTTCCAGCAGTTTTACAAGTGGGAGAACTTGACCTATTGTGGTGGACCAACCACAGTTGGGATTCTGAGTTTTGGTCGGTCCTAATATTTATCGAGGCTCTTGGTTGGTGAAATTGTTTGAGAGTGTCGTGAATCGGAGCATCGGGTGTCTTACTTGCTTTTTTTTTTTTATTATCACCAAATCATGTAAAGCACCTTCAATTACCCTGTTGTTGAAAGTGTGCTATACAAATAAAATTTACTTGACTTGCCTTACTGGCCTTAAAAAATTGGAAGAGAAGCAATGTGGCTATGCATAGTTCGGCATACATCTGGAAACACAAACTATTCAATCTTTTCTAAGCCTTTCTACTTTGACTAAAGTGAAAAAGAAAGTAGCAGTCAGAGTTGAGACAGGGGCGTAGTATTGAGTCATTTTAGCCTTTTTCGACTTTGGGAAAAAGAGCTGGAATCTAGTCGTTTTGGCCTTTTTCAACGTTGGAAAAAAAAGTTCCAGGAGCAGTGACGAAAAGGAGTACAACATATGCTAGTCATTTTGGCCTTTTTCGACTTTGGAAAAAAGAGGCAGGTACAGTGTTGGGACAGGTAGCATCGCAAACTGTGCCGGTATTTTAGCCTTTTTTGACTACAGTTAAAAGAGCCAGGTCTTTGTTTTTTGTGTCAAACCAGTTCATTAGCAGCACAGGAGCACCACAGGGGACCGTACTCTCACCATTCCTTTTCACTCTGTACACCTCAGACTTCCAGTACAAATCAGAGACCTGTCATCTGCAGAAATACTCAGATGACTCTGCAATTGTTGGGTGTATCAGAGATGGACAAGAAGCTGAATACAGAGAGCTGGTGGACTGCTTTGTGACATGGTGTGGAAACAATTGTCTTACCTTGAATGTGAACAAAACAAAGGAGATGATTGTAGATTTCAGAAGAAAAAAGGATAAGTCAAACACTGTTTCCATCATGGAAGAAGAAGTGGAGGTGATTGAGGAGTATAAATACCTCGGAGTTCACCTTGACAACAGACTGGACCGGAGACTGAACAGTGAAACCGTCTACAAGAAGGGACAGTGTAGACTGGACATCTTGAGGAAGCTTAGGTCCTTCAAGGTTTCTAGCAAGATGCTGCAGATCTTCCACAAGTCTGTTGTGGAGAGTGTAATCTCTTCAGCCATCATCTGTTGGCGTAGCAGCATCAGAGCCAGGGTTTATCAGGTTGTTTAGCCAGGCTAAAATATCTGATAAAGAAGGCTGGTTCTGTTCTGGGGACGACTGTGGAAAATCTGGAGATGATGATGCAAAGAAAGATTCTTCATAAAATCAAAAAAAATTATGGACAACCCTGAGCATCTTCTTCATGAGACAGTCATACAAAAACAGAGCTTCTTCAGTCGGAGGCTTCTTCAGTTTCGCTGCAACACAGACCGCTACAGGAAATCCTTCCTGCCCACAGCCATTATTATCTACAACAACTCCTTAAAGAATTAATTATATGAGCTATACCAACACTTAATTTCCCTCTGGGATCAATAAAGTATTTTTGAATTTGAATTGAATTTGAATTGAGTCTCCTCTGGGTAGCTGAGCACTCTGCCAGACCATTGGGTATGAATACAGTGGACCTTCACTGTCTGACAGTCTGAAATGGCGGCAAAATGAGAGAAAAAGCATGGGCCTAAGTGAAAGAAAAAACCCTATATTATCTTGGAGAAAAGAGTGAGATAGTTAATACCTCAACAATATTACAATAATAATTACATTATGAGGTCTGAAATGGTAAAATTTCTAACAAATTGATAACCAAAACAGTTAATTAGCTGAAGGAAGGGTTGGTCTGCTTTATTATGATCATTAACAGGTTTGTTTCTCTTAAAAGGAAGAATAATCCATCTTAAAATTCAGTGAAAAAACAAAAGACAACATAGGAATCTGCCTGTTTTTAAGTAGAGGTCAAAAGGTTATGATGGAGTTCAACAGACTCATACGAACTCTAATAATATCTAAGGACGGGTTTCCTAATCTCAATTTAAGAAGCAGCTATGGTTGCTCTTGTCAGAAAACCAAAATACCATCTGGCGCAGA
Source organism: Valencia hispanica (assembly GCA_963556495.2). Taxonomy (NCBI): domain Eukaryota; kingdom Metazoa; phylum Chordata; class Actinopteri; order Cyprinodontiformes; family Valenciidae; genus Valencia; species Valencia hispanica. The sequence continues at coordinate 53,193,323 of OY747712.1, read as the reverse complement.
ACAACCTCCTGAGCTGATGGAGAAAATGGTCTAAGCATTCTTCCTTAAAATAAAAATTTTAACCTAGCAAGAAAGTGTCCCTCTTCCCTTCCCCTCATAAAACATAGAGAGGTGTAGCGGACTGATACATTTAACTTAAAGCATAAAGGTGCTTTAACATAACAAAACATCAGACAAACTGATGAAACAATATAATAATATTAATAATAAATACTATTATTAATAAAAATAATAATAAACAAACAAACAGACTGACCTAACAAACAAGGAACAAAAGTGGGCTTAAATACTGGCTAATCAGGCCAGACTGACACAGGGGGAACAATTGTCTGCACAATTAACTAACAAAGAAGAAACTAAATACACAGTTTAAGAGTTAACCTAAATACAAGGATAACAAAGTAAACAAACCATGAATCTAACTTAATTGATACAAAAATTAGAACTAATAATTATCTTGAATGACAGACAGTTTTAGAAGGGTCAAATGTTAATGATGATGAAACAGCAATAATAAGTGTGGGAAATGGGATTTCAATTGACAAGTTGTACTCGCTAATGGAGCTGCGAGAAGGCCTAACACTTCTTCATAGCAGAGCTTCACAAACTCACTGATGGAACAAATGAGTAAAAAGGGCACAAAAATTATTAAGACAGGTTTAGTTACATGTAAATGACAATGTAAATAATGTAAGAGTAATAAACTGATTAAGTAAATTGGACTGGGGGTGACTTAACAAAATAAAAGCTCTAAACTTTCCAAATTATTTACCAGGATCAGAGGGCTTGGGAAATATGTGTTCCTCTTCTATTACTGGCCTGTTTGTGTGAAAATATTTTTTTAATCTTCTCAGCTTTCCTCAAACAGCGATCTCTTTGGGAATGTTTTCACAAGGGGTCATAGGAATCTTGAGCAAGGGAAACAATTAGGAGATAATTGGGTTAATTGGGTTCTCTAATAGAATTTTTGGGTTTAATTGGAGTTTTGGTGAAATTTGGATTTAATCATAATTAAAGCTGCAAGCAGCCTTGAACAGCCCTCGCAGCTTGGCGTCTGAACGCTACCTAAACACTACCTTAAAGCTTCCAATGAGCCAGATGATCAAATCTGCATGACAAAGTGTTCAAAAGGCACCAAATGGCAGTTTTCGATCAAAATGGCAGACTACCTGTGTGGTGTGGACATTCGCTTTAGACTTTTGTTGAGGTATTTGAAAAATACAAATATGCACTAAATTTAACAATCCTAGTTTAAACCATTACTTGTGGCTCATTGTCTTAATGCTTCTAGGGGGCGCTGTGCACGAATTAGACCACGACCACCAAATATTTGCATACATATCTGTTAGGGGTTGGACTAATGTTGGGATCTATTTTCCACAAATGAACTGAACAGACTGCATTTCCCAGCATTCCTAGCTGTGCGCCCAATACATTCCCATTGGTCCGTAGCCAATGAGGACATCAGAAAGTTTGTAAAAGACCGGCAACAACCGCCAGAATTCGTCTGTACACGCTGCTCTGCCGGCGGGAAAAGGATGCTCTCCACCGGTGAATCCCCTTTATTTCTAAAAAGCTGGGTGGGAAAAAAATCCCCTTAAGTCTTTGAAGCGCCACTGTCCAGCTACACAGCTTCTGTACGTGCATCTAGAGTTTTGCTGGCAGCAGAACTGCTCTAAGACAGTTCTTTAAAGAAGACGGCCCCAACCATCTCATACGTCAATTCACAGTCTTTGCGGCCTGCAACTGGAACGTGTTTTCGAAGAACTTGCCGGGCGCACGGCTCTCTCTTTTTGCCCAAGTTTTGACACATTTTTCTCCCCTTTTTTTCTTTGATTTGGTGTGGACTGGTGTAATCACTCCAGGACTAGCAATTCACCTCAAGTAGGATGAAACCTGTTAATTTTTTATCTCCCCTTTCATGTTTCTGGGCAGAGATATAGGTCAGAATGAGTCGACTCTCACCAAGGCCAAGCTCAGTCCCCACAGCCCACAACCAGCCCAGAACATCCCTGTTTGCGATAGGCTGCCATCAAGAAACCCACTACAATGTGTCATGGATGGAGCCCCCACACAACGACCACCACACCAGCACCACCCCCACCCACCCACAGAAAGGGCTATGTGTAAGTATTCCTTCTGCCCCCAAAAACCCTCTGTGGTATTTTGACCAACTTAAAATGAATCCAACAAACTACACATCATGTTCTCACGTTTCAGTGATTCATGCAGAAACTGAGTATAAAACACAGAATACCTGTGAAAGTGAGAGTGGTGCAGATGCTTGGGAGAGCTGCAGGTTCTGCTGCTGATGCGAGTCTCCTGCATTTAGGATGAGAGGAACCATGTTGTCTTGCCCAGGCTCCATTTCCATGGTTACTGTTGGCTGAGAGGTGTTCACTCCTACCCAGCAAAAAAAACCAGCATGAGGAAAGTCTTCTTAAAAGCACACATATGAAATTGGCGCTAAGCAGGTTCAGAATGTTGAAATGGAAACACCACAGCAGCATTTGAGGAATACCTTGTGTGGTAGCCAGAGTCTGTGTACTGCTGGGAGAGCTGAACAAGGCAGCAGCTGAATCGTCTGAGTCAAGCGGGGTGGGCAGAGGAGGAGGGAATTGGATGTTGGTCAGGTCAGGAAGGGAACCGCCACTATTGTGGGCTGCTTGCTTCTGTGAAGGGGTCAGTTGATGGCCTTGGGTCGGGAATATGCTGCAGTAAACAGGCGGATGCTGTGACTCTAAACCCAGCCCAATAACAAACACTCAGCAGTTTATGCAAATCAATTAGTGCTACATCATTTCCAAGAACAACTCGAGTTATTTGGACTTCACTCATTTTGTCTCCAAGCTTTTAGTAATTTGGCAGTTAGGTTGATAAAAATTTGTTTTAATTAAACCAACTTTAAATAAAAATATACTTATTCATAATTGTTATTAGCAAGTAAATATAAACTTCATTTGATTAACAAGTTGTTAATCATGTGTGTAAAGATAATTAAAGAAAACAATTTCTCTATACTTTAACACCATTTTAAAAACACATGGGGCAGCGCATGGTGTATAGGTAGAGGTAGAGCGGGCGACCCCTATACAGGGCGTCCCTGAAGCAGCCGTTTGAAGTTTGGTTCCTGACTATGGGAGCTCTGCTGTATGTCCCCCCCCTCTCTCTCTGCCCACTTCATGTCAAAACAATGCAAACGAAGGCCACAAAAACCTTTCAAAAACAAGAACCAACAATTTACCAAAATATACTTTCTGATTTCAGATAAGACAGGTAGTCGTCTTTGGAGCTTAGAAACAACCTGCCCAGCCAGTTAATTGTTTTGAACTGCATTAATGTAGCTGCAGTGCAAATGTAGTTGGACTGGTTGCCTATTCTGGGGGTCATATATGATCAGGTGGTCCCTCCTGGGTCAACAACAGTATGCATTCCATCTATTAGCATAGGGTTCATCTGTTCTGCCAGGCCTACATGGAGAGCAGTCACTAATGGATCAGGTCAGGGTCTAGTGCAGTCCAACTCTGTATTGGATGCCTCTGCATATATTTTTCAGTTCAATTCAAAAATAATGTATTAATCCCAGAGAGAAAATAAATGTTGTTGTAACTGTGTGATTATGGTGTGGTATGATTATGTGGTGCGATTGTTTGATAGTTATCTCTGTTTTTTTCTTGGCCTCTACCCAACCATTTAAGTAAGTTGTGATACCATCTTGAAATGTTCCCTTTATGTTCATGTCATTACTGTAGATTCATAATAAAAAGCAGGTAGTGTGGTGGGAATATTTCTAAGTAATCAGGATTAACTGATTAGTTACATTCTTGGTAACTGCATCTAGGGAATATGCCATTGTTGGAATCCGTTTTCTTTTACTGAACGAACTGCATCTCCCAGCATCCTTTGCGCCTCCCTCAACCCATTCTCAATGGTCTGTGGCCAGTGATAACATCACAGAGTTGATAAAAGGGGCGCAAAAACTAAAATCATAGTCCTTTGTTCCGGCTCGCGGAGCTGAAAGGAGACGCTTACTGAACTGCTAGCAAACTTTCCCCTTTTTCGTTCAAACCTGCTGGATCAGGATCTGAGCATGACAATCCCAGATTAGACATGGGCCTCATATACTTAAACATCTCTGTGTGCACGCCATAGTCTTATTCAGTTTAAAATAGTACATAGAGCCCCCTTTTCCAAAAGCAAACTGTCCCGTATTTATCCAGAAATTACTCCATTATGTGACAAATGCAAAACCGCTGAGGCTACACTGGTGCACATGTACTGGTCCTGTCTCAGTCTCGGCCCTTTCTGGGTGGATGTTTTTCATATGCTGTCCAGGTTCTTCAGGATTGAAGTGACATCTAGCCCCCTCCTGGCTCTTTTTGGCATCAGTGGTGAGGAGTTGCCTATACCGGCCTCTAAAAGATGGACATTGTTGTTTTGCTCTTTGTTAGCAAGATGCAAAATTCTCATGAGATGGAGGGGTGCAGCTCCTCCAACTCTCAAAGAGTGGCTATATGACCTCATGTTGTGCTTGAGATGTTCTCTTCAACACTCTACTGGGAAATTTAGCAAAATATGGGGTCCCTTCCTTGATGCATTTCAAAATATACAATATATTTCAGATGAATACATTTTTATTAAAATGTGCTTTCCCTTCTTGCTGGGGGTGAAGCTGTAGTGTGTAGACCTAGGGCAGTGACCTGGGTAGCCGTGAATGGGATTATTTTGTAGGGATTACTTTGTTGTAATTTAAATGTTTTTTTTTTCTGTACTTGTTTAAGTATGCTGTTTAAATGGACCACGTCTGACTTCTTTGTACTTGATTTGTATGTATAAAGGAAAAAAAACCTTAATAAAAAGACAGTGATTTAAAAAAAAAAACTGCTGGATCAGGAAAGAACCCCTTGAAACTTCGAAGTACTACCTGCCAAGCGATCCAGCTTCCTGTTTGTGCATCTAGGAAGTCCGCTGGCCTCTGAGCTCTACCAAGATTGAAGACAGGCGTGACTCCGCTCATTGCCTGCAATCGGACCAGTCCATTTTTCTGACCTCGGCTGTGCACAGCCGCTCCTATCATTTGAACACTTTCGTTCCCTTTTCTCCATCATTCATCGTGGAGTGGTGTGGATGGAAGAGAATCATTGCCATGTAGGATAAACCTGGTTTATTTCTGCTGAGTCCAGGTACAGAAGTTTGGTGCGACAGGTTAGATCCTGTCTTTCTGTTGGTTGATATAAGTTTGTGAACTTGTAAACCACTGTTACTCATCGCCAATTAGTGTCGCCGTACGCTGGCCTTGAGTGTTGCATGCTTTGTGTGTTATTTTCATTTTATTTATTGGTTGCAACCAGAAGCAGCTCATTATATCATTCTCCGGCTTGATTGTACTCATCTCCGCTGTGGTTAAACAGTGTGTGTATTTACCCAGGTTGTGTGGCCTTCCGTTGGTCCGGTTAACATTAATCCCTTTCTTTGTCCAAGCCACTATTTCTAATTGAATGTAGCCTTTGTCTAATCGCCACGCGGCCTTTCTTTGTCTCCTTTTGTGAACCGATCACCCCAATTAATAACAACTGAATCAAAAGTGATTGATGACGAGGGGGATGTAAGCTAAATAAACTTAATTGAAACTGTGCGCTTTATGTTTAAAGTGATGTTTCTAGATCAAAAGGTTAGAAACTGAGCGATTAAATAAAGCCCTTAAGTTAAAAAAGGAATGTTGGATCAAAAATAGTTCTGAGATCTTAGTCCAAGGGTCGGCGGTCACCACCCTGGCCGGATCATCCAGGGGGACTCAAGAGCTCCATGACATTCACCAGTTGCGACAACTGCAGGGGTACGCTGGAATTTAACACATTTAACACAAATTTAACACAATTCAGCCTGATTTGCTTTGTCAGAAACTCCTGAAGACAAAGGTGGAGCCCTCAACAATCGCCTGGATCAATGACTACCTGACAAACAGACCACAGTTTGTGAGACTGAAGAATTGTGTGTCAAACCAGGTGGTCAGTAGCACAGGAGCACCACAGGGGACCGTACTCTCACCATTCCTTTTCACTCTGTACACCTCAGACTTCCAGTACAAATCAGAGATCTGTCATCTGCAGAAATACTCAGATGACTCTGCAATTGTCGGGTGTATCAGAGATGGACAAGAAGCTGAATACAGAGAGCTGGTGGACCGCTTTGTGACATGGTGTGGAAACAATCGTCTCACCTTGAATGTGAACAAAACAAAGGAGATGATTGTAGATTTCAGAAGAAACAGGGATAAGTCAAACACTGTTTCCATCATGGGAGAAGAAATGGAGGTGGTTGAGGAATATAAATACCTCGGAGTTCACCTTGACAACAGACTGGACTGGAGGCGCAACAGTGAAGCCGTCTACAAGAAGGGACAGAGCAGACTGTACTTCTTGAGGAAGCTTAGGTCCTTCAAGGTTTGCAGCAAGATGCTGCAAATCTTCTACAAGTCTGTTGTGGAGAGTGTAATCTCTTCAGCTGTCATCTGTTGGGGTAGGAGCATCAAAGCCAGGGATTTAAAAAGGCTAAACAACCTGATAAAGAAGGCTGGTTCTGTTCTTGGGACAACTGTGGAAGATCTGGAGATGATAATGCAAAGAAGGATTCTTCATAAAATCAAAAAAATTATGGACAACCCTGAGCATCCTCTTCATGAGACAGTCATACAACAACAGAGCGTCTTCAGTCGGAGGCTTCTTCAGTTTCGCTGCAATACAGACCGCTACAGGAAATCCTTCCTGCCCACAGCCATCATCATCTACAACAACTCCTTAAAGAATTGATTATATGAGCTATACCAACACTTAATTTCCCTCTGGGATCAATAAAGTATTTTTGAATTGAATTGAATTGAATTGAACCTATAATTCTGCACATTGATGATGTCTAAACTTGGAGGTGAATGTCAGTGGAGATTAAGAACCCCTGGGATAAATTCTGTTATGATGAAGGACTAAAAACAAGAAATCTTAGTTATCTAAATGGTACTAAATAAATACTAAATACTACTATGTGTTAATAAAATAGTCAGAACATGTTCAACTTAAGGGAAACGCCTTTTGCCATGTAACACTGATTAACTGAGTTGAATTGTGGCTGATGATCTTAAAACAATTAGAACTAAATTAACTATAACTTAATCATTGGAAAATCCTTTGACTTCCATTCTGTGTTAAAAGAAAAAAAGGGTGAGTGTAGAGGATGTAACAATCCTCAAGAGTTAAAATAAAAGAGTATTTAGTCCATCTAAATATTATCCTCCTGGAGTAAGATTTGAGCACCATTTTAGAATCAGAAAGAGGTGAATAATGTCAGCTGTGATGTTTGTGGTAAGGTGCTCTTTGCAACATTGTTCCAGGGCAATTGGTTCATAATCTGTTAGATAAATAGACTAAAATGTTTTAATAATACAAACTTTAAAATGTGAAAACTAAATCAGAACATGAACAAAATCAATGTAAACTATGATGGGTTGACCAGAGTAACATGTGCAGCATTTGGAGACATCATACTAATGTAAACTTAACAAATACAGCTTATTCAATATTCATCTCACAATGTTTTGTAAGTTCTCCTTTATTAACAATTATTTTTTTACATCAGGGTATTGGGGACTGTTAGGTTTGTCACTCTCTGGTGGGTAAACACAGGAACTGACACAAGTACTGATGACATTTATCAAGGATTTGGATATGTATCAAAAAGTGAAGGAATAATGGCTAGCTCTTTCAACTGGACTTCTTTGTTTCAGCCAACAAAATTCAGAGAGCTAATTAGTTTTAATAAGCTGATTAATCTTATAATTACAAAGGGAGTGATGTCTCACTGTTTTGTCCATTAGACAAAGTAAGAATTATTATGCAACGAAAGACCCAGAGAAAATTGGATACAGCATGCCACTAATTGTGAACAATAAATTCTTCCTGTATGATGCCTGATATCTATACAATAAGATTGTTTTCTCATCACCTTCTTTGCAGTTTTTCTCTAGACTGGAATGAAAACCTTATCCACAGGTGATGAGTCACTGTTTGGAAATAAAAGACAACAGACTGATGGGTTCCCTGGAGTTTTGGGAGTTTCCTGCCCAACAAGGTATGAACAAGTGGCTTGGGAAGTTGCCTGTGCCTAACTGAAGAACTGGGGTGATGTGCTCTATTTTCCTGGTTCTAGTGAGGACGCGAGCAGCAGCGTTCTGGATCAGCTGCAGCTGTCTAATTGACATTTTAGCCAGACCTGTGAAAATGCTGTTGCAGTAATCAATCCAACTAAAGATAAACGCATGGATGAGTTTTTTGAGGTCCTGTTGCGACATCAGTCCTTGAATCCTAGAAATGTTCCTCAGGTGATAGAAGGCTGACCTTGTTATTGCCTTTATGTGACCCTGGAGGTTCAGGTCTGAGTCCATTACTACACCTAGGTTTCGAACCTGATCAGTAGTTTCTAGCTGTATTAATTGAAGCTGTGTGCTGACTCTTAATCGTTCCTCTTTAGGTCCAAAAAATTACTTCAGTTTTGTTTCTATTCAGCTGGAGAAAGTTATGGCACATTCATCCATTCATTTTCTCTATGCATTTATTTTGCGTTTGAATGCGTTCAGAGTCACCTGGTGACATCGTAATGTAGAGCTGAGTATCATCTGCATAGTTATGGTAGTTAATCTTGTTGGCTGTTATAATCTGGCCTAGTGGGAGCATGTAGATATTAAATAGGAGGGGCCCCAGGATGGAGCCCTGGGGCATCCCAAATGTGATTTCTGTTCATTCTGATGAAAAATTACGTATTGACACAAAGACATTCCTGTTCTTTAAGTAAGACCCAAACTAGCCAAATACTGTACAAGAGAGTCCGACCCAGGGCTCCAGTTATTCCAATAATAAATCATGATCAACAATGTCAAATGCTGCACTGAGATCCAATAGAACCAGCAGTAGTGGTTTGATAACTGCTGCTTTTAAAGCCTGGGGGCTTTAAAACAACAATTTGAATCAATTCAGACTTAATGACTGGGAAAACTTTTTTTTAGAAAAACTGTGGGTAAGACATGAAGGCAACAAGAGGAGGAGCTTAATTGATTAATGATTTCTTCAAGGTTTCTCTGGTTTAGTTTTTGGAATTCACACATTTTCTCTTCATTGGTATTAAGCGGAGATAACACTGGTAGTGTGTTTGGTACCGTTGTACAGATCTATCCTCTCATTTTGAAAATAATTTCAGTAAAAAAGCTGGCTAATTCATTGCAGGCCCTGGAAAAACAACGATTCACTTGTGTCTTTCAAAATAAATCGATATCTGTTTAGTCTGTCTCTGTAGATCTGATAGTAAACCTGAAGTTGAGTTTTCCGCCATTTTCTCTTGACTCGTCGACACTCCTTTTTTTCACTACATACCAGTGGATCGTTATTCCATGGAAACTTCTTTCTACCCGGGACAATTTTAACTTTGATTGGATCAATGGTAATAATGATGTCTGAACTTTTAGAGAGGAAGTAATCTACTAGCTTGTTTACTGAGTTTGTGTTTTAGGGAGAAGGGGATGGGGGTGAGGGGGGAGGGTGAATTTGTTTAAAGGCTTCAACTGAACTGCCCCAAGAAATCACTTTTTTACAGTGGTCTCACTGTGGCTAGATGGTTTGGTAGAGATAGTGCTTTCAAATAAAACACAGAAATGGTCTACCGAGATGTTCGAAATATTTAAACCTTTGCTAATGATTAAGTCTAGAGTGTGTCCTCTATTGTGTGTTGGTTGTTCGACATGCTGGGTCCAGCCAAAGTTATGAAGAGTGTCGTTAAACGGTTTTGCTAGTCTATCCTGGGGTTGTCAATATGGATGTTGAAGTCCCCCACATTGATTAGTTGGTCATAATCCATACATATTACAGAAAGAAGGTCGCTAAAATCATTGAAGTTGGAGTTAGTTTTAGACAGTTTATACAAGGTTAAAAAGTAATGTGTAATATGTACTTTGTTTGTTGCACCCCAACTGTTAGAAGGGCTAACACTTCATCAGAATACATTAATAAGAAGATGGTGATTTAGTTTAAACTAATCAATAAAAACCTCAAAAGAAACTAAGAAGTGCACTGAAATTAGATTGACATTATTGTAAGTAAAAACTTTTAAACAAGCATTGAATGAATACACAGGCCAAAAGGTGAAGGGGTTATGTGCTAAAATAATTAAATAAATGCAGAAAAGTGTTGGCACAGGATGTGACCCACGGGTCAGAAAGTAACGGTCACGATTAAATGGACAAAACTGTTAAGAACAGGATATGAGTTAGACAATGGGTCACGATTCTCTAAAAAAAACAGGAAACATCTATTGGTTTGGTCTTGCAAAATAGGCTGTTGAGAGAAGGAAGGTTTTCTGCTTAGCAACCAAAAGGAATATATTAACAGGGGCTTGACCTATTAGGGACGGACTACAGGCACACTTTGCATCTATATGAATATGTATTATTAAGCTGATTGGATCCTGTAAGAGAGGTTGTCTCTCAGAATGTTTTGTAATAACTTTGTAAAGAAATAAAAGGCAGTTATGAGGAAGAGTTCTTTGAAGATGATTTTGGTGAGAATCTCTTCCCATGCATGCCCAACAATATATATTGTGTGAATGTGTAATTCTTTTTTATACTCTGCCACAGGATAAACGAACTGGGAGAGAGGAGTTAGCAGACAGCAGGCTGGTCAGGGACTGGTAGCATAGCAGCGCGAGGCGCAGGCTTTCACTTAAAAATCTCCTCTCATCAACATGTACAGCTAAATCTAAATAGTAAAGTAAATATTGAATTATTTAAATTAATTAGACCGGGGTGACCTAAAAACAAAAAAGCCTTCAGCTTTTCAAATTAATTACCAAGATCAGAAACCCTGTTTCTAAGATAAGGACCGAACGCCTATCTCTTTGTTATTGTTTTTTTCTCTAGAGTCTTGACAGATGACCAGACCTGTGTGGCCACTTCAAAGGGGTAGGAGGGTCGACAAAAACCTCTCCCACCTAAATGAATGAATGTTTTTCGGTTCTGACAACAAGTGATGTCTCAACAAAGTCATCTGGATGTACGATCCCTGGTTACTTTGAGCTAATTCCATGGCCAACATGATTTATGTCTGATTATCAAATGTTTGTTTAATCATTGTCTCCTTTTTTTTTCCTTGGCTCAAACCCAACCCTTTAGGTAAATTGTGATAGCTTCTTGAAATATTCACTTTATGTTTATGTTATTGCTGTAGATTCGTAATAAAAAGCCGGTAGTGTGATGGGAATATTTCTAAGTAATCAGAATTAATTGATTAGTTATGTTGGGATCCATTTTCCACAAATTAAGTGAACAGACTGTTGGACGGCGAGAAGCCATTTTCCCCAGATGGACTGACCAGACTCTGACCCGGATCTACCATATGGGCAACCTGGGCACGTGCCCAGGGGACCTCGAGCATAGAGGGGCCCTCTGCCGGCAGAATTGTTTTTTGCCGCAACATAAAATATCCCACACAAGATTTTAGTCTCAATTTTCATAATTGTCCAATCAGAATAAAAGTATGGTTGTTTACAAAAAAATTGACTCTCGTGATTGTCTCTCTGATATGTCAGTTTATTGACTTGACAGGTAATAATTGGAAGCAGACGGCAGTGCACTGTGTAGATTGGCTAATGACAATGGTGGGTGGGGCTTAGCAGGTTGTTTCCATATAATGTATACGTAGTGGAACTGCGGGCAGAAAATGGACCTCAGCAGCATCAACAGAAAGCCCAGCGGCACTGCAAAGCGAAAAAAGAAAAAGGAAAAGCATTTGCTATACAAAATGTTCAGCCAATTAGTAGCTTTTTCAAAAAAGCTAGAAATGAGGAGGAGGATTTTGAGCTAGCCAGCAGCAACGTTAGCTTGGAAGCATCGCCTTCTACCAGTGATGCCCAGCCTGAGCTAACGGCGGCAACTAACCTTACCGCAGAAAATGAAACAGCTATAAATGAAGAGCTAACCACAGAAGGTAATGCCTCAATCTCTGAAGATCCTGCACTATAGGGATCACTTACAGAAAGCACCTGCAACGGAACTTTATTGAAAGGAATCTTAGCCTTTCAAAATCGGGTTGCGAAGTATCCAGCATCACGGAGGGGGAACGACGCAGATGGAAAGACGCGCTCTTTCATTAATGATGCTCTGACCTGGCGCTTTTACAATGGGGAAGCTATTCCACGAGAATGGATTGTGTATTCACCATCAACCGGAGACATTTTTTGCTTTGCTTGTAAAGTATTTTCAAAAAGCAGCAACGCATTTATTGCGGGGTTAAGCGATTGGAAACACCCGGAGAGAATAACGGAACATGAAATGAGTGGTGAGCACAGGAGATACATGCTTTCAATTACACATCGCAGCAAACATCTGGGCACTGTGGAGGCTTCTCTTGGGAGACAGATCGAAGCAGAAAGTCAGTACTGGAAGGATGTTTTGAGGCGTGTAGTTGCCGTGATTACATTTCTGAGTGAAAGGGGCTTCCGTTCCGAGGAACTTTTGGGATCTCCTCACAATGGTAAATACCTGGGAATCCTTGAGCTGGTTGCACAGTTTGATCCGTTTTTAAAGGAACATTTGCAGAAGTATGGTCAGAAGGGTCGTGGCAAGCCTTCATATTTGTCATCAACTATATGTGAGGAATTTATTAATTTAATGGATGAAAAAACAAAGCACGCCATTGCTACAGAACTTCAGCAAGCAAAGTATTTTTCTGTTATAGTAGACTCTACACCCGACATGTCTCACGTGGACCAGCTAACTTTTGTGTTCCGATTTGTGAGTGAGACAGGAAAAGTTGTTGAGCGATTCATCGGATTCGAACCAATTCACAGTCACACTGGATCAAGTCTGGCTGAATGTGTGATAAAGATGGTCAATGACTTGGGGCTGGATCTTTCTAACTCCCGTGGGCAGGCTTATGACAGTACATCAAACATGTCAGGGAAATATAGTGAATTGCAAGCTCAGCTTAAGAAGAACAACCCAATAATGCATTACATTCCTTGTGCGGCACATTCTTTGAACTTGGTTGGTGTGAATAGTGTGGAAAATAGCTGTCGGGGAGCAAGCCAGTTCTTTGACTTCCTTCAGTCACTAAATGCGTTTTGCTCTTCTTTCACCCACCGATGGAATAAGGTGTTCACTGCAGACATCTCACTGACGCTAAAATCCCTCTCCTGTACAAGGTGGAGCTGCCGAGGAGACTCCACCAGAGTTCTTTATGAAAATTATGCTAAAATAGCAAGCACCTTACAGATGTTAGCTTCGGACAATGAAGAGCAACGGGACACAAGGCGGGAGGCAGCTGTGCTGTGTAACAAGCTTGAGAAGCTGGAGACCGCGCTCATGACCATGTTTTGGGACACTGTGCTGCACCCATTCAAGCTGACCAGCAACAGCTTACAAAAGAGAGAGATGGACCTGATGACTGCTGTGCTCCTTTTGGAGTCACTGCACACTTATGTTGCATCACTAAGAGGACAATTTGCTGACTTTGAGACATCTGCCCGGGCCATCATAGGTGTGACCCACTGCGTGAGCAAAAAAAAAAAAAAAAACTTTGATGATGAGACAGTTGACAATGAAGTGGTTCTCACTGGGAGTAAAAAGTTCCAAGTTGAGACATTCAATGTGAATATTGACAGTTTGCTGTCAGGACCGAAGAAACGGCTGGATGCTTATAGAGACATTAATGATCGTTTTGGTGTCCTATTTGACATGGACTGTGCGGACACTGATCTCTTCAAACTGGCCAATGCTCTCTCATCTTCATTTCCAACTGACTTGGAAAATTCCCTATCTGATGAGCTGAGCTCAGCTTAGGTCTTTTGTCAGCACTGAGCAAGATAAGACACCTGCAAAACTATTGGAGATTGTGCAGAGGAATGGACTCCAGACAACCTTCCCCAACGTTTTGTTGCTCTCAGGCTTTTTCTCACACTGCCTGTATCCAACTGTCAGGGAGAGAGGTCCTTTTCACGACTAAAACAAATAAAAAACGAACTCAGGACAACTATGGGTCAGAAGAGACTTTCTCCACTGTCCTTAAAGGCCATAGAATCGGAGCTGGTGAGGGGGCTGGACTTTGAGGACTTGATTTGCGACTTTGCAAACAAAAAGACCAGAAAGAAGAACTTCTAAGGGTAAGAGCCATTGTGCTTTTTGTGAAGTGAGTAGGCAACTATAAATTGTTATGATTGTGCAGATAATAAATGTATTTTGCTTATTCTATTATGCTGTTTGCATAACATGTATCTTGCATCAGTGTGGTGTGATCCAGAGCGTTATAGTGCTGTATATTTGTTTTTTGCAGTGTTGTCAGCTGACTTGGTGACTATTCTAATGCAACCTGCACTCAGTTCTGTTGTGTGATGGCATTGTTATATCTTCAGTCAGGAACATTTAAAAAAGTACTGGTGTGCTTTCTGCTTGGGTGATATTCAGTGAACACCTTATTGTCATAAACCTTAGCCATACACTGGGTTGTGATGATTTTTTATTTAATTGTATTATTGTTGTGTGATTTGTGAGTAAGATGACAGTGCTTGGTTTCGCATTCTGGAAAGGCTAGTCAATCAGTTTTTGACAAGCAGTGGCATACACATTATAATATATATATATATATATATATATATATATATACGTCGGTTGTGTGATTGTTAGGTTAGAGAAGGGGGTCTGTGAGCATCAGTGCCCAGGGCCCCTGACCAGAGTGCATTTCCCAGCATTCCTAGCTGTGACCCCAACACACTCCCATTGGTCCGTGGCCACCAATGGTGACATCAACGATGACAACAGGGCCAAAGGGCTATAAGAAATGTGGTGGCGGCCATTTCAAATTGTTCTCAGCAGAAACTTCTGCTATATAGAGGACGTCTCACCGGTGAATATTCTCTTTTGTTCTGCCCTGCTGGACCAGGGAGAACTCTCATTTCAAAGCTTCGAAGTGACCACTGATGTCTGTGTCTCCAGCTTCGGTTATTTCTTTACGACGTCGACCTGCAAGCCGTCAGGCCTGCAGTTGGGACACACATTCCCAAAATCTTGCGCCAGATTCTGTGTCTTCCTTTTTGCTCAATTACGGACACATTTTGCTGTCCTCTTTGTGGACTGGACCTCCCTCAAAGCAAAGTAGGACTGAACCGGTTCATTTATGCTAATCTTGTGTCTGGGCAGATAAATAGGGAAAATAGAGTTCTTAACCAGTTAGATTTTGTTCATTGTTGGTTTAAAGTGTTTTTAAGCACTGAACCTGTTGGCTCATTTAGCATCGCTGCACGCATAAGTTTGTGAGCTGTATTATTTGCTGTGTTTTTATCCTGAGCGGATCCCACTCTTTTTCTCTCTCTTTTCCTCCTTCTACTCTCTCTCTCTTGCTCTCTGATCAACTGGTCTGCAGAGCTGGGCTCGGTCCAACCTGCGTTAGCTGGTCTGTTAGCTGAAAGGTTAACTCCATAGTTCCTTGTCTGTTAGTTAAAGCTGTGGCCTTCCACATGGACAGTACACGCCATGTGCTCTGCTCCATTTTAGCCAAAGCTAGTTTTATGACCCTTTGTCCCACAGGCTATCTCTCACCCCAGTCCCCTGGAATGAGAGCCTTCTCCCTTTCTGAACAAAACCTCACCTCCCCTGTGAAAGGGGGAGCTGTCTGTTTCTCCCTGATCCCCTTCATGTTAATCGTGTTAATTTTCACATATTATATGTTTTCTAAGATCTGTAGTAATTAGTTGCATGCTTTAGAATAAATGGTAATTATTGATGAAATGTTTTGGCTGTAAAATTGATCTATTTTCTTAATAAATTCCCCTTAGCATAAAGAGAAATGGTTTGTGTTTAAATGGTGTATATGTACAATTATTGTCCATGGCGTGTGAATTTATACCTTCAACAAAATACTGGTCTTCTAATACAGAAGTGGTGCTCCTAATATTAATAGATTAAACTTGAGCTTTATCAATAATTATATTAATATTAAATTATTGATCATAATTATTGATGGTTATGTAAATTGGGAAAAAATCGCTCACTCTGTGTCACAACAGTTACATTCTTATTAACCCCATCTAGGGAATATGCCAAGTTAGAGATCATCAGAGTGCTTAAGCAGACACCAGCAAGCAGCAGATATCAATCTGGACACTTTGACCTCAGGCCTCATGCTCTACAACCAGTGTGGCGTGATTGAGCCTTGCTGGGCCAGACATCGAGACTGGGTAGGAGATGCTGAAGAAGATAATCTTTGATTACCAAATACTATATAATATAATGAATTGAAGGGTTAGGGGGAGGGAACATGGGACTGTTCTGGGTGCACACAATGAGTTCCATTCTGGCCAACATGCTTATTAAATATCAAATAATAAATATTAAAAACACCTGAAGGAATCCAGGTTGTTGTTTGCTTAAAAAGAAGCATTTTTTTCATAATATAACTCATATAATTTTCCTCATGGAGTTATTGTAAATGCAGATGGCTGTGGGTAGAAAAGGCTCTCCTGTAGCAGTCTGTGTTACAGCCGATCTGAGAAACCTCTGACTGAAGGCACTTTGTTGTTGTACTTTGAGATCCACTATAGGTTTCAGTTTTTGTCTGTGTCCTAGGGAGTTGTTTATCACTTGTTGAGATGCTTTTGATTTAAAATCTGAGAGAAATACCTCTCCCAGTGACCCTGTAAATTGAATAAGGGTGTCGTGTGTAAATCGCAATCGTTTCCAGCAGTCACTTTTACCAACTCCTGACTGTGTGCACACTAGGATTGGCTCTCATACACACGGTTTAAGACAGAACTTATCCAACAATCACCCATATCTGCACCTAGTTTCTAAAACCAATAAAATACTCACTGGATCCCGGGAACTTGACAGGACTCGGGCTGTGACACATTCTGAAGGGAGAGAAATTACAGCAAAACCAGTCAGTGGACCCCACAGAAATCTGTAGAATGCTCCTATCCAGTGTCTACCTTTTTACAGTCCCAGTTCTGCTTCTGTCCATCTTCCTCAACCTCTTGTTTAATGACTCCAGACCCTGGTACAGTGAGTAAAAGAACTGGATAGAAGGAGATAGAAAACAGTCTATTCAGGTTCTTTAGTGTCCAGACATCAGTTCTATTAGATCCTACGATAAACTACATCACATAAGCTCCTGCAAATTATTATGAATTAATATAAACATAAAAAAGAAAGTAAATACGTGGCATTAAAAAATAAAAAGGTACAACTTAATCAAAATGTGATCAAAAAAATCGCAAAAAAGATGATGAATAGTTTCAGCCCATGCTTCTGAATAATAAAATAGCAAGAACATTCATCAGCCACCACATGTTCACACCAATCAATTTTCCTTCTATGCCTTCAAAGCAACATTCAGACCGTTTTGTCATGCAATGGAGGGCACTCAACTGAAACATCAAGAGAAAGTAGCAAAATAGCACACAGAAAAACAAGAGTACAACAGCACATCCACTTCATATCATACACAAACGCCTCATTAGGTGCACAAACAAATTGATTAAAGGCTGAGCTAACAAACAGCTTGCTCTATGTACAGTGAGTTAAACCAATTTAGAACACCAAAACTTTCTTTAATCGACCCTGTACCACAAGAGAAGTATGATTAATGTCACAATGTCCTGTACCTCGTTTTGGCTGAAGTCTCTGGGAGCCTCCAGTGAAGGAGGCTTGCTGTGCAGGAGTCAGTGTGCTCTGATGCAGTGCTGAATCAGAATTTGTCCTGCAGGAAACCATTCATACACAAAATGTATAAAATAATGCAAATAACAAGTAAGTTGATTGTAAAGAGCAGGGGTCTCATTTATAAAGCTTGCTTACGCACAAAAATTGAAAATTGGGTGAGTCAGTTTCTACGCAAAGTTTGTGATTCATAGAAAAATACGTGGCAGGAAAATATGTGCAAGTTTAAGCACACTAAGGACCACGCTTAAGCATATTTTGGACACATAGGACACTGGCAGCGCAGCTGGTGAGATGGCAAAATTGTGAATTTAAGCCACATTTTCAGACTTGTAGACCTTCGCGCACACACGAACACACAACTAACAGTCAGATTATACAGCAGACTTCAGATTATACAGCATTTGCACTTATTGGAGCATTAATTGTGATGAGTAGAAATATACAGTAAATAATGCAGTGACACTCCTGCATAGTGCTGCACAATGGATATTCACTAGGCACTTTGCATTGACAATTTATGGCAGAAAATAGGCGTGTAGGAGGTGGGATATGATCCAAAATCACCTGAGCACATTTCTAGAGAGAGTGTGATTTATAAACTGGAAAGTGCATACTCAAAGTTTTATAGATCTGAAACTTTCCTTGCGTAAGTATTTTTTTTCCCTGAGCTTAAATACAGTTTTAGTAAGGATTCTACGCAAAGTTTTAGAAATGAGACCCCAGGAGAAGATGTCATCCATAATGTTGAGCCTCAGTATAGCTGTTCAGGTTTACTCTTTAAAAGAATTTGAACAAAGTTTGATTCACACATTTAAAAACCTTCTTGCTAGTAATGAGTAACATGCAGAAAACTCAGTCAGAGGGAAAGATATAAGTAGGGAATATTCCTTCCAACCTGTAGGGTCTGCAAGATGACATCTGGACACACTTCATGACTGAAACATGCATAACTTGGCGTTCTAATGAATAACACAGCAACAGTTAGAGGTTGGGAGTAAGTGAGAAAGCCACCACTAAAGATAACTAGCACAGTATATCTCTATATCACAGATGTGTGCTTATACAGATATTTACTTTCCGATGATTTTAAAATTCAATGAGATCCATGTAAACGCTAACCATGGCTTAGTTGAGCTTTTCATGGGAAGTGACGAGACCCCGAAAACGGGAATAGCAACACCGGTACGACAACAACTAAATGTACTGTGCTGCAGCATTGTTCTGATCCATTTCTTTGCTCATTGTTCATAACCTGCTTTTACTCTGTCTGCTTCACTGCTGTCAGCATTTGTTTACTATCTGTATGACTCTCAGCCAACCGGAAAAATTCAATGTGAAACGGCGCACTTCATACAAAAATTTGATTTTCTGAGTGACAAGTAAACTGGGATAAAAACTTAATTTCTGGTTAAGCTATTAGTCAGATTTTTGCCAAAAGCTCGATTTAAAGGTGTATGTAAAAGTACTGACGGTCAGAGTTGCTTTAGTCAGTATTGTCTGTTTGGTTTGGGGGATTTTTGCGAGGATCAATAAAACTTTTTTTTCCACAGCTTAGGGGTGTCACAAGGTAAAAAAAGTTATTTGACAATTATAAATAGTTTATAAATAAAGTTTAATTTGATTTGATTATGCAGGAATGACTTTTCTACTGCATGTCTCTTCTACTTCCTGCTCTCGAGGAGGACGGAGGCTTTTTCTTTTCCTCTCCTGTCTCTCATTCTGCCTGCTTCTCTTCTGTCTTGTCAGCTTATCTAGAGTCTCTCTCTGCAATTCCCTCCTAAACGTAATAAATTCTCAACCATGGATCTGGTCAGCTAGTCTCTTAATGCAATTGATCATATTTTTTCTACCCGAAGAACTGCTAAGAGAGAGCCCTCCTTTCCTGACCGGATGCACACTGCCGGTTACGTGATGGATTCTTCAGGGGAGTGGAAGATCATGTGTCTGTCCGTGGAGGATGTCGAAGATATTTATTTGATTGGATTACTGATTACCGGGTTTTTACTGTTTGACATGGGTGGATTCCTGATGTATCGCAAGCTTCAAAAGCTGTTGGCAGCAATTGGCAAGCTATCGGAACTCTATGAAGGGATGTGCCGTGGTGTGAACACTCATGCACAATATGAGCAACAACACAAGCTAGATGCTTTGTCCAGTAAGCTAGCAGCGGTTTAGGGACTCATGCGCGGTGTGGAAACAACTTGAAGAAGTTCTCAACCGACTGGATGAAACTGACCCTCAAGCCGGCTTTTTGGATTCGCCATTGAGATCACTGAAGGACTTGAAGGCTGAAACAACAAGTGCAGTCTGAACCAAAACAATTGCTGTTATCTATATTGGCTTTATTATTGATTATATTGTTTGTATTGTCTTGGACGAGTTGTACTGGAAACTGAATTTCCCCTTGTGGGATTAATAAAGTATGCATTCAATCATTCATTCATGTCCATTCAATGTGGAAGCAAGCTCAAGTCACTGGTGACTCTTAAGTAGGTGTCTGGTTGGCAAAAAATAAATTTGACACAGCCCCTCCATCACATTCTGATGTCCAGCTAGTCCCTGCTCCTATGAACTCAGCTCTGATTTTAAAAGTAACTTGCATATTTGACTTGGACCTTGCCATACCTCATTCATACCTGTCATTATCAGTAAAGATCGGACTAAAAATCATAATTATTTTTATTATCAATGATCTGATTTTAGACCATACTCTTGATTGTTTATTTTTAACAGAAACATGGCTGAGTGCAGATGTCCCTGTTGTTCTTACAGAGGCCTCCCTGCCAAATTTTAACTTCATTTATTCTACGAGGAGTAGCAAAAGGGGAGGCGGAACTGCTTTTATAAGTTTGTCAACACTTGCTGCCAAACCTGTTTTATTTGATAATTATAGCACTTTTGAATATAATGCAACTGTTTTTAGCACTTCTCAGATTTTATGTGTCACAGTTTATAGGCCTCCCAAAAAGAACACACCTTTTATTCAAGAATTTTTAGAGTTTTTTATCAATCCTACACAACTTCTTTGAAAATATAATTTTAGCTGGTGATTTTAATCGACACATGAATAACTTTTTATATCCTTTATCAACATATTTTTTTTAAATATTCAGAATTTTAATGGATTTTAGTCAACATTTCATGCAGCCGACTCACAACAGAGGACAGACCCTGGACTTGGTCATCACATATGGCCTGTCCACCAGTGTGTCCTCTTTTGTTGACCGGGCTGTCTCTGACCACTACTGTGTGTTTTTTAACATCACCAGTTTTATCCAGCAGGAGACCTCTGTGAGAACTGTCAGGAAGCGTCATCTAACCCCTGAAGTGGCTGCAGGTTTTCTGGAAGTTTTTGTTAAGATACCTCTTTTGCTTTACCTGCCCCCTGTGATTTATGATTTTAACAGTAGGCTTCAATCCGCTCTCGACCTTTTTGCTCCACTAAAAAAAGTACACAAAAAGTACACACTCAAAACTTGTTTCAATGTGGAGAAATGAAAACATTAAAAAACAAAAGAGGATTTGCAGGTTTGAAGAGAGAAAATGTAGGAAAAATAAAATCACGATAAACTATCAAATATACACAAAAAGCATACAATAACGCAGTCAGAAATTCAAGAAATGCATACCTTTCCAAAATCATCTTAGATCATAAAAATAATCCCAAAACTCTTTTTTCCACCATTGACAAAAATTTTAGCCATGTTTCTTAGTCCTGGTTCACACCAGCTGCGAAAGTGCCATGATCCTCTGCGGCCATGAAGCGATCGTTTCGGCTTCGGGTTTACTTTTCACGCGAGCTGCGAGTGATGCATGTCAATTGTGGCAGGAAGTCACACCAAGACAAAGAGAAAATCCCGTGAATTTTCAAAATAAAAGCAATTTTTCAAATAAAATACCATGATTGACTAATGCAATCCTATTTTTGTATCTAAACAGACTATAAAGATGAAAATAAACAAACAAACACACACTTTATGAGGTTATTTACTTACCCATGATGAAAAAAAAAGCTCTGAAAAAACAACAATTCAGCAGAAGCGCTTGTCGACCATGGTGGATAAATACTGGTGTGGACAGGGGGGCAGCAGATAGTGCGTGATTTTCATGAGCGCACCGCTTGGCAGCGGTTCCGTGGTCGGTGTGAATCAGGTGTAATGCACTTCAAAAGAACCCCTCAAACACTTGTGAGGAGTTCGCAGACTACTTCAGAGGGAAGTCCCCCCACATTAAAACCATTACTAAAATAGGTTTTTATTATCTAAAGAATATTGCCAGAGTCCCCCCCATTCTCTCTCGGGCCAACACGGAGACACTGATGCTTTTATCACCAGCAGCATCCCCTGCTCTTTGGTCTTCCCAAAAATAATATTTCATGTTTACAACTTCTACAAAATTCAGCAGCGTGTGTCCTGATAAAGACCAGGAGGCGGGAACACATTACACCTGTCTTAAATTCACTGCATTGACTCCCCTTACATTTTATGATACATTTTAACGTTCTTTTAATGGTTTCTAAGTGTCATAATGGTTCTGGGCCTTCTTAACTTTCAGAACTCTTTTTACCATATGATCCTTTGCCGTCTCTGTGCTCCTCTGACAGCCGTCTCCTTGTCATCCCAAAAGTCAGGACACACACTCATGGTGAGGCGTCTTTCCATTATTATGGCCCTCACCTCTGGAACAGGCTGCTGGAGAACCTCAGGGCTGCAGAGAACGTTCATGTTTTTAAAAGTAGGCTCAAGACTCACCTTTTTAACCTTTTTAGCCTAGCTTTTATTATATTATATTATTATAGTCTGTTCAATTGCTCTGCATGTTTTACTTGCTTATATTTTATCAGTGTTTCACTACTTAATATTATAATATACACTGTTTATTTTTGTATTTTAACAATAATCTTCCTTCCTGTGTTTCTTCTTTCTTACTTACTTTTGGTGTTAGCTTCCATTATGTTTTACTTTTGGATTTTAGTGTTGTAATTTTTGGTTCTAATTTCCTTCTATATTTTCATGTCTTGTCTCTCTTTTGATATTTACACTTTTGTTTCATTGTTTTTGGGTTGTTTCAATCTTTTATTTGTTTTTCCTTACCTCATAATTTTCTCTGTTTGTAACTTAATTTCTCTTATTAGAATGGTTTTCGTAATTTGATTTCTCTTTCTAGTATTTATACTTATGTTTCCTTCTGTTTCCTCTTCTCTTCCCTGTTCATTAGTGCTTTTATTTTGAGTTTCTTTTAGGTTCCTTTAATTCCTTTTATTTTTATTTTCTTAGATATCGTTTATCTTTAGTTACTTCAGAGTTAGTCCTTATACTCTTCTCATTTAGGATTATTTTCTGTCCAGTCTTCTCTTCTGTGCCTTTGTTTTTCTTCTGTTTTCTCCCAGCCATTCTGCTCCCCTGCCCAGCTGCTGATTTCCTCCACCCAAGGGCGTAGAATTAGCATGGACGGAAGAGACATGTCCCCACCAATATCCAGCGATTATTGAATTGTCCCCACCAATAATTTGATCTCCTCCAGAAAAGAAAAACGAACCCGATAGAAAGCAAATAAGATAAAGAAAAATACCAATCTGTCAACGTCTCATTCACCTAGAGGTGCAGAAAGAGTTTTTAATTATGTTCTCTACTGGAGTCCTACCTCCTGTAACATATATGGCCAATGTGATTGGCTGTGCCTTTCCCTGCTGTCAGGTGAGACTCTGCACCTATATTTGCTTGTTAGCAGCGCCACAACTGCAAGGAGAACTTTCCAGTCTGTGAGAGGACTCAGGTGCAACGTGGGCGACACATGAGTGTCAAAAGTGAGTAAGGATGGCAGCAAAAAAGAAGAATTTGGACATGAGGAACTATTTTTCAAAGAAACCTGCAAGTCACTTAAAGGCAAGTTCGCTAATGAAATGTGTCCGTCAAATGCTACGCTTCGGCGCACATCATACAGTCTAAAATTGTATGTAACCATGAATTACATGGTTTCAAAACTAACTGCACAACAAGCTGCCCACTATTAGATATCTTCCACCATGCATATAAGGATGTCGCAGGTCTGTGCGTGCTTCCCCCAGGGAGCAAGGTGCGCATGCAATGTTTGATTTCTGTCTTATTTTAGCTTATTTCCCGGTCATGCAACAGTTTTTGCGATTGGTTTATCTTCAAAGCTGCATAAAAATAAATATGTTTCCCCTATAGTTTCTGCTTGCATATCGACTTTCCCTCACATATGTTTTAAATACTAAATAATAGCAGTAAAAGTATACAGTTTACTGTTGCAGAGTCCTGCACTGGTCCAATTTTACCAACCCCCATGCATCCATCGGTCTGTGTCCGCCGCAGCTACGCGCTCCAATCCCTCCGTAACTCTCCATGGTGCTGTCAGCTGAACTCTCAGATAGCGATGCTTTGAATACGTGTCCAGGTCTGAGATGATAATCAGTCAGATGCTCTCATAGGAATCTTTTTTTGATTGATTCAGTTACCTGAACTCTGTGCGTAAAGTTGAAAATGTCTGCTCGTCTGCAACAAGTGGTCAGGGATGTGAATTGTAAACTGCTTGTGTTAAAAAAAAAAGGAAAATAACGTGACCCCGTATTACAATCAATTATTTCCCTTTTTATTTCTCTGGAGTGTTGCACAGCTCATACTTATTTTATGCAGAACTGTAGTAAAGTTACAGCTGACGTTTCTGCGCACAGAACGGCAAGGGTTGCCAGGGAAATGCGTTTGTTGCTCATTCTTCTTCTGGGGCGAACATATTATTAATGGAGCCAACATTATTCTTTGTGCTACGATGTGGATAAACATGATCTTTCCCAGACAACAGTCTAATGATGGTTTTCAGTGCCGTTTAAAAAACAAAATAAAACACAACGGGTTTTCAATTTTTACACCTGTTATTACACCACAGTGTGTATTATAATAAAATGTCAGAAGGATAAATACCTATATATGAATGATTATTTATTGTCCCCACCAATCTTCAAACCACACTCATGTTTATGGTTATTGTCCCCAGCAATTTTAAAAACAAACCTACGCCCTTGCCTCCACCTGTTCTCTTCCTAACCTGCATCTGCTCTCTACTAATTAGTCCTTTGGTTTCTCCCTGTCACTTCCAATCCTCCTCAGTATATTTAGGCTCTCTCGTTTCCTTTGTTCTCTGCTGAATCCTCCGTCTTCATTCTCCATTGCTATATCCCAGTATTTTATTCCCATGCAGGGCCTACTCAGTCCTACTTTGTAAGTTCTTTATTTGTTACCTTTATTAAATCCCACTCATCTTGCACAGTTCTCTGCACTTGGGCCCTCCTTTACACAAACATGACAGTTATGCTTTTAAATCTGTGGGGGAGGGATGGGAATGTGGTTTATGTGGGGTCCTGTTTACATGGAGACAAAACGGGGATCATTTCAAAAACGGACTCTGTAAAAACGGCACCGCAATTTAGAAAATCTCCTTCAATACAGATGTGCAAAACTACAGAAGCTGCTGTAGTACCATAACGGGCCCTTTGGTGGCGCTGCGACACCGAGCAAGCACAGTAAATCCACTTGAGGTAAACAAAAACATGGCGGCGATTATTACAAATTTAGCTTCGAAAGAGGTGGTAGAAGAAGGCCAGTATATTGTAGGATCCATAATAAAGCCAGTAATGTCTTTACTATGTGCGCAGCACTGTAAGGCGCCATGTTTGTTTACTTTGTGTAGTTACTGAGTGTGGCGCATGCCGTGATGTCATCCGTTTCAGACGTATGCCGGAGCTCAGTGAAGCTGACCCCCCAGCCACTTGAAAAGTACAGGCAAATAGGCTGAGCGGTTAGTGCTTTGTTTGTGCAGGTCAAATTATCGGCTGTGCTGCTACGGTTTTTGAGATATTAAAGTATATTTTATAGGGAACTCAAAGGTCACCATCCCCCCAGACTGCTTCGAAACGGACCAAAATAGATGTATCATCTAACTTTTACAACGGGAAAAACTACAGTGGCTTGCAAAAGTATTCGTCCCCCTTGAACTTTTCCACATTTTGTCACATTACAGCCACAAACATGAATCAGTTTAATTGGAATTCCAGGTGAAAGACCAAAACAAAGTGGTGTACATGTGAGAAGTGGAACAAAAATCATACATGATTCCAAACATTTTTTACAAATGAATAACTGAAAAGTGGGGTGTGTGTAATTATTCAGCCCCCTTTGGTCTGAGTGCAGTCAGTTGCCCATAGACATTGCCTGATGAGTGCTAATGACTAAATAGAGGCACCTGTGTGTAATCTAATGTCAGTACAAATACAGCTGCCCTGTGACGGCCTCAGAGGTTGTCTAAGAGAATGTTGGGAGCAACAACACCATGAAGTCCAAAGAACACACCAGACAGGTCAGGGATAAAGTTATTGAGAAATTTAAAGCAGGCTTAGGCAACAAAAAGATTTCCCAAGCCTTCAACATCCCACGGAGCGCTGTTCAAGTGATCATTCAGAAATGGAAGGAGTATGACACAACTGTAAACCTACCAAGACAAGGCCGTCCACCTAAACTCACAGGCCGAACAAGGAGAGCGCTGATCAGAAATGCAGCCAAGAGGCCCATGGTGACTCTGGATGAGCTGCAGAGATCTACAGCTCAGGTGGGGGAATCTGTCCATAGGACAACTATTAGTGGTGCACTGCACAAAGTTGGCCTTTATGGAAGAGTGGCAAGAAGAAAGCCATTGTTAAAAGAAAACCATAAGAAGTCCCGTTTGCAGTTTGCCACAAGCCATGTGGGGGACACAGCAAACATGTGGAAGAAGGTGCTCTGGTCAGATGAGACCAAAATGCAAAACGCTAAACACTGCACATCACTCTGAACACACCGTCCCCACTGTCAAATATGGTGGTGGCAGCATCATGCTCTGGGGGTGCTTCTCTTCAGCAGGGACAGGGAAGCTGGTCAGAGTTGATGGGAAGATGGATGGAGCCAAATACAGGGCAATCTTGGAAGAAAACCTCTTGGAGTCTGCAAAAGACTTGAGACTGGGGCGGAGGTTCACCTTCCAGCAGGACAACGACCCTAAACATAAAGCCAGGGTAACAATGGAATGGTTTAAACAAAACATATCCATGTGTTAGAATGGCCCAGTCAAAGTCCAGATCAAAATCCAATTGGGAATCTGTGGCAAGATCTGAAAACTGCTGTTCACAAACGCTGTCCATCTAATCTGACTGAGCTGGAGCTGTTTTGCAAAGAAGAATGGGCAAGAATTTCAGTCTGTAGATGTGCAAAGCTGGTAGAGACATACCCTAAAAGACTGGCAGCTGGAAGTGCAGCAAAAGGTGGTTCTACAAAGTATTGACTCAGGGGGCTGAATAATTACGCACACCCCAGTTTTCACTTATTTATTTGTAAAAAATGTTTGGAATCATGTATGATTTTCGTTCCACTTCTCACGTGTACACCACTTTGTTTTGGTCTTTCACGTGGAATTCCAATAAAATTGATTCATGTTTGTGGCTGTAATGTGAAAAAATGTGGAAAAGTTCAAGGGGGCCGAATACTTCTGCAAGCCACTGTATTTTGTAAAATGAAGCCAGCTAAGTGAGCACTTTTCATAAAAATGGAAAATTACGAAAGATGGGGATGGGTAACCGACTTCAAATTTACAGCACATAGTTTGAAGCTAAGAAACATTAAATCCCTTTTAAAAGCCTTGTACGTTCGGTGTCTTTTGTTCTAAATTGTCAATGGAGATATTTCATAAAAAACATGAACTGCAAACAGAACCCGTTCTTGTTGTCTTTATAATGAAAACATATCTTATTTGGTCTTAGGGTCAGAAAGCCACATGTGGCTGTAGAGCCGCAGGTTAAAGACCTCTGGCCTAGGTCCTGTGAAATATTCCATTTTCTACATGTAGGTGGCAAACTATCAAAAAGTATACGCAAAATAACACTTGAAACAGGAAATTCATCTTAAAACAAAGACACATTTGTTTTGAGACAGCTACAATAATAATAATGAGCATATATAATTAAAAGAAAAATCATACAGACAAACTAGGTCTGCAAAAAATAATTTAGGTATAAATAAATCAATTCATATGTGATGTCAGTTTATCGCAGAAAAAAAATAAAAACTTTAGCCTACCTTGTGTTTGTTTCTGCACTGGTAACATCAGAACTATCCACCTTGTCGCTGACTAAATAGGTTTACTAGAATGTACTGAAACACACAAAACATTCATAAAACTAAAAATACAGCAAGAATAAGAAAAGTGAACGTTTAAATAACACAGTTCTATAAAAAGTGCTAATGGCCACAGCTGGTGATACCCACTACCACAGACAGTGGTGTTATACGGTGTAGGGTGTTAATTAAAATTGTTATATCTCAGAAACGGTAGCAGCACAATCAATCATTTTACCTGCACAAATCAGCACAAAGGAAGCACTAACCACTCAGCCTATTTGCCTGTACCTTTCAAGTGGGTGGGGGTTCAGCTTCTCAGAGTTGTATGCTGGTGTTATGCTGAGAAATACATGCCTGCCAAAAATTGCATCCCCTGCAACGGGAATGTGCATCGTTCAAAACTCCTGTACTGTTTTATGGCAGACAAAAGTAAAAAAAGGACGGCTTTGACACCTTTTATCTGAATACGTTTAACTTTACTGTTTTAACCTCACAGTGTCTCAGGAGTATCTTTCGGTGCTCTGGTGTTTATGGGTCACATTCTGCACTTTTAACAAGTTTAAGCATTGTATAACATCTAAACTTTTTAAACTAGCGATTAAAGGCTGATATGGGTGCAAATAAGACACAATGTACATAAGAAAACGTTTTATCTGCTGTTAATGGCAGAGTACGCAATTTTGTTATTGTTTGGTCTAAAAACTCTGAATTAATAGCCTACATAAATTATGTAGAATACACCCTATGCCCCTTAAATGTCCGTTATGGAAGACAAGAAAATCATGTTTTGTTCTTGGGGAGGGAGGTCAGGGTCTGGAAACTTTGTTATTATGAAGTTCATTATTTTAATGGAGTATTTTAATTATCAATTAAGTACAAAACAAACTCCTCCCTGGTTGGTTGGTCATGTATACCCCTCTTCAAAAACTAAATAGAACCCAAATATTCAACTTTCCTTATAGTGTACCATCTCCTTTAAACCTAAAATACATCACACCAGCAGGCTTTTTAAGCATAATAGTTTTTGAACATATTTACCAAAGCATGCAGTGATAATTAGATGTTTCTCTTAGTCAGTAAGGAAGTGTAATCATCTGTTCTACTTTTAGAAGAGTATATTGAAGGGTATATGTATGGTAAAGGGTAAATGGTCCAAGGACTCCAAAGCACTTTACATTACAATCAGTCATCCACTCATTCACACACACACACTTATGGTGATAAGCTGTATTGTAGCCAAAGCTACCTTGGGGCACACTGACAGAGGTGAGGCTGTCATACAATTGGCACCAGTCTCACCACCAGCAGATAAGGAGGGTGGTGTGTCTTCCTTAAGGTCACAATGACTGAGATGGATAGAATGAAGGTTCGAACCAACAACCCAATTAAACAGAATTCTCCAGAATAGAGCATAGAGGATGTGTTTATGTCTACGAGTTAGATTAAAGAGCAATGGAGACCCTGTTTCATCAGAACAAACGGTCTTACCTTCTCCAACTGGTATCAGGTGGTGGTGACAGATACACTGAGCCATATGGACAGCTGTCAATGTTAGACTTCATGTTAAGAAAATCATCTGAAGAGTGAGAGTTGACATGTTCCACACAGTGTTTTATGACATTTTAAATGCAGGAAAACAGAATAAAAATACATATCTGGCGACAGTTTACTGATTGGCTCACTAAGCCTGTTTTATTGCAAGACTGAACACACTCGAACCTCTACTATAAATATTTATCGAAACCATAAACCTTAAATTGGAAATACAACCCAACTCCCATTACCAATCAGGACAGAAAAAGAATATGTACTACATAATTTTTTATATTTGTTCATTCTGTTTAAAGAGGAAGAACAACAGGATGCCCAACAGAACCACCAAATGTGCAACTTCTAAACTCTAGTTTTGTCTGTAGTTTGTTCCCAAACTAAAGTCATGCTGCCAAGGTCTTTGCCAATAAACCACACTTGATTGAACAGAGGTGAGCTCAATTTATTCAGACCTCTTGCTGATTTAAATTAATTTTATTCTAACCAGGTTTGCTACTGATGGTAACAAGACAAAGTCCTTCAAGAGAAAACAACACAAAAGGAGAACCAATAAGAAAATCTGTTTTCAGTTTGAATAAAAAAAGGGCATGTTGAGAAGTATTTATGGCCTACCCTTATCAATAACCAGTAGAAAAGTCTTAATCACCATTACAGCAGACTCTGGCTAAACCAATCTATAACATTAGTATTACTTTCAGTCAGTAGAAACACGTAGTTCAACTTAACAACTTAAAACTTAAAAATAGCGAGGGTATGAATATTGTGGGATTAATTATACTTGTGTTAACTGGATTTTTTTTAGGCACTGAGCGTCAACATTGCATGCTAGTTTTAGCTCTCAAGGTTTTCTTTTTGCAGTTTCTCTGATCATTGTCAAGTCTAACATGACTGAAGTGGCTGGGAAAAGCACGCCCAAGAAGACTGCTCACTCTGATTGGTTCTTTGAACTGGTAAAAAAAGCTTTGTCTTTGCAGAGTGAAGTACCCTCATCCTAACTTGTAGCCTTTCTCCAGCAACCTTTCTCCTGGACCATTGCTGATCTCTTACCCCCTGGGCAATGACAAACAGTAATATTTCTTCTAGATCAGATTTAGATCAAATCAGGGCTGACAAAACATTTGGTCACACTTGCTTGTTACCAGTTGATCCAGCGTCCGTCTTTATTGTGAAATATGGCTTTCTACCCAGGGTGGTGCTTGATATTCTTTCTCCCATGCCCCGACATCTAAGCCTAAACCTAACCACGACACATAATTCTAACCTTATGACTAATCACAACTTACAGAAATAAATCATCAAGTTACATATTTTTTCTTATTTTAGGTGTAGTTGTGAACTAGAAAGGACCTGGGCAGGTTGTTTTTTGTTGCTGGAAATACTGTCCTGCCTGAACTGAAAATAGTAAGGAAGTGTCAGGCTTGGAGTGGTGCTGAGTCTGCAGTTAAATACAACTGCACAGAGCAAGCTATTGCTTATTTATTTACTAGCTTATGAGTACTAGCTTAGCAGCCATTTTTGTGTTTCCTTTGTAGTCTGAACCTCATTGGACCCTCTAGTTAAAAATGAGATTTATTTCTTCCTTTGTGAAACAGAAAAAATGCATTTTTATGGTTTTCTTTGCGAAGGACCACCATAAACTGAAAGAATCTTGGAAAGCAGCTGTTAGACTCTACAACCAGAACTGCTCCCATAAAACCCAGAAATGTTTACATCCCTGCTGTAATATGCACTGTTTATCTCCCTTCAAGTAACATTTCTGCTGCTGTTATTTACACATCTGTTTTTCAGAGTTTATATTTTTTTTAACTTCTTGTAAATAATGTGTTTACTTTTAATGCACAACTACACATGCACATTCTGTAAATATTTTTATCATTATTATCCTACTCAGTGGCACATTCAAATCTTAGTATGCTACTTTATTTTTAATAACTGCACAGTACTCTGGTTTTGTAATTTTGTCCTTAATGTTGTATTTGCTTAATGTAGCAACAGGATGGTCCATGGTGATCTATTGTGCCAATAGGATACTACTAGTTGGTTCACTTGTGATTCTACTGACCTAAGCAGGATGTTATTACATCTACTAATAGAAAAAGCATTAAGATGTTTTACAACCACACCATTTTTATTTTTCAAGATTTCCAACTGTTGAGAGATTAATGACCATGTCGACTCTGATGTTCAGGCTCACAGGCTTGAGACAGACTTAAAGGATATCTGGCGTCCAGGTTTGTCTACAGAGAGCAGTTTCCGATTGGGCGATGTGATGCGGTTCCGGTCACGGTAGACTCTATCCACCAATCCGTGGTGTCTTGTGGATCTATTAGTGTCAAACCCTGAATTCTGAGAGATGATGACAAAACGTTAATAAATGAAAATC
The DNA here is from genome assembly GCA_963556495.2 of Valencia hispanica. Classification (NCBI taxonomy): domain Eukaryota; kingdom Metazoa; phylum Chordata; class Actinopteri; order Cyprinodontiformes; family Valenciidae; genus Valencia; species Valencia hispanica. Next base: position 53,161,480 of record OY747712.1, on the reverse strand, counting down.
ACAACCCAATCACTTACTATGTGCACACCTTCCTACCCTCCCAAAAGATCTGCATGGGTCATGCTGTATTAAGTATTTACTGTGTATACAAAGGAAAGTTTTTCTTAACCTATGAAGTCAGAAGTTTACAGAAAGCATTGCTTTAGCCAAGGTAGGCTATGTTTGGCTCATGATCCACAGATCTTTCCCAGCAGAAATAATGAGGCCTCTGGCTCTGAGTAATTTGTGACTGTAGAATAGGGCTGGAAGCTAATGGGACTCAGGCCAAAATCACAAATGAACACTCAAATCTGCAAAAGTGAAGTATTCAAATTAAACCTAAAAAAAGTTCCCCAAAAACTAGATGCATCAGTAGAACATAATTTATTATTTGTTTATTAGAGTCACTAAACAAAGGTTTTTGCTGACAGATTTCTTTAGTCCTGGACTAAAAGCTTCAAACTGAATGTGTTGAGCAAGTCATTTTTTTCTGAGAGATTTGGGTGAAAGGAAGACATGTTTTTCTCTTCTTTCCTACAGAGACAGATAGGTTCTGTGTAAACATAATCCCTAACCAAGTTATCCATCACCTTAGCAGCTTTGCTTGCTTCTTAATTTCATTTGTTTAGAAAAAGAAGGTCTGATTTTTTTTTTCAAATTTATGATTTCAATGACAATTGTGTACATCTATTTATCATGGCCGTGAATGTCATATTAATTTGAGGCTTTCAATTATTTATTTAAATATACACTGCTCAAAAAAATAAAATAACACATCCTAGATCTAAATAAATGAGATATTCTTATTAAAGGAGTCATGACCTGTAATTTTCACTTTTCCAAAAATGTATGTTATGATTGCCTAACGATTATACACTGGCCGGGAAGCCGATATTTAAAAATGAAGCGTTTGTTTACCCTTTGGTTCGTCAACCAGCCCACGATCACGTGCACTCAAATACACGATGTTAAATTTCTGGCCGATTTGACGTCAAATCGGCACAGGATATACCATATATGGACATCGCAGATCTATGCTGCAGGAAGCCGACCCTGCCCCTCTCCCATTACTGAATTCCGATTCGAAGTACGAACTCAACCGTGAAAGATGCAGAAACGTAGTGCACACGTGAGTTGCTCTGTTCACTGCCAGAATCAACATGGAAATATTTTTTCTCTCCCAAAAACAGACCAAGCTATCAGGGACCAGTGGATTAAATTCATTTTTAATGACGCAGTTCCTACAACCCTTCCCACTGGTTTAGGTGTCTGTGCTAAACATTTTACACCAGAATCCTTTACGAATTTGGGACAATATCAGGGGAAGTCGGCATCGAAAAGTGGCCATTCCAACAATCAGAGACTTGCCTGCATTTGAAACGGTAAGTCTGTGTTTTTATTGCTCTACTGTGTGTAACCAGCAGCAGCTAACTGCTAATGCGGCTATTGTATGCTAGCGGGAGCAGTAACTTCAGGACAACACGGGAAATGGCTGCTACTTTGCAAACAACAAATGACCTAGAATGCAGTTACAATTGAAGGTCGGGTTCATTCACAACTTGCGCCATGATGTCATTTTGGAATAATATGGTGAACCGTTACCTGCGGTGTCAACCCCCCTCCTTCCTGCCACCAATCAACGCGCCCCTCATTTGCATTATTACAATGCCCGTCCACGTTAGCCAAAGTATCGCATCAGATCTCGCGAGACAAGAATGCCTTCAGAAATAAGGGTCAGAGGAGCTCTGTGTTTATTTTTTTAAACTTTTTTTCAGCTTTTCTTTTTTAGAAGGGCCTGAAAGACTATAATAAAGCGTGGGTATCCAAGATAATACTAGGTTATGACTATTGTTCTTTACACAGTTGAATGTATGCATCCGCCAACTCCTGGACAGTCTGTGGTGCAACGTGGCGTTGGTGGATGGAGCGAGACATGATGTCCCAGATGTGCTCAATAGGATTCAGGTCTGGGGAACGGATGGGCCGGTCCATACTATCAATGCCTTCCTCTTGCAGGTACAGCTGACACACTCCAGCCACATGAGGTCTAGCACTGTCTTGCATTAGGAGGAATCCAGGGCCAACCGCACCAGCATATGGTCTCACAAGGGGTCTGAGGATCTCATCTGGGTACCTAATGGCAGTCAGGCTACCTCTGGTGATCACATGGAGGGCTGTGCACCCCCCCCCACACCATTACTGAGCCACTGCCAAACCGGTCATGCTGGAGGATGTTGTAGGCAGTAGAATGTTTTCCATGGCTTCCCCAGACTCTGTCACGTCCGTCACATAATAATAATAATAATAATAATAATAACAATAACTTTGTTCATAAAGCGATTTTAAAACAAAAAAAATGCAGTTCAAAGTGCTTTACAGAATAAATATCCCCCCCACCCACCCCCCACAAGTTTAAGCATGAACACAATTATAAGCTAAGCAGCAGAATGCCGAATCAAAAAGGTGCAAATATATGGAAGCGTATGTGTAACATAAATCAAATTAAAATGGATTAGCACAAATGCTTTTTCATTTTCAAAATCTAGCTGATATTTTTGACTCATAAATAAAATTTAAAAGAAATTATCCAAACTGGTTTTTCATTTTACAATTCAACATTGCTCATTCTGTAACTTAATTAAAATTAAATAGAAAAGGACATTTAAGACTATCAGGTAGTCCACAAAATGCTATTAAAAACCATCAGTTGATCCAAAATGCTGCAGCAAGAGTTCTGATGAATATTAAAAAGAGAGATCACATTTCTCCTGTTTTAGCTTCCCTTCATTGGCTCCCTGTTAAATCCAGAATAGAATTTAAGATCCTTCTTCTTACATACAAAGCCCTTAATAATCAAGCTCCATCATACATCAGAGATATAATTGTTTCATATGTTCCTAACAGAGCTCTTCGCTCTCAGACTGCAGGTTTACTTGTAGTTCCTAGGATTTCTAAAAGTAGAATGGGAGGCAGATCTTTTAGTTATCAGGCTCCTCTCCTGTGGAACCAGCTCCCAGCTTTAGTCCGTGAGGCAGACACTCTGTTTATTTTTAAGGCCAGGCTTAAAACTTTCCTTTTTGATAAAGCTTATAGTTAGAGGGGCTTAGGTCATCCTGAGCTATCTCTGTAGTTATGCTGCTATAGGCTTAGACTGCTGGAGGACAGACTTACCAATTTTCTTCACTCTGCTACTTCCTTTTCTCCTACTACTCTCCAGTTGTATTACAGTACATTCTGTTATTTCGACTGTTAACTTTGTTTTCTCTCAGTGTTTTTCTCTCCATAGAAGATATACCTGGTCTGGTATCCTGCTTGGCTGCAATGCCCTGTTGGATCGACTGGGATGATCCTCCCAGTAACTGAACATCCACTGTGTCCTGTTATTAACTTTTTACTTTCTGTAACATAGAAAGTTCTCTTATATCAGATCTTCTGTTCCTTCTGTGTCTCTGCTGTGTCTTCTCAAACCCCCAGACGGTCGTGGCAGATGGCCGCTCCTACTGAGCCTGGTTCTGTTGGAGGTTTCTTCCTGTTAAAGGGGAGTTTTTCCTCTCCACCGTCGCTACATGCTTGCTCAGTATGAGGGATTGCTGAAGGATTGCTGTGTTTGGAAAGTCTGCATCAACGGGGCCCAACCTCACGCCAATGACTGACACAATCTGCTGGGATTCCTTAAATAGGAAACTTTTTAACTGATTGGAATGTTTGTATAAATGTATTGAAATGACTTCTTGTTAAGTGCCTTGAGATGACATCTGTTGTGAATTGGCGCTATAAAAATAAACTGAATTGAACTGAATTGAATTAAGTTGAAAAATAAAATGCATTGGCAGAAATCCTTTTTCATATTCTGAATACAAATGCCATTTTTGACTCATAAATAAAATTAAAAACGAATCATCCTAACTGCTTTTTCATTTTACAATTCAACAGTGCTCATTCTGTATCTTAATTAAAATTAAATAGAAAAGGGCTTTTAAGATATAATTTCAAATTGCATCCCAGCAAAATAGTTACAAAATTCAATTTGAAATGTCAAAGTTGAAAATGAAAATGCATTTGCAGAAATGCATTTTCATTTTCAGAATGCAAATGCCCTTTTGACTCATAAATAAAATGAAAAATAAATTATCCAAACTGCTTTTTCATTTTGCAATTCAGCGTAGCTCGTTCCGTGACCTAATTAAAACGATAAAGAAAATGTATTGCTTTTTCGTTTTGATCCCTACCCCTGCAAAAGGTGTAACATAATTCAAATCGAATTGGCAATCCCACACGGCGCAGGAGAATGACGTCAGGGCTCCTTCTTCTTCTTCAGTCCCCAGCCTGACCGTGCTTAGCAATCAATACGTTAGGGGGCGTTTGTGTATAGTTGATGCTGGTGAAAGAGAGGAAAAGTAACAAGAAGACAAGTGGAAAAGTATGAGAGTGTGAGCATACACATATATATATATAGGCTGTGTGGTCCAAATTCAGGGGCTGCATCCTTCTAAGGACCCGTCCTCCCTGGTCTAAGAAGGACGTCGGGTCATTCGTAGACCAGGTGGACCACCGCATGTTAGACCACCTTCAAGTGAGGCAACACTTGGAAATATGCCGTCAAGCCAGCCGTTTATAGTAATATTACATTTCTGTTTTTCTTTTTTAATAAATTCACAAAAATGTCTACATTTGTTTTTCTTCTGTCAAGATGGGGTGCTGATTGTACATTAATGAGAAATAAAATGATCTTTTTTGATTTTAGCAAATGGCTGCAATGAAACAGAGTGACAAATTTAAAGGGGTCTGTACACTTTACATAACTAAATATTACATAATAACTATATATATATATATATATATATATATATATATATATGTATATATATATAGTTATGTGATATTTAGTTATATAAATAACTAAATATTACATAAAATGTTTCTAATATTCAGTTGATTTAAAAACAAAATTGTGTGCCAAATTGAATTGAATATATAGTTTTTTTCTTACTATGTGATGTCTTGCTAATCGGCACTTTCTGAATAAATAGAATGAATAGATTTTTTTAAACAACCAGTGCAACAATAACTTTACATTTTTATGTTTTTAACACCATTGCGGGTCATAACAGCATTAGCTCTTCTCTGCATCTGCCTCAGTGCTGGTGACATTGTGGCACCTGGGGATGAGCTTGAAGATGATGTAGCAGATGATGAGGCTGGTTTGGAGAACTCAGTGGTGTTCTCCAGTGGGACAAACTGTCTTCTGAACACGTCTTAGTGATGTGGCAGCAGTCGATTAAGCCAGCCCTGGATGATGCAGCGCAAAGAACAGTGCAAAGAAGCTACCCGAAGCCTTCTCTGCAGCCAACCTAAATGATGTTCCCCTCGTCAACCAGAAAATACCACCCACATGTCTCAGCTGGATTACTCCATCCACATCTCTGAGCTTTATTCAGGCTGTTGATTCTAATAAAGCTTAAAGAACGGTCCAGGAAGAGCTCATTTAGGTTAATCCTGCATGAGTAACTATAAATAACTACACACATTTTTTTCCTAATGTCAATTTTTGTTATTTCATTTTCAATAGTCATTTTAAATTGTTCAAAGTAAGCTCAATGTTCATACCATAAAAAATTCAATGCAACTGTTAGTAAAATGACTTAATTATATTTCAGATTTGTTTTAATTAATTTATTTATAACAACCATGGAACAACTAAATAACCAAAGTGACAAAAACATAAATTGACAAACAGAAAACAGTGATCCATCCGGTCCTTCCTCTCCTCTCCTCTCCTCTCCTCTCCTCTCCTCTCCTCTCCTCTCCTCTCCTCTCCTCTCCTCTCCTCTCCTCTCCTCTCCTCTCCTCTCCTCAGCCTCCCTTTGATTCCTCATGTCCTAAACAAGAAATCAATGCACAGTTTACTATTTATTAACATGATCAGTCATAAGTTATGTATTGATGCACTGCTGCACATGCACATACAGTACTTTTTCATTACAAAAATAATCTCATTTGTTTTTGGCCAACAATGGGTGACATTCCCCTCCAGATTTACCATAATTGTATTTATAAAATAGATAGAAAATAAGTGCAGATGAGGAACATGGGAACTGTGTTATTTGTGAATTAAAAACTATAGTTTTTACAGCAGAACACAAGAGATCACATACTAAGAACACAGGTTATGAGGTTTTTGAGGCTTAATAAGATTCATCTAAGCATTAGGTGTGTAATTGGATTTATTCTTCTACCTCCATGCCACCGTGGCCCAATTTTGCCCCGGTAAAGAGGTAATAATTTCCCCTAAAAGGAGTCGTTTTTTTTTTCCCCTTTGCAAATCCCAAAATAAGATGTACATAAGCGGGGCAATAGACGGAGAACCATTAGACCAACATAGGAGCTCGTTTATGGGCGATAGTTTACAAAATAATAATATAATACATGCCTATACTAACAACAAAAGCCAAACAACACAACCGCGTCAAGTTTAAAATTTTTGTACCGCCAGATTTTAATAAACCTACATTTAAAACTGTACTCTTCGCTTGCTCCGTCTCCAGCTTCATCCGCCATTGTTGCTGGAACAGAAATCTTCTCGCAATGCCCTGACGTCATTCTCCTGCGCCGTGAGGGATTGCCAATTCGATTTGAATTATGTTACACCTTTCGCGGGGGTAGGGATGAAAACAAAAAAGCAATACATTTTCTTTATCGTTTTAATTAGGTCACGGAACGAGCTACGCTGAATTGCGAAATGAAAAAGCAGTTTGGATAATTTATTTTTCATTTTATTTATGAGTCAAAAAGGGCATTTGTATTCTGAAAATGAAAATGCATTTCTCCAAATGCATTTTCATTTTCAACTTTGGCATTTCAAATTGAATTTTGTAACTATTTTGCTGGGATGCAATTGGAAAATGTAATCTTAAATGTCCTTTTCTATTTAATATTAATTAAGTTACAGAACGAGCACTGTTGAATTGTAAAATGAAAAAGCAGTTTGGATGATTTCTTTTTAATTTTATTTATGAGTCAAAAATAGCAGCTAGATTTTGAAAATGAAAAAGCATTTGTGCTAATCCATTTTAATTTGATTTATGTTACACATGCGCTTCCATATAAATAGAGGGTTAGAAATTCCAAAACCCAAGCTTACGTCCGAGGATGCTAATGAGGCTAATGCTGCTCCAGGCAACATGCTAGTCAATAACTGTCATAACTACGCTGCCACTCTGTTAACGCTTACATTAAATGAAGAGGAAGTTGATGGCTTTCCACCTCTCCCTGTTACACCCCTCAAATCTCCAGCACCAAAAAAACATATGGAAGTTGTAGCCATAACCCATCTACTACAAATGAGATAATATCCAGTCTTTCTGCGTTAATAAACACAAGATCGGACAATCTCGAAGGCATGGTGAGAGAGAATTTATGTATGGTGAAAGAAAATGCGCTCAGGATTGAGGGTCTTAAAAAAACTGTTGACTTCATGTGTGCAGAAATGAAAGATGTTAAGGGGAAAGTGGGTGACCTTGAAAGAAAAATAAAAAGAGAGGAAGATCGACTGGACAGCTACCAGCTGAGACTCTCTGAGCTGGAAAGATATTCAAGAAGGTGGAACCTCAAGCTACATGGAGCCATGCTGTTTTGCCTGAACAAAAACACAAACTACCCGATGTCATTGACACCCTGCACCGTCTGGGAACCAGGAAACAAGGCAGCACCAAACCAAGAGGCATCATCATTCAGTTCACCTCACGCGTTGCCAGAGATGCTGCTTGGAAAGCAGCAAAAATATCACCCTATCTGCGACACAACCATTTGCGATTCGCCGAGGATCTGTCCAAGGAGGACAGAGAACGTTGCACCAAACTGTGGCCTATAATAGACAGAGCCCACAAGGAGGGGAGAACCAGCATATTTCTTGGGAGGTTGTGGCTTCGTCAGTGGAACAGAAGTTCTCCCTCCCTCATAGAGATGCTCATCCTAACTTTAGAGAGGATCGCCTTTTGGTGAGATTGTCAATAAGATGAATCTGGTCTACTTTTTGACTACGCTCTCAGTTAATACTTAGATCATATATATTCGTATTCAGGCTGAAGTATTATAATAAAAAAAAATCCTTTTGCACCAACTGGGAACTTTTAAAATTTGAAGCCTGCAAATTCCTAAGAAAATATGGTAGTCAGAATGTCAAATTGAGGAAAGCTGAGGAGATAAGTAAAATCACATCCTACTACTAGAAATCCCCAGATGAAGTCGAGGAGGAGGAAAAGTTGACTTTAATTGACCTTCAAAACAAATTAGACAAATTATATCAGCACAAAGCTGAGGGTGCCTTTATTAGATCCAGGAAAAAAAAGTTGAAGGAGGGAGAACAAAACTCTGCTTACTTCTTTAGACTCAAAAAACACAGATCAACAACAAACTTCATTAATCGTCTAAATATTAATGGCACTATTTCGAGCAATCCTAGACATCTCTCAAAGTTTTGTGCTAATTTCTATTCTAATCTGTATAGGTCAAGATATAATGAGGACAGTTCTTCATTATTTCTCAACAATGTTCAAAACTTACAAGTTATTGATGCAGAAGAGAGGAGTCATTGCGACAGCCCTCTCATACTGGAGGAAATAGTTAATTCCATCTCTGCTCTAAAGGCCAATAAATCTCCTGGGACAGACGGTTTATCTGCAGAATTTTATCAAACAATCTCCGATCACCTGGCTCCATTCCTTTTGCAAGTCTTTCTAGAAAGTATACAGAATAACACTCTACCTCCAACACTTTCTCAAGGTTTAATAACTCTTATTCCAAAACCAAATAAAGTCATACTCTCAATTGATAATTGGAGACTTTACTTAACAATGATTATAAAATATTGGCTTTGATATTTGCAAATAGAATAAAAAAAGTTTTAGACACAATCATTGATGAGACACAGTGAGGCTTTATGAGAAATAGACATATCTCTAATAATATTAGACTAGTTTTAGATCTACTCAACTACTCTGAATTGGTACCTGATAATAGTTTTATTCTCTCCCTGGACTCTTGTAAAGCATTTGACACAATTGAAAACCAATTTATTTTTCACTCGTTAAAACTGTTTGGCTTTGGAGAATTTTTCTGTAATGCCAAATAAAACCTTATACTCAAATAGTAATAGCTCTATTAAAATGACACATGGCTCCACCCCTAGATCTGATCTGAAACAGGGTTTTCGCCAAGGATCCCCCATTTCACCATATCTATTTCTACTCTGCACTCAAATTCTTAAAACCCATATCTCAAATAGTAACGGACAGGGCATAACCATAGCTGATAAAAAACTCATCATTAGCCAGTTGGCTGACGACACCATACTTTTTTTTAAGAAATGCAAGCCAGATCCCCCTTATCTTAGATGTAATTCATATATTTTGTTAGGCCTCTGGATTGACTTTAAATTTAAAGAAATGTGAACTATTAGCTATTAAAGACTGCTCAATAGATGGTATTTGCAATATCCCTATTAAACAAGAGGTCAATTACTTAGGTATTTTAATTAGCAAAAATCAGAAACTAAGATGCTCTTCTAACTTTACTCCAATCATACAGATAACAAAGAAAAAACGTAATCAATGGCTACAGAGGGAATTATCGATGAGAGGCAGAGTACTAATTACCAAAGCTGAAGGAATATCCTGTTTAACATATGCTGCTATCTGTTTTCATCTAGATAACAACATTTGTAAAGACATTGACCGTACTCTTCTTAACATTATATGGAAAAACCATACACACTTTATTAGAAAATCTGTTATTATGAATGACAACGAATCAGATGGACTCCATTTTCTGGACTTTTCTACTCTAAATAATATATTTAAAATTAATTGGGCCAAACACTTGCTCAAGAACCCTACTTCTATTTGGAACCTTATACCATTTCAAGTTTTTTCCCGTTTTTCCCATTTTAAATTGTAACTATAATGTTGAGAAACTCCCTGTAAAACTCTCATCCTTCCATAAGCACGTCCTCTTAGCGTGGACTCTTGTTAATAAGCAGAACTTTTCACCACACAAATACCTAATCTGGAACAACAGAGATCTTTTATTCAAAATAGATCACTTTTCATAGAAAGTTGGGTGCAGAATGGAATCCTACTGGCGGCTCAGCTATTTAATAAGGAGGGGCAACTGCTAAACTACAATGAATTCCTCTCACAATATAATTTTCCTGTCAATCTACAGGAGTTTTCAATAGTTCGGAATGCTATACCCTCAGGTACTTTAATTGTTGGGTTCCTTAGGTGTTTGGGTTTTGAGTTTGAGTAATTTCATTTCCTTATTCAGTTTACATTAACATTATAGCTTATTTCTTGGTGTTTTGTTAAGTGTTATTTGAGATCTCCTTCCACCATCTTTTCTCACCCTCTTTTACCCTCAGGTGCTCTTATGATAGGTTTCTCGTCTTTTATTTTACTTAGGTCTATGGTTGATCATTAGTCTTTAGTATTCAGCTCTGTCTAGTCCTTATGTTTTGGAATTCCTCATTTGCTTCACTTCTTGTCGTCCCATGTTTGTCTATTGTCAGCTGTTCCTTTTCTTGGTCATTCCTGTCCCCAGCTGTCCATAGTCTCCCAATCACTCCTCCCAGTATATACGTTTCCTCTTGTCCTCATGTCTTCGGTGGTTCGTCGTCAGATGTTCGTCGTCCTTACCCTGGTCTAGTCCGCGTCCTGTGCTACCCCGTACCTGAGTTTAGACTTATGATTAAAGATAAGCAGGAGGAGCTCAAAACAACACTCTGCATTTAGGTCCTCTTTTCCCGCAAACATGACATTAATGCTGTATAAGAATGCCGATAACTTACTACCTACTCAAATCACAATATCTGATCCAACTGAGTCAGTCTTCTCTCAAGGACGTTATAATAATAAAAAAATACGCAGTTTATTTCAAAAGGCTATTGTTTCTCGCCCATATGTCATATCTTACTGGAATCGCTTTGTTTCAGATATCAACTGGAAAGTAGTATGGATGATCCCCCATAAATATCTAATTATAAAGAAGGTAAGTGTCATTTAAAATTCTTCATAAAATTTAATCAGCAAAGCACTACATGAAAAAAATAAAAAAAAGATATTCATGTTATTCAGAAACTGTTACACATCCTTTTTGGTACTGTTTGTTCCCACAAAGGTTTTATATATAAACTCAGCAAAAAAAGAAACGTCCTCTGACTTTCCTCTAACCTCTAACTGTTTTTACTTTCAGTAAACTTAATGTCAGTAAACTTAATGTGTGTAAATATTTGTATGAACACTAAAAGAGTCAACACCATAAGACATAAACTAAAAATGTTTTACAGACATGTGACTAATAGAAATAGAATAATGTGTCCTTGAATGAAGGGAGGCTCAAAATCAAAAGTACCAGTAAGTATCTGGTGTGGCCACCAGCTGCTTGAAGTACTGCAGTGCATCTCCTCCTCATGGACTGGACCAGATTTGTCAGTTCTTGCTGTGAGATGTTACCCCACTCTTCCACCAAGGCAGTTGCAAGTTCCTGGACATTTCTGGGGGGAATGGCCCTAGCCCTCACCCTGCGATCCAACAGGTCCCAGACGTACTAAATGGTATTGAGATCCGGGCTCTTCGCTGGCCATGGCAGAACACAGACATTGCTGTCATGCAGAAACTCACGCACAGAACGAGCAGTATGGCTGGTGGCATTGTCCTGCTGGAGGATAATGTCCGGATGAGCATGCATAAAGGGTACCACATGAGGGAGGAGGATGTCTTCCCTGTACCACAAGGCATTGAGATAGCCTGCAATGACAACAAGCTCAGTCCTATGGTGATGTGATATACCACCCCAGACCATGACGGACCCCCCACCTCCAAATCGATCCCGCTCCAGGGTACAGGCCTTGGTGTAACGCTCATTCCTTCGATGATAAACACGAATCCGTCCATCACCCCTGGTGAGACAAAACCGTGACTTATCAGTGAAGAGCACTTTTTGCCACTCCTATCTGGTCCAGCGAAGGTGGGTTTGTGCCCATAGGCGGCGTTGTTGCTGGTGATGTCTGGTAAGGACCTGCCTTACAACAGGCCTACAAGCCCTCAGTCCAGCCTCTCTCAGCCTATTGTGGACAGTCTGAGCACTGATGGAGGGATTGTGTGTTCCTGGTGTGACTCCAGCAGTTGTTGTGGCCATCCTGTACCTGTCACGCAGGTGTGATATTCGGATGTACCGATCCTGTGCAGGTGTTGTTACACGTGGTCTTCTACTGCGATGATGATCAGCTGTCCTTCCTGTCTCCCTGTAGCGCTGTCTTAGGCGTCTCACAGTGCGGACATTAGCCACATCAGCAGTCCTCATGCCTCCCTGCAGCATGCCTAATGCACGTTCATGCAGATGAGCAGGGACCCTGGGCATCTTTCTTTGGGTGTTTTTCACAGTCGGTAGACAAGTCTCTTTAGTGTCCTGCGTTTTTAGAACTGTGACCTTAAATGCATACTTTCTGTAAGCTGTTAAGGTCTTAACGACCATTCCACAGGTGCATGTTAATTAATTGATTATGGTTAATTGAACATGCATGGAAAACATTGTTTAAACCCTTTACAATGAAGATCTGTAAAGTTATTTGGATTTTAACAACATTATTGTTGAAATACACAGTCCTGAAAAGGGGGCGTTTCTTTTTTTGCTGATTTTATCTCCCTCCTTAGCATTGGCTATATTTGTTTTCAGTTTAACAACAGATCTAGAAAAGTAATTCTAATTCTGATCATTTTTTCTTTCATTAGATGCTTTCATGGCTGGTATCGATGCAGGCCCCGTCTGTATTCTGGACCCACCCATGATCCAGATTCTGTTGGGATTTTATTGTTCCAAATTTAATGGTGTTTGATATGTGTGCGCAGCATGGTGATACCATTGAGCTGGACGACAGTTAGGATCACTTTCAGCCTCAAGTTACAGCATATTTAGACCAAGCAGATACTGAGTGGAATGACATTAGATCAGAGTTGATGGAGTATTTCAACATAGATGTGCTGTATATATAATGTGTGTGTGTATAACATCAGCGTTGTGACATTTATTCAGCCCATCTTTGAACACTGAAAATTGATTTATATAAAATAAAAAAATTGTCTAAATTTGAAGCATATTCAGGCCCTGTCTCCATTAGCCCGTTTAAGTGCTTAAGCGAATAAATATTTAATCAATACCCCATCTTGCCACACCAGCCCATCGTTTAAAGAGGGGGTGGCACATTCTTCTTATGCAGAAAGAGCAATTTTGAGGTCCAGTACATTAATAATTTTACCTGAAATAGATCTGTAAGTTCAATAAATGATTTATACTACCTATTTGACATTTTGCACTCACAGCATGTTCGCACTGAACGCCTTGAAATTAGCTGCATGTCTCCTTAAGAGTCTCGGACATGCCCCCTTCAACACGCTGCTGTCAACGTCATCACAACATTCTCCAGTCTCATGGGGACGAAGCATTACAGTACTGTAGCATTGGTGCTCCGGACTTTTGGAAGATAGGCATATATTTCGGTTTACTATGGCCGCGCAGGACTTGGTACAAGCTTATGCATTTCATCCCGTCTCTGACCCTGAAAGTGAAATATTGGATGAACAGGAGCGCGTTCAGTGGCTCGTTCAAGAGGTACTACTTTCCACAGGTGCTACCTGATTGCTGCTGACGACGCTCTGCTTTAGTGCTCTGGGAGCGGAGGAGGGAGGGCTGTGGAGAGACGTGGGCGGTTATCAAAATTTAGGGGCGTTGCTGGGAGGTTAGGGCGTTCCTAGGAGGACCCTGGCGTTCAGTGCTCAATATGGCAGCCGCGAGAGTTTATAGATATTACTCAAACATACATAAATTAACCTAAGAAACACTTTAGGCATGTTTTTAAGGAAGGAATGGCATAAGAATGTGATGAAAAGCTTTAAAAAGTGGATTTTACATGCCACCCCTTTTTTAAGGTTCCCCTCCCTGGATATTTTTTTACACGGGTAAGTGGGCCGTCAATTTATTAAATCTCCTGCTCTTGGATTGGTGTGAATTCGTTAGGCGTTTAAGAAATGTGTTCGGTAAAGAAGTGACGTCATAAAACATGCGCCACAGTCAGCTTAATAACAACCGGGGACCACTCAGAGGTCAACAATAGAAAGATGGAGGCAAATCATCCAGACATGTCCTTGTTGCTCCTTCTTGTACATGTAAAGGCGCTTGTAAAAATCACACAAGAATACCTTAAGAGAAGGCACGGCACGAATGCAGCAATTTCTGATACACCATTGGTGTTTTTCAATGTTAAGGCACCTACCGCGCCCTGCTTACGAGGACACTTTCCTTCCTTGGTCAAAGAAATGGTTAAATGGAACAGACTTACCTCATGTGCTTACGTGCTCTGTTTACATCCCGCCCATCATAGTAGCATAGTAGCGTACTACGTAGCATAGCTAACTTTAACACCTAAGCTGATAACTGCTTTGGATTAAATTCAATTCAATTCAGTTTTATTTATATAGCACCAATTCACAACAGATGTCATCTCAAGGCACTTAACAAGAAGTCATTTGAATACATTTATACAAACATTCCAATCAGTTAAAAAGTTTTCTATTTAAGGAATCCCAGCAGATTGCATCAGTCATTGGCGTGAGGTTGGGCCCCGTTGATGCAGACTTTCCAACCACAGCAATCCTTCAGCAATCCCTCATACTGAGCAAGCATGTAGCGACGGTGGAGAGGAAAAACTCCCCTTTAACAGGAAGAAACCTCCAACAGAACCAGGCTCAGTAGGAGCGGCCATCTGCCACGACCGTCTGGGGGTTTGAGAAGACAGAGCAGAGACACAGAAGGAATAGAAGATCCGATATAAGAGTACTTTCTATGTTACAGAAAGTAAAAATTTGATCTAAAGAACATTTTCAAAGAGCTACAATTACTTGACTTACATTTAAATTGGAAGTTCGCTCCCAAAGTAGCTGCTGCCAGCTCCTGATTCGCCATCTTTTCGAAAATACCACGCTGTATTCTGGGAAATTTTTGACCGAGGGAAGGCACCAAGGAACCTCCTCCCATGTATCCTTGGTCAGTTAGCTAAACGGCAGACAAATGGAGGACAGACGCCTCGGTAGCACATGAACACTGGAACACGCCTTGGCGTTCTCTGATGATGTATCTCCTAGGCTACCGGGGCGGGACCAAGGCATCGAGACGAGGTTCCTTGGCATTGAGAAACACCTATCACAGATGGTGACTATGATGTGATATATGGGGTCTGCCTTTTTTTCGCACATGTCTACTTGGTCGGAGTGGCGAGTTACCATGAAGAGTTCTAGCGGGTTTAAAAATTCTGGGTGAAGTACTGGAGCCAGCCCTATACCTGTAGGTGGTGAAAGGGGATGGGGAGGGGTGGAGTACAGTTGGCAAGAGTAAAAGCAAAAGGAAAGAGCATGGAGTATGTCTCAGGATAGTGACATAGATGTTAATTTCAAACCAAAGTAATGAGACAGGACCAAAACAAAGAAGAGGGATTTAAAGTGTGTGTTAAAGTAAGAGAGGGTGCTGGGTTCTCTTCTAGCAATCCCTTGAAGCTGGCAAAAGAACTAAAAATGGAGCTGGGGGACGTGTCACATGTCTATGTTATGAGAAGTGGAATAATGGCTAAAATATGCATATCAGCTGTGCAGCAAACTAAAACGTTAAAGATTAATAATTTGTTGGGAAAGAGGGTTGAAGTTTCCAAACCACGATCCCAGGTAGGAGTTAGAGGAGTCATATATAATGTGTCACTTGAATTATCTGAACTAGAGCTGTTAGTTGGCCTGAAAGAGAGGAATGTGATAGCAGTCAAGCAAAGGGGAAAAAGTTAGAATGGTAGAAAGTCTACTCCAGGACTCCTCACATTCAAAGACAATGTACTACCAAGGAAAATAATACAGGGATACACTAGTTACACTGTGAAAGAGTATGAGAGCCCCCCAGTAAGATTTTTCAAGTGTCAGAGATATGGACACATGGCTGCCTTATGTAGAGGAACAATTAGGTGTAAAGGATGTGGCAAGGATCACGAAGGGTGAGACTGTAAAGAGCCAATTAAGTGTTGTATTGTGGAGGTGACCATGTGGCTTCTTTCAGGGGGTGCCCTAACTATGGTAAAGCAGAAAACATTGAAAGAATTAGGAAGGAAAATAAAACTTCCTATGCAGACGCTTTAAACAGGTGGAAGGTATAAGTGGAGCTAGGCAGATGTATGATGAACCAATGAACAAGGCAAGGCAAGGCAAGGCAATTTAATTTGTATAGCACACTTTCAACAGCAGGGTAACTCAAGGTGCTTTACATGATTTGGTGATTTTTTTAAAAACACATAAAAGAAACACACATTACACATGATACACAATAAAGCAAGAGAAAGATAAAAAAAAGCAAGAGAGCATGAACACATTTCATACATATGACATCAATCATTTACTCGAAGGCAATTCTAAACAGATGGGTTTTTAGTCTCGATTTAAAGCAGTTCAGAGTTTCAGCAGCTCTACACTCGTCAGGAAGTCTGTTTCAGATAAGGGGAGCATAGAAACTGAAAGCTGCTTCTCCATGTTTAGTTCTGAGTCTAGGGATGTTTAGTATGCTATAGTTGGAGGAACTGAGTGGTCTTGGTGGTTGGTACAGTGTCAACAGGTCTTCAGCATATTTTGGTGCTAAGCCATGTAATGATTTATAAACTAGTAAAAGTATTTTGAAGTCTATTCTCTAAGCTAAAGGGAGCCAGTGTAAGGACTTTAGAACTGGGGTGATGTGCTCTACTTTCCTGGTTCTAGTGAGGACGCGAGCGGCAGCGTTCTGGATCAGCTGCAGCTGTCTGATTGACTTTTTAGGCAGACCTGTGAAGATGCTGTTGCAGTAATCAATCCGACTAAAGATAAACGCATGGATGAGTTTTTCTAGGTCGTGTTGCAAAATCAGTCCTTTAATCCTAGAGATGTTCTTCAGGTGGTAGAAGGCTGACCTTGTTATTGCCTTTATGTGACCCTGGAGGTTCAGGTCTGAGTCCATTACTACACCTAGGTTTCGAGCCTGATCAGTAGTGTCTAGCTGTATTAATTGAAGCTGTGTGCTGACTCTTGATTGTTCCTCCTTGGGTCCAAAAATAATCGCTTCAGTTTTGTTTCTATCCAGCTGGAGAAAGTTATGGGACATCCATCCATTTATTTGGTCAATGCATTGATTTAGGGTTTGAATGGGTTCAGAGTCACCTGGTGACATTGTAATGTAGAGCTGAGTGTCATCCACGTAGTTATAGTAGCTAATGTTATTGGTTGCTATAATCTTGCCTAGTTGGAGCATGTAGATATTAAATAAGAGGGGCCCCAGGATGGAGCCCTCGGGCACCTCACATGTGATTTCTGTTCGTTCTGATGAAAAGTTTCCTACTGAAACATAGAAGTCCCTGTTCTTTGGGTAAGACTCGAACCAGCCAAGTAGTGTACCAGAGAGTCCGACCCAGCTCTCCAGTCGTTCCAATAAAATATCATGATCAACAGTGTCAAACGCTGCACTGAGGTCCAACAGAACCAGCACTGTGGTTCTTCCACAGTCTGTATTTATGCGGATGTCATTGAATACTTTGACGAGGACAGTCTCCGTGCTGTGGTGAGCGCGGAAACCAGACTGAAAAACATCAAAATGGTTTGTCATTGTTATGAAGCCATTTAATTGCTGAAACAGCTTTTTCAATAATCTTACTGATGAATGGAAGATTAGAGATTGGCCTGTAGTTCTGCATTAACGTGTTGTCCAGATTTTTCTTCTTTAGCAGTGGTTTAATAACTGCTGTTTTTAAAGCCTGAGGGAAGACACCTGATAGCAGTGATGTGTTCGCTATTTGAACAAGATCAGACCCAATAACAGGAAGAACTTTCTTTAGAAAAGCTGTGGGTAGGATATCAAGACAGCAGGAGGAGGAGCTTAATTGGATAATGATTTTTTTCAAGGCTGTTCTGGTTTAATTTGTGGAATTTAGACATTTTCTCTACATTGTTGTTGATTGGGGATGGTACTGGTTGTGGGTTCGATATTGAGGTACAGATTGACCATCTAATTGTTAGAATCTTTTCAGTGAAAAAGCTGGCAAATTCATTGCAGGCCCTGGTAGAATTTAGTTCACGGGCTACTGTCACTAAAGGATTAGTTAGTCTTTCCACTCTTGCAAATAGAGTCTGTGCATTATTAATGTTTCTGTTGATGATTTCAGAAAATAACGATTCCCTAGCATCGTTTATAGTTAGCTGATATCTATTAAGTCTCTCTTTGTAGATCTCACAGTGAACCTGGAGTCGAGTTTTCCGCCATTTTCTCTCGGCTCGTCGACACTCTCTTTTTTCACTACGTACCAGTGGATTACTTGTCCACGGAGACTTTTTTCTACCTTAGACTACTTTCACTTTAGTTGGAGCAATGGAATCCATGATGTCTGAGGTTATCGCAAGGAATTTTCTACCAACTTGTTTACTGAGTTTGAGTTGGAAGATGAGGGGGATGTGGTGGAAGAGTAAATACGTTTAAAGGTTTCTACTGAACTGTCCCCTAGAAAACGCTTTTTTATAGTGGTCTTACTGTGGCCGGATAATTTAGCAGAGATGGTACTTTCAAAGAAAATACAGAAATGGTCAGATAACGCAATATTAATTACAGAGATGTTGGAAATATTTAAACCTTTGCTGATAATTAAGTCCAGAGTGTGTCCTTTATTGTGTGTTGGTTGTTTGACATGCTGGATCAGGCCGAAGTTGTGGAGAGTATCATCTAATGTTTTTGCTTGTCTATCTTGGGGGTTGTCGGTATGGATGTTAAAGTCCCACACAATGATTAGTTTGTCATAGTCGATACATATTACAGAAAGAGGGTCATTGAAATCATTAAAGAAGTTAGAATTAAGTTTTGGTGGTTTATATAAACTTAGAAATAAAGCTTTGTTAGGCTCATTTATCTGGGTGGCTAGGTATTCAAAAGAATCAAACGTGCCCAGAGTTACCTTTTTAAAGTTCATTGAGTTGTGAAAGATGGTGGCTACACCTCCACTTCGTCTGTTTTCTGTTCTCGCTTAAGAAATTGTAATTTGGAGGACTAGATTCTATTAATTAAGTTGTTTCGTTATTTTCATCTAGCCAAGTTTCTGATAAAAAAGGCCATGTAAATTATGTTCAGTGATGAAGTCATTGATAAGAAAAGACTTCCCAGATAGAGATCTAATGTTTAATAAAGCTAACTTAAGTATTGTGAAGATGGGCAGCTGAACCTTCTGACAGGTTATCAATTTGAGATTTTGTTTAATATGATAATCACTGATATAGCCTCAGGGGTGCCAGGCGAATTCTGGGAGACGGTAGGGGTGCATTTATTGCCCGGTTCCCTCAAATATCAAATATCTGTAATAATCAGTGGGGGGAAGCTCCCAGGCTTATTGACACTAGTCCCAGGCGTTTGGTGTAGTCTAAATTTAGGTGTTAATTGTGTCCCAATTTTGATTTGCTCGTTCAGTCTGTCTGTAAAGTTTCTAAATGGAGACTCATTTGATGTGGCTGAGTCACAGGAAGATGAAGACTTAATCTCTGATGGTTGTTTATCTGTTCGGTCCTGTGGTGTCATCATGACTTGCTGTTTTTGTTCTCTGATATCCATGGGCACCTCAAGGTCAGCTTTTGGGAGCAAGTGTTTTGCTTTCTGATTTTGATAAGAAAAAATGTTTGCTGCTAAGAGCCTTACTCCGGCCTTGTTAAGATAACGTTGGCCTGGTTTAAACAGATGATTAGCACTTCCAAATACTTTGAAATTATTAATAAATGTGAACGACTTCTCAGCTGATTGTTTCTTCAACCATTTATGGAGCATGCAGAGTCTGCTAAATCTTTCATCTTTCCCTTCAGGGACTGGTCCGCTGATGAGGATGTTTACGTTAAGTCCATCAAGTCTCTGTAAGAGATCAGAAAAGTCTCTCTTCAGAAACTCTGATTGTCTCATCGCGATATCTGCTGATCCAGCGTGAATGACAAGCTTTTCCAAAGCAGGATGTTGGTCCAAGATTTTAGGGATTTTTTCTGATATTTCTCTCACTGTATTTTTGTAGCAGCTATAAACTCTGGTGTTTTTGCTACAAAAAGCCTCAATTCCATTAATTGATCCGTCTTGTATGATAACAGTCTTTCCTGGGGGGGCTCTTACTTTGTTATGTGTCCGTTTGATGCGGCTGGGTTTCTCCTGGTGGCTTTGACTGGTCCCGGGGGCTGCGTCATCTTTCAGAGAACTCAAGGCTGCGAATCTGTTTTTCAGCGGGATTCCAGGTGGAGAAATATCTCTTGTTTTTGGCTGAAACCTCTTTTGTTTACTTTTAGCAGAAGCGGCAGTTCTGGGTTCAGAACAGAGACCCAATAAGGGCAAAGGATTCCTCTGCCAGTGATGATTCAGTAATAATCAGTAAAATATCACTATAGGCATTTATGGTTGAAACAATGTAGAAAGTAAAAATGGTAGCCAATAGGAAATCAGATGTGGCATGAGAAATCGCCTCTGCTGCAGGAAGGCTGCTAGAATTCAAGAAGATTAATCCAGAAGAAATATGCCAATTTACCTATTCCCAGGACAATGTGAGGATGGGACGACACGGATGGAGAGGATATGTTCTACAGAGATGGAGGGTATGACAACGGCAACGAGCACTATCTACATTATGCTGGTTGTTATGCAATGGAATGCTGGGAGTCTCATGGCAAATGGACAGGAGTTCAAACACTTTCTAAGTGATCTTAAGGGAAAACCTGATATAATTTGCATTGGAAAAACTTGTCCTAAGCCAAATCTAGATTTTGTGATCCCAGGATACAATTGTGAGAGAAAGGTTAGGGAGGCAACTTTAAGTGGAGGCTGTCTGACTTTTAATAGGAATGGAATTCAATACAGGAGGCAAGAAGTGAGTGCACTAATAGAGTGCATACTTATAGAAGTGTGGGCAGACAGGGGGAAAATTACAGTTGTTAATGTATATAATCCCTGCATCAGATTAGAAGACTATTTCCAACAAATTATGGATAATATTAGTGGCCATGTAATATGGATTGGAGACCTAAATGTGCATAATGAGGTGTGGGGAAGCAAGAAGAAAGACCGAAATGGTATAGTTGGATGTAGTTGACCAAAATACAATGGGAAGTGACCATACCCCGATAATCAGTAGGTTTGGCAGTAGTTTAGTTGAGGAGGTAACTGCACCCCCAGTAAAATTCAACTATAAAAGGGCAAATCGGGTGAAGTTCAGAGAAGTTATGGATTTGGATGTATGCAACATAGAGAGCGATAAAGATATTGATGAATGGAATTGCTTCCTAAGTAAATTCAATTCAATTCAAAAATACTTTATTGATCCCAGAGGGAAATTAAGTAAAGCAGTATGGTCAGCTGCATCACAGGTTATTTCGAAGAAGAGAACCTTCCAAAGAAGAGCAATGGTCCCCTGGTGGAATGACGAATGTAATCTGGTGGTGCGAGGAAAAGAAACAGAGTTTATAGGAAACTAAAAGTGTCCGATGGAGAGCTGTGCCTTTGAATACAAGAAACTGAGAGCTAAAGCGAGATATGTGATCAAAGAAGCAAAGAAACAAAGTTGGAGGGGCTTCTGCGAGAAATTAGGACCTAATTCTCAAGTTAGAACAATGTGGAATTTGGTGAGTAAAATGACTGGAGTTTTCAAGCAGACAGTAATCCCTGTCCTTTACTATGATAATGAGGAAACAGTGAGCAACAAAGAAAAAGCAAACATGTTAGTGAAACAGTTCCAAAAGGTACACAGTGTAAGAAATGTAAGTATAGAGAACAGGAGGAGGATAAATTAGACTGTTGAGCAATAACAAGAAAAACTGTGTATAAATAATGTCAACTTAGATGTTATCAATGTGTTCTTCTCATTAAATGAATTAAAAAGGGCAATAAAGCAAGGAAAAGACAAATCCCCGGGTAGGGATGGGCTAGGATACCAACTATTTAAACAGGCAGGAGATCTACTCATAGAAGAGCTATTAGCCTTATTTAATAATGTGTGGGAAAATGGATGTCTTCCAAAGGAGTGAAAGCATGCAACAATTATTGCACTGGTGAAACCTGGAAAATAGATTGATACAGAAGATGGAAAAGAGTGTATATTTTGTACAGTACCAGAGATGATGGTGCCATTTGGAAATGGGGAAGAAACCTTCCGCATATGTTCTCTAAAATGCAGAAAGCTTTAGAGAACTTGAGTTCATGGGCCAATGATTGAGGCTTTACAATATCAATGGATAAAACTAAGTACATGGAATTTGGACATAAAAAGAAGATACCATCTAAACAGGGCCTTGAGAGAGTCAAGCAGTTCAAATTTCTTGGAATGTGGCTGTATGAGAGAATAACCTGGAATACTCATATTGAGAAGGTGAGCATAAAGTGCAAAAGGAGCATCAATGTGCTTAGATGCGTTGCAGGATCTGATTGGGGTGCCAGTACAGAAGCAATTCTGATGGTGTATAGATCCAGCATAAGATCAGTCATCGACTATGGGTGTACAGCATATGGATCAGCTGCCCCTTCAGTGATGAAAAAGCTGGATATAATTCAGTCAAAAGCCCCACGAGGGTGCAGTGGAGCATTTTGTACTACCCCGGTGTCTGCTCTGCTAATAGAAATGGGTGAAATGCCTTAAAGAATGAGGAGATATTAACTTGGACTAAAGTATTTAATGAAAATGAAAAGGCAAAATGATGCTATTCCAACTAACGCACTGTTGAGCCAGCACTGGGAATTCATAGGATCAGCAAAGAGACACAAAGCCAACTTTGGTGAACAGTTGAAATCTTTGGCAGGAAAATAGGAATTGTGATCATTGATGTCTGTCCATCAGTCTGCTGGTCAGTTGCACCATCATGGCTGATCCCAGATCCTGAAGTTGATTTAAAGGAGCCATATGTAAGATTGTGGCCAAAGCTGGTACTGCAATCACTTTCAAATTACTGTACAGCGGTGTTTCCCCTCCCCCTTCCCCCTGACTCGAGGTTGCCAGATAGGCTGCAGAATCCAGCAGGAACAAATTCTTCTCTGTTTTCAGCCGTCTCCATCTTGCAAAGGCATCTCCTATACAAATCCTTGTTTTATTTCGGACTTTGTCACGACATATTTCTGAATGCTAACGAGGTCTTTTAGGTGTAGTAACGTTAGATATTTTTTTATCCAAAACACTGTTTTAGCTGCAGCTGTAGTAACTAGAGCAGATCTGGCAACCCTGATGCCAAAACACTACAGACTTCGTGATTGGTAGATGGGTGGAGGGTGGAGCTTCAGGCCAAAACACAAGATGACAAAATCAACATCAGTTAAGGGCTGGAACTTCACTTTTTAAACGACAATATTCTGGCCATACTACTGTTGTCAGTGAAATAAGTATTTGAAATGAACATGATTTCTTCATGTCTAGTGACACATCAGGGCCATTTTATGATTAATTGAAATACCCCACTTAAGGATGGAAAGGCACTGGAATGGCTACTGACAAATTATATACAGATGGGTCAAAGGACAGTGTGAGTGGCAGAGTGGCTTGTGGTGTATATATACCTGAAAAGGTACTTAAAAAAGACTGTAGGATTCCAGATAACACGTCATTCTTTACAGCAGAGTTGATGGCAGTTTTATGGGCACTCTGGTGGGTGGAGGACCAAAACCATAACTGGTCAATCATGTGCAGTGATTCAGCAGCAGGCTTAACTGCAATTGAAGAATGGAATTTCAAATCCAGACCTGACCTGCTAGCAGAGGTATATCAGGCACTATACAGAATAAACAGGGCAAGGTGTGAGGTGGGGTTTGTGTGGGTTCCATCACATACAGGAGTGGAGGGCAATGGAGGAGCAGATTATTTGGCCGAAAATGCAGTACAGAGGGATGGAACAGAATTATATTTCCAGTATGATCCACCGGAATACATGGAAATCATAAAATAAATAAATCAATAACTGAACAGTGACAAATGGCATGGGAAAATGATAAAAAAGGAAAGGGCATATTTTTCAATACGGAACACGGTAAGAACAGAAAAATATTTGGCTATTGACAAGAGAAGAGATGCAGTGGTTGTTACCAGACTCAGACTGGGGCACTGTGGGCTCAGGAGTGGGCTGGCTCTGATAGGGAAACACCCGGATGGCAAATGAGTGTGGGAACACTAAAACAGTGAGACACATCTTAATTGAATGCAAGAAGTATTTCCATCACATAAAAAAGCTGTTTCAAGAGCTTGGATTAACCGGAGAAACTGTCTTCAGTATGCACAGACTGCTGACTCTGGATTCCTGGACAAAGGCAAAAAAAACTGTTGCATTATCTGCGCTGAATTGACCTGTATAAGAGAATATAGGGAGATGACGTTGACAAGTGTGTGCTTAGATGGCGGCTAATCTGCAAAGCCAGAGGAAAACTGACTTGGGAAGAAGTGAACAGTAGATGGCAGCAATACAACACTGCATCGTCTAGCCTGCCTCACCCACAGAAGAAGAAGGTCGGGGTTGCGCCAGCAGGAGGAGGGGAGGAGGGGTTCATAAGCGATGCTTCGTGTGTGCGGACAGGTATAAGGTAAGGTGGGATATTTATAAACTGTGTAACCTTAGCCTAATCAGCAGAGGTCAACATGTTATTCCTGAAAACTTGTAGATTAAAGAAAATTACTTTACCCGGATATGATTATCTCTTGGCCTAAGATATAAAAACACACAGGCAATGGTGAAGAAATATGCCAATTTACCTATTCCCAGGACAATGTGAGGATGGGACGACACGGATGGAGAGGATATGTTCTACAGAGATGGAGGGTATGACAACGGCAACGAGCACTATCTACATTATGCTGGTTGTTATGCAATGGAATGCTGGGAGTCTCATGGCAAATGGACAGGAGTTCAAACACTTTCTAAGTGATCTTAAGGGAAAACCTGATATAATTTGCATTGGAAAAACTTGTCCTAAGCCAAATCTAGATTTTGTGATCCCAGGATACAATTGTGAGAGAAAGGTTAGGGAGGCAACTTTAAGTGGAGGCTGTCTGACTTTTAATAGGAATGGAATTCAATACAGGAGGCAAGAAGTGAGTGCACTAATAGAGTGCATACTTATAGAAGTGTGGGCAGACAGGGGGAAAATTACAGTTGTTAATGTATATAATCCCTGCATCAGATTAGAAGACTATTTCCAACAAATTATGGATAATATTAGTGGCCATGTAATATGGATTGGAGACCTAAATGTGCATAATGAGGTGTGGGGAAGCAAGAAGAAAGACCGAAATGGTATAGTTGGATGTAGTTGACCAAAATACAATGGGAAGTGACCATACCCCGATAATCAGTAGGTTTGGCAGTAGTTTAGTTGAGGAGGTAACTGCACCCCCAGTAAAATTCAACTATAAAAGGGCAAATCGGGTGAAGTTCAGAGAAGTTATGGATTTGGATGTATGCAACATAGAGAGCGATAAAGATATTGATGAATGGAATTGCTTCCTAAGTAAATTCAATTCAATTCAAAAATACTTTATTGATCCCAGAGGGAAATTAAGTAAAGCAGTATGGTCAGCTGCATCACAGGTTATTTCGAAGAAGAGAACCTTCCAAAGAAGAGCAATGGTCCCCTGGTGGAATGACGAATGTAATCTGGTGGTGCGAGGAAAAGAAACAGAGTTTATAGGAAACTAAAAGTGTCCGATGGAGAGCTGTGCCTTTGAATACAAGAAACTGAGAGCTAAAGCGAGATATGTGATCAAAGAAGCAAAGAAACAAAGTTGGAGGGGCTTCTGCGAGAAATTAGGACCTAATTCTCAAGTTAGAACAATGTGGAATTTGGTGAGTAAAATGACTGGAGTTTTCAAGCAGACAGTAATCCCTGTCCTTTACTATGATAATGAGGAAACAGTGAGCAACAAAGAAAAAGCAAACATGTTAGTGAAACAGTTCCAAAAGGTACACAGTGTAAGAAATGTAAGTATAGAGAACAGGAGGAGGATAAATTAGACTGTTGAGCAATAACAAGAAAAACTGTGTATAAATAATGTCAACTTAGATGTTATCAATGTGTTCTTCTCATTAAATGAATTAAAAAGGGCAATAAAGCAAGGAAAAGACAAATCCCCGGGTAGGGATGGGCTAGGATACCAACTATTTAAACAGGCAGGAGATCTACTCATAGAAGAGCTATTAGCCTTATTTAATAATGTGTGGGAAAATGGATGTCTTCCAAAGGAGTGAAAGCATGCAACAATTATTGCACTGGTGAAACCTGGAAAATAGATTGATACAGAAGATGGAAAAGAGTGTATATTTTGTACAGTACCAGAGATGATGGTGCCATTTGGAAATGGGGAAGAAACCTTCCGCATATGTTCTCTAAAATGCAGAAAGCTTTAGAGAACTTGAGTTCATGGGCCAATGATTGAGGCTTTACAATATCAATGGATAAAACTAAGTACATGGAATTTGGACATAAAAAGAAGATACCATCTAAACAGGGCCTTGAGAGAGTCAAGCAGTTCAAATTTCTTGGAATGTGGCTGTATGAGAGAATAACCTGGAATACTCATATTGAGAAGGTGAGCATAAAGTGCAAAAGGAGCATCAATGTGCTTAGATGCGTTGCAGGATCTGATTGGGGTGCCAGTACAGAAGCAATTCTGATGGTGTATAGATCCAGCATAAGATCAGTCATCGACTATGGGTGTACAGCATATGGATCAGCTGCCCCTTCAGTGATGAAAAAGCTGGATATAATTCAGTCAAAAGCCCCACGAGGGTGCAGTGGAGCATTTTGTACTACCCCGGTGTCTGCTCTGCTAATAGAAATGGGTGAAATGCCTTAAAGAATGAGGAGATATTAACTTGGACTAAAGTATTTAATGAAAATGAAAAGGCAAAATGATGCTATTCCAACTAACGCACTGTTGAGCCAGCACTGGGAATTCATAGGATCAGCAAAGAGACACAAAGCCAACTTTGGTGAACAGTTGAAATCTTTGGCAGGAAAATAGGAATTGTGATCATTGATGTCTGTCCATCAGTCTGCTGGTCAGTTGCACCATCATGGCTGATCCCAGATCCTGAAGTTGATTTAAAGGAGCCATATGTAAGATTGTGGCCAAAGCTGGTACTGCAATCACTTTCAAATTACTGTACAGCGGTGTTTCCCCTCCCCCTTCCCCCTGACTCGAGGTTGCCAGATAGGCTGCAGAATCCAGCAGGAACAAATTCTTCTCTGTTTTCAGCCGTCTCCATCTTGCAAAGGCATCTCCTATACAAATCCTTGTTTTATTTCGGACTTTGTCACAACATATTTCTGAATGCTAACGAGGTCTTTTAGGTGTAGTAACGTTAGATATTTTTTTATCCAAAACACTGTTTTAGCTGCAGCTGTAGTAACTAGAGCAGATCTGGCAACCCTGATGCCAAAACACTACAGACTTCGTGATTGGTAGATGGGTGGAGGGTGGAGCTTCAGGCCAAAACACAAGATGACAAAATCAACATCAGTTAAGGGCTGGAACTTCACTTTTTAAACGACAATATTCTGGCCATACTACTGTTGTCAGTGAAATAAGTATTTGAAATGAACATGATTTCTTCATGTCTAGTGACACATCAGGGCCATTTTATGATTAATTGAAATACCCCACTTAAGGATGGAAAGGCACTGGAATGGCTACTGACAAATTATATACAGATGGGTCAAAGGACAGTGTGAGTGGCAGAGTGGCTTGTGGTGTATATATACCTGAAAAGGTACTTAAAAAAGACTGTAGGATTCCAGATAACACGTCATTCTTTACAGCAGAGTTGATGGCAGTTTTATGGGCACTCTGGTGGGTGGAGGACCAAAACCATAACTGGTCAATCATGTGCAGTGATTCAGCAGCAGGCTTAACTGCAATTGAAGAATGGAATTTCAAATCCAGACCTGACCTGCTAGCAGAGGTATATCAGGCACTATACAGAATAAACAGGGCAAGGTGTGAGGTGGGGTTTGTGTGGGTTCCATCACATACAGGAGTGGAGGGCAATGGAGGAGCAGATTATTTGGCCGAAAATGCAGTACAGAGGGATGGAACAGAATTATATTTCCAGTATGATCCACCGGAATACATGGAAATCATAAAATAAATAAATCAATAACTGAACAGTGACAAATGGCATGGGAAAATGATAAAAAAGGAAAGGGCATATTTTTCAATACGGAACACGGTAAGAACAGAAAAATATTTGGCTATTGACAAGAGAAGAGATGCAGTGGTTGTTACCAGACTCAGACTGGGGCACTGTGGGCTCAGGAGTGGGCTGGCTCTGATAGGGAAACACCCGGATGGCAAATGAGTGTGGGAACACTAAAACAGTGAGACACATCTTAATTGAATGCAAGAAGTATTTCCATCACATAAAAAAGCTGTTTCAAGAGCTTGGATTAACCGGAGAAACTGTCTTCAGTATGCACAGACTGCTGACTCTGGATTCCTGGACAAAGGCAAAAAAAACTGTTGCATTATCTGCGCTGAATTGACCTGTATAAGAGAATATAGGGAGATGACGTTGACAAGTGTGTGCTTAGATGGCGGCTAATCTGCAAAGCCAGAGGAAAACTGACTTGGGAAGAAGTGAACAGTAGATGGCAGCAATACAACACTGCATCGTCTAGCCTGCCTCACCCACAGAAGAAGAAGGTCGGGGTTGCGCCAGCAGGAGGAGGGGAGGAGGGGTTCATAAGCGATGCTTCGTGTGTGCGGACAGGTATAAGGTAAGGTGGGATATTTATAAACTGTGTAACCTTAGCCTAATCAGCAGAGGTCAACATGTTATTCCTGAAAACTTGTAGATTAAAGAAAATTACTTTACCCGGATATGATTATCTCTTGGCCTAAGATATAAAAACACACAGGCAATGGTGATACAGCTGCTGCAGCTCCTTGAAGATATTTTGTGCCCCGCTCCAGCTCAAGGTCCAGTAGGAACGACTTAGTTCTATTACTCTTCGCTGGATTATTTCTCGAGGACCTGGATGTAAGACTCAAAAAAAACAATCTAATCTAAACCATTTTCGAATTTTATAAAGTAAATTTTGGTCTATGTGTTACAACTAAGCAGTGCTGAGATATTCTTTCCTTCACAGACAAACATTTTTGCCACTTTAACAACAAGTTTAGAGGGAACGTAATAAGAAAACTCAGATGACCCAGCCTTCTACCAGCATTTAAACGCATCATGTACACACAAATCTGGAGACATAAAATGAGTCTCAAAACTCCTCGAGCACTTGTAACCTTAATCTGTCCGCAAACATGGTTTTCTCTGTGTGTATCAGGCGATTGGTGCATACGTATTCAACAATTTGTATGTGTAGGAGCCATTTTGGATTTGTAGTTAGTTTTAGGTTCGTGTAATTTAAAATTGTGCGCGTGTAATTGTATTTTGTACTTGTAATTTCATGATATTTGTGTGTACATTTGAACACACAAGTGCAAGTACTCGAAATTATGCACATAATGTTTTTTACGGGTTACAAAACATGTTTTACACAAACAACTGCCCAAAGTTACACACAAATAGGCTGGCACAAGTTACAAATCAAGTATTACACACACAGATGTTTTGAGACTATTTCCTCTCCATATATTCTGTTTAAAATTAATTCAAAAGTAAAAAGGAAATCTGCAGGTATATAAGAATGATCTTTCATTTATAAGCCACACACAAACATCAGGCAGAAGTATGGAGTTAAATCAGGGGCATAATGTTTGTGTATTTGAAAGAAATATTTGAAATTGAAAATATGTGAGCTGAAAACGAAAGTCAAATTTTTATTGTGAACTTTGAAAAACCAAAAAATTCATTCAAAAATAAAATTAAATGTATTGAACGTTTATATTAATTGAAATTTCGATGGTATTTTTATTTTGTATTTTTCTGAATAAAGTTTAATTCAAAATGCTCTGCATTATATATATTTTTTAAGTTCAATCATGTTGCCTTCAGGAAATGTGGGAATGAACATAGTCTATCAAACACCTCCTGCACTGTATTATTACATGATTGGTAGAGAATGCATCAAGCATAACCACTAAACCTCAGTTATTAAAGCTGTTTCAATCAGTACTGTGTACAGATTATGCTGTAAGAGTAATCAGTTATGAGCAGTTTTCCCAACCACTGCGTCAGAAATGGATATTTCCATGAAAAAAAATGATTGAACTTGTAAAAATATATAATACTGAACATTTTGAATAAAAGTTTATTCAGAAAATTACAAAATAAAAATACCATTGACATTTTTTAATTAATATAAACATTCAATACATTTAATTTTTATTATCAATTTTTTTGTTTTTCAAAGTTCAAAATAAAAACTTGACTTTTATTTTTAGCTTACATATTATTAGTTTCAAATATTTCTTTCAAATACACTAACATTATGGCCCTGATTTAACTCCATCCAGAAGCATGTCCATACTACACTGCATCGCACACCTGTGGTGCATTCAAGGAACCTTCGAAATATATGGCGATTTCAACAACATGGGAATTTAAAAACTTAACAAAAACACTGAAAAAATTAACATAAGCCATAAATTAGTTGGCAAGCAATGTTTGATGCATACTAAATATGCCCTACTTATTATTATTTTTATTTTTTTACAAGATTACCTAAAAAACTAACAAAAACTATATTCCTTCAATTAATTTTGTCTTCTTAACATATCTCAGCTAATTTTTTTTCAGAACTAGAAATTTTATTTAAAAGTCCAGTTGAAATTTGATATTCAATTTGGTAATTTTGTACCAGTTCTCTCAATAGCATTCTTCAGGCAAAATAATATAAAATGTTCTACAGTCTCTTCCTGAAGACAAGAAGATTAGGTTTTTAGAGATTGTAAAAGACATTTTGTGTTGATGCAACAACTTTTTTGTCTGTGCTACAAAAACAGCAACCCTGTAGTACCAGTGCTATAAGCTAAAAGAAAGTCAAAGTACAGCCCTGTTTATCTCTCTCACCCTCACCCCCAACACCTTCCTAACTGTCTTCAATTTTTCTCTTTCTTATTTCTCTGCTTTTATATTTACAATCAGGCAACCACAAGCAGAAACTATGACTGCACTTGTGTTTATTTGTTTCTATGGTGACATGCACTGTCCAACTTTAGTCACACAACTATGGCTACTCTAAGGTTTTGTCACATGGAATGTTCATGGAACTAACACTAGAGAGAAAAGAATTAAGATTTTTAACCAGTTTAAAAGATTAAAGGCAGATGCCGTCTTATTATAAGAAACTCATGAATCTACCTCAGCTGCAGATCATCTTAAATCACCTGAGTTTCCTAATGTGTTTTCTGCATGGTATAACTCTAGACAAAGGGGAGTAGCAATATTAATAAATAAAGTTAATTTTACAGTATTAGACACAGTTACAGATCCAAAGGGTAGATTTATAATAATAAAACTATCCATACATAACCAAAAGTTATGTATTGTCAGTATATATGGTCCAAATGTTGATGACCCCTCATTCTTTCATTCCTTCTTCTCGGTGCTCCTGGAACACTTGGATTGCTCACTTCTTCTTCGGGACGACCTCAACTTTGGTTTAAATGAAGAAATAGACAGGCTCAGTACAGCAGGGACTCAACGCAGCTGCCAATCCATAGATATAGTTCAGCAGTACATGAGTGATTATGAACTTTGCGATGCATGGCGATCTCTTCACCCCAACGATTGGAAATATACTTTTTTCTCAAATGTCCACCATTCATATTCTCGACTGGATTATTTGTTAGAGAGCAGCTCACTGTTGACTGACATTTCAGACACTGAAATACACCCTATAGCTGTTAGCTATGCTCCTGTTTCTCTAACTCTAGTAAATAAAAAAGAAATTCCACAAAGCAAAAGTTGAAGCTTCAATACTTCTTACTTTCTTAATTCAGTTTGAATAGAAAACTACGAACAGGGTAATAAATCAGGTAGCTTTTTGGCTAAAATAAATAAAGAAAAAACAATTTCTGGATCAAATAACACTTCCTAAATTATCGGATAGTCAAGCAATGGCGCTGGATTCACCAGTAACAGCGGCTGAACTCCAGGAGGCCCTCCAAAGTATGCCCAATAAAAAGGTTCCAGGCCCAGATCGATTTCCAGCAGAGTTCTACAAAGAATTCTGGAATATTCTGGCACCAACATTCCACAGAATGCTGCAGGAAACCAAGGAACATACTAGGAAATACTACAGCAAGAGTTCTGATAAAAATATTAAAGAGAGAGATCACATTTCTCCTGTTTTAGCTTCCCTTCATTGGCTCCCTGTTAAATCCAGAATAGAATTTAAGATCCTCGTTCTTCCATATAAAGCCCTTAATAATCAAGCTCCATCATACATCAGAGATCTGATTGTTCCTTATGTTCCTAACAGAGCACTTTGCTCTCTGACTGCAGGTTTACTGCTGGTTCCTAAGATTTCTAAAAGTTGAATGGGAGGCAGATCTTTTAGTTATCAGGCTCCTCTCCTGTGGAACCAGCTCCCAGTTTTAGTCCGTGAGGCAGACACTCTGTTTACTTTTAAGGTCAGGCTTAAAACTTTCCTTTTTGATAAAGTTTATAGTTAGAGTGTCTTAGGTCATCCTGAGCTAGCTCTGTAGTTATGCTGCTATAGGCTTAGACTGCTGGAGGACACACTGGCCGCTACTTTTCTTTTCTACTACTCTCCAGTTGCATCATTTGTTATTATTTCGACTGTTAACTTTGGTTTCTCTCAGTGTTTTTCTCTCCATAGAAGCTCCACCTGGTCTGGTATCCTGCTTAGCTACAATGGCCTGTTGGTCGGGGGGCATCGACTGGGATGATGCTCCCAGTAACTGAACATCCACCGTGTCCTGTTATCAACTTGTTGCTTTTTTTTACATAGAAAGTTCTCTTATATCAGATCTTCTGTTTATTCTGTGTCTCTGCTCTGTCTTCTTGAACCCCCAGACGGTCGTGGCAGATGGCCGCTCGTACTGAGCCTGGTTCTGTTGGAGGTTTCTTCCTGTTAAAGAGGAGTTTTTCCTCTCGACTGTCACTACTTGTTTTGGTGAGTATGAGGGATTGCTGTGGTTGGAAGACTGCATCAACGGGACGCAACCTCAAGTCAATCTGCTGGGATTCCTTAAATAGGAAACTAACTAAAACTTTAAACTAATTGGAATGTTTGTATGATTGTATTGAAATTACTTTTCTTGTAAAGTGCCTTGAGAATACATCTGTTGTGAATCGCTGCTATATAAATAAACTGAATTGAATTGAAAATATGAATTCTGCCTCCATCAGTCTTCTATTATAATCAGATAAAGACCCTGTGTTTCCTACCAGCTATCTGTTAACTCATCTTATAATACATCCTGACCAAACTGGTTATATAAAAGGGAGACATTCATCCACAAATTCACATAGATTAATAGATTATTCTTTTAATATTTTATCTCTAGATGTAGAAAAAGCATTTGATAGAGTAAACTGGAGATTCTTATTTTCAATTTTACATAAATTTAGCTTTGGAAATTATTTTGTAAACTGGTTGAAAATATTATACAGTTCACCAGCAGCATGTATCAGGACAAATGGTGCGTTCACACCACATACTTTGTATGCGTCAGGCAAAGCTCTCAAAGCATCTAGTTTGACGGATGTACGTTGAAGCTTGCAACGCTTGCTTCACACCGTTCACACCGCACTGCGTCAGGCAACGCTCCCAACGCATCTAGTTTGACGCATGTACGTTGATTCAAAAAGAGCACGAAGAGGATACGTATTTAGGTATTAATGTCTCTCCAAGAACGGCAGATTTAACAACACTAAACTACATCCCACTTTTTTAAAACATGGTAGATGATCTTGCAAATTCCTACCCATATCACTTATGGGAAGAGTTGCTTTAATAAATACAATGGTTTTGCCCAGAATAAATAACTTATTCTCAATTGTCCCAAGCAAACCATCACTGAATTGATTAAGTACTCTGGACTCCATTTCTAAATTTCATTGGAAAGATAAACCCTCACGTATTGGCATAAAAACACTTCAGAAGACCAAAGATAAAGGAGGTCTAGATCTACCAAATTTTCATCATTATTTCTTAGCCAACAGGCTCCAATAGATCTCAAGATGGTTAAAACATAGCTACCTAGATGAGTCCTGGATAGATGTAGAACAGACATCATGCAATAAGATAAAAATTTCAGACCTACCATCTATTAGCTCAAATATAAAATGACACAAATGCTTTAAAAGCATAAATATCAGTTCCTCTCTGACAGCATGGTGGGAGTTTCTAAAGATGACAGAGTCCACACTAATCCTATACAGACGTACACCCATTTGGAATAACCCCGACATCCTGAAAAAAGAAATTATGATCAATTTTCCAGACTGGAGGTGTGAAGGAATTGAATACCTGGAACATATATTTGAAGGGACAGACTTTATCCCATTTAATACAGTAATTACACAATATGGGATAGACACATTTTTTTTAGAATATCAAAAAATTAAATCTGTTAAAAAAGGTAATTTTAGGCTATAGTGGAGTTAGAAATGCCATTGAGAGTTTTAGAGTTTCTGGATCTCATCTCCCCCAAACTTTTGCCTAATATATACAGGACATTATCTACATTGGATAAATCAATACCCTCCCTATTTCAAAATGGGAGGAGGATTTATCAGTCAGCTTGGACCAAAACGTCTGGTTTCAGATATGTTTAAGAACCTTTTAAAATAACTATATTATATTATATATAATAACCATTTTACAATGAATGCAATATAAAATCCTTCATACAGCACACTATACAGGTCAACGGATGTTCAGAATGGGTTTTACGTCGTTTAATACCTGCTTACAATGCACAGGCAGTATACAGGATAATTACATCCATGCACTTTGGTTCGATCCACCTATTAAGAGATTTTACTGCCAAATATGTGAGGACTTATCAAAGTGTCTGAAATATATCCCACCTTCTCCCTCAGGTTGGTTGCTGGGAAACTTAGATGGTGTCACCATGAACACAAAGTTTGTTCAAATGGTTTACATTGCTTTATGTATTGCTAAGAAAACTACCCTCCTGAACTGGAAAAATAAAAATGCTTTTAATATTAATCAGTATCGAGATCTCTTGTTGGACCACATTGGTCTTGAGAAAGGTTCTGCCTCCACATCTGAGCAATCTCTTTGGGCCCCTTTGATCGGCTCCATCACAAAGTAGGGGTGGGGGGCCTCTAGTTTTGTTGTGTGGGACATTGTTGCTGATGTGGGGGGTTTGGGGGTTTGGGGCATCTGGGGGAGGTCCTTGGGGGTGGGATTGCTAGGTGGATCGGGCGCTGGGTGCCGTGCTTTGGTGACCTTGGGTAGTAACTTCTGGCGGCTGCATGCGGTGCCTTCGGGGGGTTGTACTGGCGGACATGGTTTACTGGCCTTGTGGCTGTGCTGCTCCTGGGAGGGTCTGGGGTGGGTTTAGGGGCTCTCGGGTGCTGTGTCCCCTGGCTGGGGATTAGCTGGTGTGAGTGTCTCTGTGGCTGCCGTCTTTTCTTTTTCTCTGGGCTGATTCTCATCGCCGATTTCTGGGTGGTGTTTCATCATGTTTGCGTATTGGGGTGTCACATTGGTGGCTGCAGGTGATGGGCGGCCTTTCTGTGGCTGATCAGTTTTTGAGCACTGGACTTGGCTCCTGGGTCTTGGTCTTTGTGAGCTGCGGGGTTTTGGGGTCGGGCATTTGACTGGGGTCGGTCGGGCTCACTAGTTGACTGCCCGGGTACTGGATGTGCAGGACCGGGTACTGGATGTGCAGGGAGCGTGGATGGGGGGGTGCTGGATTTGGTCGCTTGCCTAGCCATCGGCCGGCCGGGGCATAGGTCTGTTTCTTGTCCAGGTGGGTATGTCGCCAGGGTTTGGGGCCGGTGCATGCAATGGGTTCCTACTGGGGCACAGGGGTCTTCGATGCAGCCTCTTTGCTGCCGGGGAGGCTGTTACTATTTAGATACAGGTGCTCTCCCCCTAGGGAGTACACTTGGACAGGGGAGGCGGGGGGTGCGGAGGCTGAACTCAACCTGTTTGGGTAATGTCTTTTGTGCTCTGATAGCAGACCGAACGTCGGGGTGAGTATAGACTTTCTTCTGGGATGGGGCAGGGGGGACTGCCCTGGGCTCCATGGGACTTGGTGAGCTGCAGCCATGGGCCCCGGGGTGGACGTGCCAGGGCCTCCCTCCCTGGTGGATCTTGGTGAACGGGGGTGCCTATTGGAGTCAGTGGGGGAGCTGGCTCCCTGGGAAAGCACTTTGTCCCCCAGTCCTTCCCTCCCCATCCCCGGACACCTCTTTTCACCCGCTCCATAATTTTACCACTCATGTAGGGCCTTGGGGTGTGGGCATGTACTGGGGTGCAGGGAGGAGTTTCTATCTCCACTATCCCATGACGGCCTGAGTCCCAATTTTACTGTACAACTTAGACACTCTCACTTATAACATTCTCATAAGACACACATGTAAGCACTTTGCTGTTGGCACACTTTTCAGTATCCAGAGGGGGAGCTATTCAATCAGCTTCCCTTCTGGTGCCGGTGCCCACTGTTAAACTGCATATAGACACTGAGGGCTCGGGGTGGAAGATGGGGGGGAGGTGTGTGTGTGACTGCTTTTACCCACATCCCACCCCTCTGTTTTAAATGCATTTTAACAACATGCATCAACACCATACTCGAGCGGGAGGAGGGAGGCTAGGGGTCTTTCCACACCCCTGTTCGCAAATGGCCATCAGGGGTTGGGGTCCAGGAGGAGGAACAGGTGGTCTGGTCGGGGCCTGGACTGGTGGGCTGCTTCGATACTGTGGGGGCTTTGGCTGCTTGCTTGTCTCCCTCCTAGAGGGTAGGGGGTCCACCTCCTGAGTTCTGGGACTGGTTGCTCCTCTGGGGTATAGGTACCTGGACCTGTACAGTATTGGTACAGTACCAGCATAACTTTTCAGTGATGCTGTTGTATTTATGCATCTATTTGTGAGCTGTGGTTAAATAGTTCTCAGTTTGCATTGTTTGGTTTATTTTATCAATGTAAACCATTGGACGGAGGGCATCAACAGGATGATGCTCCCAGTAACTGAATGTTCTCTTTGTCCTGTTCATTGATGACTGACTTCATTTTCCAGCTGGACTTGGCACCTGCCCACACTGCCAAAAGTACCAAAACCTGGTTCAATGACCGTGGGATTACTGGGCTTGATTGGCCAGAAAACTGGCCTGACCTTTGACCCCCATAGAAGATCTATGGTGCATTACCAAGAGAAAGATGAGAGACATGAGACGGAACAATGCAGAAGAGCTGAAGGCCGCTATTGAAGCATCTTGGTCTCCCATAACACCTCAGCAGTGCCACAGGCTGATAGCATCCATGCTACGCCGTATTGAGGCAGTCATTGTTGCTAAAGGGGCCAAAACCAAGAACTGAGTAAATATGCAGGATTAGACTTTACACAGGTCCCACATTTTTCTAAAATCCTTGTTTTATTGATTTCATGTAATATTCTAATTTTCTGAGAATTTGAATTTGGGTTTTCATAAACTCTAAGCTATAATCATCAAAATTATAACAAATAAAGGCTTGAAATAGCTCGCTTTGCATGTAATAATAATTAATATAATAACTAATATATGAGTCCATATAAGTCCATATCATATATCAGTTTCACCTTTTAAGTTGAATTACTGAAATAAATGAACTTTTGCACAATATTTGAATATTTCAAGTTTCATCCGTATATACTGTATGATAAAACAGGGTAAAGTACTTCCATTGATGATGTATCGTGTTTATCATATTTTCACTTTATCCAAATGGCTCAAAAGGCTCAGCAGATAGGAAATAATATCAGAATAAAGCTCTTACAAGCAATAGGTCTCACTTTAACATAAACTGAAGGTGTGTCTGTGTCTCCTGCATTTTTAAATAAAATTGTTTTTTTTTCATTCACTGAAGTTACTCGTGTTGGGTAGAGTACTGTTACAGAAATATTTGAATATAATAATAACTTTATATAATAACAGTATATAATAACATTCAAGGTTATGTCAATTAATTAACTGATTAAGTAATTATTAGTAAAGTAATCTGGGGAATATGGTGTAATTATTAGAGTCAGGGAATAGACCTTTCAACCACTCTAATCTAACTGCTGACTCCTCAGCAGTGAGGAGTTTTGATTAATCTAGCAAAGAAGTCATAACATCAGGAGACTGAAGCCAGAAGCTGCTTGCAGAAAGAATAGACATGAGCTGGGTGCGAGAGAGTTCGAGCTTTGGCCCAGACGGGCTCATGTTTAAGACTGGTTGTAATAAAATATGAAAAGACCAATTAAGACTCCAACCTCATCCATGTGGGAGGAAGAAGATATTTTCTTCCCACAGGAGAAATTGTACTAAAGTAAGAGTAGTCATACTTCATAATAATATTACTCAAGTAAAAGTCAAAAGTACGGTACGGTAAAACTACCGTAATTTTCAGACTATAAGCCGCAATTTTTTTCACACCCTTCGGACCCTGCATATATAGTAAGTTGAAAAATCTATACGTTTTGTGGAAACAATAAGTCCCCCAATTTCTTTGCTTGTAATTGTGAACTGTTCTGACATATGTCATTCATTTTTCACTCTGCGTTCTTTTACAATTCTAAGACAGCAGGTGGCGCCATTGTGGGTTAAACAGAGGGGCTTTAACGGCAGGCTGTCTGAGCATGCACAGCTCAGAATAAACGAGCTCTGGCTTGGGCAACATGTTAAAACCAGTCTCTTCTCTGTGACCCACAGGTATGGTAAAAGTAACGGTTATGTGTTAAAACTGATATAAACCGTAATCTAAATGCATTAATATAATTTTATAGTGTCAGAGCTTCTTGAGATGTGGGAATCATATAGTTGTCTTGAAGTTAACTTCTGTGTCAGAAGCTCTGTCATCTGTTAGATGGCCTGTCAGTTACACTACTGTCAGTTATTTGTCAGTTACACTGTGATATTTTGTGTCAGTTGTAATATTTTGTGTCAGTTGTGATATTTTGTGTCAGTTGTGATATTTTGTGTTGTTCACTGCCTCCATTAAATACAAGTGTATCTGTTTTGTTAAAGGACTGTAAAAGAAGCTCAGTTGATTACTGTAAATGTAGTAATCAACCACGGTTATTTATTTTGGTGAGATGTTATATTTTTGTCTTTTTTTTGGTTTTATAATTTTCTGTTGTAAAGAACCTTTTATGAAGTTTCATGCACTTTTTGTTTAAATTGTTATTTTCTTCTCATTTGATTAGAGTAACTTTTGGTTTCTTTCGTTGCAAGTAATAAGCACTTGGACATGGTCTTTTTGTTTATTAAAAATGCGCAGCTCATAATAAACGAGCTCTGGTTTGGGCAACACGTTAAAACCAGTCTCTTCTCTGTGACCCACAGGTACCTATGTTAATTTAGTGTACTGGCTACGCAGTGCTCCCTAGCCTGTGTGCCGCTTGCTGCCGGTCCAGATTTCCCCTAGGTCTGGCGCCGGTAACACATACTATACAACGGCGGCTAATTTAAAGATTTATTTACTGGCTAACGGCCTCCAGGGGGCACTACAGCAGTAAGCGCATAAGTGAGACAGACATGCGGGGAAAGATTATGCGCTGAAGAAGATACTAACGGTAATTTTCATCATGGAAAACACACGAACAAACGCCGCTTTTACGTTAAAGCAACACTATGTAGTTTTTCAACTTTCATCATATATGTCCAAGACCCTTATGATGTTACATCGACGTACAATAGGTTGAATGACACGCCTGCCATAGCCTGACAGGGTCTGTATCGCTTTTACTGGCACTACGTAACTTCGGGGTGCAGGCAGTAACCTGTGCACAAAAAGAACTACAAAATTTGACTGCTGCTGGCTTGTAAACATGAGCTACACGATCTTTTGGCGTTTGAAGAAAAAAACATGAAATTGTATTCATATGTACGTCGCCGTAGAGCTGTCAGCCATATAAAAATGAAATTAGACCGTATCAAGTTATAACGTGATAGTTTGTTGTAAAAACGTGAAGAGTATCGCGTTATAACATGATAGTTTATTGTAAAAACGTGAAAATAACGTGAAACTATCATGTTATAATGTGATAGTTTTAAGTTTTTACAATAAACTATCACATTACAACGTAACGAAATAACGAAATATAGAAAATGTACCTGGGATGAAGACATTTGACACGGAACGAAGGCTGCCCAAGACGTGAAAATCTGTAACGTTATAGGGTATCACTTGTCAATGCACGCAAATCCCTTGGTGTAACCATAACAGATTTTACGACAGTAGTAGAAAACAATACCTTTTTCCCAACTGTAGGGGGACCCTGAGAGCAAAACGTATATAGTGTCGCTTTAAAGGCATCTAGTTTGCCGTCAAAGAAGGAAGTAGAGCTACTGCACGTAAGCTTGGTATCAATGAATCGATGGTGAGACGTTGGAGGAGGCAGCGTAAAGAACTGAGTCAGTATAAAAAGACGAAAAAAGCTTTCAGAGGACATAAAGACACTGAAGAAGATGATTTAAGTGGCTTTGATGAAGAAGATAAAGATAGTGACCAATAACTTTTCTGGTAGGCTAAAGTATGTTTTATTTTCTAACCAGGCATGTTACTGTCGTGTTGTGTTGGTGCCGTGCTGCTGATTTTCAGGCAGAGTTTGAAAAAAAAAACCG
Organism: Valencia hispanica; assembly: GCA_963556495.2. Taxonomy (NCBI): domain Eukaryota; kingdom Metazoa; phylum Chordata; class Actinopteri; order Cyprinodontiformes; family Valenciidae; genus Valencia; species Valencia hispanica. The sequence continues at coordinate 53,120,658 of OY747712.1, read as the reverse complement.
TCCTAAATTAAAATAAGAAAAGCACTCAGAGAGCGCAGACCTCCGCAACTCATCCCCCCATCCCCATGTTGTGATCTAATTCTAACTTTCGCTACTTTTCCAATAAATGTCTGTTAATGAAATGCATGGCTGCGGGGAGCAGAGATTTGGGGCTGCTGTGCGAAGGAATCCGCTTATGAGCTCTCTGACACAGGAGAGGAGTGAAGGTTAGCACCGCTGGTCGGTGGATGGATACGTGCTTCATATCGGATCAACCACACAATTCAGTTGTTCCTGGAACCATTGCGTACATCTCCTAAAAATTTCATTGAAATCCGTCCAGAACTTAAAAGTTATTACCAAGCAGTGCAAGTGAAAATTATAGTAAATTTATGTGACCCAAAATACCAGACCAAGTGGAAGAGACTGGATCAGAGACTGGAATCAGGCCCCCCAATCCAGGCAAAGTTGGGGAAAAGTAGTTTAAAAAGTTTTCAGGAGGAAAATGTAAACCCATTGATTGTAGTGACTTGGAGAATTTGGCAAAACATCGTTAAGAAATATAATTTAGTAGATCAAACTAGATATTTGAGATGGATTGCATATGACACAGATTTTGAACCAAATAAATTGCATTGTTGTTTTAAGATGTGGGTTAATGGTCCAAGGATGTACTGGGAGATGGTCGAAGGAGGCAGGGTGCTATGATTCCAAGATTTAAAAGAACGGTATTTACTGGAAAACCGAAATTTCCATAGATATTTACAGTTACGTTCTTACATAGGAGAAATAGTAAAAAAAGGAGACAGGAAAGAGATGGGAAGGGTATTAACATTATGTTGACAGAAGAGAAATGGGAGAGAATTAATGAACTCCAATGGAAAATAACCAGGTCTGCCAGCTGGAGGGAATATGCCTGGAAAAACACAATTAGGTACTTTATAACCAGTGTACAACAGAAACAAGGAGATACAAAATGCTGGAGACAATGTGGGGCACAGAGGGCAGACCACTTCCATATATTTTGGGCATGCCCAGAGGTGACTTCCTACTGGAGAGAGGTAAAAAAAAAATAGAGAAGATATTAGAAATAAAGTTACCGATGGACTTTGAAACAATGTACTTAGGACATACAGAATCGATTAACACAAGAAGGGCAGATGACGAAAAAATGTTGAGAATGATGCTATTAGCGAGTAAAAAGGTGATCACTAGAGGTTGGTTAGGGAAACAGAGCCCCAGGGTTGATGAATGGACAGAAGTGATGCTCAGCATATATAAAATGGAGAAGTTAACATACGTAATCAACCTTGAGGTGGAGAAATGAAATTTGAGTCCATATGGAGAAGATGGGTTCTGTGTACTAAAAGACTTAGACCTGACTTTACATAGAGGGGAGGGAGGACGAAGAAATTTGGTGAAGGAGGCTCACATGAAAGATGGAGATGCAGGTGGACCCCCACGGGGGATAGATCAGGACTAGGGAAAGGCCTGTCCATCCAGGTTTAGTGCTACAGTGTTGTTTTTTTCTGTGTCTTTAATGGTTTATTTTTTTTATTTCAAGGGAGTTATTGTTCTATTTTCCATTTTCTTGCACAATGTTTAAGCTAATAAATATATATCTCATGTTAAAACATGAGATATATATTCAGGTGCGCTTTATATATGTACAAAATTTATTTTCTTTTAAAATTTAGCTGGTGCAACTTATATTCAGGTGCGCTTAATAGTCCAAAACTTACGGTACGCTTACAAGTACACGTTTTCCACAAAGTTACTCAAGTAAGTGTAACTCTGTCTGTAACGCCGCCTCTGTCTGATGGTAATAGGTCGTGTTGTAAATATTTTTTTATTAGTTAAATGCATTAAACATATAATTGAGTTTATATGTCTCAAATCTGTGTGAAGTAAAAAAAAAAGCTGTGCTCAAGCAGCTAATTATTAAAAGGGAACTGAGTGCTGTAGTGTCTGGTACAGAACTTGTAAAACAAACAGGAACCATACCCACAACAGAATCTTGCCGTGTGACCCAAGGTTAAAGGATGAAACAAACCTCCCATGGACGCAGGATTGGATTGCTACAATGCTTTAATAAAACTGGCAGTGCAAACAAAGGAAGGACGAATATGGAGCTCTTCCTGACATATGCCATAATCTGAAGCGCTGGGTCCTTTGTGTTTTTTTTCTGCAGACTTGCCGGACATCCAAAGAACCAGGAGGGAGAAGTAACAGAGGTTATAGGCCTGCTGAAATGATCAGTCACTTAGTGACTGGATCTAGGCCTGGTTAGAGTCCAGAATTAGACATAGCTCAGAGGGTCAGAAATAGTTTAATAGAAATCTTCTCCAGCACTCGCCGCAACATATTGAAAAAAAGAACTATGAACTATGAGCTAAACTAGTTCCTTTTGAAATCTGTTAACTGATCTTTGAACTAGTTAATATAGAAATTAAACTTTCCCAACACTATCTGTAGTTATGGTGCTATAGGCTCAGACTGCTGGGTGACAGTCTGACCACTTTTCTTCACTCTGCTACTTTTCTCTCCTACTACTCTCCAGTTGTATTATTTACTGTTATTTCAATTGTTAACTTTGTTTTCTCTCAGTGTTTTTCTCTCCATAGAAGATATACCTGGTCTGGTATCCTGCTTGGCTGCAATGCCCTGTTGGACGGGGGCATCGACTGGGATGATGCTCCCAGTAACTGAACATCCTCCATGTCCTGTTATAAACTTTTTACTTTCTGTAACATCCACTGTGTCCTGTTATTAACTTTTTACTTTCTGTAACAAAGAAAGTTCTTTTATATCAGATCTTCTGTTCTTTCTGTGTCTCTGCTCTGTCTTCTCAAACCCCCAGACGGTCGTGGCAGATGGCCGCTCGTACTGAGCCTGGTTCTGTTGGAGGTTTCTTCCTGTTAAAGAGGAGTTTTTCCTCTCCACCGTCAATAATTGGAATGTATATACAATTGAATTGTATATACCAGCTGTTTGAAGAGTTTCAGTCAGGTTTTAGAGCTCATCATAGCACCGAAACAGCACTGGTGAAGGTTACTAATGATATTCTCATGGCCTCAGATAATGGACTTGTGTCTGTTCTCGTTTTGTTAGATCTCAGTGCTGCTTTTGACACAGTCGATCAAAATATTCTCTTAGAAAGGCTTGAACATGTTGCAGGGATCCAAGGAACAGCACTAGGCTGGTTTAAATCATTTTTTATTTCCAGTTTGTTCATCTAAATGATCAATCTTCATTTAACTGATTAGTCAATCCCTTCATCTGGATGGTATTAAAATGGCCCCCAGTAATACCTTAAAGAACATCTGCGTTATTTTTGACCGAGACTTGACATTTAAATCCCATATTAAACAGGTTTCTAGGATTTTGTTCTTTCACCTCCGGAATATTGCTATAATTAGAAACATCCTGTCCAGGAGTGATGCTGAGAAACTAGTCCATGCATTTGTTACCTCAAGGCTGGACTACTGTAATTCTTTACTATCCGGAAGTCCACAAAATGCCGTTAAAAACCTTCAGTTGATCCAAAATGCGGCAGCAAGAGTTCTGATGAATATTAAAAAGAGAGATCACATTTCTCCTGCTTTAGCTTCCCTTCATTGGCTCCCTGTTAAATCCAGAATAGAATTTAAGGTCCTTCTTCTTACATACAAAGCCCATAATAATCAGCTCCATCATACATCAGAGATCTAATTGTTCCTTATGTTCCTAACAGAGCACTTTGCTCTCAGACTGCAGGTTTACTTGTAGTTCCTAGGATCTCTAAAAGTAGAATGGGAGGCAGATCTTTTAGTTATCAGGCTCCTCTCCTGTGGAACCAGCTCCCAGCTTTAGTCCGTGAGGCAGACACTCTGTTTACTTTTAAGGCCAGGCTTAAAACTTTCCTTTTTGATAAAGCTTATAGTTAGAGTGGCTTAGGTCATCCTGAGCTATCTCTGTAGTTATGCTGCTATAGGCTTAGACTGCTGGAGGACAGACTGGCCGCTACTTTTCTTTTCTACTACTCTCCAGTTGCATCATTTGTTATTATTTCGACTGTTAACTTTGGTTTCTCTCAGTGTTTTTCTCTCCATAAAAGATATACCTGGTCTGGTATCCTGCTTGGCTGCAATGCCCTGTTGGACGGGGGGCATCGACTGGGATGATGCTCCCAGTAACTGAACATCCACTGTGTCCTGTTATCAACTTTTTACTTTCTGTAACATAGAAAGTTCTCTTATTTCAGATCTTCTGTTCCTTCTGTGTCTCTGCTCTGTCTTCTCAAACCCCCAAACGGTCGTGGCAGATGGCCGCTCCTACTGAGCGTGGTTCTGTTGGAGGTTTCTTCCTGTTAAAGGGGAGTTTTTCCTCTCCACCGTTGCTGCATGCTTGCTCAGTATGAGGGATTGCTGAAGGATTGCTGTGGTTGGAAAGTCTACATCAACGGGGCCCAACCTCACGCCAAAGACTGACGCAATCTGCTGGGATTCCTTAAATAGGAAACTTTTTAACTGATTGGAATGTTTGTATAAATGTATTGAAATGACTTCTTGTTAAGGGCCTTAAGATGACATCTGTTGTGAATTGGCGCTACATAAATAAACTGAATTGAAATTAATTACTAATGGTGAATGAATTAATAATTAATGTAACTGTAAATAATGATTCCAACTGGAAAAAGAACCATTCATATAAATTATTAAAAGTCCAAATTTAACATGACAGCCCATGATGATCGTGTGTAAACGTCTGACCAAACTGTATTTGGAAACAGCTCAGAATGTAGCTGCTACATCTCTGATTTTTCTTTCTATGTGGACACAAATACAAACATTACCCAATAGCAATTTAATCTCTAAATCTACTCAAATTTATTCCAAGTGTTTTTTGTTAGCCTCATTTTGAAACCTACTGCCTGTTTATGTCTGCTTAGAAGAAGTGACACAAGGGTGAACTCTCATGTCAGCAATATTATCAGTCCAGAAATCCCTTTTTAAAACAATTTTCCCACTGGGAGAGGCTCAGATGGCAAACAGAGTATACAGTAACTTCTTAAAGTCACTTTTATTCTAAACAAGCCTCTCCTTGTTTTTAGACAGCTTAGAGACATTCTAAGGATAAGTCACAATGAAGCTAAGGATTAAATCAAGGAAAACCATAATCACAGTACCAGATAGCTCCGTCAGGAAAAAGTATGTTCCTTTAGTTTAGAAAATTTAGAATATTAAAGTCAGAGGTCGCAAAGCAATCCTGAGTTTCATTATCCAATATAGCAACTGCTCATATAAAAAACTTAATGAAAGTTGCAGACAAACTCTGAGCACTTCTGACATTTTGTTATATTAACCTAAAGTTATATGTAACGAACTCTATTTGAGAGCACGTTCCTTTAGTGCTTTAATACATAAGATAGTTTGAAATACATTATTACCAGCTGATATTGCCAATAGCAGTGTGCATCAAGACTAAAAGTAAATCATAGTGTTTTATTACCTGCAATCAGGGAGTTCTGCTAGCAAAAAATCCATTAATAGTATTCTGCTGCATCATGTCTGGGTATAATACTCTTCAGTGACGTCACCGTCTTTTTTATTCTTTTTTCATATTAAAGGATCAGCTGACTATATAAGAATTATATTTCAATGCTCTAGGCGTAAAAAGGTGGTGCTTTTTTCTTATGGCATTATGTATTTCAACATCATTCAAATAAAACACGAGGAAGCAAGGATACACGGGTATCAAGAAAAGCTCATGTAAAATTCCTTTCTCTTAATTATTCAAAATGATAAATTGGGAGGAGGTTCTCCTCTGTATTATTACTCTGTTTTATTTAACTGTCAAAAACAAACTCTTCATCAGGTACACCTTAGCAGAACTAATGTTAAATTAAAAGGGTAAACAGTTCCTTCCATTTAGGAACTGAATACTTTAAAAAATGGTTAGTAGTTTACCACTGAAGTATGACACAGAACATGATTATTTATCTTTTACAAATTAGACTCTATGTTGAGAAATCTTCATAGTAGACCTTCCATGTTTAAAGTCACATGGCTCTTATAATCTTTTAATGGCTTAAAAATACAGGCCAACTCTAATACATTAAATATGACAGGATAGAACATGGATGACAGCAAATTAACTTGAACATTTACAGTATCTCCTCCTGCTCGACCGAGGTACTGCTACCTTTGTCTAACCCAGTGCAAAGAAATCAAGGTATGTATTTGATGTCTTAATAACTGCCGACATCTACTGCACAGTGAAATGAAACCAATCCAGTACGAAATGTCAGTTCCACTTGTTCTCCAGCCTTACCTCTTGTTTCTTTACTGTTATTCCCCTGCTGACTACAAAAGTCAGAAAGCCTGGGTGTAATTACAGAGCTGATAGATAGCAAGCTTTCTAGTATCAATAAGCATTATCTTTGGTGTTGGGGTTAGTCAAGTCAGATCTCTCACTGAAACCTGGCTGAGTGCCTTGGAAGCGTCAACAAAGCAAAATGATGCTAACAAAGTTTCCTCCACTATACAAAGATAAATCTTTCTACCTCAAGTCTCATAATCATATAAACAAGAGGCATAATTCTCTGATTTGTTTTTGTTGGCATTATTAAATATAACCTCCAAATGAGTTTTTCTTCTTTTTGATCTACTGACCTCAACTCCACTCTGAAAACAAAGCTCAGCACCTTCTAGGAATGGACATCACCGCAGATGTCTCTGAAAATTGAACTTCATTGAAGGAACCGATTTTTACAGTCTCTAACAGCTACATTTGAGTTTATTTGAACGGTTCATCCAAAGCAATGTAAAATACAGTAGCATAATAGTAAAGCCTCACCTGAAAAGGCACATCAGCAGTGCAGTTTCCAACCTGATTTACATTTGGCAAAGATCCTCCATAGTACTGCCCATGGCTCGATCCCATCTGCAAGTACTTTGTGTCCTGAAACTGGAGCTGCAAACAGAATATCGGGTAAGTAAGAAAATCATTATATGTATTTGCAAAGTATACATACCCTTACAAAAGCACACTTCAATTCAATTTCAATTCTGTTTATTTCTATAGCGCCAATTCGCAACACGTCATCTCAAGGCACTATACAGGTCATTCCAATTCAATTATACAAAAATTCCAATTAGTTTCAAAGTTATCTAATGAATCCCAGCAGATTGCATCGAGTCATTGACCTGCAGCATTCACTCTTCCTGGACAAATGTGTACCAACATTAGACAGCCGCCTGGGACTTGTGTGCTTTTGTATGAAGTCCCTCAGAGTCAATAATTTGTAGAGCCATCTTTCATTGTTATTCCAGCAGCAGATCTTTTCAGGCATATCTCTACCAGCTTTGCTGTCTGCAGACTGAATATTTTTACCCATGTTTCTTTGAAAAATATATCTAATTCCATCAGATTGGACAGAGAGTGTCTGCGAACAAAAATGTTCAACTCTAGCCACAGATTCTCAATTGGATTTATTTCTGAACTTTAACCAGACCATTTGAACAGATGGCTATGCTTTGATCTAAACCAGTGATTCTTAGTCCTTCACCTGTTGCTACATTCCTGACTTAAATGAATGAGGGATTACCAGGTTTCTATGCTATGTGGTGACATACTGAGGAGATAACTAAATCATTTGAATAAGGTGTGCTGGAGCAAAGACATATCCAAGACATAAAGGACATTGGGCGTTGAGGACCAGGTTTGAGAACCACTGATTTAAACCCCTCTATAGTAGTTCTGATTGCATGTTAAGGGTTGCTGTCCTGCTGGAAGGTGAATCTCCTCCTCAGCTCTTCTCCTCTATTTAGTTCCAACCATCTTCCTACTAACTCTGACCAACCTTCTAGTTTCTGTTGAATAAAAACATCCCCACAGCATGATGGTGCCACCACCAGACCATTGCTGATTTGTGTTCAGGATTATGTGCACTGTTAGTTTCCCAACACACAGCAATTTGCATGTAGACCAGATTGTTAAGTGTTGGTCTCATCTGACTAGATCACCTTCTTTCACATGTTTGCCTTGTCCCTTACAAGGCTAAAGGCAAACTGTAAATACCTTTCTTCATACCACTCTTTAAAAAAGTCAGATTTGTGAAATGCACAGGATAAATGCACAACACATTTTCTGATTTTTATTTGTAAAAATTATTGAAACCATGCATAATTTTTCTTCCACTTCCCAAGGATGCACCATTTAGTGTATCACATAGAACTCCCAATAAAATGTAATGAGGATTTAGGTTTAATGTTACAAAATAAGAAAAAAACTAACAGGGATGTTAATACTTTTGCAAGGCTCTGTATGTGACTTTTACATTACATCTCACAGAGCAATGTTCATAGAGTGTGGAACAACTGCAAACTAGATCTGTGTGATAATAGGAACATCTGTGATATGTGATGATGTTGGTGAATGTTGCAACGATATGATTTACCATAGATTAAAAAATAAATAAAACCTGGTAAAGCCTTACTGCTTGGTGTTCATATCAAACATAAAGCCACGAGTAGTCTATGCAGCTACTGGGAAAAAAAGATTCATTATTTCCATCTCAATAACAACAGGCTTTAATTCACCTCTTGACCTTCTAAAACATTTAATGCTGCATTAAACAATGATTGTAACCAAATATTAAAGGTATGGAGAGCTACATACTTAATTATCTAACATTTACTACATTCAAGCTAGTTGCCTTTGTAGAAGAGTGGCAAGATTACCAAATCCTCAAAAGAAAGTCATAAGAAGTTTGCCACAAGTCATGTAGGGGACACAGGAAACATGGGGAAGAAGTTACTCTGGACAAACAATACCACAACTGAACTTTGCACCCGACATGCAAAACACTGTTCAGTGATTACACTTTCCTCCTCGTGAAACATGTACGTTATGTAGTTTTGCAGCGGCAGCCGGGACATTGATAAAAAGATGGACACAGCTAAAGGTTGGACGGAAGGAGCTAGAGGCGGTGGATGTTCATCTTAAAGTGGGAGTTACAACGTAATATTTAGATTAGATATTCATGAAAAGGCAGGGGCTGGTCTTTTTACTCTAGTGTATATTGCTAATCATCCAAACATATTTCAAGAGACATTTGTAGATTAAATGAAAGCCAAAGATCTTGGCATGAATTGAAGTCACCTTTCTTTTTCTAATTCATTATGATAAAATATTATTACATGTCAAAGACCTCTCTGACCCAATGTGAAATCCTGCCCCATGTTGGGGTTGGTTAAGATTTTATAAAATTGCATAACTTTTTCCTAATCCAAAATAGATTTGGTTAGGAATAAATAATATCAAATCAAATCCAATCAATCTTTATTTAATAACAGGCATTTCATGCCATTGGCATGACAAATGCTATACAAGATCAAACCAATATACATCACACAAAATTTAAACCTAATAAATTAAAAACACACACAGTCAGAAACCCCCCACCCCCTCAACATACCCCTTCCCTCAAATAATATATACATGTTCTCCAGCCCTTGTTTCTGTCCGTAGATTTTAAACAAAAATAAAAACAAACATGTTAACACCATAAATCGAGCTCGACACTGCTGTGAGGAAACAATATCTTGGGGATCCGGCCACACCAGGAGCCAGCCCGTGTGGACCGAACAGACTGAACCATTAGCATCGAGGATCCCCATGAGGTAAAACACTGGAGTTAAAACATTCAAATCCTAAAATAAAGATCAATTTATACTAAAAGTAAATAAAAATAAATAAATAAAATAATATCGTTTAAAAGTTAAGCTAAAAAGGTAGGTCTTGAACCTCTTTTTGAAAACGTCAACATTCTCTGCGGCCCTCTGGCAGGCTGTTTACCAGGTGAGGACCATAGTGTTGGAACGAGGTCTCGCCATATGTTTTTGTTTTAACTCTTGGTACAGTTAGATGCCAGTACCAGAGCACCTCAAGGTCTGTGAGGGCTCATACTTAAAAAACAGGTCTGTTAAATAAGAAGGCCAAAGACCATGAAGACATTTATAAATGACTAAAAGAGTTAGGAAGTGCTGAGATGAGGATGGATCCAGACGCAGGCGTGGATTAAAGTTGTAACGATGAGGTTTATTGGAGGACGATGGCAGGTATGCAGGCAGGCAGGAGACACACCGGAGGACAAGAAAGCATAATGATCCGACAGGGAATGAGGAGATGAGACCTGGTTAAATATTTCTCACACATTGAGAAGGTTTAAAACTCTACAGTTGTGGTAAAATGATCTCTCTCTTGTCTTCGGGACCGATTACTAACATCTCTGTTTTGTCCTGGTTGGGCTTTGAGAAGTTCTCTGCCATCCATCTTTTACTATCTAAAATACAGTTTAAAAGGACATTAACTGGCTCTAGGCCATTGGGAGACACTGCAATGTAAATCTGTGTATCATCAACAAACCTGTGAAAATCAATGCGGTGTCTCCTAAATATATCCCCAAGTTGCATGTACAGGTTAAAAAGAATTGGACCTAAAATTGAACCTTGGGGAACCCCGCAATTGGTTTTATGGGTACCTGAGGAGCATGTATCCATACATACTAAAACTCTCAGATCCGTGAGATAAGAATACAACCATTTTAAAACAGTGCCAGAGAGACCCACCAGACTTCTCAGTCTGTGTGATAAAATCTAGTGATCTACTGCATCAAAGGACAGAAAGTTTTTCATTGTTTGAATTACATCTGAGGTCATAAAACCTGTTCTAAAACTTGATTTATATTTTTCCAAAATGTTGTGTTTATTAAAAAACACATTAAGCTGCATAAAAACTTTTTTTTTTCTAAAGTCTTGCTTAAAAATGGTAAGTTGGATACTGGTCCATAGTTAACAAGAATGTTTGGGTCTAAGTTGCTCTTCTTCAGAAGGGGCTTCACTACTGCTGTTTTAAAGGCAGTAGTGAAAACCCCCGACTAAAGAGAGCAAAATATGATGTTTAATGCTCAGACTCAAAGAAACCAAAAAAAATGTTTTTAAAAGTGATGTGAGAATTGGGTCTAAAAGACAGGTAGTTGGGTTTAGTTGGGAGAAAACTCAACCAAGCATCTTTGCATCAACCAGGACCAAACTCTCCAGTGTTTTCTCAGGTAAAGACAACGCTTCAGATTTGATAAAACCAAAATTTTGTTGAGGTAAAAAGTTAGATCTAATAGCATTGATCTTACAACTGAAGGAGTCTGCAAAATCCTCACATGCTGCATCAGATGCTGCCATGGAGGATTTCAAACCTGAATTAGATAAAACCTCGATTGTTTTAAAAAGGAATTTGGGGTTATTTTTATTGTCAGATATGAAGTTTGTAAAATTGAGTGTTCTCGACTGTTTAATTGTTTTATTGTAGATTTTGAGCTGTTCCTTAAAAATTTCAGCCTGCTTTCTGCGTGTTTTTAGCCTTCTTTCAGCCTGCTTTCTTCCTGCTGTGTTCTGCTGCTTGCTTTCTGCCTGTTTTCAGCCTGCTTTCTGCCTGCCGCGCTTTGCAGCCTGCTTTCTTCCTGCCGTTCTCTGCAGCCTGCTTTCTGCCTGCCATTCTCTGCATCCTGCTTTCTGCCTACTTTAAACCTGCTTTTAAGCCTGCTTTTTGCGTGTTTTTAGCCTTCTTTCAGCCTGCTTTCTGCCTGCTTTAAGCCTGCTTTCTTCGTTTTTCTAGCCTTCTTTCAGCCTGCTTTCTGCCTGCCGCGCTTTGCAGCCTGCTTTCTTCCTGCTGTTCTCTGTAGCCTGCTTTCTGCCTGCTTTCTTCCTGCCGTGTTCTGCAGCCTGTTTTCTGCCTGCCGTGTCCTGCAGCCTGCTTTCTGCCTGCTGCGCTTTGCAGCCTGTTTTCTGCCTGTTTTCTTACTGTTGTGTTCTGCAGCCTGTTTTCTGCATTCCGTGCTCTGCAGCCTGCTTTCTGCTTGCTTTCAGCCTGCTTTATGCATGTTTTCTGCCTGCCCTGTTTTGCAGCCTGCTTTCTTCCTGCCGTTCTCTGCAGCCTGCTTTCTGTGTCTTTTTAGCCTTCTTTCAGCCTTCTTTCAGCCTGCTTTCTTCCTGCCGATCTCTGCAGCCTGCTTTCTGCCTGTTTTCTGCCTGCTTTCTTCCTGCCGTTCTTTGCAGCCTGCTTTATGCATGTTTTCTGCCTGCCGTGTTCTGCAGCCTGCTTTCTGCCTGCCTTCTTCCTGCCGTGTTCTGCTGCTTGCTTTCTGCCTGTTTTCAGCCTGCTTTCTTCCTTTTTTCTTACTGCCGTGTTTGCAGCCTGTTTTCTGCATTCCGTGCTCTGCAGCCTGCTTTCTGACTGCCGTTCTCTGCAGCCTGCTTTCTGCCTGCTTTAAGCCTGCTTTCTGCGTGTTTTTAGCCTTCTTTCAGCCTGCTTTCTGCCTGCCGCGCTTTGCAGCCTGCTTTCTTCCTGCCGTTCTCTGCAGCCTGCTTTCTGCCTGCCGCGCATTGCAGCCTGCTTTCTGTCTGCCATTCTCTGCATCCTGCTTCTGCCTGCTTTAAACCTGCTTTTAAGCCTGCTTTTTGCGTGTTTTTAGCCTTCTTTCAGCCTGCTTTAAGCCTGCTTTCTTCGCTTTTCTAGCCTTCTTTCAGCCTGCTTTCTGCCTGCCGCGCTTTGCAGCCTGCTTTCTTCCTGCTGTTCTCTGTAGCCTGCTTTCTGCCTGCTTTCTTCCTGCCGTGTTCTGCAGCCTGTTTTCTGCCTGCCGTGTCCTGCAGCCTGCTTTCTGCCTGCTGCGCTTTGCAGCCTGTTTTCTTCCTGCCGTGTTCTGCTGCCTGCTTTCCGCCTGTTTTCTTACTGTTGTGTTCTGCAGCCTGCTTTCTTCCTGCCGTTCTCTTTAGCCTGCTTTCTGCCTGCTTTCAGCCTGCTTTTTGCATGTTTTCTGCCTGCCCTGTTTTTCAGCCTGCTTTCTTCCTGCCGTTCTCTGCAGCCTGCTTTCTGTGTCTTTTTAGCCTTCTTTCAGCCTGCTTTCTTCCTGCCGATCTCTGCAGCCTGCTTTCTGCCTGTTTTCTGCCTGCTTTCTTCCTGCCGTTCTTTGCAGCCTGCTTTCTGCCTGTTTTCTTCCTGCCGTGTTCTGCAGCCTGCTTTCAGCCTGCTTTTTGCATGTTTTCTGCCTGCTCTGTTTTTCAGCCTGCTTTCTTCCTGCCGTTCTCTGCAGCCTGCTTTCTGTGTCTTTTTTGCCTTCTTTCAGCCTTCTTTCTTCCTGCCGATCTCTGCAGCCTGCTTTCTGCCTGTTTTCTGCCTGCTTTCTTCCTGCCGTTCTTTGCAGCCTGCTTTCTGCCTGTTTTCTTCCTGCCGTGTTCTGCTGCTTGCTTTCTGCCTGTTTTCAGCCTGCTTTCTTCCTTTTTTCTTACTGCCGTGTTCTGCAGCCTGTTTTCTGCAATCCGTGCTCTGCAGCCTGCTTTCTGACTGCCGTTCTCTGCAGCCTGCTTTCTGCCTGCTTTAAGCCTGCTTTCTGCGTGTTTTTAGCCTTCTTTCAGCCTGCTTTCTGCCTGTTATCTTCCTGCCGTGTTCTGCAGCCTGTTTTCTGCATTCCGTGCTCTGCAGCCTGCTTTCTGCCTGTTTTCTTCCTGCCGTGTTCTGCAGCCTGCTTTCTGACTGCCGCGCTTTGCAGCCTGCTTTCTTCCTGCTGTTCTCTGTAGCCTGCTTTCTGCCTGCTTTCTTCCTGCCGTGTTCTGCAGCCTGTTTTCTGCCTGCCGTGTCCTGCAGCCTGCTTTCTGCCTGCTGCGCTTTGCAGCCTGTTTTCTACCTGCTTTCAGCCTGCTTAATGCATGTTTTCTTACTGCCGTGTTCTGCAGCCTGCTTTCTGACTGCCGCGATTTGCAGCCTGCTTTCTTCCTGCCGTTCTCTTTAGCCTGCTTTCTGCCTGCTTTCAGCCTGCTTTTTGCATGTTTTCTGCCTGCCCTGTTTTGCAGCCTGCTTTCTTCCTGCCGTCCTTTGCAGCCTGCTTTCTGCCTGCCGTGTTCTGCAGCCTGCTTTCTGCCTGCCGTGCTCTGCAGCCTGCTTTCTGCCTGCCGTGCTCTGTAGCCTGCTTTCTGCCTGCTTTCTTCCTGCCGTGCTCTGCAGCCTGCTTTCTGCCTCTTTTTAGCCTTCTTTCTTCCTGCCGTGTTCTGCAGCCTGCTTTCTGCCTGCCGTTCTCTGCAGCCTGCTTTCTGCCTGCTTTCTTCCTACCGTCCTTTGCAGCCTGCTTTCTGCCTGCCGTTCTCTGCAGCCTGCTTTCTGCCTGCTTTCTTCCTGCCGTCCCTTGCAGCCTGCTTTCTGCCTGCCGTGTTCTGCAGCCTGCTTTCTGCCTGCTTTCAGCCTGCTTTCTGCGTGTTTTTAGCCTTCTTTCAGCCTGCTTTCTGCCTGCCGTGTTCTTCAGCCTGCTTTCTGCCTGCTTTCTGCGTGTTTTTAGCCTTCTTTCAGCCTGCTTTCTGCCTGCCGTGTTCTGCAGCCTGCTTTCTGCCTGCTTTCTGCGTGTTTTTAGCCTTCTTTCAGCCTGCTTTCTTCCTGCTGTGTTCTGCTGCTTGCTTTCTGCCTGTTTTCAGCCTGCTTTCTGCCTGCCGCACTTTGCAGCCTGCTTTCTTCCTGCCGTTCTCTGCAGCCTGCTTTCTTCCTGCCGTTCTCTGCAGCCTGCTTTCTGCCTGCCGTTCTCTGCGGCCTGCTTTCTGCCTGCCGTTCTCTGCAGCCTGCTTTCTGCCTGCCGTTCTCCGCAGCCTGCTTTCTGCCTGCCGTTCTCTGCAGCCTGCTTTCTGCCTGCTTTCTTCCTGCCGTGTTCTGCAGCCTGCTTTCTGCCTGCCTTCTTCCTGCCGCGTTCTGCTGCTTGCTTTCTCCCTGTTTTCAGCCTGCTTTCTTTCTTTTTTCTTACTGCCGTGTTCTGCAGCCTGTTTTCTGCATTCCGTGCTCTGCAGCCTGCTTTCTGACTGCCGTTCTCTGCAGCCTGCTTTCCGCCTGCTTTAAGCCTGCTTTCTGCGTGTTTTTAGCCTTCTTTCAGCCTGCTTTCTGCCTGTTATCTTCCTGCCGTGTTCTGCAGCCTGTTTTCTGCATTCCGTGCTCTGCAGCCTGCTTTCTGCTTGCTTTCAGCCTGCTTTATGCATGTTTTCTGCCTGCCCTGTTTTGCAGCCTGCTTTCTTCCCGCTGTGTTCTGCAACCTGCTTTCTGCCTGCCGCGCTTTGCAGCCTGTTTTCTGCCTGCCGTTCTCTGCAGCCTGCTTTCTGCCTGCTTTAAGCCTGTTTTCTGCGTGTTTTTAGCCTTCTTTCAGCCTGCTTTCTGCCTGTTTTCTTCCTGCCGTGTTCTGCAGCCTGCTTTCTGACTGCCGCGATTTGCAGCCTGCTTTCTTCCTGCCGTTCTCTGCAGCCTGCTTTCTGCCTGCTTTAAGCCTGCTTTCTGCGTGTTTTTAGCCTTTTTTCAGCCTGCTTTCAGCCTGCTTTCTGCCTGCCGTTCTCTGCAGCCTGCTTTCTGCCGGCTTTAATTCTGCTTTCTGCGTGATTTTTGCCTTCTTTCAGCCTGCTTTCTGCCTGCCGAGCTTTGCAGCTTGTTTTCTGCCTGCCGTTCTCTGCAGCCTGCTTTCTGCCTGCTTTAAGCCTGTTTTCTGCGTGTTTTTAGCCTTCTTTCAGCCTGCTTTCTGCCTGTTTTCTTCCTGCCGTTCTCTGCAGCCTACTTTCTGCCTGTTTTCAGCCTGCTTTCTGCCTGTTTTCTTCCTGCCGTGTTCTGCAGCCTGTTTTCTGCATTCCGTGCTCTGCAGCCTGCTTTCTGCCTGCATATCTCTGCAGCCTGCTTTCTGCCTGCCGTTCTCTGCAGCCTGCTTTCTGCCTGCTTTAAGCCTGCTTTCTACTTGTTTTTAGCCTTCTTTCAGCCTGCTTTCTGCCTGCCATTCTCTACATCCTGCTTTCTCCCTGCTTTAAGCCTGCTTTTAAGCCTGCTTTCTGTGTGTTTTTAGCCTTCTTTCAGCCTCTTTTCTGCCTGCTTTAAGCCTGCTTTCTGCGTGTTTTTAGCCTGCTTTCTGCCTGCTTTAAGCCTGCTTTCTTCGTGATTTTAGCCTTTTTTCAGCCTGCTTTCTGCCTGCCGAGCTTTGCAGCTTGCTATCTTCCTGCCGTTCTCTGCAGCCTACTTTGTGCCTGTTTTCAGCCTGCTTTCTGCCTGTTTTCTTCCTGCCGTGTTCTGCAGCTTGTTTTCTGCATTCCGTGCTCTGCAGCCTGCTTTCTGCTTGCTTTCAGCCTGCTTTCTGCATGTTTTCTGCCTGCCCTGTTTTGCAGCCTGCTTTCTTCCCGCTGTGTTCTGCAGCCTGCTTTCTGCCTGCCGCGCTTTGCAGCCTGTTTTCTGCCTGCCGTTCTCTGCAGCCTGCTTTCTGCCTGTTTTCTTCCTGCGGTGTTCTGCAGCCTGCTTTCTGACTGCCGCGATTTGCAGCCTGCTTTCTTCCTACCGTTCTCTGCAGCCTGCTTTTTGCCTGTTTTCTTCCTGCCATGTTCTGTAGCCTGTTTTCTGCATTCCGTGCTCTGCAGCCTGCTTTCTGCCTGCTTTAAGCCTGCTTTCTGCTTGTTTATAGCCTTCTTTCAACCTGCTTTCTGCCTGCCGCGCTTTGCAGCCTGCTTTCTGCCTGCCATTCTCTGCAGCCTGCTTTCTGCCTGCTTTAAGCCTGCTTTTAAGCCTGCTTTTTGCGTTTTTAGCCTTCTTTCAGCCTGTTTTCTGCTTGCTTTAAGCCTGCTCTCTGCGTGTTTTTAGCCTTCTTTCAGCCTGCTTTCTGCCTGCCGCGCTTTGCAGCCTGCTTTCTTCCTGCTGTTCTCTGCAGCCTGCTTTCTGTCTGCCATTCTCTGCATCCTGCTTTCTGCCTGCTTTAAACCTGCTTTTAAGCCTGCTTTTTGCGTTTTTAGCCTTCTTTCAGCCTGCTTTCTGCCTGCTTTAAGCCTGCTTTCTTCGTTTTTCTAGCCTTCTTTCAGCCTGCTTTCTGCCTGCCGCGCTTTGCAGCCTGCTTTCTTCCTGCTGTTCTCTGTAGCCTGCTTTCTTCCTGCTTTCTTCCTGCCGTGTCCTGCAGCCTGCTTTCTGCCTGCTGCGCTTTGCAGCCTGTTTTCTACCTGCTTTCAGCCTGCTTTATGCATGTTTTCTTACTGCCGTGTTCTGCAGCCTGCTTTCTGACTGCCGCGATTTGCAGCCTGCTTTCTTCCTGCCGTTCTCTTTAGCCTGCTTTCTGCCTGCTTTTTGCATGTTTTCTGCCTGCCCTGTTTTGCAGCCTGCTTTCTTCCTGCCGTTCTTTGCAGCCTGCTTTCTGCCTGTTTTCTTCCTGCTTTATGCATGTTTTCTTCCTGCCGTGCTTTGCAGCCCACATCTGACAGCTCGCTGAAAACAAACCGCACAGAGGAAGGAGAAAAGCAGGAAGCTGTGTCCTTACCCTGGCCGCCCGGGTTATGCTGAGGTCCTTCATCACTTCCTCAAATGCCGCTGTCTCCTCTGCCTGCTTCTGATTATGTAAAGCGATTTTCTCGCTGAATTTCCGTGGATTGTTAGTAGTCGCCATGTTTCGCTTTCCTGCTCCGTTTATTTAACAGTGGTCAATTTCCACTGAGTGGTGACGTCCAGCTTCCGGCCTGGGATCTGAAACGAAGCAAAAACAAGCCAGCTATCTTCTCTTTATTCTTTCACCTCTCACGGCCCCAGTATATGTTACAGTATCATTTAGCATATTACAATAATTATAGTAGACCTAACAACTACACTGTTTATTTATATAGTATAGCTATAATATAGCTGTATAGGCTGTAAGATGTTTTACTATAAAATTACACTATACTATGTTCAACATTTTATCTTCATACATTGTTTAATATAGTATAAAATAATAGTGTGTGATTAAACAATACCAAACTATACTAAAAAATACTATAGTACCCTCTTCTATCACCGTATGTTGTACAGTTGTTTACATATTTTTATACATGGTTAGATGATAGTATACAATTACACTAAATGATACTATACTATTACAACCTGAATAATTTTGTATAATGTAAAGTAAAATAAAGTACAGTACATTATAGCATAGTATAGTTGCTGAGTTGAAAAACACCCTCTACGTGTTAATTTTTGTGAGTGTATAGTATTCTGAATTAACTTTATAAATTGTGAGATGATATAGTGAAAAGTGACCCCATACAATTATGGCATAAGCCTATTGGTACAGTATTACATGTATAGTGTAGCATCCCTGTGTACATTGTGAGAATTAGACAAATTAGATATCACCATGTCAAATATACTATGGTGCCATATATATATATATATATATATATATATATATATATATATATATATATATATATATATATATATATATATATATATATATATATATATATATATATATATAAAGCAGGCACTGTGCTGTTCCATCAGAAGAGATATTCACAAACCAGGGGAAAAGGATGTTGATTTTTGGTTAATCATTAACAATCAAGTTTATTAAATAAATCCATTGGAGATGGAAAGCCTTTATTGTGACTGTTGTAGCTGCCTGGTTTCCACGTTGGTTGTGTCTGGCTTGATGTGTCTCCCCTTGTAGAAGCTTGCCACACAGGAGTGTTGTGGAGGCTCTCTGTTCATCTGGACTGCAGAACAACTTAACACATGATCTTGTCTGTGGTCTTTTTGGAATTCCTGCTGCCACTACTCACCTTATTATTATTTATTAACATTGTTTTTCTTTTACAGATTTTACAGATGTTTTCTGTAACTTGCCCCCACCCCATACTAAACCTATAGGTCATAGTTACAGAAAGCCTCTATGCTTTATTAGATTATTAGCAAGCTTGTGTTTTGTTGCCTCTCCACCATTGACTATATATATAAGCTCTCCACCTATAATTAATTGTTGTATTTTTCAGCCACTGAAAGCAAAGTGGAGCTGTTTCACCTGCCAATAAGAAGAGTGTAATTTGGTTCTAATGTTACCATGGTAACAAAGCAAAAGAAACAACTTCCGAGGCAGTGGAACAAGGAAGGGGTAAATGCATCACCTCAGGTGATCATTCACAAAATTCCAGCGAAGGAAAGACAAAAGCAGTGATCCTAAAAAAAATAATTGTTGCAGCTTGAAAGGTTTTAACACAGCTTTCAACCAGTTTAGTGTTTAGCAGGGGTGGAAACATTCAAAACAGCTGCTGACTTTCCCAGTAGTGTCACCTTTAGGTCATGTCATGCAATGTTCTGAGAAATTACAAAACTTCAGGAGCACCCTCTCAGACAGAAATTATTTGGGTTTGTTTTGCATCTACAGGACATGGGTACCTGCAGTCACTGATTTGATCATAAACACCTTTACATACAAAAGTATGTTATAGTTAAATTTAAGATCATCTGTCTGACGGCAGAAGCTTGACCCAAACTGAGTTATCAACAGGACTATAATCCGAAACACAGAAAATTTGAAGATAAATTCAAATTCAAAAATACTTTATTGATCCCAGAGGGAAATGAAGTGTTGGTATAGCTCATATAATTAATTCTTTAAGGAGTTGTTGTAGATGATGATGGCTGATAGATAGATAGATAGATAGATAGATAGATAGATAGATAGATAGATAGATAGATAGATAGATAGATAGATAGATAGATAGATAGATAGATAGATAGATAGATAGATAGATAGATAGATAGACAGACAGACAGACAGACAGACAGACAGACAGACAGACAGACAGACAGACAGACAGACAGACAGACAGACAGACAGACAGACAGACAGACAGACAGACATTTAAGAGCACATACAGTTCAAACACTGCAGCCTATTTACTGTTTAAAGCGGTTATTGCAGATGGAATAAATGACTTCTTGTAAATATTTTTGTGGGCTAGTGGAGTTCTGTATCGCTTGCCTGATGGCAGCAGAGTGAAAAAGTGGTGCAGGGGGAGAGAACTGTCCTCAGTGATGAGAGTGGCTTTCCTCACCACTGAGCGCTTGTATAGTTCAGCCAGAAGAAGATGGGGTGTTCTGATTATTTTGCTGGCCTATTTTGCTTTCCTGTGGGCAGAAAATATTTTCTGTAGCGGTCTCTGTTGCAGCAAAACTGAAGAAGCCTCTGACTGCAGACACTCTGTTGTTGTATGACAGTCTCATGAAGAGGATGCTCAGGGTTGTCCATGATTTTTTAGCTTTTATGAAGAATCCTTCTTTGCATCATCATCTCCAGATGTTCCACAGAAGTGCCAAGAACAGAACCAGCCTTCTTTATCAGGTTGTTTAGCCTTTTTAAGTCCCTCGCTCTGATGCTGCTACCCCAACAGATGATGGCTGAAGAGATTACACTCTCAACAACTGACTTGTCGAAGATTTGCAGCATCTTATTGCAAACCTTGAATGACCTACACTTCCTCAAGAAGTAGCGTCTGCTCTGTCTCTTCTTGTTGACGGTTTCACTGTTCAGTCTCCAGTCCAATCTGTTGTCAAGGTGAACTCCGAGGTATTTATACTCCTCAACAACCTCCACTTCTTCTCCCATGATGGAAACAGTGTTTGACTTAACCTTGTTTCTTCTGAAATCTACAATCATCTCCTTTGTTTTGTTCACATTCAAGGTAAGACGATTGTTTCCACACCATGTCACAAAGCGGTCCACCAGCTCTCTGTATTCAGGTTCTTGTTCATCTCTGATACACCCGACAATTGCAGAGTCATCTGAGTATTTCTGCAGATGACAGGTCTCTGATTTGTACTGGAAGTCTGAGGTGTACAGAGTGAAAAGGTATGGTGAGAGTACGGTCCCCTGTGGTGCTCCTGTGCTGCTGACCACCTTGTTTGACACACAATCCTTCATTCTCACAAACTGTTGTCTGATTGTCAGGTAGTCATTGATCCAGGCGATTGTTGAGGGCTCCACCTGTGTCTTCAGGAGTTTCTGACAAAGCATATCAGGCTGAATTGTGTTAAATGCACTGGAGAAATCAAAGAACATGATCCTCACAGTGCTGCTTGCTTTGTCCAGATGACAGTGAGTTGGTTGAAGTAGGTGGATGATGGCATCTTCAACTCCAACTCCACAGCGATAAGCAAACTGCAGTGGGTCCTGATACGTTCTTGTTTGCTTACTCAGGGGTACCAACAGGAGTCTCTCCAGGACCTTCATGATGTGGGATGTCAGGGCAACGGGTCTATAGTCATTGATGACTGATGGGTAAGTTCTTTTGGCTACTGGAACAAGGCAGGATGTCTTCCACAACACTGGGACCTTCTCCTGAGTTAGGCTAAGGTCAAAGAGGTGCTGCAGAATCCCACAGAGCTGCTCTGCACAGGCCTTCAGGACTCTGGGGCTGACACCATCTGGACCTGCAGCCTTGTTCCGGTTCAGTTTCTCCAGCTGCCTCTTCACCTGACTTTTGGAGACAGACAAGTTGGAGGGGGAGGCAAAGGGGGTAGCAGCATTTCCTGACTTGGTTGAAGTCAAACTTGTGGAATTAGAAGAGTCCATGGCTGAGGTGAAGGATAAAACATCCGATGTGTAACAGGAAAGCTGTTGATCAGAGGAGAGTGGGATGTCTGTTTGGCTGGGAACAGGAGAGGAGGATGCTGAGCTGGTTCCTGAACTGAACCTGTTGAAGAATGTGTTCAGTTCATTGGCTCTGTCCAGACTTCCATCTATCCAATCCTTCCAGTCCTTAAAGCCGGTGATCTTTCTCATTCCTGACCAGACATCTCTGATATTGTTCCTCTGTAGTTTGTTCTCCAGCTTCTTCCTGTATGCCTCCTTGCTGTCTCTGGTCTTGACTTTAAGTTGCTTCTGTATACTCCTCAGTAATTCCCTGTCTCCCTCTCTGAAGGCTCTTTTTTTCTTGTTTAGCAGTTCCTTCAGGTCACTGGTGATCCAGGGTTTGTTATTAGGGAAGCATCTCACTGTTCTGGTGGGGATGATGTTGTCCACACAGAAGTTTATATAGTCAGTCACACACTCAGTCATGGCATTGATGTCCTCTCCATGCGCTTGGCAAAGAGTCATCCAGTCTGTGGTTGCAAAACAACCCTGCAGGGCTTCTTCAGCTTCCTGTGACCATTTTCTCACAGTTCGTTTTATCACAGGTTGCCTCTGAAGAACGGGTTTATATTCTGAATAGAGAAAAACAAGATTGTGATCCGATTGTCCCAGAGGAGGTCTTGGTTTGGACATGTATGAATCCTTTACATTTGCATAAAACAAATCCAAGGTCCTGTTTTCTCTTGTAGAGCAGCTGACAAACTGTTGAAATGTTGGAAGTGTAGTAGAGAGCGAGGCATGATTAAAATCACCAGATATTGCCACAAATGCATTGGGGTGCTGTGTCTGTAGCTTAGCAACAACGGAACTGATGACATCACATGCAGTGTCTGCAACAGCTGAAAGTGGAATGTAAACAACTGCCAAAATTACACTGGTGAACTCTCTTGGTAAATAATATGGACGAAAACTCACTGCCAAGAGTTCGACATCTGGGTTGCAGAGACGACACTTCACAGTAACATGTCCTGGATGACACCATCTGTTGTTGACAAGCACTGCTACTCCACCACCTTTCCTTTTTCTACTCGTCTTCAGATCTCTGTCTGCTCGTACAGTCAGGAAGCCTGGCAGAGAGACGTTGGAGTCGGGGATATGATCCAGCAGCCACGTCTCAGTAAAACACATAACACTGCATTCACGGTACTCTGGCTGAGTCCTTGTAAGGGCTTGGAGTTCATCCATCTCTCTCGGACGACATCGACATTTTCACTTTGACGGGAAGGTCGGCCAAATCTACCATTTAAGGTAAAGAAAATAATTTGATATTCTTGTCAGAGTGTGGTGAAGATGCTAGCTGGGTGATATCAAAAAGTTCCTGTTATTTTTATTCAGCTTCGTGTCTGGAATACATGCCTAAAAGGCCTAATTTGCGTGCACGCAAAAACAGCGCGCAATAATTTTAAGTTTAGCCCTGAGCAGAAGCAAGACCTAATTGGACAAAAACAGATGTTAAGTTTGATGCTGATGAAAAAGTAAAAACCAAAAAATAGAGTAAAACAGAGAATTAAAGGAACAGTACTACTTAAAATACTTTGAGTAAAAACAAATTGTGATTTCCCGGCACTTGTCGGATGAAGGTTTTTCGCCTTGGGTCAAAGACTTCCTTGGCTCTAAGAAGCCGAAAATCTTGGCTGCCTAATAATGTCGTCAGAAGTAGTTCCCTGGCTTAAAAACCGGAGGTCTAAAGGTTACCGACTTTTTGTCGAAAACGTAACTGGCTGTAAGACAGAATGGCTTGGTTCCCTGGCAACTCCCCAGATGAAGATACCTGGCTTTAAAAAGCTGGAGGAATTTTGGTTCCCTGGAGACATGCTCCGGATGAGGTGCCTGACTTTTAAGTCATTAAGAATCTCAAACAGTGCACTCACTAATCTTATAAAAAATCAAAAAGTGGCCACAGAAAAATAACTGCAGTATTAGAATTATATGTGTATCATGATCTGGAAAACAATTGATATTTGACAAAAGAAAAACCGACTAAATAAGAGTTAAAGCAAAAAATTTATTGTGAATCTAGAGAAAGACTTGACAGAAAGGACTGACTTGATATGTGCATGAGTTCTCCATGAGTGGTCATTAATGTTTGCTCTTTGAAGACGTAACAATGATGCTGGATGAAATTTTCATGTGATTCTGCTTGCTGAATGCTTTTCCTCAAAAACGGACTGAGAGACAGGACTTTTGACAAGTGTGACAGTGTGCTTAGCTGTGAGAATGAGAATGTTTGTTATTAAGCTGTCACTGTCCTCCTAAGTTTGTGAACTTTAAAGTGCTCTGATGTTTCACTGTGCTGGTAAAAAGTTGTAAAAACTTGGTTTCTGTGAAAATTGTGAGTGTTAAGGAGCTGCTCTCCAGCTTTGCAGTCATCTCATTTCCTTTCTCCGCACATTGGAAGCGTTCCAAAAGTGTTGTCTTTTTTCGTCTCCCTCTGAGAAACACTCGGAGCCGAACATTGAGTCAGACAGCTTGATGGATGATGGTCTTAAGTTCTGTAGAAATATAGATTAAAGTAGTGAAATGCACGTCAAAGTGATGTTGGTAATGTTAAAAACCTCGGGTTGTGAGTAATTTAGAATAAACAAACTGCGGATCTCTCCCTTGAGTGGATTAAAGCCGTGTGTCACACACACACACTCACACACACAGACTCTACACAGACAACTCCCGTTTCCCCCTTTGAGGAAATGGCCTCATACTGTTTTTAATGCAAAGCACAATGTTCATCTCTCTCCTTCACACATGCATAACAGTTATGTGAGCCAGGGCTGATGTTTTTGAGTGTATAAAAAACCAGAAGGCTGTTAGAAAAAAGGCAAGCTGTAAGAGTGTTACGCTGACAAACTTGGTTGAAATTTTGCTACAAAAAGGCGTTGGCTGAAGAGAGCTACAAACTGTTAGAAAGCAGGAAGTGTTCTGAAGAAAGAAGTGACAACCCACTTCTCAGTCTCCTCCCACAAGACCTCCCAATCTCCTCCCCAGTTACTGCCTATTGCTCGTCCCCCTCCCAAACAGATTAGGAAGCTTGGAGCAATAACCCTTTGAATGCTGGTTTAATAATTTAAACACCAATAAAATAGTCTTTTTCTGATTAATTTCAATTCATTTTGAGACTGAAACACAATTATAACAAAATGTAAAATGTCAGCCACCCCAGTAGCAATTTTAAGCAATAAAAATCCAGAATTGGCAAAAGGAATTGAAAAACTTTCATAAAAATGGCACAAGCGAATGAAAAACTTAGGGCATCCTTGGCCACAAGGTGGGACCTTTGATCTTTTGGTAAATCAGCTTATGGAACAAAGGATTCTTGATTATAAAGCAAACCATAAAAACAAGAAGCGAACTGAAAAGAGGGAAATAGAGTTACAGATCCTAAAGTTATTTAAAGAGGAAGGGAATTAACAAAACTTCAAAGCAATGATGTCAAGGCAGAAGAACAGGATGAGATTAAACAAATCAAAACACAGCAACCTTTAAAATCAGAGATGCAACAAGGCATTTATCCAGTTCTGGAAGGTGAAATTAAAATCGATGCTAATTTTGAGATTGACGAAGAACGAAGCCTGAATGTCTATGAGCCACTTTTGAGATTGAGCAGGACTAATAAATCAGAAGTAGGCATGGAAGGAAACAAAGTTGCTTCCCCAGAACATTTAAAGCCACCTGCTTATTGCAGCACAGGGATCAAACAGTTCCAGATCAGAGACTGCTATGCTGGATTAAAGAACCCAAAATCAGAGATCAAAAAAGAATCCTTCTGGAAAACATTGCAAAGCAAAGATGCAAACCCTAATCGAGAACTGAAACGAGTCATTGTCACTGAGCTGGAACAGGAGATAGACGAACACCTAAAAACTTTTATAGAGAATCCACAATCTCATCAGAACAACGACAAACCAAAACAAAAAGATTTTACCTCAAATACCGACCAAATTCTCATTCACAGATTAAATGCATCCACATCGGCAACACAGAAATCGGATAGAAATTCAGCAGAGGGTGTGGTAAATACATGGGTTAATACACAAAAACATCATGATTTGCGAGACAGAGAAGGCATTCAAAGGCCTCAAAGGTATGATGAAGGGGCTATGTACCCAATTTTGGTAAAAGGTATTTGAATCCAATCCGTGCCTTGGCAGACGCTAGATTTGCAGGGACTCATCTCACGGCTACCCTCCATTTATGAGGGAGGAGGAAAATGGATCAGAGCATTTGAAAACGAGACTATTGGATTGATGCTAGCCCTGGGGGACATAAAATCAGTTTGGGCAAAAATTATTGCGACCGCTGCCATGGACACAATTCTGACTGATGGTGGACACTGTTAGATGTTGGATCTGGAGAACGACGGAGTGGCCTTTAATCCATACAGAAATCAGGTGTGGGAAATGTTGAGAAAACAATACCCCACCCAAATTGACCCACCCGCTTTAAAAGGTGAAGCAATATTGCAAGGGGAAAATTCGACCGCCCACATCAAGAGTCAGCTCAAAAGATGGCGCGAAGAGACTAAAAGGGATGCAAACACCAGTCCTGTAATGACAACCTTGTTTCGATCAGCCTTGGTGACTGCCCTCCCAGACAAAGCCAGAGAGCAACTGGAAGGAGTCGTAGGAATGCACTCAATATCTCACGCACAGCTCTGTGATCATGTTGTCCATGCTGTCGGGGAAACACAGAAAAGAACAGTTAAAGATTCAAGAAAAAATGAAAGAAATCCTCAATGCAAGCTGACCCAGCTCCACATCGCGGAGTTACAAAATAAGGCTAAGGCAAAAACACCAGCGCCTGTAATGCAAACAGACACTGCCGTGACATCACAAACTGTTTCAGAGACTGGGGGACAGACTTCACAGATGATCGTGACAGCCCAACCTCCCCCTCCTCCTGTGATCAATGTGTTCCCAAATCAACCAGGTTACCCGTAAGGTGGGCCAAGGCGACCCTACAACGACTGAACATGGAGTGGAGGGCAGAGAGGTGCTCGTCCTACAGACATTTGTTGGATGACTGGAGGCCCAGGTGACTTTGCTCGAAATTGCCGGAGTGCACCTCCAAAGCCCGAGTGGAATGGGGGGGGGGCCGCGGAAGGGGTAGTGGAAATTTTAGAGGTCCAGTTAACACTTGAGCAGAAAACCAAGGGTACTAAGGGTGCCTAAAGAATCCTACAGGGGAGTTCCAAGTTACTTTAAATGCAGAAGTTGAACCCATCATTGAAGTAAAATTGGAAGATAAACCGATCAAAATGTTGGTCGACATAGGAGCCAGTTACACTTGCGTAAACGTCAGTTTCACCAAAAACCTCCCCATGTCAGATAAACTCGTTAAAACAGTAGGATTCTCTGGGTTAAAGCGATTAAATCTGGTAACAGCTCCAGTCGAATTAAGTGTCGACAACAGTGAAATTAAAATTCCAATTGTAGTTTCGAATCAAACACCGATAAACATTTTGGAAAGGGATGCATTGTGTCAATTAAATGCTAAAATTTGGTGTTCACCACAAGGAATTTATATTGACAGCTCAGGAGTAGACTTCCAAATGTATGCCAACACAGAGCAGGCAGAAATTAAATTGGCTTGGTGACATCTCTAAGTCAATAACAGAAGTTTTTGAAAAGTGGGAAAAATTTATTAAAGCACAAATTCCAAATTCAACCAAACCATTTAGCGTTGTTCATTGCACAATGTTCTTTGATCCATCATGCAGTAAGATCTTTGAAGAAGAATGGGACAAAGCAACAAAACACTCACAGATTGAACTTATAACAGAGTACATAGTGATAGGAAAACAAGGTGCAGCTATAAATGTGAAAATGAAACCATTAATTGAGAGATGGTACAATGTACCAGAATCTGCACCACACATAACTCTGTTGGTCAATGAAGGCTTTGAATCCAAAGCTTTGGAGCCAATTATGTTAACAGGAAACCAGGCTCCATGGCAAACAACAGATAATCCTCTATTTTTTACGACTAAAGATTCTGCCATGATCAAAATCCTTTGCAAAACTTCTACACCAAACCACAAGTAGTGTCGATCCCAAAGAAATAGGAAAAACCGCAGTTTGGAGAAACCAAAACCCGCCAGGACACGTTGAAAAAGGACATGTTAGACCATGTCCCAGAACAGCATTGGTCAAGGTTTTAGTAAAAAGCTATGTCAGGCAACTAACTAGTATCCCTCTAGTAGCCCTCAACGGAACTCACACCAAGAATCTTCATTTTGTTTTTTGCTTAACCTACTTCATCTACTTCACACGTCTATTTTTCATTTTTATGAACAATCAAGACATTTGAACAATCTTATTAATTACAATTTTGTGGACAATCAGGATATTGAAACATTTTTCATAATCACATTTGCTATGGACAATAGTGACATTTTAACATTCCTATATACGACATGCAGTGTATGTTTAAGGTGTAAGTCAACATGTATGTAATTTCATTGTATTTTGAATTTATCCATGTTTGCATTTAATCATTAGTAGCAGTTGGTAGCACTGTTGCCTTGCAGCAAGAAGGTCCTGGGTTCAAATCCCAGCCTGGGGTCTTTCTGCATGGAGTTTGCATGTTCTCCCTGTGCATGCGTGGGTTCTCTCCGGGTATTCGGGCTTCCTCCCACAGACTGTTAGGTGAATTGGTTTCTCTAAATTCCCCTTAGGTATGAGTGTATGTGTGGATGCTTGTTTGTCCTGTGTGTCTCTGTGTTGCCCTGCGATGAACTGGCGACCTGTCCAGGGTGTACCCCCGCCTATCGCCCCATGACAGCTAGAGATGGGCACCAGCCCCCCCGTAACCCTGCATAGGAATGACGGGTACAGAAAATGGATGGATGGATAGATGGATGCAGAGTAGAGTAGAAAGTCACAGGAGGATCTCTGGGATGGAACCACAGAGGAGACAGGTAACCTGGACAAGGAAAAAACAGATTATCAAGCAAGAAATCACAAAGAGTCCACAATTTCTCAAAGGACACGAAGAGCTAGAGGTATCACGTAAGTTAACACTCAGGCATTAAATGGGTGGTCTCCAGCTCCTCTTATGCTACAGCCTGCAGTCCTAATGAGCTGCAGGCTGCAGGCTAAAGAATAAAGAAGTTAAACAAACAGAACCACAAACACCAACAAACAATCCTCTATGACACACACTAGAAAGTTTTGGAGCAATAATGTCCTGTAGAGTAATTTTCCTGTTTAAGAACAGCCGACAGGTTTTCCAACTCTACACAACGAATCACCACGAGCATAGGATTGACTATGTTTTTTTCAATATTTATCCAGGTTACATGCAAGCTCATATAAGTGTTAGCATATCCCCACCATTTCTCAGTTTTCATTCATCATTCACAGGTATATATGTTACTCACATTTAAAGGTTGTT
This sequence comes from Valencia hispanica, assembly GCA_963556495.2. Classification (NCBI taxonomy): domain Eukaryota; kingdom Metazoa; phylum Chordata; class Actinopteri; order Cyprinodontiformes; family Valenciidae; genus Valencia; species Valencia hispanica. The sequence continues at coordinate 53,091,824 of OY747712.1, read as the reverse complement.
AATTAGCCTAATTAGCTTTTTGGTGCTCTTAGAGAGCACCACAAGGGGGAATGTCATTGGAAATTCTGCAAGTCCAAGGTGGTCCTATCGAAAATGCTATGTGAAGGAATTTGTGTGTTTATCCAGAGAAGGAAGGCTTGGGGTCAGCCTGACCCACTAAATTATAGCCTTGGCTAAGAGGAGATGTTCCCTCAGAGGAATGTTGGGTTGATAAGTTGTTGTGGTGAGGAAACATCTGGATACTGTTGGACAGTTCTTGCATCAATATGACGCACGAACTAGGTATAAAAATCTGTGTGTTAATGATAGAGAGGGAGTCTTGCTGGGGTATTTGAAGATGACAGAACTGTATGTGCTGTATGTCATCAGTGCTTTGTCCTGCTCAGAGAAGGTATGTAAACTAATAAACCCGCAGAGACTGTATTACAGAACTGAAGTTGTGTTGACTGTTTTGTTTAACTCTACTCAATATCCTGCATGTCAACCTGGACCAACATGATCAGTTTGTGACTTTGTTGAATATGGCAGGGTTTAGTTCTAATTTTATGGTTTCTCCTACTCATAAGCACCGGAATACTACTTTCAGGGTGGCCAGACTCATTCTGGTGGATGATGGGTTTAGAGTTAATGTCCGGTTCCCTTCTATATCAGATGTCTGTTATTGACAGTGGGGGTAGAGGAGAACTACATCTAGTATCAGTCCCAGAGGCCTGGAGTAGTCCAAGTCTAGTTGTTAGCTGGGTTCCAATTCTAATTTGAGCATTCAGCCTTTCAGAGAAAGTTTTAAAGAGAGAGTCATTAGGCAATGACAGCTAGTAGGATGACGTTGGAGAATGCAGGAATGAACGTTGTACGTCTCTGCTTGTGGTTGTTTTCCGGTGGAATCATCCTTGCTTGTTTTACATCTATGCTTGCTGCTGTCCGAGCTGGGGACGTAATCCTAGCTTGGTGTGCTTGTGGGGAGGCAGGGAGTGCTTGTTCTCTTCTCTCGGTGGGCTGTGTGTCATGGTCAGCCCTTGGCACATGTTTTGGAACATCCAGAGCTTTTTGATTGAGATAGCAGAACATGTCCGAGTTCCGGAGTCTCAGTCCGGTTTTGTTCATAAAACGTTTGTTGTTTGTGAAAACTGTTTTGCACCACAAAATATTTTAAAATAATTGACTAATCTAATTGAACGGTTAGCACCGGTGTTCTTTAGGAATCTGTGAAGCATATGAAGTCTGCTAAATCTTTCATTTCCTGTGTTCCACTGATAAAGATGTCTATGTTCAGTATCTCCATTTTCTGCATCTTATCAGAAAGGTTATCTATGACTGCCTAACTTTTTCCTGAAATTTCTCTCACAGTAATTTGGGGGCAACTGAAAACACTATTGTTGTGCTACAAAAGTTTTTTCGATGCCATTTGTGCAACCATTGTGAAGTATTAGAGCTTTTGCTGGGTGGATTCTTACTTTCTTCATGTGGCTGGATTCCTCCAACCTTGGCTGGTACCGGGGGCTGTGTTGTCTTTCGGGGAACTGAGGGCTGCAAATCTGTTTGTCAGTGGGATTCCTAGCGGAGTATTCTCTCTCGTTTTGTGTTGGAATTTCTTTTGTTTTCGTTTAGCAGGTGTAGGTGTGTTCTTGCGTTTTAAAGCCCGCCGTTCTTCATCAAACTGTGAATGTGGAGTTCTCCCAGTTAAGTGCCCTGTTTTGGCTTGGGGAAGTAGTGTTTTCCTGTGGTTTCTGTCTGAGGCTGTTGGACCGGGTAGCGATTAACATAGGGGTGCCAGGTTGTTTATTCTTTTGTAATCATCGGTAAAGTCGTCTTGTTTCCATATCCAGTATTTACTTCCACAGTCACTTTGAGGAGTTGGATCTTCTTCTCCATTGCATCCATTCTCTGGAACAGCTTGTCAAAGTCCTCACCTGAGCAAAATGGCATTTTGTTATCCTACAGTCCTTTAAAAAGTAACCAAAAAAGAGAAATCTGGTCTAATGCAGTAGCTCCAGAGGCTGGGTGTATATAGCAATTAGCTAAGAAAAGAAAAGAATAGAAAAGAATAAGGCGAGAGATCAGGAGAGGCTGCTCATTCTTCAGCAGTCAAAGCCAAAATAGGTATAAGAAGGTATTTTCCACAACAACTGTACCAAGGTGGAGAGCTGCAGTATTTGTCACATTAAAATGAAATAGCCTGAAGCTGACTGCAGGAGGAGACAAAGATCCGTATAAGCTCACCAGCTGTTCTAGTGGTGCCTCGGTTCTGTTTATACTTCAGTGTGTTTCTTGTGATACCACACTTTCACTGTGACCTTACAGATAATTGCCTTTCTATTTAAATTAGCAATCTGGGATTTGTTGTTCTCATTTTTGATCATAAATCAGCACAATAGATTTTACTGTCAATAGTGACAGATTTAAATTATATTCATAAAAACATAATTTTACCCTGAAATTATTATTTGTTTTATGGATATTTTTTAACCTTTTTTGGCAATAGATGCGAAGTTAAGTACTCCAGTCGTTCTCGGCCAACGATATCTGCATAAAATGGTTATATTTAGTGCATTTTCAACAGAACTGAAACCGTTTCATTAATTTTACCAAACTCCCAGCTTTAAACCAACCAGAAATGACCGAAATTTAAAATAGCATAAGTAACATGAAAAGCCTCACTGATTTGCTAATCATCACATCTTTTTTTATTATTCTCATAGGAACTTGTGGTGAGAATGGAAGCATGGAGGCAGTTCAATCTGCTGCATGAGGGATTATTGATGAGAGAGACAGAGGCAAAGATCCTATTCAACCAACCACTAAGTACAGTTATGGGTGTGAGTATTGCTGTGGAAATCACTTTCTGTGAACTCAAGTGAGCCTAAAACTGTCTGAAACCAATATATCTGCTCGATCTGAAGGTTTTGTGCAAATCAAACTGGCAAGCAGGATAAAGCTTTGATGAACGTTTAAAGTTAACAGTTCTTAAAAGAAAAGACAAAGAAAATAAGAAAAAACACTGAATAAGCTTAACTTAGGCTAAAATTTCCAATATTTCACACATGAGTCACGGTTTGCTAATAAAAACTTCCCACCTGTCAGCAACTGTCTATTTTCAGCAGGAGCTTTAAAAGGAAATGGTTTCAGCTGTTTTACCCACTTCCATGATTTCAGTAAAAGGGAACTTCAAGGTTGCAAGTGTGAAGTCTTTTAGAAAAAAAAAGCTCAAAGTCTTTCACTCGCTAAACGGACCTTGACAGGCGAAGCTGGAACCTGTCCCGCTAAGGTCAGAGTTTTTGATGATTTAAAGCTTGCCAGAAAGTTGTTTCACTTGGCTTAGATGCTATCTGTAATATCTTCATTGCTTGGAAGGAAAAGCTGTCCCTTGTGGGACTTATTTGACAACCTAGAGACTGAGACTTATTTAACAGAAGGATGCGGTATATTTTTTGTGCACAACAGGTCAAATGTTTGGAAGAAAGATCAAATTTGTTTCATGGATTTACTTTGCAACAAAACAGACCTGACTAAAATGCGTTTTCACTTTGGTTATCAGGAGTCTGGAATTTTCTTGCTCTTCATTGAAAGTAGCTTCCTGCAGATGTAGCAACAGCATGTCGGGAATAACACTTTATTGCTCTTTATATGTTTCATCTGTAAACTGCCTGTCACACTTAAATGTTTCAGATCCTCAAACAAATGTTAGCATCCTACGAAGATGAACACAGTATAAAAAGCTACTTTCAAATCATGATTTATTAGGTGGGAAAGAAGCTGTCCAAACCAACCTGAGTGTGTTATAAACTGCAACAACTGCAGGTATTTTATCACATCGTTTAGTTGGTGTAAACAGTCAGAGACTTCTTCACATTTGCTGTAATATAGACCACTACGGCAGATCCTTCCTGCCCACAGCATCCATAACAACGTTTTAGTTAGAATAATTAATTTCCCTCTGGGATTATTAAAGTATTTTTTAAATTGAACTGCAATCAAACGATAATTATGGCCATTGATGAGTTTCTTGCATTGTTGTGAAAGAACTTATGCTCAATCTCCTTTGCAGAATTGTTTTATTCAGCCACTCTGACATGGTTTTTGGTATGTGTTTGACCCACATGCACGGAAAAAAACTTAGGAGACCAGTAAAAGTTCAAATGTTTATTGAATAGGAATGAGAAAATAAATTAGCCTGGAGCAGGAATGGACTAGGGAACCAGGAGCTTGATCTCTGCAGGGGAGTAGTGGAGAGGTGAATTCAGGGCATAGGAACAGGTAAGGTCAAGAACAGATCAGGAGCAGCTTACTTACTGAGTGTGGATATGGGTGACACCAGGGAGGATGAATGGAGCCTTGTCCAGAAGGTGGTTGTGGTGATTTGGAGACATTGAAGAAGTTGAGGACGAATCGAACTGGACTAAGGATAACTGAGAAAGTGAGTTGGAATCCAAAGGGGAGTAATTTATGAGAGGAAGGCAAAATCTTACTGTTATGGTTTGGAGGGCAGACAGGAAGCATGTAGACAGGGGGATGTCAGCGAGCAGATCTTGCTACCATCTTGCAGCTGATAATCTTGCGAGGAGGATTGGACTTGCAGAAGAACAGAGATGCAGGTGCGCCATAGCACACCTGCAGGTAATCAGCTGCGACCTCTAGTGTGGAAACTGAAGAATAAAGAAGTTAAACAAACAGAACCACAAACACCAACAAACAATCCTCTATGACACACACTAGAAAGTTTTGGAGCAATAATGTCCTGTTTAAAGTCAATAAATCC